>OZ022556.1:44487650-45110664 GCA_963991005.1 Barypeithes pellucidus | reverse complement strand
GCGCTAGAAATAGTTATTGGTCTATTAGCGCCGGATCACCCCCCTTAGGAATTAGGATTGCCCTGTTTGTTTTTAAGGAATCGGGACAAATTCCATAGATCAGCATCACGTTGAAGAGAATGCACAGCCTGACCAAAGCAACCCTTTTGAGGCTGCTGGATTTTACCCCATCAGGACCAACAGCGTCGGACCTGACCTTTGCCATGGCTCTGCGAATCTCTTGAACGGTAATTGGCATCTCCAAAGTTTCGTCCCTAGGACGAATGTCACCGATTTCGTCTCCATCTTCCTTTGAGGCGTCACCGAATACTGTACTCCTGTACTCTTCCTCCGCGACCTCGGGTTTGGGCCCCCCCCCCCACCTCCGTCCTCCCACGGGATGTCCCCAAGGATATGTTCCGCCGCCCTTTTCCTGTTCCGTTTGTAGATGCGCTACACCCTCCTGAATATAATGGCGCGCTTCTGGGACCAGTTAGCTTTAGCAGCATGGTTACCGGCACGGTTGCCACGGTTGCACTTGCGGCATTCTTTCCACGCTCCACTCTGTTACCCCCGCCCTTAATTGGGGGGCAATACGCACGACGTACTTGGCGATGAGGTCCCTTGCGAGATCCTCATGTCGTCCTCTGTTATTAGCTTGAGCAATATTCAGGAGAGCGAGATCATCCACGCCAAGACCAAGATCCGGGTTATTGGCCAGAGCCCTAAGGTAATCACTGTAGAGAAAACTGCTATTTCTTTACCACTAAAAACAGGGTGACCAGCTTACTTAATAGCTGGTCAGGTGTTTTGGATTGTAAGTTATAGGGGGTGGTTTGAGGTTAATAATAAAAGATTAGTTGCTTTAAATAAGTTTAAGTTTAATCTGTTTTTATACTGGTAGTTTTAGTTTTACAAAAAGATAATGGTGTGCGAGTGTATTCATAGAAATGTGTGGCGTTCAACATAAATAACAATACAATATTATGAAATTTACACAAATACAATGTTTACAACAAGGGTTTATCTAATAATAATAGTATCTTTACTAAATTGGAGCACAGTCCTATTTATGCATCCTTGTCAAGTGCAGGATGACTAGTAGAATGATAAACAAACATCACAGTTATAACTTGTCTTGCTTGGCCAAAAAATCTATCTACGATACAGATTACCTTGATATCAAAACAGTTCCTTCTCCATCAATTCACTATTTCTGCATTAAATGACTGGTTTGAGTTTATTCGTCTATGTGAGACAATCAAAGATGGTGGTTATTTATCCAATAACGGGATTACGTGTGCACTCGTAATTTTATAAAGGTGATCTACTTGGTCGTCAATTCACTATTTCTGCATTAAATGACTGGTTTGAGTTTATTCGTCTATGTGAGACAATCAAAGATGGTGGTTATTTATCCAATAACGGGATTACGTGTGCACTCGTAATTTTATAAAGGTGATCTACTTGGTCGTAGCTAAGTTTTCTCTTGTTGAGATCACAAGATGAATAATATACAAAATGGGCAACCTTGTGCCGAGTAAAAATTGAGAAAAGAGTGTGCATACATTAAAATTTACGTCTCACTGTTAATGCACACAGTCGAATAGTATCGAATGGAATGGGGTGAGCCGGTCGTCGCTTTGTGCCGCGTGCAAAACTTGCTCGGTCGTCACGAGAACGCCAGACATGTTGTACTCGTTCTGATTGGTCAGACAAGACAAAGGAATGCGAAGAGTCGCCGGTGTGGAATGAACAAGTGAGAACAACTATACATAGCATAAGAATAAGAGAGATGGGGATTGATTAAATAGTAACAGATTTTGACACAACGGAATGTCAATGCGACGCGTGCGCGCTGTAGAAAAAGGCGTGAGAGAGAAAGTTTGTCCACACCGCGAATACATGAGAGAGGAAACGATGCGTAAAAACAGTTGAGACTTATACGAGGGGAAGGTGTTTTAGGTATACCGGGGAACACGAGAAGATAATATTTAAAAATTATAAAATAGAAAATAAACACGATTGTTGGAAACTGGTTTTCCAACATACTGCCCGACGTTGAAGCGTTCGTAGCTTCAAGAAATATTAGTAAAAAAAATGAGAATCGGTGCGCAAGCTATTCCGATGCAGGGGAAAGTATAAGGTAGTGAAACAAAAAAAAATACAAAATGATAGAGTCGCTTAGTCTACCCTCCAGACACCAAAGCATTTGGAAGTCTTTGTAATTGATCTGTTGTAGATCCCATCGACAGTTTTTAGTGTGACCATGCGGACTTTACCGTCAGGTCCAGGGATAATATTGATAACTCTAGCGAGAGGCCATCTTAGGGGGTGAGAAGTATTATTGTCTTTCAACAGAACGACATCATTAATTTTTATATTATCAAGGGGGAGTAACCATTTAGGTCTATGTTGGAGCTGATTTAAATATTCAACTGACCAACGATTCCAGAATCGTTGTTGAATCTGAGTACATTTTTTCCAAAAGGAAAGTCGATTTTCAGGGGTTTCAGATAAGTCTCTTTCAGGGAATGCAGTAAGACTACTACCAATTAGGAAGTGTCCTGGGGTTAAACCTTGTAAGTCTAATGGGTCATTTGATAGAGCGCACAATGGGCGTGAGTTTAATATTGCTTCGATTTGAGCTAATACGGTACTCAATTCCTCGTAGGTTAATTGAGCATTTCCAATGAGACGTATCATGTGAAATTTTGCGCTTTTGATTGCTGCTTCCCAAATACCACCCCAATGGGGAGATTTAGGTGGAATGAATTTCCAAATTGTTCCAGTCATGGTAAGGAAATCATGAATAGTGTCAGAATTTTGGGGAATTTTAAAAAATTGATAGAGTTTGTACAATTGATTTTTGGCGCCTTGAAAGTTGCTGCCGTTGTCTGAATAAATGATTGATGGATTACCTCTTTTGCAATAAACCGTTTGAAACAAGCAATAAAGGCTTCAGTTGAGAGACTTGACACAATTTCAATGTGTACTGCCTTTGTTGTCATACAAACAAAGACTGAGATGTAGCATTTGACTACAGGGGATTTTCGAAGACGAGATACCTTGGTGAGAAATGGTCCACCGAAATCTACGCCAACCTTCTGAAAAGGCCTACAGGATTGAACTCGATCTTTGGGAAGATCTGCCATGATTTGTTGAGCCGGCTCAGCGCGAAAGCGGTAGCACGTGATGCAATGTCTGATAACTTTCTTTGTTTCTTTTAAGCCGTTTAATGGCCAACATCGTAGGCGGAAGTTCGACAAAACTGTTTGAGCGCCAGCGTGACCTAATCGAATGTGTTCTTGTAACAACATCATAGTAACAACGCTATTATGCGCAGGGAGTAAAATTGGATGTTTGTGTTCAAATGAGATATCAGCGTTTTCGAGACGACCTCCGACGCGTAGAAGACCGTCAGATTCACAAAGGAATGGTTTAAAGGGTAACAGATTTTTGTTTGATAATGGTTTACCATTTTTTAAGTCAGTGAGTTCATTAGAAAAGTGTTTACTTTGTAACACTTTAGCGATGAGGAGAAATGATTGATCTAACTCTGCACAAGATAATATGTTACGCAATTTTTCAGCGCGAGGTTTTGAGTTTTGTGCGAAGCGAAGACAATACGCGACTACTCTTTGTAGTTTGGGAAAGGTGGAGAACCTTGCGAATAGAGTGTTCCAAAATTCATTTGGTTCAGCTAAAATGTGCAAAGACGTGGTTGGTAATTTTCTTTCTTCTGAAAGAATTACTTTTTTAAGTTCGTGATCGGGGTTGCAAATATCAGAGCTGTTTTGTATGTTGATCAGATCGAAATTTTCATTGGTCAATAAGAAATTTGGTCCGTTAAACCAGAGAGGGCAATGAATTAATTGCTGTGGTAGACAGCCACGTGAAGGTAAGTCTGCGGGATTATTTAACGAGTCTATGTGTCTCCAAGTAGAAGTTGATGTTGTTTCTTGTATCTGCGATACTCGATTTGAGACAAAAACAGACCATCTGGATGCATGCGATTGTATCCAAAAGAGAGCGATAGTGGAGTCAGTCCACAAGTGAATAGAATCAAAAACATGTTTATCCTCATAAATCTTGAGTATGTTTTTTATGAGTTGGGATAAGAGTAGCATTGCGCATAACTCTAATCGAGGGAGGGATTTTGTTTTAAGGGGAGCGACACGAGATTTCGAGGTAATCAGGTTTGATGAGACTGTTCCATCGTCATAGAGAGTACGAAAATATGCACACGCTGCGTATGCTGCCATGCTTGCATCTGCGAATCCATGGATTTGAATTTTTACTTTCTTTTTTGATAGGAATAAATTTCGGTTTATTTTTATTTGTGTAAGATTCACAATGTTAGTAATGAAAGTTTCCCATAAAGAGAGAACATGAGGGTCGGTGATTTGAGTATCCCAATTGATTTTTAGCAGCCACAATTTTTGCATGATTAGTTTTCCTAACACTATCACGCAAGACACTAAACCAAGGGGGTCATACATTTTTGCAATCGTGGAGAGGATCGAGCGTTTCGTTACCACAGGTGTAACTAAATTGTCAGGGGGAGAGAAAGTAAAAATGTCTGAAGTAGGATTCCATTTTAACCCTAAGATTGAGTTGGATACTTCAAGAAACTTCGAATTGGGTTCAAGGGGTTTGTCAGATGACATAGTTTTCATGAATTCAGCGGAGTTTGAGCACCATTTGTGCAGATTAAATCCGTGTGAGGGTAAGAGAGAATTAAGTTCATTATATATTTTTTCTAACTGTGGCTCCGAGTCACAGCCGTAAATAATGTCAACGACATATCGATGGGTTTTTGACAAAACATCGTAAGCGACATACGTCTAATTTTACAGTAGAACCTTTTTTCTTCTCATTGTGTTGTTTTTAAACATAAATCTGTATAATTTTTTAGGTATGCTTTTGTATTGTCATAGTTAAGTTAAAACTAGTCAATTTTAAGAAACTTCGACACATTCAGGTAATTTTGCAGCTTACGATACTTTGTCAAAACATTTTTTGAAAGTCTAAGATATTTATTTGTCGCTTAAGATACACTAACGATGTTTTGTCGGCATCTTTTTTTAAAATAAGATTCATTGTATAAACCAAAACTTTTTATTCAAAAACTAAACAACACTTTTTTTATTAAATTGTATCTTCAAATTGGTCTTCGTCATCCGTTTCCGGTAAAACATCCGGAGCTTCTGCCCTGCCTTGGAATTTCTGGTACTCTTTCAAAAAATTTGTTGGGATAACATGCTTGTTACAAAGTTCCATAAGATTTCGAAACTTTGAAAGGGAAATTTCTAAACGATTTTTGTATATAGGTTCCAGTGTATTTTGTCGATTCTTTGATCTCCTACCTAAAATGATAGAAACAATTTGCGGTTTAAATAATATTGTAATTTCTGAAAGTAGTAACAAACCTTTTGAAGCTCCACTAGAAATCGGTAATATAAAAATGTCAGCTGTATCAGAATATGAATGTTTAATTTTGATTTCTTCTTTTCCTTTTTCGAAATATGCAATCCTTACTTGGCTTATTTGGAATTTAGTTCCATCTTCGAAGTTCTTCCTATTATTTGGAAAAAAGTTTTCGCTCACTGCTTTCCAAGATAAAAAATCGGAATACTTCATGTTAATCACTTCAAACACAAGCAACAGGTGGGGGTAAACAATTATCGTAAGCGACATTAGGATAAATCGTAACCACCGCGCATACGATGTTTTGTCAAGGACATATTGGGGCTTACGATGTAAATAGGGTCGTTTTGTAAAACGTCACAAATTTACTGGTGGTTACGATAACTTAAATATGACTTTTTATACCATTTAAAATATTTGCAGGCCTACCAAAGTTTCCGATAATGTGCGGTTTATCGTAAGCAACACTTTGATGTAAAAATATCATTTTCGAGAAATGTGTCGCTTACGATGTTTTGTCAAAAACCCATAGAATTATGTTTGGTTGAGAATAGCATCGGATGCCAAGGGAAATTCTTTACTTCGTTTTGTAGCTAAGTCTTTTAAGACTCGAGTGGCTAAGTAGGGGGCACAGTTCGTACCGTACGTAACTGTGTTGAGTTCGATACATTTGAGGTCATCATTTTCATTCTGCCTCCAAAGAATATTGAGTAAGAAACATTGTTCTGGGTTGATTTTAATTTGTCTATACATTTTTTCAATGTCGCCAATTAGTACAAAATTAAACGATCGGAATCTGCAAAGAATATCGTAAAGGTCAGGCTGCACCTGAAAACCTTTTAGCATTATGTCATTTAAAGAAGTTCCATTGCTGGTTTTGCAGCTTCCGTCGAACACAACTCTAATTTTTGAGGTTAAACTATTTTCACGAAACACAGCGTGATGAGGAATAAAGTATTTGTTTATTTCTTGATTCTGAGTGTTTTTAGTGACAAGAGAGAGGGGAACATATTTTGCGTGACCTAAGTCAGTGTAGTCATCGATAAATTTTTTATAATCAATTTTTAACGCGGGGTTTCTTTCGAACTTTCTTTCGAGATTTGTAAATCGTTTTTTAGCAATATAGAAGGATTCACCTAATTTTTCATTTTCATTTGGGGTTATTAGGGGTAAGTCGACCTGATATCTGCCATCAGGTAATATCTTTGTGGTGTCAAAAAAGATACGTTCAGCATCTTCATCGAGAGATGGGCGACTAGTTTTTTGAGGAAGTTCCTCCATAGTCCAAAAACGTTCAATTAAATTGTCAAGGTTATTTTGTTCATCTTTAATTTGTAAGAATAAAGAGACATTTGGGGGTGCGTTGCCTTGTGCAACTGAGTGAGAATGATGAGACGCGTTATGAGTGTTAATTATATTCTGGGGTATATTGCCAGCTATAATCCAGCCTAAGTAAGTTTCTTGTAAGAGGGGGAGGTTTTTTCCTAAGCGAATGATATCTTGCAAGAGTAAATCATAATATAAGTCTGCTCCAATCAGGAGGTCAATAGCTAGCGATTGTCCAAAGTCTGAGTCAGCTAGGTGTATTTTTCGAGGTATGCGGAGTTGAGAAGTGTCTAAAGTGACTTGTGGGAGTTTGCAGGAAATATTTGGAAGTACTGCGCAAGATAATTTAAATTTTTGGCGAGAGTACACTTTAGAATGTAGAGTTAATTCTACCATTTTGTTTGAAGTCGAACTGGTTTGAGATATTCCAGAAATACAAAGTTTTTTGTCATAAGTAGGGAGTTGCAATTTATTTATCATAGATTGAGTGATAAAGGATGTTTGAGAACCACTGTCTAACAAACATCGTGTAGAGATTCGAACGCCATTTGCGTTGTATATGTATACTGACGCGGTTGCCAATAGAACATGAGAGTGTTTCGTTGCCACAGCAGACAACGATTGAGATACTACAGTTGTAGAGGGGGTATTATTTGCATTTGTATTTTGGCTTGTTTGCCCATTATTATTAGAAGGAGGGTTAGTATTCTGAGCATTTGACTGAGAATAACTTGGTGTGTTTTGTGAAGTATGTTGAGTTCTTACATTTGAATTATTATGAACTTGGGCATTTGTGAACGTAGCGCTTTGATTGTTGGCAGAATTCATGCCTTGCATCTGTTGAGAGTGATTGCTTTGATTCGGAGAGGTGTTACTATTTTGAGTATTAGAATAATTATTACTATATTGAGTTTTCACATAATGCAACAGTGTATGATGTGTTTGGGAACATATATAGCATGATCGCGTTGATTGGCATTGATTTGTTTGGTGTTTCCCACCTAAACAATTATAACAACAATTTTTCGATTTTATGAATTTATGTCGCTCAGCAATTTGTAAGCTCTTAAATTTGACACAAAAATAGATTTTATGTGACTCATTACAAAATAAGCATCGTTCTTGTGACTGATTGGTGCTGTTAACATGCAAAGATAAATTATTATGTCTTTTTTGAGTATTGCCTTCCAGGCTTGCCAAGTTTTCTAACACTGAACAGCGTTTGTTTAAAAATTCAAAAAATTCATCAATAACAGGGAGATTATTAACACCTTTTTCCGATTCAAAGGCCTTTTTTGAGACGAAATCTAACTTTCTTTCGAGTAAGTGAACAATAATTAAGTTCCATAATTCTTCAAATGACAAATTTAATTTTTTTAGTGACTCGACACTGCGTCTGCAGTTTGTTACAAAGTCTCTTAAGGTTTGAGAACTACCTTTAGCGATAGAAGGAATGTCAAGCAAGTTTATTAAATGGTTGTTTATTATTGCGGTTCTATTCTCATAGCGGTTTTTTAGAATATTTAGCGCGGTGTCGTAGTTCTGATTAGTAACTGCGAGAGTGTCGATCAGTTTTAGAGGTTCTTCTTTTAAGAAAGATTTTAAGTACATGAATTTTTGTACATCACATAATCAGGGGTTGTCGTGAATTAATGCGGAAAATAATTGATAAAAAGAAGTCCATTCTGAAATATCACCTTTGAAAATGTTTATGTGAATTTCAGGTAACCGTACTTGCGGCAGAGATTGTGTAGTACTTGGTGGTACTACATTAGGGGAAAGGAGTTGCATATTTGCATTGCGAGGGGTTGATAATAAATCAATTTTTCTTTTGAATGAAGCGTGTAGGTCAAAAACCTTATTTTCAATGTCTTCGCGGTCACTGTCGGTAGGATCAATCGATTCTATTGCATCCTGTACATCGGAATAGCTTGAGTATGCTTTTTTCAAACCTTCCAACCTAACTTCAAACTGACAGTGGTCTTCAAGGTCACAATTGGTAGCATACCAATTGCTTAACCGGGTAATCAGACCTTTGTGGCCGCCACGTTTTTTACACAATTCCTCTTTTTCCGTCATGGTAGGAAATTTAGAAAAAGGGATAAGCAAAAAACCAAGATATTTGTGCGTGCGGGCGACGTGTCTTTACACGTACTTACGAGAGTAATAAGTGAGTGAGTATCGAGAAATGTTTTGTTATCAATAATCAATTGAGTAAAACTTTACAAATTGTTTGAGATTGCGACCTGATTTGAGATTTATACAAAGTTATACAAATATCACAAATATAGCGAATATAACAAATTTACAATTGTACACTACTACATCTAGTAATGTCAATGTTAGAAAAAATGATGCAATTATTTATTGCATGTGAAAATTTCGCCAATGGCGGAAATTTCCCAAAAAGGGCAAAATTAGAAATTTTCAATTAAGAACTGAAACCATATCAATCACCACTGTGATCAATATTCAAAGTTTGAGAGAGAGATGCAATTATTTTTGCATGTGAAAATTTCGCCAATGGCGGAAATTTTCCAAAAAGACAAAATTAGAAAATTTCAATTAAGAACTGAAAACTATATCAATCACCACTGTGATCAATATTCAAAGTTTGAGAGAGAGATGCAATTATTTTTGCATGTGAAAATTTCGCCAATGGCGGAAATTTTCCAAAAAGACAAAATTAGAAATTTTCAATTAAGAACTGAAAACTATATCAATCACCACTGTGATCAATATTCAAAGTTTGAGAGAGAGAGATGCAATTATTTTGCATGTGAAAATTTCGCCAATGGCGGAAATTTTCCAAAAAGACAAAATTATAAATTTTCAATTAAGAACTGAAAACTATATCAATCACCACTGTGATCAATATTCAAGTTTGAGAGAGAGATGCAATTATTTTTGCATGTGAAAATTTCGCCAATGGCGGAAATTTTCCAAAAAGACAAAATTTATTATTTAGAAGATAAAAACACTGCAATGGTACTAAATAACTAAGCAATAGAACGCCAGCAAGACTACCTTTTGATACTACGTCAATACACTGAATTGCGCAAATAAATTCTTGACATAAAATATTTTAAATTATTAATACCAGTAACAGATCTTTAATTTAAAGGAAAAATCAACTAATCTATCCGGCTCGAAGGACCATTTTTTAATATGTAGAGAAAACTGCTATTTCTTTACCACTAAAAACAGGGTGACCAGCTTACTTAATAGCTGGTCAGGTGTTTTGGATTGTAAGTTATAGGGGGTGGTTTGAGGTTAATAATAAAAGATTAGTTGCTTTAAATAAGTTTAAGTTTAATCTGTTTTTATACTGGTAGTTTTAGTTTTACAAAAAGATAATGGTGTGCGAGTGGATTCATGGAAATGTGTGGCGTTCAACATAGATAACAATACAATATTATGAAATTTACACAAATACAATGTTTACAACAAGGGTTTATCTAATAATAATAGTAACTTTACTAAATTGGAGCACAGTCCTATTTATGCATCCTTGTCAAGTGCAGGATGACTAGTAGAATGATAAACAAACATCACAGTTATAACTTGTCTTGCTTGGCCAAAAAATCTATCTACGATACAGATTACCTTGATATCAAAACAGTTCCTTCTCCATCAATTCACTATTTCTGCATTAAATGACTGGTTTGAGTTTATTCGTCTATGTGAGACAATCAAAGATGGTGGTTATTTATCCAATAACGGGATTACGTGTGCACTCGTAATTTTATAAAGGTGATCTACTTGGTCGTAGCTAAGTTTTCTCTTGTTGAGATCACAAGATGAATAATATACAAAATGGGCAACCTTGTGCCGGATAAAATTTGAAAAAAGAGTGTGCATACATTAAAATTTACGTCTCACTGTTTTAATGCACACAGTCGAATAGTATCGAATGGAATGGGGTGAGCCGGTCGTCGCTTTGTGCCGCATGCAAAACTTGCTCGGTCGTCACGAGAACGCCAGACATGTTGTACTCGTTCTGATTGGTCAGACAAGACAAAGGAATGCGAAGAGTCGCCGGTGTGGAATGAACAAGTGAGAACAACTATACATAGCATAAGAATAAGAGAGATGGGGATTGATTAAATAGTAACAGATTTTGACACAACGGAATGTCAATGCGACGCGTGCGCGCTGTAGAAAAAGGCGTGAGAGAGAAAGTTTGTCCACACCGCGAATACATGAGAGAGAGGAAACGATGCGTAAAAACAGTTGAGACTTATACGAGGGGAAGGTGTTTTAGGTATACCGGGGAACACGAGAAGATAATATTTAAAAATTATAAAATAGAAAATAAACACGATTGTTGGAAACTGGTTTTCCAACAGTCACGTAGTCTGGAATGTGGGTTGGAGACCTCCTCCTGAGCCACGGGCTCGGGTAAAGGCGTTCGCACTAATGGCAACCTTTGCGCGACCGGGGTCAACAGCTGCTCATTTTCCACTACAATCGACATCCCCAACCTAACCTCGGCCTCATCACCCTCGATCCCCCCCCCCCTTTCATCAACTGCGAGAACCCTCATAACAACACTGTTATCGGCTGCAACCCCACCCTGATCCCCCCTTGTGACCCCTGACGTTCTAAGACTTCATCCTCCCCTTCCCCTGACATATCGAAATTAAATACAAAGTTCCCCTGAGGAGCCGGCGCAACCCTTTCCCCTTCTGCAATTTGTTCAATGTCTTCGTTGGTCACGCCCACACGGGCATTCAAATAGTCTTTGTAAGATCTCAGACTCCGACGATACTTAATCTGGTCGATCGAAATGCGGGGGAATAAAGTCCGAAGATGCTGGTTGGTAAATCTACCCTCAAAAACAGACTCCGCCATTCGTGACAACACAGTGTCCATATCGTCCTCATCCGAGCTTGACTCACTTATAGCCACGGTAACCCCTTGAGGAGGAATCACTGCGACGGGTCGTCTGAGGGGTGTACCCGTATATTGGGCACTACCGCCTTGAGGAGGGGTAATTACCCTAGCTTCCCCTTGAAGAGGGTTGGCTAAATGCTGACCCTGCCCACCCTGAGGGGGTGAGCGGGGTCGAGTTCTTTCTTGAAGAGGAAATACTCCCCCCAAAACTTGACTACCGCCCCCCCTTGAAGAGTGTGTGCCCAGTTATAGCAAGTCCCCCCCCCCCCCCCCCTTGAAGAGGGGTGGCAGTCGGGCTTAAATTAACCGCACCTTGAGGAGGTGTGGCTGGCGGAGGCGGACCTTGAGGACGTCCGCCCCCTTGTGGCTCATAACGATCCTCTCGCGAACGGTTGTACTCCACGGGGTGCGCACGTCTCATGTGTTGCCTCATACCTCGAAAACTCGTGAACTCCCTGCCACAGAAACACGTGTTCATGTCAGCCGTAGGTGAACCCCGACAGCGGAATCGGGATAGGTGGTCCGAAGTCCTACTTCGGTCCCGAATGTGGTGCCGCAGTTATCGCAGACAACGATTTTAAGGCTTAACAATATATAATTACAAGACCTGAAGGGTCATAAGAAAAACCTGAAGGGTAGAGAAAAATAGATAGACCTGAAGGGTCAGACAAAGAGAGTTATGTTGACGAGAAGCTATTCTGAGCGGCCGAAGAGCCCCGTCAGAACTTAAGTCAATAAATTAGAGCACGATACTTCTCGTTGTAGATACCGGGAGCTAACAGACCCGGTCAGGTTCTGGCTGCGCCAAGAAATCCTGGACTTTAATCAATCGCGATTTAGTATAGACTAAGGTAGGGATAAGGCTGAGCCTCGGAATGGGAGTTCAAAGGAAGGGAAGGGTTGGGGTACGAACCGCGCGCGATCGCACGACCTTTAGCCGTTGCTGGAGCTTATAGCGAGGCCAATCCTCGACTGATTGCCAACATTACAGCGTTTCGGTTCCTATCTTGCGACATACCCCACTCCTGTGTCCACATCTACCAACCATCAAGCAAAACCACTCTCAAACCCGAACAAACCCCTACTCCTCCGCTTCTCCGTACCGCTCCCTCCGGTCACGGGGCGTGACCACCAGGCATGCCCGATAGCCATGCCCCGGGGCCCGAGCGAACAGCGCGATCCGCAAGGGAAAGAAGACCCCCCATTTATTCAAAATATACATTGTCCTTAATTCTAACATGTTAACCTAAAATTATCCTAGCCTAAGGTATTACTGTCCACGGATCGTCACTCCCCTTCTTCCGTCTCAAGGACCCCCGCCGCCCATTCGTTCCGGATGGCAATTACCCCCCTATTTAATTCCCCCTAGCACCTCTGAATTGAATTTGTTCCCCCCCAGTTGATGCCCCGCTCTTTCCCTCGATTCCCTCCTTCTTACTAACCCACATTCCTGTCGAATGTGGGCCATGGTTTCCACCCCAAGCCCACACTCGCACTGCCCATCCCCTTCCCTGAGTCTAAATCTAAGTAAAAATCCCTTACAATTCCCGAGTTCCCTTAAAGGATAACGGTATCCTCTGGTCCCCCACCGGCCTGCATAGGGCGTACATTTCCCTACCCTGTTCCCCCCTATCCCAACGTTCCTGCCATATATCCCTTCCTTAGAATGTTGTCAATTTAATGCCCTCTATTATATCCCCCCCTTTCAAGTGCCCTTTCCGCATTTCGATCCGCCAGCCTACACTCGCCCGTCGCTCTTGGCACCCATTGGAGCGTACTATTTCCTTATTCACTCTACCCTTGTTCCGTCTCATGCCCATCATTCGCTGCATAAGCCTACTCGCCTTCATTCTTACGTTCTTCGCATGCTCAATGAAGTTCAGTTTCGTATCCAGGGTTAGCCCTAGATACTCGACTCATTCCTTCGGTTCCATTCTCATCTCTCCCATTCGTACTACTGGCCTACGTATTCTCCCCCTGGCTTCCACGAACATGACTCCAGCCTTCGCGATGTTATACTAGAGCCTTGCCTCTCTACTCCACTCAGTACAACTCTCCCACACTCTCTGCCAGAGTTGTTCAATGGCCTTGACAGAGTTCCCACTCATCAGCGAAGGCCTGCTCCTTCACCGATTCCCCCACAGTCACTCTGAGTCTTTCAAACTTCCTGAACCAACCCACCATGTTAGCTAGCCACAGGGTCGGGCCTAGACTCGAACCCTGTGGACAGCCCTTGTCCGTTTCACGTTGGTCTACACCACTTCCAATCACTCTTTCAGAAACGACCAGCAAATTTCACGCAGCTTCGTAGGTACTCCGAGTCGCTCCATTTCCCTATCCACTGCCTCCGGCCATGCTGTATTGAAGGCATTCTGAAGGTCAAGAGTTACGACCAGCGTATGCCTTCCCATGGTCTTTTTCTCCCTAATCTTCTCCACCAGTTGCTCTATCGCATCCACTGTGCTAATTCCCGTGCGAAAACCATATTGCTCTTTATTCCATCCTTCGTTCTATTCGTACCAATTTCTCAGCCTTTCGTTGACCAACCTAACCCAGGGTCGGTAACAGGCTGATGGGCGTGTATCCGCCCCTGGCTTTTGGCACCCAAGTTAGGTCAGCCTTCTTCCATACCTTCGGGAATACCCCATGCACCCAGCACTGGTTATATATCCGAACTAGGTAGTCTCCCTGTACCCTCGTTACCCCGTACCGGTCCCTTTCCTCCCTTTCCCCTTCCGATAAGTAGGGGTGGTACTTGTCCATCAATTCGGAGTGAAACTCCTCCTCGGTCCGCGTGTACCCACCCCTTGCTCTCCGGAGGTGCCTCTTCCCTTCTTTGACCCCTAGCTTCCCCAAGACTTCCCATACTTTAGCCCAACTATTCCCCTCGGTCAATTGCTCCATTTACTTAGTTATTGTTGACCACGTGCAAGACAGACTGCCGCTCCCGCGACGTTGTCACGTAGAGCAGTTCAAAGATGACCATCTCTTACTTAGGCTAACACAACATCTCCTTCCTTAAGCTAAATATACTTATTTACATAACAAAGTCTTTCAAAAAGTAGGGTTTCTTTATTTTTCTCTTAGGTCTTAAGGTACTTGAAGTTTCGCCAGACTCCGATGAAAGATCATGCGACGTAGGCATATTCAAATGCGGCGACTCTGACCTTTTAGGACTGCAAGTGGACTGGTTGGCAGGACATTTGTCTCGTGGATGTTGCTGCTGCAGGCCACAAAAACTGCACTTAGACCACTGTTTATTTCTTTTATAACCTGAGGTATTTTGCACATCCGAACTTTGACTTTGCCCAACACTATGTTTGTCCGTTGCTCGTACACGACCAATTTGTCGATGGCTATTTAAAAGTTCTTTATTTTGCGAAGCTTGTAACTCTGCTTGTTTAGCTTCCAGCGTGCACTGAGGTAATGTGAGTGTCATTCGGAGTTGGAGTCGTTCTGATGTTTTTGTGTCCATCATTCCCACCACTATTCGGTCTCGGATTAGTTCTTCTTTGAGTTGACCATAATCACAATGTTCCGCTAAACTGTGCAGGCTAGTAATAAACGTATCTACCAACTCCCCCGGGTTTTGAACTCGTGAGTTAAACTTAAAGCGTTCAAAAATTATATTTCTTCTCGGGATGAAGAATTTTTCGAATTTTTCTAGAGCTTCTTGGAACGAATTAGGCTGATTCTCGAACTGCAGAGCGATCTCCTCTGATTCGTCTCCCATAATATACATTAGTATGTCTATTTTTTCTTTATCTAGCTTCGAAAGCTGCCCCGACACGGACATGAACCTTTCGAACCGTTTACGCCAGGCTGGCCATGCCGCTGGCATTGCGAAATTGAATTTTTCTGGGGGTGTGATATTTATAGGCACCCGTGCCTGTGTATCGGTATCTGACGTAGCCATTTTGCTTAATTTATGTGTGATTTCAACATAAACTGATTTTAGCGTAATACTACTGTTCTTCTTTTCTCTGATATTGGCAACACTGCTCCCTGTCGTCCTGTCCACGAACAAATCTGGCTGACCGAGTAACTTAAAATAGCGACGTTATTGCTAGTATTTGCCGACCGATTATTTCACGGGTTTGACACCGATTTAACTCTTTCACTCGCGTACAACCACCGCTGCCACCATGTTTAGTTATTGTTCGTTAAATGAAAGAATACGAGTTCTTTTATAAGCGTTTATATATATATATATATATACCTTTCAATAATCATGACATACGCGAGGAGACCTAAGTCGACCACCGTGCAAGACAGACTACCGCTCCCGCGACGTTGTCATAATTGTTTTTGTCGTCCCGCACAATTGTTTGTTGAACGATCACCAAGACAACGCACCGGTATCCGAATTTCGATTTCGAACTATTATCCTTCACGCTCGATTACCGACTCCCGAATCGATTCACAATTCGCGATTTTTTCCAGCCAACGGTAACGCTAACGGTAAATATACGCCACCCAATACTACCCCTCAAAGTTTTAAGCGTCCATAGTGACTTTTATTCACCCTAGATCACCCTAAATCCGTTTACAATCTCGAAATTGTCTCCTGCCAACGGTAACGCTAACGTTAATGGTTCCGTTATATTTCCTGCCCCAAAAAGTTTAGGGGCTCAGTACACCCTTGAAACCACCCTTGATTTCCGCCACCCAAATCACTTCACAGTGTTACCGTTACTTATTTACCCGCACCTACCATTACTTATTCTAGTTCAAGAAGAAGTATGGGTTTGTCGCAAATCGTACATGTAAATCCCGCATATATAAAAAATAACGTCGACGCTATTTTAGCGGAGCCAAAAATCTCCCGTTAACCCGTTTTAGAAGGTACCTTCTCTCTTTACCGGGCCTCTAAATCCAGAAAATCCCTTATATTTCCGCCCCCATTGTCCCAATCGCTCCCAAATTTTTATATGGGTTAACTGGAGCCCCCTTACACCCGTTCCCGCTATCAGAGGTCCCAAAAAGTCAATAGGGGAAAAGTTCCAAAAAAGGGTAAAAATCCCTTTTTAGGCTTATTTCACCCCTAGTCAACCACAAATTTTACCTGAAACACCCCATCACTCGCGCCCGTTCCCCCAATGTCTTAAAAGTCCCGAATTTATCCCCGAAATGTCACTTTTATCCCCGTCAAAACTCCCTAATTTACCATTATTTACACGTGTTGCTATACTGGCCCAAGAATGATCTACCAGCGAAAAAACCACAACAACAAGTCTCTTATCAGTTAATCCCCGATAACGTAAACAAGGATCACTGATAAGAGCACGATTTTACCACTATTTTGCATTAAAATGTTCAATTTCCCACCGTATTCTTCCTAGTCAAATCTGCTGAGCATATAGCTCCCGTCTCAAGCACCCTGCTACAGGGGTCGAGTCCCTATCTAACAACAAAAGACCTTACCCGGCATACATATTACGCGTTAGAAACACAAGAAAAGTCCTATTTCCTTCTAAAAACCGATTTCCCGGAAAAACTGACGAGTTTTCCCGAAATTTTTCGCACCTCCCTATAGTCCTGCACGCTACTGATGCTACATCCAACTTTCGGCGATGAATTCCTGCGGGTTCAGCGCTCACTGATTAAAAACCAGGAGCGATCCAAAGACACGTCCGCTCACTACCGAAGCAAGCAACCAACTGATTGCCAACAATCGTTACCGCCTCTTACCACGTGGAGGTAGGTCGAAGACTTCCGCGAGAGTTGCTTGAAGAGCCAAGTTGGTGTAAAACTGTATCCCCCTCACAGACGATGGTATTATCCCCTGACTGATTCTACTTCCCAGACGTAGCCTCTGAAGGGGGCTATTCGTTCCTTGCTACTTAGAGTAATTCCCTCGGGCTCGCGTTCAATAAGCTGCACCATTAAGGAGGGGCGTCTACTCCCCCCACCGCGCAGTGTGTACAGAGAAACCTACTAACCACCTCAGGCGTGTTCAGTTTAACTGTACTTGCATTGGCGGTCCAAATTAAGCCTCCCGCAAGTCTACAAGTTTACCACTCTAGCAACAGGATGAAGACCCGTTCCGGACACCTTAATCTATGTTGTTGAAGACTGAACAAAATCAAGTAGATGTTGGGTTAAGCCCTGATTGGCTATACAGCCACGATTCCAGTTTCCCTCCAATCGAGACCGGCTCACCCGATTAGCGAGTTATGCCGCGTCAAGTCGAAGTTTCACTGTCGAGACGACTGCTCCTATTCCCTGGTATCCCAATTTAATGGTTCCCCAGTTTTCGGCAACACTGTAGGCCACGCGATGTCATGACCGCGACTAAAATACAAAAAATTGCCAGTTCGTTTGAAGTCTCTTAGAGGCGAAAGATTTATTCGCATTGAAGAGAGTCCAGTCACGAGAGGCGTGGTTTCAAAAAACCTTTCCTTTCCAAACAAACTAAAGTTACATTTAAGAGAGTCATAGTTACTCCCGCCATTAGCAACACACTTCGGTCTAGGGCAATTCATATTTCAGTTATATCAACTCGATATTTCGCTCAGTGTAGCCTTCACTATTAATTTATATTTGGATAATTTACTATAATACTTAAAATGTTTTATACTTTAATAACGAGAATAAGTTGGTTGACTATCGTATTCTTTTAGAAGCGTGGTTATAATTATATGCAAAATATTTTCCTAAGGACACCTACTATTATGCAAAATTCAAGTATTTGCCCTACCCTGTAAAGTAAAATACTGCATTTTTAAATTTTAAGGTAGTTTTAAGGTATGCAGAACCTATCTGTATCAAATGGATTTTTGTTAAATTAAGTCATCATCCCTTACAACCTACTGATGACCCAAAAATATTATATTTTCATGCTAAAAAAATATTCCTTTATAATTATAAGTCAAAACTGTAATTTTTCTGTAATTTTTTTTTAATTTCTTCTTTAATCATTTTCTCGATTCCTTTTATTTCTATATCAAGTTGTGTTTGTTTTAATTCCTCTTCCCATTTTTTGATTTTTATTACGTGTAGTTGTTCTTCGCAATTCATTGTCGTTTTTAAACATTGTATTTGTAATTCGACAAGCTCTTTCTTAACGGAACTTCAGCAAGTGTGTTGACCTTTTGTGATGCTTGCAGTTTTGTTAGGAATTGTTTATTCCGGTTTACTAATAAATTTAAAATATTTATCAAACACAAAATAGATAGACAACTAGTCCGTATGTGAAATTAAGTGATCTAACAAGTACTGGGTCAAGTATTTTGCAAAAGGGCTCTCTACTAATTATTTTTGATGAGAATATACTAAATAAAACAGTTACTATATTAACTTTGCATATCAAAATTTTAAGGTGATACATACCTGGACTGGTTATAAAAAAAATCTTAAATTTTGGAGTCAATGCAGGTACCTCATAACCCCACATTCGGTTTTTGTCGATGTTTCGCTGCCTCTTTTCTTATGTCTTTCTTAACTACTTACTTACTTACTACTTTCTCTTGCCAGGCAGCAACATCTTATTTTTTGATTCTATGATGCCGGAATGTTTGACCACCAAATAGACAGCATAAGTCTAACGTCACGAGAGGCGTGGTTTCAAAAAACCTTTCCTTTCCAAACCAACTAAAGTTACATTGAAAATCCCATAAGAGATATTTTAAAACATCGGTACATATTTATAAGAGAATGCAACTTCCTGGTATTATTTGTATTTTAGATGTTATTATTGATCCATTTTCAGCCACAGATTGACGTAAGTGTTTTTTGAAGATTTTTAATCACCATCTGAACAAGTTTGAGGTTATGTTATTATTGTTTACATTATCGTTTATTGTTATTTTTCTGTTAAAAACAGCTTATTGTACTGTATTTATCAACATAGAGTATATCCACCGTATCGCTTGAAATATTTTTTTATAGATTGAAAATCTGATTGTAAACATTATAATGAAAAGAAAATTTGAAAGTTTTCACATTACCTGCAAAGAAGAAAGAAAAGAAAGTCTGGATATCACCTTAAGTTATCTACTATAAATATATTAAAACAATTATTGGGTAACCCAGTTATTTATCTTAATGTTTGCTTTACAAATTAGTTTCTTGGTTTTTGGGTGCCGTTTTGTCAACCAATACAGCTCCGACAGGCAGCATGGAAAATCAGAGACTGACCTATTAGCTCATGTAAACACTGTAATACATGCTATATAGTTTTGTTCTCGAGGACAAAAATGTTCATACCTATAAAGAAATAAATCCCTACTTGGCAATAAAGTATAACATTTTATTTTAAAAAATATTAACCACTGAAAATTTTAAAAATAGATACAATATTTATGAATATGTAAATTATTCTAGTTCTTAAATTAGTGGATACTGAAAGTTAGTGCTGCACATAACGGAAATTTGGAAAATATAATGTTGTGGTATTTGTTGCAAAATATTGTAACATTTTATTCTGTTTTGCTCTCTCGACATGGATTCTTACCTTCGAAATTGTCTGGGTTTCATAAACTCGAGGTTCTGTAAATTGACGATTGCTCAAAAATGATGAACTGATCTTGGACCCGAACAAAACGCTATGCCCACTACACTCGCATCTAGCGACCGGGAGTCATAGTGGGTGCACTGTCACTACGCATGCGTAAGAATATTCATTCGAGTCCAAGTGAACGTATTGTCGACGTCGGTAATCTTTGCCTTATTACGTACTAACCTGCATCCAGGCCGGAGTGTGTTAGCCCATTATAGTAACAACCAGCCGTCACGTGTTACTTTTAACGAGTAATTTTACTTGGTAAAAGTATTTATTAAACTGTTTAACACCAGTTATGATAGAAATAAAAATATAAAGAAGTTACCGCCAGAGCTGCAGTCAACCATTAATTTAACGAACTGGCGACTGGCTTCTTTACAGTCCAATCAAGTACGACACAGCCAGGGCGGCATCAATCTAATTATTTTACGAACCGGCGTCTTTATATCTATTCGCAAAAAATAATATATTATAGAATCTTTAAGAGAGGATTTTTATTTGTATGGGAATTGGATCAGAGAATAAAATATCAAGTCCAAAATAAATCAATAAAAACTTTATTCTCGTTAAATTATTTTACTTCAAGTGAGGATCTATACAAACAATATCCTTTTTTAACAGTTATCCAGTTAAAATTTCTGGAACAAAGTAAACTAATACATTGTGTACAAACTAAACTGCTGGAAACAAATTGATATAAAATAAAAGGACATACACAACTATGCAAGAACCAAGATTCACCTTACCAAAGAAGCACACAGCAGGCCACACTCCGCAACCAAAAGATTTGCCAATCTCAACATTCGGAACATGGAAGAATAATAAGCATAATTTGTTCTATGGAATGGCAAATGAAAGAGTGTTTCATATCTTGTGTTTCTGATAGGGACATACAGATTGATCTTTGAAACTAAGTAGGAGCAGTCAGTTCTGTAATTGAAAAGGTTGTAAATAAACCTAGGGTCTCTATGTTGACGTCTGGTTTCAAGGGATAACAAGTTTAGTTGGGATTGTAAGATCTGGTAATCGGATACAAGATTGCTTTTAAAGGAAATATAAGGTAAGAATTTGTGCTGTATACTTTCAAAGCTACGAATGTGGACTGTATAAGGAGACCATACACTAGAGCAGTACTCCAAACAGGGCCTCACCAGCGCATAGTATAACAGTTTAATAGAGTTTGTGTCACGAAAATCATGAATGGCTCTCTTCATAAAACCAAGCATCTGGAAGGCTTTGCTGCCTATATAACTTACATGTGGGATGAAGGAAAGAGAACTATAAAGAGTGACACCCAAATCCCTAACCGTGTCCTTGGATTCCCCATTGAGGTAATAAGGAAATCTTACAGGATTTCTGAGGCGATAAAAACGCATAACATGACACTTTCCAGCATTCAAATCCATTCCATTATGCTCACACCACGCGCCAATTTACAGCTATTCTTAATGGACATAAAATTAAAATAGACCTGTGTAGTAGTAACAATTCTATTTGTTTAAAAAATATATCAAAGTATCAGACGCAGGTTATTTACAAAGCGTAGAAGTGCTTAGAAAATTTTCTATTTAAGACAAGGTCTTATGAAGAGCAAGTGAAATATACGAGTGTTATTTTTAACGAGTAATTTATATTTTTAGTCGTTAAAAATAAATATATATACAGTGTGTCCACCCCCATTGACTACCAACCGGGTAGGGAAATCTTTTTTATTTGTGGGTTTATGAAAAAATTGTATTCTTTATAAATACTCCTGCTTTGTGCTCATCGAACAAAAAGCGCATATTATATTAATTCTTAGATTTATATACCGAGTGATTACTCTATTAGTATTACTCTCTAAAAGCTTAGTATACGTTTTTCGACGTTTCAAAGGGAAAAAAAAATAAATTGAAAAATGCCAGTCCCTGTACATTTAGGTAATAAGTCAAAATATTGGTTTGAGGTGTAGCTTTTCAACCCCAAAAACTTTTACTATTTACTTTTTATCGTATCTTTACACATAATAAGGGTACTTTGCTCGCAGTTATTGTTCATATTTCTTTAAATTCTGAACACCCGGTATATAAATTTGAGGAAATAATATGCTCTTTTGTCGTTTCAGCACAATTAGCAGGAGTTTTTATGAAGAATAATTTTTTTTCATAAACCCACAAATAAGACAGTACCATCCGGGAGTTTTAATGTTTTTTTTTTAAATTTTATCGTTGAAAAAAGTCGTCTCTGTGGTTCCACTCCCTTGTTGTAAGGAATGACATAGGACGACGTAGACGTAGTAACGAAACTACCTACAAACTCAAATTCGCTCTTGTTGCCTCTTGGCATTGACATAAACAACACTTAATACCTGATTTTGGATTAATTCCCACAGATCTATTCAGGGGAGTTTTTTGATGAAATGTCAAGTGTTTCAGGTACGAAAACTGCTTGTGGCACTCTATGCATTTGTAATTGTAAGTTTTCAGAACTACATCATTGCCAGAATGAATGTTTTTTAAATGTCTCTTTAAACTTGAATGTCTAGAAAATGTCTTATTACATTTGTCACATTTTACAACTTGTTGTTCCATTATTAAAACTAATTTTAACTAATACAAACAGACAAAATAAAACAACAACGAACAAACTTAAGACGAATAACTAAGGGTATATTACTTTTTTCGGCGGGATAATCAAACTCACTCGAGACAATTGAGACGTATGTGCTTACTTGTGTCACATGAACATGCGTACTGTCAGTGCACCCGCTATGACTCCCTGTCGCCAGATGCGAGTTGCCCACTACACTGACAAAAATGCATTTACCAATGTCGTGGGTTACAAAATTGGAGCTGCTTCAACGCACCTCTCTATGTTGATCTAACTGAGCCTACGAATTATCACAAATTATTTAAAAACGCTACAATAATTTCAGGTTCTTTTGGTTCGCCTCAACCCAGAAAGAGATTTTTATCAACATTTTAAACATATTTGGAATCACCACAATTCCTCATCTTGTAACTATTTTAATGAGTTACCTGAACTCATAAAACTATACAGTGTCGTTTTAACCAGGACGTTAAAATTATTTTAACTCATTACCATGTGTAAATTATTTTGAGTTGGAATAATTCAGGATTCATTTAAAATAAGTCAGAAAACGGGCTCCAAAACCCCATATCGAGGGTAAATCACCGATCGTAGGGTCACGGAAAGTTCAGAATTCGTACTCGTGTAGGTTTGGTGCGGTTTATTCCATTGCTATTCGTCAATTCTCCTTCGATCGCGCGTATAACCCGAACAAACCTGTTGGTCGTTGCGCCGTTTGCGGGATCTTCCATTTTTGTGCGTGAAAATTTGTGTTGTGCATAATTTTGATCAGTTGGCGTAAAATGGAGGGACAGGAGGGATATGCATACAAATTGTTATTTTGATTTGTACATGTGTTACACATGAAATGTTATTTTTCGTTTTTAAGTGTATTCTTAAAGTAGAGCCTTTGGGAGCCATTACAAAATGTTTTTTTTAATTTTATTAATAAACTTATCTACCTAAACTAATAATAGGGTTTGAATTAAGTTTCCAAAATCCTTCTTTTAATCTATTAAAAAAAAATAGTATTTTTTAAACCATTGTTCTTATATTTTGTTCAGAACGACTAGTGTATGTTAAGAAAATAAGAAAAGAGAACAACAATAGCGGCATCGTCGACAAAATCGCATAAAAAAATTTTAAAAAAGTTTCTATACTTATATTGTAAGAGTGCGTCCACATACCTGAGGAAAACGACAGAACGAAAAAAATACATGTTCAGAACGACTAGTGTATGTTAAGAAAATAAGAAAAGAGAACAACAATAGCGGCATCGTCGACAAAATCGCATAAAAAATTTTAAAAAAGTTTCTATACTTATATTGTAAGAGTGCGTCCACATACCTGAGGAAAACGACAGAACGAAAAAAATACAGTCCTCAGGACTGGCTAATAATTTCTATTGACATTAAACAAATGATGTTTTTCTCAAGTTCAGTTCATAGTCCTTTGAAGGTACACATTACACTATTATGGATAAACTTGATATCTTGACAATTTTTTCCCTGTTTTACAAAATTAATAATTAAATTCCCAATGATTTTTTTTATGATTAAACACAAGCACTATAGGAAAAATCCTTTAGGGCACTCTGAGAGTGGTGCGTGTACGCAAAAAGCGATTCACGTTGGTTTTGTATCGTTGGAAGTTATATCCCTTGCGAAAAACGACTGTTTAGAATGGACTGTGTGAATTAAATTATTCGCATAAATGAAATATTCTCATTGAAACAGCTTAACTTTATTCAGGAGCAAAATTTATATACAGATTATTTGACGGCTAATGTCAGAGTTACATTTTCTTATTGTTGACTAGTTCTTACTTGCTTACACAAAAGGTGTCTTTAACATGCCCCCAGCCTGGAAAGAATTGACTTTCAACATTTTAACTGTTTATTGGCGAAGGGCACATTTTTGCCAGTGCGCGTCGAATCACTCCGTTAGTTGTTCGAATTGAAGCGACCCGGCACACACCATCGTTTCCAGGATGTAAGTCTATTATGAGACCAAATTTCCAGGAAGTAGGAGAGATATTGAATTGAGAGAAATGAATCCTTTTGTGATAGACTAATTATGAATTTATACGCACTTTCTAACTCGTGAACCTTTAGAATACCGTTTTCGTGTATGCGTTTTAAAAGTCGAGGTTTATATCTAAATATGTACTACTGACTCTTTGCATTTAACAATTAGTGTTGTATTCACGGATTTAAATTCGGGTAAGTTTTCTGCAACCGCTATTTCTTTCGGCCAGTTTGATTCGTCTTGAACTAGCCATTGTGGGCCACGCCACCATAAATCACATAATTTTATTTCAGAAGGATTTACACCACGGGACAGCATGTCTGCTGGATTGTCTTTTGTTGGGACGTGACGCCACTGGATATGACTGGTTAATTCTTGAATTTCCGATACTCGGTTCGCAGCAAATATTTTTAATAAATACGGTTCTGTTTTTAACCACCCTAATACAATCGTCGAATCTGTCCATAATGTAAGATTAGAAAATGAAATTTTAAGTGCATTCTGGACTGTGTTTATAAGTTTAGCTAAAAGATGAGCAGCGCATAATTCAAGCTTAGGTATGGTGATTACCTTTAATGGAGCCACCTTTGATTTCGCGCATAAAAGTTGGACATAAACTTGTTTGTTTTCGTCTATAGAACGCAGATACACGCATCCACCGTATGCTTGTTCAGAGGCATCCGAAAAGCCGTGAAGTTCTACTAATTTTGGGTTCCGGCATGTCACGTGTCGCGGAATTCCTAAATTGTTTAAATTTGCTATTTCATTTTTAAACTTAAGCCACGCGGTATGTATGTTTACAGGGACCGATTCGTCCCAGCTTAACTTTTTAAGCCACAATTTTGTAAAATGATTTTTGCTAAAATAACACATGTACCCAGGAGGCCGAGCGGATCGAATATTTACCCAATACATGAAAGAATTACGCGTTTAGTAACTCTTCGTTGCGGTGTTATTGGTTCAATTCTAAATGTAAAAGTATCGGTATTACATGACCACCTCAGACCTAACGTTTTTGTATTCTGATCTCCAAATTCAATAATATCGTCTGAGCTCGATGTGGTTTGTATGGCTTCCAACACCTTAGAATTATTAGAATGCCATTTACGGGAAGTTTAAAAAACATGAACATCAGGTAGGTTAGGTTGCTTAATTTATATTTAAATATCTTTTTGTAGTAAAATTTGTTAGTTTTTGAGGAATGGTTCAAGAATTGTCTTTTACCAAACATTCCTCAGAATAGCGTGATAGTAATGGACAATGCGAGCTATCACAGTCGCCAATTACATAAAGCTCCAAGCTCAAATAATACAAAATTGGAGATTCAGAACTACATGGCGGCGAATGATATATATTTTGAAGAAAGTTATAAAAAAGTGATCATTTAGAAGTTTTAAAGACATTTAGATAAAAGAAGTATATGTTTGTGACACATTGGCAGAAGAAATTGGACATACAGTGGTACGGCTCCCACCCTATTATTGCATTTTTAACCCCATAGAGCATATGTGGCACCAGTTAAAATCACTGGTTAGGTCTGAAAATATTTCTCCTACTTTAAGTTCTAGTGTTGTAGAATTAATACGAAAATGCAATGATATTCCCCCAGGTAGTTGAAAAAATTCAGTCCGTCACGTAATAACTGTAGAAAATTCGTATATTAGTCTGGATCGTATAATTAATCCAATTAGAATTAATTTTGATGAGGATAGCGATTATTCGAGACACAGGAGGAGTATCCCAGATCGGCTCTTATTAATGAGCAATATAATTGTTTTATAGCTTTGGTATTAGTAAAGTCACTGGTTATGCGCTTAATAAATCTTAGCATCCATAGTCAAACCCAAATCCTTAACTTCGGGAACAATAGTAAGAATATTGCACTCAATTAAATAATGCTGTTCAAACTAGACCTATGAAAATTTATCGAGTGACACTTTGAGGCGTTAATCTTCATACCGTTGGTCTTACACCATGCTACCAATTTATTCAAGTCCGACTGGAGCTTTAAGCAATCCTCAAATGAGGAGATTTTTATGAACAGTTTCAGATCATCAGCAAACAGGAGGAACTGACAGTAATCAAATTGCATCCCCAAGTTGTTAATAAACAAATTAAAGAGAAGAGATCCCAAATGGGACCCTGGGGGAACTCCAGACGGGACCAGTATACTCCTGGATTAGAAACTGTTGAATCGAACAATTTAGGATAGACTTGTTAGATAGCTACGTAAACAGGACAGCAATGCACCCCCAACGCCCAGACCCTCAAGCTTAGACAGCAGAACTGCATGATTGATCTTATCAAACGCCTTGGAGAAGTCCGTGTAGACCGAATGAACCTGGAAACCGTTCTCCACTTCGTCCGAATTAAAATCAACATAGGTCAGCAAATTGAGTTCAGTATTCAATCCAGTCTGAAAGCCAAATAGCCTAAAAGCAATATTAGGGCTTAATATAGAGGTCAGATAATCAGTTAAAATATGTTCAAATACCTTAGGAACGACACTCAATATGCTTATAGGTCGATAGTTTATCACAACGTCCCTCCGTCCCGATTTATAAATAGGCACTAAGAAGCTCAGCTTTCAATATTCTGGAAAAATTCCGTTTGCTAGTGATAAGTTAAAAATGATATGTAGGGGGCGAACCAGAATAAAACTGCAGTTTTATAATCGGTGACATTTGTATTATTGTACTCATCAGGGGGACATTGGTAAACAGGGCAGGGTTTACTACTATAAACTTGTGAGAAATGGCCAGCAAACATATCAGCAATTTCAGAACCGTACATTGTATGGAAACTCGTTTTGAATTTACGTAGTTCCAATATTGCTTTGGATTAGTAGTTTTTCGTAAAGGCAATAAAGGTGACATTAGACTCTACCAACAATAGTTTACAAATTGAGCGTAATTGAGACAATGAATGATAATCGCACATTAGCTTAGAGTTCTTATAGCGTTTATGAGTCTTCTTTTTTCAATTATAAGTTGTTTAAGCTCAGGGGAAAACCATCTAGGAGATTTACCCGAGGAAATGCGCTTAAGAGGGACATGATTTTTCAATGGCAGAGTAAATAGCATCATAGAATATATTTACCATCCATCCATCATCCAGACTAGCCTGCTCAAACAAAGTATCCCAGACTATACCTATCAGGTAATCATTAATTAAGTTGAAATCAGCTGATTTGAAGTCTCTATAGTATCCATCACATAAATGAGAACTATTAATACTATTAATGGTACACTGCACTAATATGTCCAATGGTGGGTGATAATTATCCAAGGGCACAAAACAGTACAAGGTCAAGAATTAGAAGTTAGAACTGTTCACAACCGTGTTTAGTTGAAATAAGTTGTGGAAGGCGCACAGACTGGATACCACTTCCAAAGAGTCCCTCTCATCGGGGGCTGCTAGGGGCACTGATCTAACAGCCGAGCCCAACTCGTTACTCCTCCATGATGAATGAGGCAGATTAAAATCTCCGAGAACGCCTATAGTTGCATGGGGATGTTCTTGAGTCAATCTCTCGATATTATCACTAAATGTAACATAATCGGAAGTAGGGGACCGGGGGGGAAAATATCCACCAGCAAAGAGGGAGTTCCTTCCTGTTTCAATGATGATAAAAATATCCTCAATATTATCCTCAACAAGAAGCTGCCTGCTCTGGATGATTTTATGAATCGCAATTAGAACTTCGCCACTCCTGGAATGCACACTTATTTGAGAAGAGCGATCCCTTCTATAAATTATATAATCCTGCATGTACAACTCAGCATCGTAATAAGCATCATTAAGCCAAGTTTCAACAAGCACTATAATCTTGTAATGACACCCCGGGACAGATTGAAGAAGATAATTCAGCTTAATGCGGAGACCTCTAACATTCTGGTAATAAATTGAGAGATTGTTGCTGTGAGTGGTTAAACATTTTGATGGTTTTTTTGTTACAATAAGGGCAGTGACATGCCGATGTATTACAGCCAGGTTGTTTTTACCCTGAGATCTACGGTTCTCCAGTTGGGTACGGACTGACTTTTCCTGTTCTCGTTGTTGAGAGTCAAATCAGAGTTGATATAGACTTCTTTACCCTTGAGCTGGGGGATGGCTGGGGCTTCAGCCTGTCCACCTCATCTCTCAGCTCGCTTATAGCCTTTATGAGTTTTGGAACATTCAACAGCCCAGATTGGCCGTAATGGCAGAAACATTTTAGAGCCATCATAGCCTAAGCTTCATACACGGATCTCAGATGCAGATAAATCAGAACATTCCAGTTTCTTATAAATAAAGCGATCACAACCATCGCAAGAGAGTAGTCCGGAGGCATCCTTTTCTTCAACCTTACACTTGAAACAATGCATTTCAGTTCACTTGCAGTGTGACTGCAGATGATAAATTCAGAATTCCGGCCTAGATTGATAATATAGTAGGCGCGGAAGGCAAGAAAATCCTAACAATAGCGATTGTTTATTCTTTTTTATTTCAATTTAAAGTTTTTTCCCAAGTATCAGGGGTTTAATGCTGCTAATAATGCAGAAATTTCCGATTTACGGTGAACTTCGGAAAATTTTTCACATTAAACTACTTTTAAAATATACTTGATGACCGATTAAATTTATTGCGCGAAAACGCGATTTTATTTACTGGTAATAATCTAGATATATCCATTAAATGAACTGAGCATGATACAACCAACCGCCTCATTCAACTAACTCAATACTCACTAAACACAAATACATTTTTAGCACGTACTAAGAATATTACTCTAGTAGGTTGGAATTTTCTAAAAATATTCCATAAATGGTCTGGGCACATCCATAGAACATGCTATAAAGAGGCTACAGCAAGGTGTTTCCACGTAATGTAAATGTGCATAGAATGTGAAATCGTATATTCTTATTACGTGCATATCAGATTTTTTGGAAAGATTACTTGCACATGTACGAGAGAATTTGCTATAAGAATATTACTTCAGTAGGTTGGAACGTTCTAAGATATTTCCATAAATGGTCATATGTCCTAACGTCTTAACTTTTGAGATACAGGGTGTCTAGATATTTTTGTGAAATGTGTTGTTTGTTTATTCCCACCAGTGGCGTTCGTGCTGTAATTGCCCTCGGTATTCTTGAAGAAATGAAGTGAATGAAAAGTCAACAAACGAACTTAAAAAAAATTATTTTTTATTAAAAAGATTAAAGAAAAAGATTAAGTGACGTTAAGATAACCTAAATATATAGTTTTGTTTCAAAATATTTGTTATTTCTATTTTATCAACATTTTTTAAAAATTCGAGATTTAACTCATACAAACCTCGGTATGTAATATACTATTAAAAGTACATATAAATCTTAGAGACCTATATAAAGAAACCCATACTATGGTTAAGAGCCAGTAAATATAAACAGTAGGAAACGTGTCATCGCCGATCGATCGTCTGGCGCTGTTTTCGAAAGGATTGAATTTGAGTTTGTTGTAATTTTAATACTTTTTTACAGTAGTATTATAACCCTACTACTTTTGGGACCAAATTCGAGACTTACTACTTTTAATCACCATTAAATAAATAAGTCTGGCAGCACAGATACCGCAGATGATCCGATCGCCATGGATTGTCTCCCTTGTATGAACAAAATATACCTGGAAAATATTACCATTTTTTAGTGCGGTCCCAGTGAATATTACGGATCACGTGTACTGACTCTCGGTTTTGAATAGAGTATAGAATCGTTCTTATACAAATACAGGGATGTCAGGTATGGACTTTTATAGGGAAATGCGTCACTGATCGTCCGTCAATTTTGAGAACGGATTTTTCTTTCTTTGGCTTTTACTAGCCACAATTTTATAACAGTTATTATATCGTTTTCCATTGCCTGATGGAAGTGAATCTGAACTGCATCTAAAAATTTTTAAAATAATTTGAATCACATGCGTTTTCCTTAGTAAAAAGAATGAAGGGTAAAAATAAGATTTTAGAAAAATATTGTCACACTCGGGGAGTAAAGGCATCCTAAATCAGGGAGTATAGGCATCCTAAAGGTTGGTAAGTAAACAAAGGTTGATATGTAAATAAATAGAAGGCTCGACAGGTTGATGCCTATTTCACAGTATACCCCCATAACTGTTATTTTAAGCAATATAAAATTTGCCCCAACACTTTTCAAACTACTGACATATGTTTTAACCATTCATCTGGAGGACTTCATCCTTGTGGAACGACCTTCCCGAGGTCGCTTTTCCCAACTAATATAACCTACAACGATTCAAACCCAACGTGAATCGCCTTTTGCGCACACGCACCACTCCCAGAGTACCCTAAAGGATTTTTCCTATAGTGCTTGTGTTTGATCATAAAAAAAAACACTAACCTATAATTGCTCTTGCTATGCTAAAAGTTTTTAATGCTTTTTGTTTATGACCATCCCACGAAAAATTCATAACCACTTCATTTCCCAATGCTCTGTATAAAATCTTTTGCCATAATTGTGCATACGAATGCCCACCAATTCTGTAACCTAAAAATTCAATAGCTTCAATATTTCCAAAAACGACAAAATCTATAAACTAAACACGTAAAAGTGTCACATTATCAATCAGTTAACATTATAGAACTTACTAGGAAATTATAATTTCCTTCTTCCTCCTTTAACCAATTTTCAAGTTCATGAAGTTTATCCATTGTTATTATTATTATCTCTTGTATAAGTTTCAGTTGTAATCTATTCGCATTAGGTAAGGCATGACTAGCGACTTGCATATTTTGAACGTCAAACTGAAGATTGCACTGCCGCAATTTGTAATTTTAACTTTGTCAATTCTTGAAGAACCAGCTTTTTAAATCCTAAAATATGAAAGTACATATAAGTATGTGCAGAGCATAAATGGCTTTTTACCTATTTTGTAGATATTTTACAAATTAGGTTTTATTTAAAAAGCATTGTATACATATATGAAGCTCCAAGAGAAGTACAAATTCAATATTGGCTGTTATAATAATCTACAACTAACTAACCAACTATAGGAAATAGGGAAAACTAAGTTGAATTCATAAGCGTCCATTTTTTTATAAAACAATTATTGATGACAGCCACAAAATATTGATGAAATTTCAAAATAACAAGGAATATTTTTGACTAACCAGCAAAATGAAACTTTTAAAGGTACTTATCCACTTTTCCTTATTCCCTAGTTGGGTTTGTTCATTCATCATCCATAATTTATCTTCACATAAATAATCATTTAAAATTACATTGCTTACTAAAATAAAATTTGAATAAGAGTGTAATCAATGGTAGATTTTTATGTACGACACAGTTAAGAATAAGATTGAACTTACCACATATATATTTCCTTTTAAAAGACGGGAAGGACATCTGCAACGACGAAGAGTCTGATTCGATTTCTGATGATTCTTCAAAATATTTACTATTTTTTTTTCGGTTTCTTTTACTGTGAAGCAGTTCTTTCATCATTTCATCTGCAGATGAAATGTCACTTGTAGTTTTAGCTTTTTCAACCTTTTTTTGTGCAACCTCAAAGTCTTCTACAAAATTATTATGATGTAAAATTATGGTTGGTTTATAAAAAAGGGGCAGGGGCGTCGTAAGGAGGGAGACAGTTCCCTCCCTACAATTTGCTGCTCTTCAAAACTACCTAGAAATCTTAATATGCATAAAGCCGTAGAAAAATATGATAAAATGTTAAAATTCATATAAGTATAAATGTTTATTAAAAAATGTATATATGCGCACTTCCAGTTTCACATAAAAAAATAAGAAAGTTAAAAGTTGATAAACTTTAAGAGATATAAACTTTTTATAACGTAAAATTTCTTATTTCATTTTCTTTAAGTGAGCTTATTTATGTTTTCAATTAAGTTAGAATCCAAAAATCTAAAATATACTTTCTTTTAGAAAAAAGTATTGTTCTAAAATATGAACAGTAGAAAATCTTACCATATGTCCCCAGAAGAGTTGCAGAATGTAGTAACCATGTCTCTAAAGGTGGATCAAGATGATCGATATATTTTAGGATTTTATCCATTCTTGTTCCCGGTGCAGGGGGCCAATAGCAGGCTGCATAATCCAAGAGTCATTAATTTGCAAACATTTTTAGAGCAAAGAATTCTAATTGCCAAACTAAGACATAGAAAATTTTTATAATATTTGGAAGGTATTGGTTTTCTAAAAACAACTATACCAGTGTATAAGAGTTGTAATCTAAACTCTGTTGCTTTATATCTTTTACACTCATTTATTGGTCTAGTCTTGCGAGCAAATTCTAATGGAATACATTTTTTTAAGTTTAAAAGTTTCTCTGTAATTTGGTTAACCACTGCCGCTTTTAATTTATATGGTGGCCATCCAAAAATCCAACCAAACGTTTTTTGGCAAAGTAGCCTTTTTATAACACCAAGCAAAACACAGTGAATATAGTCTATATGAACATTGTCAATCATGCTAAAATTAGGAATATCTTCCAAAATACTTCTTCCGTGATTGTTGACTTTGGTTTCTAAACGAGTGATCTGTTCTTTTAGAAAGTACTATTTCTGGAAAAAATAGGCTATTTTGATAGTTGCCTTCTGATGTACATTTAGTACAACTAAAATATCTATTATGTCCTTTAACCGATAAAACATAAGATTTTGCAGGCAAATCACAAATTAACATTTCAATTTGAAAATTATACTTTAGGTTATTAATTAAAATTCCATTAAAATACAAATCCCTGGCTTCCTGTACAAAATCAAACAAGTATTCATTTGCTGGTGCTTTGCTTTTTCCCAGGTAGATCGCACAACAAACAACATTTGTTCATAAATTTTTAATGCCTTTGACTAAAAGAAGAATGGGCCAAAATGAATCATCTGAACTTTTAAAAAGTGGAACACCATCTACTTACACCAATATTTTTAATGTGGTATCATTAGGCAATACCTTAATAACATTATAACGATCACATAAGTTTTATTCCAAAATAAAAATATTTTCCTGGTGCCATCTCAGTAACTTGGGTATCTCTAGGGGTATGTAAAAGAGATCTTGGATCTGAGGGCAAATTTAAATATTCTGACCTCGAAAAATGTTCACTCTTTAAAATTGTTAATAAATTACGCAAAGCAATTTGTGTAATATCGTTTTCTATGGCCCAAGAAGGCAATGCAACTGACAAATTTGGTTCTCTGTCTCTGGACTGAGAAGTATTCCTCTATCATACTGATAATTAGCATTTGATCATTTGGCTGAATTAACCCTGTGTCAGTAACAGATTGCCACACAACATCTACACACTGATTTGTTTCAGGAAGCGAAATTTCAAGTGAAAGCGTTTCATTGACTTTAGAAGTTGAAGCGTCATAGACCGTCCTGGTCATGGGCAAACTAACTGAGTTATCATTGTTCTTTGAAGTTGAGGCCTTGTAGGCCTCTCTTCTCTGCATAGTCTTCTCTACAATTTGTCTCCATCTTGAGATACTGGGTGATGATTTATCAACACAAGCCGCTAACAAAGATGCCACGGGTTTTTGTCTTTGACTTCTTTCATAACTGTAGCTGAAGCCCTCTTTTTCGGCTTCCCGACATTTTCAATCTAAATTTAGAGAAAAATTTAATTAAAGGAACTAGGCCTTACCTACTCAAATTTAGTTTTTTCTACCCAATCTGTCTATTTCCGATGTGGCACTCTTTATTAAAAACATACATTTTACAAAGAGAAAACCGGGTGAACAAGGAAATGGTTCAACTTACCTCTCTTTTAAGACACAAATAAACCAAAGTCTACGCAGTATCCAGTTTCCGCCGCTAATATATACTACTCTCAACTCTGGTAAAGTTCTCAAACACCAAAAAAACAATAATTCACAAATCACAAAAAGACTAGGAACTAGGAAGGATTGCATTGCAAAAGAGAACGACGAAAGCATGACGATTGAAAGGGACGCCGGTCGTGTCATGGCCGCCAAGCCAAAATTACATGACGTAACGTTAAATTGCGCGCCAAATTCAAATATATGCTAGGTAAAAAGAGATATTGTATTGTTATTGTTGTCGCATATGTTGATAACATTTGTTGATAATGATAATTCGTCAAGGACGTATTCCAGGAATTTTCCGCAAGGACGTATTCCAAATATTTATTTGTTGTTACATTTTAACATCTGTGATACTTTTAGGTAAAAGAAAAGTATTATATTATATTCTACCATTAGTTTATCATATGTGCAATGGTTTATTCTTCTTAAACTTTATGATTGTATTGTTTGTGTCCTTGCTAAATTATAAGTTGTTTTATATTTGTTGGGCTGTAAGTTATATTTATGTTTTTTTCTATTTCATTGATTAAAAACTTTTAATACTGAGTACACTAAATATGCCATAACATTTGAAATTTCTGCAAGAATACAAAGAGCATATACAGGCATAGGATATACCTAGATGCTTCCTAACCTCTGATTAGAGACAAATTATGTGTTGTAGTCATAAGGTGCAAATTGTATTGTAAATATTTTATTTGTCATATTTCGAAAAGTAGATTTATTTTGAACATTTCTAGAACATTCAAACACATTAATAAGAATGTTCCTAGACTATTCCATGAACAATAAGGACTTTTCCAAGAATATTATTGATATACAGCGAAAGTAGATTTATTTTTAACATTTTTAGAACATTATTCAAGCGCAGATACAGAATATTGTAATAAAAATTATCTAAGGATAGTCCACCAGGATATTTCAATGAATATTCTACTTACATACAGCGATAGTAGATTCATTTTGAACATTTAAGCACATATATAGAACATTCTAATAAAAATGTTCCAAGAATATTCCACCACGATATTTCCGTGAATATTCTATTTATATACTACGAAAGTAGATTTATTTTGAACATTCCTAGAACATTCAAGCACATATACAGAATATTCTAATAAAAATGTTCCAAGAATATCCCACCAGGATATTTACATGAATATTCTATTTATATACTACGAAAGTAGATGTATTTTCAACATTCAAGTACATAATATACAGAATATTCTAATAAACATGTTCCAAGAATATTCCACCGGGATATTTTCCATGAATATTATATTTATATACTACGAAAGTAGATTCATTTTGAACATTTTTAGAACATTTAAGCACATATATAGAATATTCTAATAAAAATGTTCCAAGAATATTCCACCAGGATATTTCCATGAATATTCTATTTATATACTATGAAAGTAGATTTATTTTGAACATCCTAGAACATTCAAGCACATATACAAAATATTCTAATAATCATGTTCCAAGAATATTCCACCAGGATATTTTCCATGAATGTTCTATTTATATACTACGAAAGTAGATTAATTTTGAACATTCTAATAAAAATGTTCCAAGAATATTCCACCAGGATATTTCCATGAATGTTCTATTTATATACTACGACAGTAGATTTATTTTGAAAATTCCTAGAATATTCAAGCACATATACAGAATATTCTAATAGAAATGTTCCAAGAATATTCCACCAGGATATTTCCATGAATATTCTATTTATATACTACGAAAGTAGATACATTTTGAACATTCCTATATAAAATATACTACGAATGTTGATCACTTACTGGACTTACGGAGAACATTCTTAGGATGTGGAACCTGGGCTTTGTATAGTATCAAAAGTTGTTGAGGTGTGTACAACTTTTTGGTTTGGAAGATTACACCAAGTTTCTGAGAACCTATCTTGGCGATTGCCACAACGTGGTTATGCTAAGACATATTTCCTCCCAGATTGACGCCCAGCAAATTAATAGATGAAGCCAGTGGAATTGCATGTCCTGCCATGACTATATCCGGTTCTGTAATGTTAACCTTTTTAGAGAAAACTGCTGCCTGGGTTTTCTTAGCGTTAAATTCGACTTGGTTACTGTCACCCCAAGCCAAAATTTCTTCCAGGTCTTTGTTGAGGCGTGATACTTCATGCTGTATGCGAAGATGTGCATGGCAGATAAAGTTTAACCAAATTGGGACCGATTTTATAATTTAAAATAATAATAACGAATAAAAATTACTAAATAAATATTTCAATCACAAATTACTTACTTGCAACAAGAAGAAAAGGTCTGTTTTCGTAAAAAAATAAGAAATTAAAAATTATTTTAGAATTATTTATGGACGCTTCTCCCCCATTATCAATCACATCATATGTTCCTTGATTTTATTTCACTCCATTCCCAGTTTAGGGTATTAAACAATTTAACAATTCGTGCTGTTCGCATTCTGTGTCTGTCTTTCTGTAGCAAGCAACCTTCCCGAATTCAGTAAAGTGAGACAAATATGGCCAGGATCAAATCGACTGCATTAAGCATACTCACTTTTTGAGAATGAGAGAGAGAGAGAATGGGAATCTTCCAAGCTTGTCGACTTGCTATTTAAACTGATTGTTCTCTCTTTAATTAGACCAGTATGAATAAAATGTTGAGTTTTAAAACGTAAAGATTTAATTGAACACTTTTATTATCATATTATTTACGATAACATAAGTAACGACTTGGTCTTCTCTGTGTTTCTTGAAAAACTGCTTGTACATTCATCCCCTCATAGCGCCCTCTATCAAAATACATCCTAACCACTCTAAACACTAGTAAGGCAACAGGAACATATTTCAGCAAACAACAAATACAAATTACACACTTCAAGAAGTCTCAATACTCCAATCTACGCTACCTGAATTACTAATTATATATTTAGTTATTCTCAACACCTTCTCCTAATTTTTGATTTAGGTATTGCCATAATATAATAATTTTTTACAAGCAAAATGGTTACTTAACATTTTAAATTATATACATTAGTTCACTTTTAAATTTATTAAATTTTGTATTATTTAAAGGATTTGCAAAAATGTCTGCAGTCTGATTGTTTGTTGCACAATATTCAATTTTAATTATACATTCAGACACTTTTTCATTAATGTAGTGATAACGTATATCAATGTGTCTTCTTGAACACCACGCTATTGGTCCTCCATAGAACATGACAACATAGCCTGTCGTACTTCTTCTGGTATCTATATCTCCAGCAAAATCAAAGTCACTATAAGCAATTAGTTCATTTTAGTTTTCTTCCTTTGAATAACTAATACCTTTATTTTTCGATAAGATTAAGTAGTTTAAAATTCTTTTAACATTGGCAATATCCCGATTGGTTGGGTTCTCTAACTACATACATTTACAGAAGAAACAATATCTGGTCGAGTTTTATTTCTTTATTTCCCTATATGGAAAATTTTTATTTTCTGTTGATTTTTCATGTTTATTTGGTTTGGGTTGGATAGTATATAGTCTTAGATTTTCTAGTTCAAAATTTTTTAAAAGAGACGTTATATAATTTGTTTGTGATAGTTAAATATTGTTGTTGGTATTTTTGATCCTTATTCCTAAGAATGATGAAGGGTTGCCAAAAATCACCATATCGAATTCTATTTTTAGTTCGGTTAAAAGGCTTTCGGTTTCTTCATTGTTTTGCCCTAGTAAAGTTCCATCATCAACATATATTGCTAGAAATAACGTTGCAGTTTCGTTTTTAAAGAGACAATGTTCACTTTTAAGGGTAATTAGACCTTCTGATTTTAAATATTATGTAAAGTGTTCGTTCCATTTTAAAGGAGCTTGCTCAAGGCCATATAAAGATTTTTTAATATACATACTTTGTTTTCGGCATCATAGCCTTCGGAACTTCGATGTATGTTGTTCATAAAGTTTACTATATAAGAACGTCGTTTCAATATCAAATTTTTTTTAAATAAAATTGATCTTTAAGTATTCTGAGAGAGTTCATACTCACACAGGGCTAAAGGTTTCTTTATAGTCAATACCACACTGTTGTTCACATCCACGTATAACTAGTCGAGCCTTGTATTTATCATTTTATTTTATTTTAAAAACTCATTTGCTGCTTATGACTTTGTTTCTTTGGATTTCGCCTCTATTCATATAAGTCCAAGTATTATTTTTGTCAACGATTATTTTTCTTCATTTATTGCCTTTATCCAATTTTCTTTATCTTCACTTTCGATAGCTTCTTGATATGTAAGCATGACATGACAACATTATATGTATGTTTTCTTATTTTTCTTCCATATATTGTCTCAATTTCTTGTCTTTCTCCCAATCTTTGCATTTCAGCTTCTTGTTCTCTGATATTTAGTTCTTCGGTCTCATTTTCTATATCTGTTTCTATTTCCATTACTGTTCTTATCTGAACATCTGTTTCTTCTTGCATATCATCTTGTTTTTTAAATGTCTGTATATTTTCTTTTATTTTATTTTCCTTGAAAATAACGTCGCTCGAGACAATTATTTTATTTTTAACGCTATCTAACAGACGATAACCGTTCTCTATATATCCAATAAAAATGTATTTCTTGCTGCGTACGTCTAGTTTCTTAATTGGTCCCAAAAATTTTACATAGGCTTCAGATCCAAATATTTTTAATCTTGATATATCAGGTTTTTGTTTACTCCATTTTTCAGCTGGTGTCTTGTCTACTGTATTGGTTGGGCTTCGATTTAAGAAATAAGCTGATACCCTTACTGCTTCGCCCCGGAATGATTTTGTTAAATCTGAGTCGAAAATCAAAGCTCTTGATTTTTCCATTAAGGTCCTGTTTAACCTCTCTGCCTTACCATTAAGTTGAGGAGTGTAGGGGATAGTAGAGTCCAAAATAATGCAACAAATTTTAAAGTTATTGTCAGTAAACCCCCCTCCATTATCACATCTTAGTTTTGACACTTTTAGATTTTGTCTTGCTTGCGATTCTCTTATGTATTGTTTTAAAAAATCTTTAGTCTCACTTTTATCTTCTAGAAGAAATACAGCACAAAAATGTGTGTAGTCATCTAACAAGGTAAGATAATACTTTTTATTGTGCCACGTTACTGGATCAATCGGTCCACATAGATCAGCATGCAGAATTTCTAGAGGTCTTGTTGCCTTTTGTCTGGTATTTTCAAATGGTTGTCTTGTATGTTTAGCTTGAATACATCTTTCGCACATATTTAAGCTGTCACATTCTTCACTCGTAAAGTTCATACCTGTTGCAAGTTTTGTTAGTTTCTTCATGTTGCTTTTTCCTAGATGCCCTAGTCTTCTGTGCCAGTTTTGTATATTTTCAAGTTTCTTTTCACTTATTAGACATTCTTCTTTTATTTGTGTGTTTATATCTATTATATACAAGCCATTTTTTGTTTTTTACCAGTTGTAATTTCTTTATTATCTTTGGTTATTATTACTTTATTTTTCTCAAATTTTACTTCACCATTGTTTTCTGTTATGGCTTTAACAGATATTAAATTCCTTGTTAACTCTGGTATATAGTATGTTTCATTTAATATGCAGTTTTTACCTTCTATTGTACCAATTCCTTTCTACAGACGAGCCCTTTTTAGCTACCATTATGTCTAATTCCATTTCTACCAATGTTTTAAAAATATTTTTATTATTTGCCATATGTTTCGTGACTTCTGAATCGATAACAAACTCATATTGTCCTTTTTTATTTTCCATCTCTGTTAAGAAAGCAACTCTATTTTGCCCATTTGTATTTTGATTTTCCTTTTTACGGAAAAACAGTTTTTGATGGTTTGTTTTCTTACAGTGTCTGCACTGAGGGTTTTTATGTCTGCTTGAGTTCCCTACTGTACAATTTACAACAAAGTGTCCAGGTTTTCCACAGTTGAAACACTCGAAATTTTGTTTTTTTTTTGGTACTTTTCTTTTTCTAATGCTTTGAATGCCACTCTATTTTCACTATTATTGGTTTTCATTTGAGCTTCATCATTTATTATTAGTCTGTTTGTTAGATTTGTTAGATTCTTTTCTCTTGTTGGTGTTGATTCCCATGCTGTTGTAAAATATTATCATACTTTCTGTTATTTCATGCGTAAACGTTTTAAGTCGGCACGCTAAGTTTTCTAATTTGCTTATGTGTAGGGTAATATCAGTTCCTTTTTCAAAAACAAAGTTAAAGAATTGTTGGAGTAAATTACACTTTTCGTCTTCTGTTTGTTTCTCAAATATGTTCTTGAGCTTTTCGAACATATCTTTGGCATTTTCACAGTTAAGCATGTACATTAGGAGTCTTTTGTCTACAGTTGTTACAATTAATTTTTGAGCTCTTACATCCTTTCTTACAAAATCAGCTTTTTATTTCTCATCAGTGAGGGAAGAAAGAAAACAATTTTGTCCCATCTATTTCCCAAATTCCTTATGCTTTGAAAAATATTTTAATTTCGAAGTTCCATATTTGGTATGTTTCGCTGTTTGAGCGTTTTTCGATTTTCATACCTTCTTCTAGATCCGCCATTTCTTTCTTCCTTGTCGTCCACTTTATGGGTTTTTATTTTAGTTTTATCATGTATTTTTATATTCCGACGATATCTGAGCCCAAACCTGTTGAGTTTTAAAACGTAAAGATTTAATTGAACACTTTTATTAACATATTATTTAGGAAAACATAAGTAACGACTTGGTCTTCTCCGCGTTTCTTGAAAAACTGCTTTTACATTCATCCCCTCATAGCGCCCACTATCAAAATACATCCTCACCACTCTCACTACTAGTAAGCCAACAGAAACAGATTTCAGCAAACTAATACAAATTAAACACTTCAAAAAGTCTCAATACTCCAAGCTACAGAGAAATGGCGCTACCTGAATAACTAATTATATATTTAGTTATTCTCAACATGAAATTGGCTTATGTTCAATTTGCAAAACAAGCTTGGACTAGATTTAAGGTAGATAAAATAATAATTAAGAAACAAATAATAATTTAGGAAAATGCCCTATTTTCGTGATAATATAAGATACCTATAACAGAAAAAACTTTCCAACTAAACAAACTAAAAGGACATTCTTGGGATGTACGTTTAGAACATGCAACAAAATAGTACCTGCTACAAATATGAATATATTAACAGTACAGAACAACTTTCTACAGAGCTTCTCTTCTCGTTTACGGCCGAATAGCACTCGTCAGGCGGCGAGAATATTTCTGCGACTGCGAGTGGTCGCGACCAAAAGTGGAGTCAGCTAGTTATGAGGCAGGGATTTCTTAGGCATACTTGGATTTATTATTCTCAAACTATGTTTCTAACTGTAACTGCATTTATATTGCAATCATATATATGTTACGGTTAAAGTGTTTACTTGGCTAGTTTATAGACTAGCTGGATAGTATACAAACTATCCAAAAGTCTGGTTATGATGGAAAATCATATTTCTACTAAAATATCTACGAATATTGGTTGATTTGTATACTATCCAGCTAATGTACAAACTATCCACACTAGTTGGATAAATTGTGAACTTAATATTGCTAATAATAATGCATAATAACCAACTCGTAGGTGGTTCCCCCCACCTAGACCCCACTTTTGTTGTGACTAGAAGTTGGAACAGAGCGTATCATAAAAGCTGGGGAGCTGCAGTTTAAGTGCATAAAATTCCCTGAATTCAAATTAAAATATAATAGTAAGTTCAGAAAAACTCCCACGTTCAAATTAAAATATAACAGTAGTTAAAGTTGACTGAAAAAATAATAGAATGGATATAATAAAAATATATATTTACAATGGCAATACTACACCTCTTACGAGAGAACAGATGCAGTCGGTGCATAATAATAAGAATAATAATAGTAATGCTAATCTGAACATTACTCGTTTGGAAACTGGAAAAAAACCTTATAGCAAAGAAGTGCACAGACTAATGCTAGAAAAGTACCCGAGTCTAAACAATAAAACTATTCAAAATATCACCGGCGGAGCTGGAGTTCGAAAGAGTTCATATGCAATATGATGGTATGGACCCTTTTAGCAAGCCGAGACTGCCAAAACTCCATTTCCATACTAAAACAGTAGAAATATTAAACAAGATAAACAATATCATTTCACTAAAAATTACATATCAAGTGCATAGTCTCATATACACCGGCGCATGTAAGCACTTAAGTTAAACGGGCAGAAGCTGTTGCCCAAAACCTCTGTAAGGAAGGGCACAGATGCTATTCCGCCATGGGAAAAACGACTCAATGGGAAAATAGAACTACTTAGAAAATCTATATGTATACTTACACAGTGCCAAAGACCTAACCCAAGCAGGAAAACCACTAAGACGGCAGAAACAATCTTCAACAGGGAAAAAAATAACGATAATCCTTCTATGGCAACAGTTTTGGACCTCCTGAAACAAAAACTGTCGGCAATGGCGAAAAGAGATATAAAATAAGTAACGCTAGGCGTCAACAGAATAAACAATTTTCCACGAGCCAAAAATCATTTTTTAAAAGCCTGAGTAACACCAATACTAATAACTCAACTCCAGTACAACAGGTCTCAACTCCGCAAGGCATTAAAACCTTTTGGGAGATTATCTGGGGTAACTCAGCTCAGCATAGACCCGCAAAATGGCTAGCTGATGAGAGAAAAAATAGTGCTAATATCCGCACAATGCTTGACTGGAGGATTACAGACGAACACGTGACACAAGCTATAAGTAAAACCTTGAACTGGAAAGCTCCTGGACGAGACCACATACAGAACTTTTGGTATAAGCAGTTTAAGGCTACACATGCACAGTTAGCTAAATGTTTTACTTACCTTCTTACTCATCCGGAAGAAGCTCCACAATTTATGCTGAGTGGGATTACTTACCTGTTGCCCAAGACTCCAGTTAGCTCTGAGAATGCTGCTCAATACCGCCCAATCACGTGTCTTCCCAATCTGTACAAGATACATACCTCTGTTCTATCAGAAAAGCTTTACCGCCACCTGGAGGTCAATAAATTGCTGGATGAGGAATAAAAAGGATGTCGAAAAAGGTCAAGAGGGCGCAAAGAGCAACTCATTATTGACTCTGTGATTATGTCGCATGCAATATGCCTATATACAGCATTTATTGACTACCAAAAGGCTTTTGACAGCGTGCCGCATTCGTGGCTTTCGCATATTCTTGAACTGTACCGAGTCGAGAGGCATATTACTGAGTTCCTGAAGCATGTCATCACCCAATGGAATACTAAACTGACGCTTAATACACCTCAAGGCACGCTGGATGCGGGTGTTATCCAGATCAGACGTGGTATATTCCAGGGAGATGCATTGAGCCCGCTGTGGTTTTGCCTGGCTTTAAGACCGCTGATCCCAATGCTAAACAATCAAAGAAAAGGGTACACCCTGCCACAATCTCATCGGCCTATAAGTCATTTGTGGTATATGGACGACTTGAAGCTATATGCCAAATCCTCTAAGCATATAGAAGAATTACTACACTGCGTCGGTCGCTTCAGTAGCGATATCCAAATGAAGTTTGGGCTGGATAAATGCAGAATCAACGGGATTGAAAAATGCGTCTGGGTAAGACATGCAGGTTACGAGGCTAATCAAGACCAGGGCTTCGTCTAGGGTATGGAGGAGGAAGAGCAATACAAATATCTGGGATACTTGCAGGATACAGACCTAGACCACCGTGGAGCTGAAGTAAAAGCAACTAATACCTACCTGCAACGAGTTCGTTCCCTTCTTCGCTCCAAATTATCAGCAAGAAACATGGCAAAAGCGATAAATACTTATGCCACCTCATCCATAACGCATAGCTTTGGCGTGATCAAATGGACGAAAACAGAGCTTAATGATATTAATATCAAAACCCGTGTGGAATTTCGTAAACACCATGCCGTGCCCACCACCCTAAGTCGGCTATAGAAAGATTCCACTTACCCAGGAAACTGGGTGGACGCGGAATCCCCGATGTTACATTCAGGCATAGTAAACAGGTGGAAAACTTGAGGGGTTACTTTTACAGCAAAGCGGAGACTAGTGAAATTCATCACGCAGTCATACTACAGACAAAAAAGCTACCCCATTAAGGTTGGCTGATAGGGATTTTAACCCGCTTGAAATGTCCTTAACACCTGTGCAACAACTGGCTAATTGGCGCAGTAAGCCTCTGCACGGAAAATATTTGGCTACAATAGAAAATGACCATCGACAGAATAGCCCCCACTGCTTACCTGCGGCATGGAAACCTCTTTACTGAAACAGAGGGATTTGTGATGGCAATTCAGGACCAGGTCATTGCAACAAGAGTCTACAGGAGGACTATCTTGGGAAAACAGATCGAACAAGTCAAGTGTCATATAGTGTCAAGTACAACGAATGTGTCATGAGAAAAATGAGGACCTAGACCATATAATCTCGGGTTGTTCCGTGTTAGCCTCAAAGGCATATCTCGATAGGCATAACAGGGTTGGTAAAATTATCCACCAAGAGCTCAGGGAAAAATATATGGGCCTAACAGATCTTGTTCCATACTATCAGTACGAACCACCTCTGGTGTGTGAAGATGAGCGAATTAAACTATATTGGAGCCGCAAAATAATAACGGACAGATTCCAGATTTAGTCATCAGTTTTAAAGACGAGCATTAGACCAACAACTCCTAGAAAACAAGGACAAAGCGCTGTCTTGTGACGTCATCATCCGTGGTCCTATGATTGCAATATGCAATATAATATTATATGCCTTCTGTGGGGGATTTATATTTTGCGTGACTTCTAAAATTACTTATATACACTTCAGACGATCGTTATTTAAATTTTTAAACTTGTATTTAAGTAAATTATGCGTTAAAGGTGAATAACGTAAGTGAGAAAAAAAAATTAGTGCATCTGAGCATATTTATTTTAAAAATAACTAAGTATTTTGTGTAAAATGATTTAGCCACTGTAGGTAGGTAGTTGTTTTTGGATAAATATCTCGATAAATATGTAATAATACAAATATTAAACTACCAAATCCTAAAAAGTTTGTCTTGGATGTGTGTATACTCAGATAACAAATTATTCAAAACTTTAGATACTCAAGGATTTATGAGTAAATTTTGAGAAAAATTCATTGAAATTCATCATTGGATTACTAAGTACATATAGATTTAAAGTTAAAAAGTAACATTGTAGGTAAGTATGTCGAATTATTTTGAATATGTATTTAATTTCCTTTTATGACCTTTACCTAATTGATTATTTTTTTTGCCGCAGTAATTTTTGAGCAAAGTGTTGGTAACACTACTAAGTAAAATATGAATGACCGTTTTTGCGGAATGTGTATTGCATCCATCAAAGTATATTAAAAATTCTTGTGTAAGGATATATTGATATACGAGTTTAGTCAGAAATGACTTCTGGGAGAAAATATTTAAGAATTTATTTTCATGGTCATTAAGTAATTTCTGGAATAAAATATATGAAACAATAACCATTTCAACTACATGATCTCTAGGATATTGCAGAGCACCTCTGCTTAAGTTAGTTATAAGATTAAAATGATCTTCAACAATAAGTTCTTTATTGCATATCAAAGAAGTTTTACAATAATTGCATTTGAGCTTCTTTAAAGCAATATGGCTGCAATATCCTCCCAAATACGTTATAACAGGCATTTCTGGTTTTAGATTGTCTATATCAGATTCTCGAATAAATATATTATTTAGTATTTCGTCAATTTCTTTAGAACAGTCTTCAGCACTGTCCTGTTCGTCACATTCAGGAGATTCATAGAATTTTTCAATTTTTAGCTCTCCAAAATTATGGGATTTTAATGTCAGTATTGATTGAATTCGTAGCCGTTTTTCAGATTCGTAAAGTTGTCGAATTGAGATGTGATAATGTCCCCCGGCTAACTGTCTGTACCTTCCAAAGCGATTTTCCAAGGGATCAGTTTGCAACTTGCCTAACAAAATATAGTTTAAATTTAATTCCTGAAAACAATACGTCACAATTTCCAGCATGCCATAAATTGTATGGGACAAAGCTGTATGAGTTTGCCGTGTTAATTTTTTTTTTAAAGTTTCTGATTTCCAGTTATCTAACCAGATCAACATTTGTTACAAAAAGTCAAGTTTTGGATCGTTTACTATTTTACCTTTTACAATAGGTTCCTGGAAAATATCACGCAAACGCTTTCCTTTTAATGGGGTTTTGACGTTTATTATGTTCCACCACTTTACTATTATTTTTAAAAAATCGGCTGTGTCTTGCGCATTGGGAATAGCTTTATCAAAATTTTGTAAGCCTTCAATTACAAAAGGATTAAAAATTTTCAATGCCAGTTTTACATTTTGTCTTTCCATGCTAGATGGATACAGAGCTTTTAAATTTAAAGAAAAGCCAAATTTTAGTAACATGGTTTGTTCAAAGTCATGCAGTTTTTTAAGAGAGGCAAAATATGCCACTTTTTCTTCTCCAGTAAAAAAGTCGGGATATGTAAATGTCTGATCAGGTTTTGAGTTTAGCCAAGCATTAAAAATACATTTTAACAGATGGACAGAATCGAACAAGTAAAATAAAGGTCTTTTAGCATCAACCGGATGTGGGAACACTATATTAAGTTCCTTTTTTGGTGAAAAATGTGACATGGCTTTTCCATTAATTGCATTGTTGTCACTCAGAACACAAAAAACTTTATATCCGATAGCCTCTAAACGAGTTATGATTGTTTTCACAAAGTTGAAAAGTAATTCATGGTTAATTTTAGATATAGGGGCAATGTGAACAACTTCTTTTAAATCTGAACCAATACTTGAAATCATAAAAGTGTATGCAGTCGTTGCTAACAATTCGTTATTATTTACTGATGCCCCCACTACATTTCCTCCTTTATAGTCTAAATAAGGGTTAATATGAATTTCGTCCATTAGCAGACAAACATATTTGTCTTGATCATTCAAATATTTGAAAATATTCCTCGCATATGTCAAAAACATTTTTTTTTCATCAATATGAGGATCCGTTAAAAAATTATTACAAACACCTTTGATGGTTTCAGGATGGGGTAAAATTATTGGCCAGTGATTTCTTAAATATCTGTATGCATGAGGACTGATTGTATATACTATTGAACAAAATACCATAGTTGTAGTGGAATATCTGTATCGTTCTTTTGGCAAAGTTCTTAATTTTACTTGTTCGGAGAGAAATTGCAGTGCTTGCGCTAAACTATCATTGTCTACTTTTAAGTTTTTAAGCAAATCAGAAACAAAGTTTAAAACTTCATTAATGTTTGACATATCGGTGTTATTTTTAACATTGTCACATTCGGGATTAGGGTCATGATTGGAGTTATTGTCTTGTTCAGTATCTAAAGGAAGAATATTCATCGAACAATCAATAATATCTAGTAAATTTCGCAATTCATCCAAACTACATGAAAAAAAAGGTGTCTTTTGTTGATCAATTTTTACGCTTACTGGTTGCCCATATAAATATGTACTTATTTCTAAATTATTATTTATTTTAACGGCCCATGTAATAGAAGGCCCCGGATTATGCTTAATCTTAAAGAGAGTCTTGCAAGTTTTTTCATCGATGATAAACCATCCTTCCTTTAAATTAAATGTTATAAACAAATTATTAAATTCTTCAAAAGTGTCATAATTCGTAAGTTGTTTATGTGTTAAAATTTCACGTTTGCTTTCGTCAATACCTTTTTGAAATTGCATTTCATCTAGTTCTCTAAGCTTTTCTTCTCTACTTTTTCGATGCGTTAAAGTTTTTGTAAGATATTTTGGACAATTGGGAAATTTACTAGGTACGCTATTTTCCTTTAATCTGGGTATATTTAATTTTAATGAAACGATCTCACCTGTTTTCGTGTCTTGTTGAGAAATCTGCCAAATAAAATCCTCCTCTGTAAAATGACACTCACATACTCTGCTGTTTGTATTAGGAATAAAATTTTCACGATGAATAGCGGTTTGCCATTTTAAGCGTCCTGCCGCACTTTTGGGGAAACGAAATACCCGCACTGATGGCCCATTTACGTAATTACCTTTACAACCAACTACAGAGCATTTGTACGGCATTTTCAAATTATTTAAAATACAATTTAAACCGGCAATAAACTCGAATTTTGCACTAATTGCACTAAAAAACACTCGCACTAGAAACGACAACAAATTAAACTACCGCCAAATGACAGCCAAATGAGTGCATGATTAGTGCAACGTTGCCAGATCGACTTTAGCGATTCGCTTGTCTACTGGCCCATTTGTTAAAAATTGTTAGTTCTATGTTTTTATTTAATTTCAAAGTACTTCCAATGAAATAATTCTGCTGTAACATTATAGTTGGCCTATGCTAATAACCAAGTTTGCGTAATTATTAACAAAAAATACAACTTAATTCATGCCAATTATAATAATCGGGAATTATGGACCAATCTGACAATGTTGCGGTCAAGACAAAGCGGGAAATACGAATTGGCATTTCGAGACAAACAGCACGGTCCGATAGCATCGGCCTATAGGCAGTGACGTCATCAGCAAATATTTCTTAAGCGCTGTGTCCTTGTTTTCTAGGAGTTGTTGATTAGACTCTTATTGTTGATTTCGCTATACCACTGGCTACAAACATAACAAAAACATATAATGAAAAAATTAGTAAATACTTACCCTTAGCCGACGAAATCCGCCAAATGTGGAATATGAACTCCGTGGTTGTTCTACCGATCATCGTGGGCGCCACTGGGGAAATACCTAAAACACTAAACACCAGTATTAGTAAACTCGGATTACAATGGGATCTATACTTACCAATCCAAAAGTCAGTCATCTTAGACACGTGTGCAATTGTGAGAAGGGTCATAGGAGAAAATTAAGTATTACTAACACATTCACAAAGCAAACTATCTTGTCTCTAAGACCGATGGGTTTTGCTTCCTAATCAGGAACTAAAAAACTGTGAAAAAGTTAAATAATAATAATAAAAATAAATAAATTTATTTACAAATAGCAAGATTTGTCTACATGTACCTGAAAAAAAAAATAGTGTTTCTACTTGCCCCTGCAAATAAATTAAGAAAGTTAAGTTAAGAAAGTCCCTAGGACTTGAACGCAGTTTTAACCTATTAACATAAGCAGAGAAAGTTTGATTAAAAAAGAAAATTGAACAAGAGAAAAAAAATTAAATAAAAAATACATGAAATAGTTAATTTCCTATATCATCTAGAAGTATAACTCAATATTCAACATCACAGAGAAAATACAAAGTTTATTTACCCTGCGACAGAAAAAAAAATATCACCGTAACAGATATTTAGTAAAAGTATCACTCAAAATTAATACAGACCTATACAAATTATTAAAAGTTCCGTATCAAGAAGGTATTTTCTTCCACAATTCCATATTTATTACATTATTAATTTTAATATTTATGTTTTTTAAGTATTTTTAGTATATTAAGTTATATTTATATTTCACAAAGTTATCTAGGGTTATAGTCATTTTTAAAGTCCACTAGGCTATGAATTTCCAACCTGGGTTAGTATTTCCATAGTTTAAGTTTTTTCTTAAATATAGCTGAGGAATTCAGAGTTTTTATGTTATCGGAAAGACTGTTATATAATTTAGGGCCTAGGAAATGATAACTCCGTTGCGTTATTGTCATTTCTATCTTAGGAATACGTATCAGAACATCCCTTTGACGAGTCGCGTATTTGTGATCTATGATCATTAATTCATGTTTATTTAATAATTGCCGAATAAGTACTGCCGAACAAAAAAGCTGTCGTAAATCAAATATTTTAGTTTCTGAAAATAATAAATCGCTGGAGTAAGTATAATTCATCTTATAAATAAGTTTTAAAATCTATTTCTGGACCTTTGTAATTGATAAATATGGTTGTTAGTGGCCCCACCCCAAGCAACAATTCCGATGATGCGGCTGAACTAGAGAATTGTAGAGCATCGTAAGTTCCCTCTCCTTGAAAACCTGCCTAAACTCTTTAAACCTTCCCAGAAGTGACCTTACCTTTTTTGTTACATAATTTATATGAACATCCCATCTCATATGAGAGTCCAGAAAAACTCCAAGATACTTCATATTACTACAACCGCTTATCTCCACTCTTTCACAGTTGCAGGGATTGTTAATATTTAACTTAGTAAAAGTCGGCAAATTTGAGTACAATGTAACGGGAACATAGTTAGGTTTTGCGACATTTATGGTTAAGAGTTTACTCTTAAAATAATGAATAACTTTACTCATTTCAGTTTCTACTTTATATTTTAACTCATTCCAAGTTTCAGCCTCAAAAAATAAGACGATATCGTCAGCAAAACTAACTACATCCACACTTATCTGCAAATCAAACAAGTCATTCAAATATATTAAAAAAAGTAATGGACCTAATACCGTTAATAATGAGGAAACATTAGTTTTTCCTAAAGAAAACTTGGACCAAAATAAAAAAACAACTGTAGCGGTCATCCCCGGTCACTGACGCCGAACGCACACACCAGTCTCTCGAATTCCTTGTCTACCACATTCGCGTTGCCTGCGGCGGATTCTCACCACCTCGACTGCAGCGGTCATATCCGGTCGTCGACATCACATTCGCTTTGTACCTCTCAGTACCATTTCAGTCTTCTTTAGCCGTAGCAGTGTTGTGCATTTGTATCCCGGTATAGTGTTTTGTGTGCTTTTAATTATTCAATTGTTTTATTTTGTGTTTCCGACTACTTTTTGTTATTATCTTGTTTTGTGTTTTTAATTTTTGAAGGTATGGATTAAACTATTGATTTAACTGCTTTTACGCTGATATTCATCACGTGCTATATGTTCGTCCTTTAACTCATTGTAAAATAATTCTGCAGTTGGTAATTTAGTTTCATCAAATTTAGAAAAGTCATCAATGGATGAATAAGGAAATAAACCTTTCTGTCTCATATTTTTGAATTTTAAGTCATTTAAATATTCCTTTCTAACTTCCAAACATTGAGAATCGTCTAAGATACTTGATAAATTATCCAAAGATGACGGTAAAAATTGGTAGTAATCAATAAATCTAAGTTTTATGTATTTATCTCTTGTTTTCTCATTTTTATATTGTATTTTATCTGCCCAGAGATATTTACTAAAAGAAATGTATTTTTCTTTATTCATAAGAATAACAGCAATTTGCCCCTAATCTAAACATAATGATTTTATAAAGAGATGACTATCTTATTTTTTAGATTGTGCCTGATCCTGGATGCCTGAGATTGGAATAAATTGTGGACACTTAAAATTTAAATTATATATAGAATGTGCTGCGCCTCTAAATTTACCAGTTAGATGACAATGATCGTGCACTTGATCTAAAGTGTGTAATATTGTTTTTTCCAAATATGACAGTTAGTTGATTTATTATAATTCTCCCTCTTAAAATCCGTTAGTTTCGACATGGGTATAATATCTTTTAAATAGTTTAAATATAAATATATAATATCAATTTCTAAATCTTTTACAAATTTTTCAATGCAATCTGTCCCTCGATATAAATGAAATTTTGTCATCAAATGAACATTTATGCAAATGAATGTGGAATATGTTCAAATTTTTTTAGAGTGTATGATTGCATCAAATTTTAGGTTTTAAAGCGCAGTCAAAATCGGCATAAACAACAAATGGAACTTTCAATTGCTTTTGAATGTTTTAAAATTGTAATATATTTTCCGGCACCATATTACCAAACTTGTCGATTATCAACTCTGTTGAAGGGAAATCATTCCTACAGAAATTGCAATCATTTTGCATGTGTTGTTTAAGAATATTCAAAGTTAGAGATACTTTAGTGATAGCTCTAGTGAACGTACTTGTGGGTGTCTTTAATTTCAGAACTCGAACTTTTCCGTCTTTACCGGGGTAGGTTTCTAACACACGGGCTAAAGGCCACTGCAGCGGAGGGACGTTGTCCTCCAGTAATAACACGATGTCGTTTATTTTAATGTTGTCGGCATTTTTTTAACCATTTCGGGCAATTTTGAAGGCGACTCAAATAGTCCACAGACCAACGTTTCCAAAATAACTGTTGAATTTTTGTGCATCATTGCCAAAATTTTAGTCTATTGTCTGAAGTCTCAGTTAACACTTTCGCTGCGGGCTAAAAAAGCAAGCACTACCTGTGGGCGGAGACATTAAAAAACAAAAAACAAAAATATTATGAAAAAATCTATTTTTTTTTAAATTTATTTTTTAAACTAAAATCATGTTTTTATGTTTTCTCTTAGTTTTTTTTTAAGACGCACATGTGCGCTTCCCGCCTATTTACATGGAATCCCTTTGTTATCATAATTTTTTGTAACAAAAAACTACATTATTTTACTTAAACTCTTTATTATAAACAATATAATGCATAAAAACAATATAAAAATAGAACAAACGAAAAAAATCACACCCACAATAAACCAAAACTTATTAAAATATTTTTAAAAGTGGATACAAAAATTTGGTATTACTTTTGATATTTTTATTTGTGGAATTTTGTAAAACATGCTCCCAAGCACAAACCAGGTTGTTCGGGACATAGTTTACATTCATAAATAGTATCTCTTCTTATTTTATTTTTGCCACAAACTCTGCATTTTTTTCGAAGTGTTTTTCCATTTTCATTTGTTTTATCAATTTTCGTAATAACATGCTCAAACAACTTGGGTTTAGTTATATTTTTATCCGCATCTTCAGGAAGAAGTCGCTCTAGTACTGATAAGCGAAAATCATACAAGGAAATTTTTTTGACATATTTGGTGTATAAGATATAGGAGTTCAAGAGAAGAAGTTGAAATATATGCACTCCAAGTTTCTTATACCACCGCACTGTTTTTCTTAAAATGGGGTAATAAGCCATGAACTGGTCTTGACGATCAACACCACCCATATTTTCGTTATATTTAACAATAGGTAATGGTTTTTCCTTTTGTTGTCCTCTACGATTCTGTGTCATTATCATTTCATTTTTAAATTCAGTGGAAATGTATGCAACGTCCCTCTTATCTTTCCATTTGCCAATCATTACGCCATCACAATATTTTGCTTTAAATTCACCTGAAATGGTAATAACTTTGTTAACATTATTTATTATTGTTTTTATTATTATAATACCTTTTTTTAATTTTGCAGTCACAACATCTTTAGGAGCACCCTTTCTATCTGCACGTAGTGTACCTGTGCAATATGTTTTTTCCTCCAAGAGTTTCTTTGCCAACTGGTTACTATTGTAGTAATTATCCATATAAATTGCATGGCCTTGATTGAGTTTGTCCTGCATCAGATGCAATACAACTTTTTCTGCATGATTTTTGCCTCCAATTTCATCAAGTTGTCCTGTATATAAAGCAAAATTCAAAATCAAACCATTTGGTTCGGTTAACATATACAACTTTAGTCCATACTTATGGCGCTTATTTTGTATATATTGCCTAAAAACAAGTCGACCTTTCCAGAGCATCATAGATTCGTCTAAAGACAAGTTCTTTCCTGGATAATATATTTGGTTCATTTTATTATTGAAATGTTCAATTATAGGTCGTATCTTGTATATGCGATCCACTTGCTGTTCTTGTTCTCCAGGGTTCGTCGCAAAATGAAGGCAACGAAGTATTAACTGATAGCGATCACGGCTCATGTAATTAGAAAAACAGGTTAGGTTAAAAAGTCTATGCTTCTTCCAATAATCCTGAAGATGGTTTAATTTAATGGTACCCATATGTAAAGTTAGTCCAAGAAATATTCGAAACTCTTCGATAGTCAACTCTTTCCAATCTACAATCCGGCATCTTGTGGACTCGCTGTAAGAAAGTACTTCCACAGCATAAATATTAGTTTGGGCAACTATCTCAGACATAAGTCCATCATCGAATAATAAGCTAAAATACGAATACGGATCTCCATTTTCGGGAAGGTCTACTAATAGCTTATTTTCCCTTAAAAAGGGCAAATTTGTCATTTCGCATGCTATCTCCTGCCAGGTCCCAAACATTCCCAAAACTAATTCTTCAGGAAGATTATTATCTTGATTATCTTCTTCAATTTCGTCAGACGATAAATTATCTAAAACATTAAAATACTAAAAAAATGCCTCACTAAATAAAGCAAGTTGGCAAAGCAAGCAGCAAAATTATAGGTATGTACCTATTCAAAAACCCGTATAATCAAATGTCCCTTCTCTCCCCTACTTTTTCCTGTAAATTACTTCTCATTTATGCACTAAACTAAGCTCTCATCATTTATGTACTAAAGCTCTAATTTACAAATTATAATTTATTTTACAAATGCAATTTTTGAGAAGACAAAAATAATTCATGCGAAAATGCTCCTTACAGGGTGAGTAAATATATACTCACAATAATTATCCATATCATCGTCACTACTTTCAATTTCTTCTTCACTATCTGAATTGTATAGCAATTTACGTAATTCATCATCTGTCAGCTTATTTTTATTCCTTACTTCTATTTTACGCCGTTTTACACCTGATGGGCCGGCTTGATTTTCGTCCATCTCCAGAAAAAAAATTAAAGCCGCAAACTTAAAACGAAAAACAAAATTTGTAATTTTGAATCCCTTTCTACCGGCGTACCAAGAAACGTGGCTCTAACTCAACGGCGGGATTTGTACTGGCGTATAGAAATCTCACGACACGAAAGCGCTCATGTGCGTCCGACGCCACCGGCGAAGAGGGGATTGGACGCACATGTGCGCTTTCCGCACTCAAAGTGTTAAGTCATTTTCCGGATAAGCCGTTAAATTTTCACCAATCAAAAAATGTCCAGGTGACAGATAACTGAAATCTGAAGGATCATTTGTTAAAGGACACAAAGGACGTGAATTTAAAATCGCTTCTATTTGAGTTAAAATCGTGTAGAACTCTTCAAAGGTAAAGGTTAGGTTACCGATTATTCTGAAAATATGATGTTTAGTACTTTTCACTGCCGCTTCCCATAGACCGCCCCAATGTGGAGATCTAGGGGGAATAAATTTCCATCGAATTTCATTTTGCAAAAGATAATTTATAAAAGGTTCACAAGCTGGTGAGTTTTTGAAAAATGTATACAAGTCGTGTAGCTGGTTGTTAGCACCTTGAAAGTTGGTACCATTGTCACTATAAATAACTGTGGGGTTACCCCTACGTGAAATGAAACGTTTCAGTGTCATAATAAACGATTCTGACGATAGACTTGTGACTAGTTCTATGTGAACTGCCTTCGTTGTCATACAAACAAAGATGGCAATGTAAGCTTTAATTTTCGGTGCGTTTCTTAAGCGCGATGACTTTATTAAGAAAGGACCTCCGTAGTCCACACCGACTTTTTGAAACGGACGTGAAACTTGAACTCTATCTCCTGGCAAGTCTGCCATAATTTGTTGTGCTGGAAGAGCTCGAAATCTACTACATACTATGCAGTTCCGTATTACGTTTTTGGTTTCTCTTATCCCATTCATAGGCCAGTACCGTAATCTGAAATTTGACAACACCGATTGCGCACCGGCGTGTCCCAAACGCAAATGTTCGTGCTTCAGCATAAGCCTTACAGTAGTATTATGTGATGGTAATAAATACGGATGTTTCTGATCGAAAGAGATGTTAGCGTTCTCCAATCTACCTCCCACTCTGATTAAATCATCTTTATCCAAAAATAACTTAAGAGTTTTCAACGTATGGTCTGAAATTATTTTTTGATTTTTTAATTCTGTCATCTCCTTGGGAAAGTATTGGTTTTGTAAAATTTTAATTATAAATTTCTGAACCGTTGTTATCTCAGTAACTGTGATGAATGAATCATGAATTTTATTGTTTTTATTTTTTGAGTTATTAATGAATCTCAATACGTACGCCATTGAACGCGTAAGTCGCGAAAATGTGGAAAATCGTAAAAAATATTCCACCCAAATTTCGTACGCCTCTGGTCTTTGAATGGTAATGAGTGACACTTTCTTTTGCTCTGGAATGTTAACTAACTTTATATCAGTATCAAAAGATTCTAAATTTAAATCAAATTTGTGCAAGAATGGTGGACCATGAAACCAAAAACCTGAGTTTATGACTTCACTAGAAAAGTTCCCTCTCGACAAAAGGTCGGCTGGGTTATCAGCTGATTTCACGTATCTCAATTTACAATTTTGCGTGAGTGTTTGAATCTGAGCCACTCGGTGTGACACAAAAGTGGACCATCTGTTCGGAAGGTCATTGCACCAAGCTATGGTAATTTTTGAATCTGACCAAAGATTTACGGAGTCGTATGTTACTATGTCTTTAAAAATATCTAAAATTGTATCCATTAGTTTGGCCAAAATAACCAAAGCACAGAGTTCAAGTCTCGGCAAGGTTGTTGCTTTGATGGGGGCTACTCTTGACTTTGATGAAATTAAGTTCATTACTACCAAATTATTGTCATATAAAACTCGTATGTATACGCACGCCCCATACGCCAATGTACTTGCGTCGGCAAAACCATGAAACTCGATTTTTACAATGTCCTTATTATTACACAATAATCTGGGAATTTTTAAAGTTGTTAAAAATGAAACGGTATTTAAAAATGATTGCCAATCGGCCAATAAATCTATGTTGGTTACTTCGGTGTCCCAATCTATTTTTAAGATCCACAATTTCTGCATTAGAATTTTTCCCTTCACTATAACTGGATTGATGAGACCTAAAGGGTCAAAACATTGAGCAATTGTTGACAATATGCTTCTTTTTGTTGGGTGGTCAACTGACATTTTTGACGGCATAGCAATTTTTAACACATCTTCCTCAGGGAGCCATTTTAAACCTAAAACTTTGTTAGGTGCATCGTCAAAATTTAAATCGAACTCGCTCAGCCGCTGCTGAGATATTGACTGTAAAAACTGTTGCGAATTGAAGCACCATTTATGCAATATAAATCCCGAAGTGTTGAGTACTGTGTTTAGTTGTGAATATAGCTTAGGTAATTGTTCGATGTTATTGCAACCTGCTAAAATGTCATCTACATAACATTGTGAACTTAGGGCTTGAGACGCCTCTGGATATTTGTCAAAGTTAATATTTGCGATTTCTTGTATTGTTCGTGTGGCTGCAAACGGTGCAAAATTTGTACCGTATGTGACAGTTTGAAGCTCTATACATTTTAATGTGTCCTGCGGACTTTCTCGCCAAAGAATGTTTTGCAAAAAATTATGCTCTGGATTTATTTTTATTTGTTGGTACATTTTTTGAATGTCGGACGTTAGAACAAACTGATAATACCGGAATCTACATAGAATGTCAAATAATTCAGGCTGCACCTGGTACCCTTTGAAAGTAACATCGTTTAGAGAATGACCCGAGGATGACTTCGCGGAAGCATCGAACACTACTCTCAACTTTGTTGTGACACTTTCCTCCCTTAAGACACATAAGTGAGGAATAAAATACTTATTGTCATTAATTACATTAGTCAAAGTTAATGGTACATACTTGGCGTGGCCAAGTTCGATATATTCATTAATAAAATTTTTGTATTCAGAACATAAATCTAAATTGCCTTGCAATCTTTTTTCCAATGATAAGAACCGTTTTTCTGCCATTCTGTAAGAATCGCCCAATTTTTTATGTTCATTGATTTGTTTAAAAGGCATGTCCACCTAAAAAGAACCGGCTGGTAAAATTTTTGTTGTTTCCACGAATATTTTTTCGGTTAGTTGTTCATCTGTTGTTAAAACCGGTTTTGTTTGAATCTCTTCTATGTCCCAAAATTTGGTTAGCATTGTATCCATGTCTTTAGTTTGTACAAAAAACGAAGCTTTATTGTCTGAATGTTTTTTATTATTATTATTTTTAGGTATATTACCCCCTATTATCCACCCTAACGTAGTGCTGACTAACGTAGGCCTATTTTTTCCCAATGAATGATCCCGGTTGTAGTAAATTGTAATATACATCTGCACCAATCAATAAATCTATTTCTGCAGGCAAGTGAAAGGACATATCTGCTAAATTAATTTTTAATTCTCCCGGAATATTTAAAGTGTGTGTCTCAATTAGTACTTGGGGTAATTTATATGTAATGTGGTCAAGTATCACGCATGACACTGGATGAGTTTCGTCTTGTACTTTCGAATGAATAATGACATCTGTCATTTTGTTTGATGGAAAACTGTTTTTCGCGATACCCGAAATATTTAAATTGTGAGTATAAATTTCGCTTCCTATTTTGTTAACTAAACGTTGCGTAATGAATGAGCTTTGACTTCCGTTGTCCAAAAGTGCTTTTGCTGAAATAATTTTACCGGTTTCTTTATTTATTAAATTAACTTCCGCCGTTGACAGTAATACTGTTGACTGCTCACTAACAGTTGCTGAAAGCGCCACTGCTTGAGGTTCACCTGAACTATCACTAGATCTGTCGCGTTCACGCCTTGGATGTACAGTGACGTCACAGGTTACATCCTTAGGACTGTATTTATCTTGTTTACTTAACTGAGGACTGGGTTTCGATTTAGTCTCGCATGATAATCGCGCGGTGGTGATCTTACATGGGAATTATTATGATTTAGTGAGTTGTCATGCTCCCTTGCGGAGTGCGGGTTCTGAGTATAACGCGTAGCATTTGAATTAGACATGTGACTTTGCTGATGCAGCAACCTATGATGTTCCCTATCACATATTGTACATTTAATTTGTGATAAGCACTGACGTCCTGAATGTCTGCCAAAACAGGCTGGGCACAATCCCTTACTTGATATTAAATCATTACGTTGGTTTACTGACAAGTCTAGAAATTTTTGACATCTTGCTAATTTGTGGTCTGTCGTTCCACATATATGACACTGGGCCATGGGATATTGATTACTAGTAAAGAAAGAAATTCTTTCCGTTTTAGATTTTTGTCCGCTGCTCGTGCTTGACAAATTTTCAAAAACTATGCATCTTTTTTCTAAAAATTCGAATAAATCATAGGCAGCATAGGCAGCTTGTTCACTTCTCTGTCTATTTCAAAAGCTATCTTCGTCGCGAAATCTAATTTGTTCTCTAATATATAAACCAACATATACTCGAATAACTGGGTCTCTGTTAATTTTAATTTTTTAAAAGATTCTATTGTTTTCTTATTATTCGCCACGAAATCTCGCAAAGAACTAGCGGTCGAATGATTCATGACAGGGCTTTCCAATATCTGATTTAAATAACTATTTAATACACAGGTTATGTTCTCGTACCTATTTTTCAAAATATCATACGCTAATGCAAAATTATCCCCTATCAATTCTAGGGAATCCACTAACTTGAGAGCTTCGCCTTTCAATGCAGATTTTAAGTAAATTAATTTCTGTACGTTTCCTAAATTGGAATTTTGAATAATTAGCGCGTTAAATACTTCGGAGAAAGACCTCCATTCCGTAATATTTCCTTCAAAAGGCGGTACCTTCAAGTCGGGCAATTTCACATTCTGGGGCGACATATTTTGTACATTGGTGCTTGACACTACACCACTGCTTTTACATGTATCAAATTCCGCTAACAATGAATAATACTTTTTTTCGATCTCATTTCTGTCCGCATCATTTATATCTATGATTTCAATCTGATCTTGAACTTCTGAGTACGTCTGAAACGCTTTTCTCAACGACTCTTCCCTGTGAGGTAGTTGTAATAATTCATGTTTATCTATTTTGTTTTGATCGAATCAATTTTTGGTTCTCGTGATTGCGCCTTTGGCAGTGCCACGCCTTTGCACTAGGATGTCAAAATCTAATTCCTCCATACTTGTTGATCAAAAAAGTTACACAAAAAATGAGCTCAAATTCGGTAGTGTCAAAATCTCAAAAAATTTATACCTTGCAAAAATATCAAAACTACTTTAAAATAAATGTTACACACTTTCAAACAGAATGTTATTCTCAAATTCCTGAAATAAATTTATTTTTATCAACAATAAAAATTGAAACTATGATTTTTATTACTCTACTTCTGTTAAAAATATTTAAAAACCTTTGAACACTTTTCCAAAACAAATATAATCAGCTGTTGCTGTCAAATTCCTGAAATAAATTTATTTTTATCAACAATAAAAATTGAAACTATGATTTTTATTACTCTACTTCTGTTAAAAATATTAAAAAACCTTTGAACACTTTTCCAAAACAAATATAATCAGCTGTTGCTGTCAAATTCCTGAAATAAATTTATGTTTATCAACAATAAAAATTGAAACTCTGATTTTTAGTACTCTAATTCTGTTAAAAATATTAAAAAACCTTTGAACACTTTTCAAAACAAATATAATCAGCTGTTGCTGTAAAATTCCTGAAATAAATTTATGTTTATCAACAATAAAAATTGAAACTCTGATTTCAGTACTCTAATTCCTGAAATAAAGTATTTTATTAACAATAAAAATTTACACTCTTTATTTTTCTGTTGCTACAAAAAATCTATCTTTATTTTTAAATGACTTTTACTACTCTGGGTACCTTTATACTATAAAACTGTATCCAACTGTGGCTTCTGGAAGTCGTCAGGCACTGGGATGGCTTCTTTTTACCCTCTATGTGGGGTACGTGAAAGTTTATTTTCCTATTTGAACGTCACTTGTAGATTTTACCCTCTATGTGGGGTACGTGAAAGTTTATTTTCCTACACACTGTATTTTACACTGGCCTCGGCACCCTGTCTCAACTGAAAGTTTCTTTTGGAATTACACTGGTACTTTTCTTCTTTAATTATTACTGGGTCGTTTTTTCTTTTTTCCTTCAAATTTTATTACTGGGTAGTTTTTTCTTCTTTCCTTCAAATTTTATTACTGGGTAGTTTTTTCTTCTTTCCTTCAAATTTTATCCTCTAATTTCCTTGATAGTTTTCCTTCTCTAATTTTTTCTTCTAATTTTCCTTGGTAGTTTTCCTTCTCTAATTTTTTCTTCTAATTGTACTGGGTAGTTTTTTCTAATTTTTCTTCTAATTGTACTGGGTAGTTTTTCTAATTTTTCTTCTAATTGTACTGGGTAGTTTTTCTAATTTTTCTTCTAATTGTACTTTTTGCCTGGGCAGCTTCTTGTCCCTTTTCCTGACTGTCCCTTATCCGGCTCGTGGGATCAAATGATGGCGCAGGGCTTACTAATCCGCTGGGCTGTCGGGTTTTGTAATACTGTCAATCCGTAAGTTGGTTCGCTGGTTCAGTAGCTAAGATTGAAAGCAGGAAAAACAACTAGTGTATGGCTAAAAGTATCTATTTTCTTCAATGGCTTATAAAGAATGTGTTCTATCCGTACTTGGAACACCTTGTCATGAAGAACGTTCGCTTTAAGTTGGTCGGGCGAATTGGTGGAAAGTTACTGTAGTATAAATAATCTAGTCGCTAAGAGCGACCTCCTTAATCAACTGGACTACCTGTTACCGCTAGCTTAAATCTTGGTTCAGCCGGTGCTCGTCGGCGGGTCTAGCACAGCGATTAACAACACTTCACTTCAAATACTTAAACTTTACTTCAATAATTAAACTTAAAACAAGCTCGCTAAGTGCGTTCTCTTGAGTGAAAGTGGACTACCCTTTTATCGCCACCTTAAATCTTGGTACGACGATGCACTATATGCGGGGACTAGAACAGCAGTGAGGTGCAAAGTGCGCTAGCCGTCCGAGATGGTTTACAGGCAGGGGTAAAAGGTCGGCCAATCAGAACAAGATGATGCTTCGGTCGCAACGGCAAGTGCAGCAGGGATGGTAATTTCTTGGAATTGAAAGCCGTATAAGGAGATGGGCGAGAGATTTATCGATTTGTGCATTTTAAAACACGTCAAGAATTAGAACAGCTGTTTTGCATAATGTGAGCGTGAGAGACAACAGAGTATTGTTCTCTCCTTTGTTCTCGGTGGTTTAAAATGAGATTGGTATTCGAATATTATTTGATGTTTTCGTCGAGACACAATTTTAAGAGGAATGTGGTACAGTTTCGCATAAAAAACACGTTGCTTTGTTTCGACATGAATAAAATTGGAAATGTTTCGTTTTTAATGCAAACATAGTCGTTAGAGGTGGTATTCGCGTGAACTTACAGTATTAAAGTATTGATTTTTCTTGAATTATATTAATAGTTTGCAATCTGGGTTGAAATTAGGCATTGGAAACGAAAGTTAATATTGGTAGACAGCGAAGAATGCGCTTACGAACGGGTTTTGATATTAAATTGTATTATTTAGACCGTCGGTATGACGTAATTCTTAACTTGTTAGATATTGCTAGGACGTGTATTTTATCTGAATTTTATTATAAAACTGAATATTTACAGGCTTAACGGGCATCAATAGCAAGATCCAAACACGGTTTGACAATCTACGATAGCCGCTTCGATAGTTTTGCTGATAATGAGTATGTCATCTAGGTAATTAACACAGACAATGCCGTTAGATCTTAAGTATCTTAACTACAGGTTTCATGATTTTTGTAAATACAAAGGGTGCTGTACAAAGCCCATAAGGTAAACAATTAAAAGCATAATAGAATCATTTAAATGAAAAAGACAGATACTTTCTAAATTTCTTATCAACTGGTATCATGAAATATACATTCTTCATGTCCAGAGATGTAAAGACACAGTTCGGGTCTAATAATCTAAAAACTGTCCTATGATCCTCTAATTTAAAATGAGGAGGCTGTAGGAAATGGTTCAAAGGCTTGAGATTTAAAATAAATCTGAATCAGCCATCATGTTTTGGGGCCAAGAAAAATGAAGATAAAAACTGACCAATTTTTTGGTGCGTTTATGACACTGCCCCTATCTGTAATAAATTTGTAACGGTATTCTCTATTTTAGATGACTTCTTTAAGGTAGCGAATTGTTTTGGTAAATATGTTTGTACTGGTTCTTGTTTAAAAGGAATCTTATACCCAGAGATCTAAGAAATAACAATACGATCAGTAGTGATCCTGGTCCACCTATCTACATAAATAGAAATACGGCCTGCGTAACTTGTATTTACCTGAGTTACGGACTTCTGGGCGTTCTATTAGCGAAGAGCATATGGGTCCCTTGTACGGTATCTCCCCTCCTCCTTTTTCATGCGAACCCGAGAGTGGAAGCGCCTGGCGATTAAAGATTGAGTTATTCCCGAAGGGTCGGCTTTAGGTGAATTAGACTTCTGTGTAGCCAAGGGTTTCGAAGAAGAAGATTGTATAACCTTATCCTTCTGTTTAATGGTCTACCCCAGACGTTGCGCCTCCTTTGAACTTTTTAATTGATCCATAATGATTTTCCACATAGGAAGTCATTTATCGGGCAGGACTCTAGTATTTTCTTTACTCCACTGTTCAGAAAAGGTAGGATACCATAACGCCGATGAAGCGAGAGGGCGTGAAACACATCTGAGAATATTTTTACCGGATCACATATTTTTTCCAGCTCCTTTTTTGATTCCTCTGTTGCATCTCGTTTCGTTATGTCATACTGCTCATCCAGTGGAATTAGCGCATTTATGCTTGCTGCTTACTGAAATTGCAATTTCAAAGAAAATTGTCCTGTTTTAATGCATTTGCATCCATACAAGGTTTCACTTCCGGATTGATCTCGAGAGCGCCGGGCAGTTGGCAAGAATTGGGGAAGATTCTATAGTAGCATTACGAGATTCTTTTGGAACTCCTTTCCGAAGGAAGTCAGTAAGCAGAGCCGCTACAACCGAGTGAATTTCGGGGCCCTTAATACGCTCGGATTGGTTGCTTAGTAATGATAAAATATTTTAAGCGCCCTCGTCTACCAATCCAGTCTGTACAGCAGAGGGTGATTGCACCAAATTTATCAAGGGGGTTTCTGAATCTGAGTCCGCCTCTGGCTTCTCGTCCGAAGAAAGGTCTGACGAGCCGGTAATAAGGCAAGTAATAAAATAACAAGTCTTCACGAATGTTTACAAAAACATTCATAAATAAGCGCCTATCAATAATCATCGCCCGGTCGTATATAGGAATGGTCGAGACAGGCGGCAAATACGGTTCGAACTAGCATACTTGTGAATACTATTTGAAGAATAATGAATTGTTTTAAGCTATCACACTTCATTTGATGGTGCTAAACCACAGAGAAGCAGACTCGATTTACGGGAACTCATGTGAGTCCTATGCGAGATGCTAAGAGTAAGCGTATTACATATGTAAACTCATGGATATATAAGGAAGAAAAATATATTGGCTTGAAAAAACAAAGGAAATACGTAACTAAGTCTTCAGTTACTTGAGCTGTCTAGTAACTGAATCAATCTTTTTAGCTTCCTCCTCCGCTTGTGGGACTCGTTCTTTGACACTTTTTTCATATTTTAACTCACTCACCCGGTAGTTTACGGGATTTATCGTCCGTCGGACCGTAGTAGGGAAATATGTTTTAAAATTCGTGGGGACCGAGCTATGAAAAGTTGCGACTACATGTAGTTATTGTAATTCGAGAACGGCAATACGAAATATAATTACTCAACATTATAATAGAACCCGAGCCGAAATAAAAAAAAAACTAAGTTGTGAAATATCTATAAGCAATAAAGTCAGCAATGGCTGACCCGTGGTTAACGCAAATATAAATCATGGCATAAATGGACAGTCCTATAAACAGAAAAATTAAGATTGTGCCCGATCAAATAAAATAAAGACTTATCGCGTTTATAAGATAAAACGAAATTTTCAATAAATATGTTTTGATTAACTATGAGGATCATAAATACTGATATAAAATTGAGGAAGAAATATCATATTCCGAAGATTTATAGACAAAAGCGCAGAATTTAATAGGATTTATGGACATATAAAAGACTGCCACACCGGAAAAGATCATGAAAATGGGAATTTTAAAAACAAATAAAAATTTGTAAATAAAAAGAGATGATAGATAGTAGCACTAATTAACTAAATAGATAAGAAGAAGAAAATTATCCCCACTACTCCTTTAAAATAGGGAACCTGGATAGAAAATCACATATGTCCAGACAACTATTAGTATGTGCGGTTAAAAGTACTTTGTGGTAAAAAAAAAATTTTCTAGATTCAATTTTATAAAAACAATTTTTTTTGACGCCAGATCCCAAGCAGCAAGGTTGGTCGATACCACGTTGAATTTACGTTACTTCCCTACGTTGAATTACGTTGTAACAATAGTTGAATTTACGTTGACAGGACGGCACAATGTCATAATAGATAGAGCGTTGATTGTGATCGTTGGATTAACGCCGTATTTTACGTTGACACATTACAACGTTAATTAGACGTCAGATTTTACAAGCCTATATTAATGCGGTTTACAATTAAAATAAAATCACCTAAATGTTAGGGAATACTTTATTTACCGAAATAGATACTGTTTATAAAGGGTTTCATTTAAAAATCAAAATTTGAGGTAATTTCCTCCTTCCAAATTTAAAAATGTTATCTGAAACCACAAAAATACACAAGATACAATAACATAAATATTGAAACAGTAAAAGGGGACACAAATAAGTTGTAGGATCGCAAATGTCAATTGACCTTAAATAGGAATTAAAAAATATAGAGATTTCTACAATTTTAAGGAATTATTTCTGGATCAATGCACTATCACTATAAATGAGGAATAAGCCAATTCAATTTAAAGTTAAAATTACAATAGAAAAGGCAGACGTCAATATATTTTTTTTAATATCTAGAATTTTGATAATTGTATACGATAGAGATTAGTTTAATAAAGGAAATAATACCCATCTAGTAGTATCAGGTGAGTCGAGAGGAAATAGCATGCATTTGGTAACTTGTCTATCTAGAGGAAATATTTGAATGGGTTCCAATATACTTACTATACAAATGTCAATAGATTTTGAATCAAACGGATAAGTATAAAAAGATGTATAGTTCGCAAATCGTTGACCAATTAAAAACATATTGTTGTCAGCATTAACTATAATGTTATTAATTTTAATAACAAGATGCTGACTATAAAGAAAATAACAATTGACGGAGGAATAGTCTGATATAGTAAATAGAAAATTATTGTATTCCAATTTTTTATACTGGCGAATATTACCAGAAAAATTTCACAGTGGACCATTAAAGTGTAGCAAATAACATTTGTTATTATTGTTTGTGCCAATACCCGTTAAAAGGGAAACGTTATTACCCTCTGATCTGCGATGAATTAACTGTTCTAGAGGTTTGTTAGGCGAGTTTATTAAACCTTTTAGTTCTCCCAGGAAGTTTTCAAAGGGAATCGCAGCTATCTGGTCTAAGGGACCAAACAGTTCGGCCACTTAAATGACACAAAATATGAACGTTGTAAACTTAAACCTCTAATCCATATAAACTTTTTGAATGGGTAATAAAACATTCAAGCAATTTCTTTATAATACTGCATCCAAATTTTTTAAGGTGATTTTTAGAAGACAGCAATAGAAAGTACCTTTGTCACTATGTTTCAAAACAAGGACTCTATAAATTAAAAAAGATCTAAATGCTGTTGCCTTAAATCTTGGAAGCTCTTTTAGGCTTTGAGGTTAATTACGATCCGGGCAAGCGCTGAACTGTTTTTAAAAAACAAGTTTTTACTGACAGAAGCGTCTATTCAAAATAAAGGTAACAATACAACTGAAGATGATATTTGATTTACTATTATTTATAAACATTTCTAGCTGATGTGGTTAAATATCATATTCTAATGAATAGGCATTACTACGGAATATAACTCATCCGCCCTTAGATAAAAGCATACCCTCAAGGGTGTGGTTTTTAAAGTTTCAAAACAAATATTTATATTTTTCAAAATTAATTAATAAAATTACAACATAATATATCAAATAATGATATCGTTATTTTAGTTTTAGAAGGCTTTTTAGAATTCCTATTCTTATACAGTTTGTAACCTATAAAGGCAAATATGGTGAAAATAAACAAATACAATAAAATGGTCCAAAAACTGACTCTTTCGATAGATACTGGTGTGGTCATCTCATTGATTTTCCTCTTTTGGTCTTGAAGTTCGGCTTCGATTTCTTCTGTTTCTTTTAAATTGACAATATTCAAGTCCAGTGACGGCGGATTGAATATTTTTTCGTTTTGTTCATAATAATTTTGGGACAGGTCCAATTCTGGCAAAGAGATATCTTGATATGTAAGTTGCCTTGGTTTATATGTGCGTAGAATAAATGATTGAATTTGAATGCTGCATTGATTAGAGGCTTCGATTAAATATGATCTAAACAGTGGCGTGTTGTCCTTGGAATTTTTACAGGGTATCGGTACGACTAAACGATGACGATCCATTTTCCATCAATAATTCTTGTAATTTGAACTTCTTGCAGTCGAATATGGAATGGTTGACATGTAGTGGCATTTAATTGATAGGTTATCAGTTGAACGGCACAAGGAGGGGCGTTGCTGATATATGCTGTGTGGGCTTCTTTGCAGAGGTACTCACTAGGCATTAATTGGGTGCAGATTTGATCCATATATAAATATTTAGCATTGCTAAGTGCTAGGTAAGGTTTGTGTGAGAGGTTAAGATAAAATTCGGAAGTTTGGTTATTAGGAATAGGTAATGGATATAATCTGTAATAGTGATAAATTTCTGCTTCGACTAATGGTATTTCTAAAATAAAAGTAATAATGTTTTCTTTGGAATAACATTTTATCTCGACAATTTTTTCAAAATTTAATACATTTTCTATATTGGCTTCTAAAGGGAGTACAGGGTGTCCATTTTTGGGCACTTTTGTAGGGTATCTCGCTTATACTTAAAGATAGAGGGTTGCGGTTTTCGCTGCACTTTTTGTAAAACTAAACATGCCGTTAACAGAAATTTCATAGCCCTCTTGGTTTTTGAGATACAGGGTGAAAATGAAAATTATCACTTTTGGGACACCCCCCATATCTCAGTTGTCTCTTAACTTATTAGATAGTTGAAAAGGTATTTTTCCGTAGAATCCAGTGGAGTAGTTTGTTTTCTTATTGCGTCATCCTTTTTTTAGTTATGAACCAAACATATATGTTTTTAAATGGGACACCCTATATATTTTTAAGTAATTAAACAAAAACAAAAAACTATTTTGCACAATTTCGTCCAATGTCCTAATAATTTCTTTATAATTGGAAAATATTACATTAATGATAGCCAGATGACCTGACCACCTTTGCTCAAGAACACGAACAATGTTTTTTCCTTGATATATTGCAGATACTTTTCCATGTTGAAAAAACTCATGAAGCATTGTACACTGATCAAAAAACATTTTTATAACATTAATTTCAGAAACCGTTTTAATTACAACTAAGTGAAGCCCCTATGGTTGTAACAGTGAATGTATGGAATGTTTCGTTTCAGTTCTTTTTGGATAAGAGCAGATACCCCACCTTGTCTTCCACTCATTACACTTGCTCCATCATAGCATTGACTCAAGAGGCGTGTTCTTTCCAATCCATTGTCGTCAAGGATTTTAAGTGTCATATCTGAAAAAGTTTTGGCATCCATTTTTTCTGTCGTGTATATTCCTAATAAAGACTCGCGTATGACGCCTTCTTTCACGTAGCGAATGCCTATAGAAACATTTTCCCTATTATTTTTATCTCTGGTACCGTCTTCTAACAGTGTGAACCATGGTACGTCAGCACTTTTTATAGCATTTACTATTTTTTCTCGAACCATCTCAGCCAGCATTGCAATTATCTCATTTTGAATTTCAGGCGAAGTGTATTTTGCGTTCTGAGGTATGTGTTTAATGCAATCTGCAAGTAACTGATCTTTTTTAAGAGTAAATTGAAAAAGATTCATAAATAAACCTCGTTCTGTTTCCTCTTCAATTACATACTTTCCCCTTAAACCAAGTTCATTAATTGCTAAAAATTGAATGATTTCGGCTATTGATTTCACATAATAACGATATTTTTCTAATAACTCGATGTTAATAAGAGTTGTAACTGCAGCACCAGTAGAATCCCGAGTAGTTTTTTCTTTCCACATAAGCATTGCCCTTAAATGAATTTCACTTTTTTCATGCCTTGGAAATCCATTTTTGAAATCAATAGCGTTTTTCCAATTTTGAAATCCAGTTTGGGTATACGTTATATCTTTATTACTAAATGGTTGAAATTGGCGACATGCATAACAGAAAGCCGCATCATTTACGACAGAATATTCCAGCCATTTAAAAGTATCAAATCAACATGCACGGAACGACCGGCCATTATTTTGCTTCGGATATTCCCTTATGGAAATTTGTTTCATAGCTTCACCTTTCTTGGCTAAATCCGTCACTGGTAAATTTGGCAAATATACTCTCTGACATGATTCTTTTAAAGTAGATGTTTCATTTAAATTAGTGGTATGGGAATCATCCTCCTCTAACGGTCGTTTCTTGCTAAAAAAGTTTCGAATATCCATTGTAAAATCTAAAAACACGCAATTTAAATTGGCGCGAAAACCTAGTAAAACTGATTAGCACAAAATACTTTTACTGCACGCGCTTGCTGAAGTACTGGCCAAATACACTAGGCGCTCGTCGCTTTTTACAACGGAGGGCGGTGACACGTCATGAAGGACCGACAGAATATTCGGGTGGTTTCGTATTCACGACCTTATGGCAGCCCACGAACTAACCTTGCCCCACGCCTACATTACACAAGCGACGATGTCATGTGTTTTAAAAATTATAACAATAACGGAAATTTACAACCCTATGAATAATTAAACTTTTTTTTTTAAATAATTAATGTTGATAGGTGGGTACACGAGATTGAGTTTGAAGTTCTCTGTCAGGGCGAAATTTTCGCCTGTCCGGGCGGCGCCCTGATTCGCCCCCACCTGGCTACGCCCCTGTGTCGATGAATCCGATGCATCTGGAACAATTGGCATTATTTTAGTTTCGTTGCTATGAATTATGTCCGTTCGTTTGGTTTTCGGGTTTTCGATTTTAATTTTATTATTTTCTAGTATTTCTTTTAAAATAAATGGCCTTGTATAATGGTGTTTTAATTTGCCTAAACGTTTTTCTTGTTTTTTATAAACTTGGGATCCTATTTGTAAATCTTGAGATTTTTTGTCTTTATTAATTTTGTCTATCGTTTTTTGTTTTTGATTTATTGTTTTTTCAACAATTTGTTCATATAAGATTTTTGCATTGTTTTTGTGTGTGTTAACGTATTCAGCGAATACTTGAGCGGGAATCAATTTCATAGGATCACTCGAATCAGTGTGACCTAATACTAATTCGTATGGGGTATGGTTAGTACTTGTATGAATAGTACTGTTGTATGCAATAACAGCATAAGTCATTAATGAAATTATATCGGTTTCTTTTAAGATTCGTAAATGTTCGATCAGAGTGGAATTTAATCTTTCTACTGGTGAATTTGATTCGTGATGATAAGGGGTTGTAAAATATATTTTAATATTATGAGCTTTTAATAATTCATTCATTACATTTAAGCCTAAAAATGATTTGATTTCTTTTTTGGTCTTAGGAATCGGAAAGTTTTTGACTGCGTCAATTTTTTGTGGATTGGGTTTAACTCCATCGTTAGTAATTTTGTGTCCTAAATAGTCTACTTCCTTGTGTAGAAATTCAGATCTATCGAGCTGTATTTTAAAATTTGATTGTCTAAGGCGTTCGAATATTAATTTTAATCTTTGAATGTGTTCTTGCAGTGACGTAGAGAAAATTATGATGTCATCAAGATAAACTAAACAAATTTCATTTTGAAAACCGCGAAGTACGTTATTCATTAGGCGTTGAAAGGTCGCGGGGGCATTTTTTAATCCAAATGGCATTCTTGTAAATTCAAAATGACCTTTGTCAGTAGAAAAAGCAGTTTTAGAAATATCTTCGGGGTTCATTTCAATTTGGTGAAAACCGTTGGCTAAATCTAAAGTGGTGAAGTATTGAGCTTTTCCTAGTCTGTCTAAAATGTGTGTAATGTTTGGTAGTGGGAATTTGTCGTCGATAGTGACGTCATTTAATTTTCTGAAATCGCAAACTATTCCCCATTTACGCGTACCTGATGCATATAATTTTTTCGGGACTACCCAAATTGGGCTTGACCATGGCGAATTTGAATGTTGAATACTTCCGTCATTAAGCATTTTTTTCCATTTCATTTTTAACTTCGGTTTTATGTACTTCCGGATATCTGTAAGTTTTTGTGAAAATTGGGGTTTCATTAGTTAAATTAATTTTGTGTTTTACTTGATTTGTAAAGGTCAAAGGCATTCCTTCGCAATAAAATATATCTCGATATTCATAACAGAGATCACGGATAGCTTTGTATTCTTCAGAATTACAGTGTTTTAAACGTAAATTTTTCAAATTTTGTTTTTGTAGATTGTCAAGAGATTAATTTATTTCTGTATCAGTTTCCATTTTTCGATAACATTAATTTCGGTTTCTTCTAATAATTCGATATCCAAAGGTTCATCAATGTTTATGTTAATAGTATTTTCGGATGGATTTGTGATCATAGTATAAGCATGAGAGTTTATAATTTTTACGAGTGATTTTGGCATTTCGGCGTCGCCAAAATTTAAGAAATTTAGGATACCTATACCGTTATTAGCTTTTACTGGTACTTTAACTTTTTGAGATGTTCGTGGAGGTATTGTCAATGTTGTGTGTTGTTGTACTTGCTTGGGTTTGTTATTATATATCAGGTGTCTATTTTGATAGTGCAGGGGCAAATATATATTAGGTGTTTCTAAAGTTCAATTAGTAAGATTTATTTTTGCACTTATTTGTATTAATAATTCGATTCCTAATAATCCATCGAATTTGTCCGAAAAATCAAATAAATAAAATTTATGATTATCATTGATTTTAAAAGAAGGGAATATCGGTATATTCATAACTTCACTGTGTATAGAAGTTGCATGGGCTGTTTGTACAGAAAAATATTCGTTAGATATAAATTGAGGGTAAATTTGATATGCTAAATCAGGATTAATAAAACTTTTACCGCTTCCTGTGTCAATAAGAAATTTTGCATTTATTTCAGGGATAAAAATTACAGGAAGGTTTGAATTAACGTAATTATTAAGATATACTATGTTATCTTGTCCGTATTCGGGATAATCTGAAAATTTTCATTATTTTCGGCATTATAGTCTTCGTATGGGTTATTGTTATCAATACCTTGATCATTGTAATATTGGTCGTAGTTATTATAATCAATAGTGGGATCATAAGAATAATTGATTGAAAATTGATGTACGATATTATTTTCATAGTCATAATCGGTTGTTAATTCGGTATTTAACAATTGGGTTTGTAAATTTGTTTGTGAGGGCGTGTCATCTCCAATTTTTGAATTATTTAGTAAATTGACTTATTGATTGAAAAGTAAAGGTCTTTGTACGGAATCTGGACGTGCGAATCTACCAGATGTTGTTTCCATGGGTTCTACGTTTCTTTCGTTATTTCTCGGAAATGCGCTTGTACTATTATTAATGTTACGATTAAAGGGTGATGGCGTTGCCATAGGTGTGAATGGTCTCGGATTAAAACCATTGGGTTGTATAAAGTTACGTTGAGATAGGTTAGATCTCATAGCTGCGCTATGCCTAAAATTTTGGTTATAATTTGGGTTAAAATTCGAATTAAAATTTGAATTAAATCTTGGCGTAAAGTTTGGATTAAATCTTGGAGTCAAATTTTGGTTAAAAATTGATTGAGGTCTAAATAATTGTGATTGTTGGTTATTATTAAATTGATTTGGCATGGGTCTATTAAAAATTGTTTTATTTGTTACTTGTGGCAAATTTTTATTTACAAAACTAGACCTATTTTTGTAATTAATAAAATTTTCTTCTTCGCAAACATAAGACTTTTCGAGAGAATCGGGATTTTTGTGACGAACTAATTGCATATGGTAGTTTAAATTGTTAATAAAAGTTTTAAGACATAAATCATCGTATTGTGTTATTTTTAAAAGTTTCAGTTCTGCTGTAATATTTAAGTTATTAATTTTTGTAAATAATAAGCTACGCGAATCTTGTAACCGTAAACCAAAATTTTGAATGGGTTCATTTTTGTCTAGTCGCATGCAGATAATATCTTGAACTAAACAGTCTTCAGATCTTTGATCGGAAAAAGTTGTAACAAGAGCATCTTTAATTAATTGCCAAGTGTTTAATTCCATTCGCGACGCTATTAAATCGGCGGCTCTACCTGTGAGTTTACCAATGATAGTATCAAATAAGCAAATATTAATTTCAGCTTCAGGATTAACTGCATCTTGATGGGTTTGCAAAAAATGTTCACAAGATCTTAAAAAACGACTTAATTGTTTTGGGTTACCATCGAAAGAAGGGATATTATAAGCTTGATATCTGATAAGATTATAATTGAATTACAATTAATTCTTGTATTTAATTTTGATTAGCGTCAGCTTGATTGTCCTGCGGATCAATTACCAAGTTTTGTAATAAATTGAGTAAATCTTCCGTTTTGAATATTTTCAAAAACAACAAAAAATAAATTAAAAATAAGTCGAAATCAGATTTAAGGACTAAAACTGGGAAAAATAGGGATATGTTAAAAGGATTACTTACAATGCTAAAATCTGGAATGTGATGAGTTTCATTGGTTTCTTTTCTTAATCTAGGGTCCAAAAGGAGTAGCGATTTTTGTCTTCTCCCTGGCTAATACTATGGAGGTTTTCTTCTTAATCTAGGTTCCAATAGGAGTAGCGATTTTTGTCTTCTCCCTGGCTATACTATGGAGGTTTTTTTTCTTAATCTAGGTTCCAATAGGAGTAGCGATTTTTGTCTTCTCCCTCACTATACTATGGAGATCGGACGATTCTTGTTCCTCACGCCGCACCAATAGGGCTGTAGATCGATTTTTGTATCTGTCCCCTAGTCAGTGAGTTGCTTGCACCTTTTACTTTGATTGTCCGTTCGCGTTTTTAAAACAGCTAATTGTAAAAACAAACGGCAGATAGCTGGTACACGGATATTTGCGTTCCGAAACAACGATTGTACGAAAAGTCACAATTTTCCGATATTACACTGAACTACCCTGTCTATATCCTACGGACTGCGCCAATTACGATCCGCGCAAGCGGTGAACTGTTTTTAAAAAAGGCTTCGATTAAATATGATCCAAACAGTGGCGTGTTGTCCTTGGAATTTTTACAGGATATTGGTACGACTAGGCGATTGGGTATCGTGACGATCCGTGTATGTATTTAAGTTAGTTTTAAAGTTTTGTATTTCTTTAATTAATTCTATAGGGTTTACAATTGAATTGTGAAGCGTATTTAATTTTGCAAAGGAAATAGCAATTTCTATTTTTTCGAAAATATCAAAGATTGTTTGATTGATTGGTCACTACATGAATTCTGAAATATTGGTGATCAGTAATTTATTGTAGAGCTACTTCTTTAATAGTACCTTCGACTTGCATAATTCTTGATTTTAAAATTATTTGATCGTGTGAAATATTTGAAACGATATTTTGAAATTGATTGATTCATTTCTCCAAAAGAGTAATTTGATTAGAAACGATATTTTTAAGTTTATTTTGGTTTTCTTGTAATTCTTTAATTTGTCTGTCATACTGTTCTGCGTCTGTTTGATCAAGATTACCTGTAATGCATTTTATAAAATAACCAAGCTATTAAAAATACCACGTTTTTTGTCTTTTATTAATAAAATTAGGGTTAATTTGATTTTCAATCCTTTTTTCTATTGCTAATATTGGAATAAAAGTATTTTTATATTCTGTATGATAATGTGAGTTATTTTGAACGCTATTAATTGAATCATTTGCAAAGTGTTTAAGTGTAAAAAATTCTTTAATTATTGACGTTAGGTCATAAATTGGAATTAAGGACCAGTGATTTGACTGAATTTTGGTGGGTTTGTTCGAATTTTGGTGCTTCCTAATTTATAAGGAAGGAGTCCTGGATACTTGTTTAAATTGTGAATTTTTATCTCGTTTGCTCTGATGTCGATGAATCCGATGCATCTGGAACAATTGGCATTATTTTAATTTCGTTGATATGAATTATGTCCGTTCGTTTTGTTTTCGGGTTCTCGATTTTAATTTTATTATTTTCTAGTATTTCTTTTAAAATAAATGGCCTTGTATAATGGTGTTTTAATTTGCCTAAACGTTTTTCTTGTTTTTTATAAACTTTGGACCCTATTTGCAAATCTTGAGATTTTTTATCTTTATTAATTTTATCTATCGTTTTTTGTTTTTGATTTATTGTTTTTTCAACAATTTGTTCGTATAAGATTTTTGTATTGTTTTTGTGTGTGTTAACGTATTCTGCGAATACTTGAGCGGGAATCAATTTCATAGGGTCACTCGAATCAGTGTGTCCTAATACTAATTCGTGTGGGGTATGGTTAGTACTCGTATGAATTGTACTATTGTATGCAATAACAGCATAAGTCATTAAAGAAATTATATCGGTTTTATTATCGGTTTCTTTTAAAATTCGTAAATGTTCGATCAGAGTGGAATTTAATCTTTCTACTGGTGAATTTGATTCGTGATGATAAGGGGTTGTAAAATATATTTTAATATTATGAGCTTTTAATAATTCATTCATTACATCGTTTTTAAATTCAGTTCCATTGTCTGCGACAATCTGTTTTGGTATACCGAAAAATGAAAAGAAATGGACTAAGTTTTGACAGGCTGAAATGGCTGTGCCAAAATATAGTAAGGCTTGTCCGAATTTCGAGAATTTGTCTAAGATTACTTGTCGAGGCCTATGTCTTCCACCTTGGGCTTCGGATCCACAGGAACACTCTTGATTTGGGAATTGTTTTATTCCTAATTAAAACGACGTTTTCAATGATTTTTATGACTTTATATTCTCATCACTTGCCGATTGATGACATTGACAATTACTAATTATTAAAGGTATATACCATGATTACCATGGTTATAACATTCCGCCCACCTTGAAAGGTTAGGCTTTCAAAAACAACTTCTAATATCAGTAACATTAACAGCACTGAGAAACGATTAATAATAAACAATAATCAGTTAAAATATTAAAGTCTTTGACTAATATGAATTCAATCCTCGATAGGTAATAAACTCAATTTCGTCAAGGCTCGTTTAAGTACACCATTTTTAGTCTGTACGGTGGCAACGCGCACAATATTATCAGCACCCGGATGAAGTTTCACGATTCGTCCAAGAGGACAGCGTAGGGGTGGTACGTTGTCTTCTTTCAGCAAAACCATAGAACCTAACTGAAGTTGAGGATTCTTATCGAACTGCCATTTGGTGCGTTGTTGTAGCAGGTGCAAGTATTCTTATACCCAGCGGGCCCAAAAGTGTTGAAATATTTGCTGCATATGTTGATAACGTTTGACATGGTTGATCTTCGAAGTGGTAAGGTCTCGTTGTGGTACAGCCGTGAGAGGACGACCAATTAGAAAATGACCAGGGGTCAAAGCTTCAAGATCATTAGGGTCAGATGACATAGGGATAATGGGTCGTGAATTAAGGACTGCCTCCACTTGAGTCAAAATCGAATAAAATTCTTCATAAGTTAATGGAGTTTGATTTAATACGCGTTTCAAATGATGTTTACACGATTTTACCGCGGCTTCCCACAATCCACCGAAGTGAGGAGAACGAGCTGGAATAAAATGCCAGTTAATTTTAGATTGATTTAAATAATTTTGAAAAAATTCATCATTTACAAATTGTTCAATAGCCTTAAGCCCGCTACACGCTCCAGTAAAGTTTGTTGCATTGTCGGACCATAAATCAGTACAGAGACCACGTCTTGAAACAAATCGTTTTAATATGTTCAAGAATCCTTCGCTCGTCAAATCTGATACGAGCTCTAGATGAACCGCTTTCGTCGTTAAGCATATGAAAACGTTAATATAAACCTTAATGATTTTCCTATTTTTCGTTTTACCATCCTTTAATTCGAATGGGCCTGCAAAATCAACAGCCGATGATATAAATGAGCTGGCAGGCGTGATTCGAGCGCTAGGGAGTTGTCCCATTTTGACAATCAAATCGGTAGGTTTAGACCTGAAACATTTTATACACTTACGTATACAAGTCTTTATCGAGTTTTTACCACTTATTGGCCAACATTTTTGTCTAACATGTGCCAAGGTTGTGTGTAAACTAGCATGCAAACAACGAGCATGCTTACCAGGTAAAATGATTGGATCCTTTTGGTTATAGGACATATTAGAATTTTCGAGTCGACCGCCTACACGAAGTAAAGTAGACCTTGTTTATCTATAAACTGATTATAAATCTCTATCGGAACATCTAAAGAAGGTATCCAAGATACGCCTAAGGTTTTCTTTGAGGAATGGTCAGTTATGGTGTATTTAGAATCGGTTGTTTTAATAATATTTTCTAACAAATTCTTATCGTTAGATTGGAATTTTCTTATTTTAAATCCGTACTGAGTTAAAATTTTGGAAAGATTTTCGCGAATTTTATTTAGCGACGAACGATCTGGCGCACCTGTCAGAATATCGTCCATATACATATCTTTGTTTATTACGTCATATTCAATAAGGTAACTCTCCTTATTTTCAATCGCAATGTTCCGGATGTACATGGATGATTTGACGGTACATTTTTGTTAAATCACCGATAAGTGCCACCCTGTGTTGCCTAAAACGTACTAAAGTAGAAAATAAATCCCTTTGAATAACTGGACCATCCATTAATACGTCATTAAGAGATGTATTTGTTGAGGATTTGGCAGACGCGTCGAAGACTACTCTAAGTTTCGTCGTGAAGCTATCTGGCTTTACTACGCTATGGTGAGGTTAGTAATAAATCGGGGTATTTGAATCTTTAACGTCGCGATTAACTTCTGTCATGTGTTTAAGATTCCTATATTCAATGAGAAAAGCTTTGTATTTTTCATTTAATTCTATATTTTTCGAAAGTTTTTGTTCCATCGAGTATAAACGATTTAGTGCGCGTTTTTCCGAGTCACCTTACGTATGTAACATTATTTTTTAATGGTAGTTTAATTACAAATCTTCCTTGATCGTTTCGCGTGATATTTTGAAGAAAATGCTGCTCACATTCACGTTCTTCATTTGTACATTTATTTTTAACATTTTGAGGTACCTCCTCTATTAACCAAAACTTCTCAATCTGTTCGGTTAAATTTAATGCTTTATCAGAATTCAACAAGAAACATTTTGATTGTTGTTGGTTTATAGGAATATTTCCGGCTATAATCCACCCTAGTAGGCTATTTTGTAATATAGGTTGATTTTTTCCTCAGTCTTATTTGACCAGCTAATAAAAGTTCAAAAAAAAGACAACAACCCAGCAATAAATCAACGCTCGAGGCAATATTAAAACTAGGGTCAGCTAATTGTACGTTAGGAATGTTTAAGTTTGAAGTGTCAAATGAAGTTTGTGGAGAAAAATCTGTTATATTATCAATCACGAGACAAGAAATTTTAGTTTTATAGTTGTGGTGTTTGTTTTGATTTGATTTATACCGGAAACAGGCAAATTAATTTTAGTAGTATGAAGTTTAAGTTTTTCAACAAGTTCACGAGTAATAAAATTGGATTGTGATCCGGAGTCGAGCAAGACCCGGCAGTTTAATACTTGATTTTGAGAACCATATACCTGCACAATGGCTGTTGACAACAACACTAAATTTTCGGAAGTCTTTCTTACATAATGTGACAAACCTGTCCGAGACTCTACCTGAGGTTCGTTTTGTAAAGTAATTCGAGAAACGCTATGTAACTGATCTCTATTACTATGATTATCTTTGAATTGACCTACGCTACAAGATTGATGTTGATCACTAAATTTTTGATTATTAATTGTAGTATTTATTGGTACAGATTGATGCAACAATGTGTTATGCTTTCCATTGCAAATCTTGCAACCCTTTGACTTACATTCGAAACTTCTATGATTTTTACGCAAGCAATTTGTGCATACACGCATTCGTTTCGTTTCTTCAAATCTTTTCTCTATCGTCATACCTTTAAATTTAGGACAAAAGTAAATAAAATGCTTTTCGTCACATGAGGGGCATGATAACGAATGCTCTTGTTTTAAAGCATAAAATGATCTTGATTGATCGCTAGTGCGACGATTACTACCCGCTTTCGAGTCTAGTGCCTCCAAGAGTTGGCAACGTTGGTTTAAAAATTTAGTAAAATCGTCCAAACTTGGCTGAACTATATCTTTGCTATAGTTTTCCCATTCCCGTTGGGAATAAAAATCTAATTTTGACATAATCATATAAATAAGAATAGTGTTCCAGCTGCTTACTGGCTCGCCTAAACTTTCGAGTGCGCGACAGTTACGTAAAAATACGTCAAATAATTTTCTTAAGTTTACGTGTGATTCTTTTAGTATTATAGGAAGGTCAAAAAGTTCTCTTACGTGTGCATTTATTATAGCCTTTTTATTATCATAGCGTTCCTCCAATAATTTGAAGGCTTTCGTGTAATTTGCATCCGATATTTGAAGTGACGCGATTACTTGGGCGGCTTCACCCTTAGGGGATGCCTGAAGATAGTAAAATCTTTCGATATCGTGTAAATTATTATTATTGTGCACTAAGGCCCTGAAAGTATCATGAAATGTTTGCCATTCGCTATACGTGCCAGAAAATTCTGGTATTTTTAAAGGGGGTAACTTAGCATTAGGTGTAGCAGTTACGCTTAAACCGCTACCCGCGAGAGGTAATGTGACCTTTTGGGAAGTAAAGTATTGCATAAAATCATTAGCATGTGTCATAGCATCTAATACCTTGTTTCGAATTCATCCCTTTCTTCAAAAGCAATTTCCTCATCTAGAGCATCGTCAATTACCAAGGCTTCTTCGATTTCACCCTGTATTTGATTAAACTTCGATAAACTATCGTGAATTGTTTCAAATCGTGATAATGTCCCAGAAGATACCTGAAACTTATCTAAAAATGAGATAAACCGCGTTATTTCAACTTTTTTATTTCGTTATTTTGTGGCATTTTTATTTTTCGTTATAAATTACTTATCGTGATAACTTATGTGACACTGGTTAAAACATACGAGTGTTCGAGTTTTATATGCATAAACCTCAAGCAATATTCAATACGTGAAAATTACTTCTTCGAGATTATTTTATTACAAATACGAGACCAAACTGGCGATTTTATTTAAATCTTTTGTAATTTATTCGAGAATAATTGTAAACCCTTGTAATTTGCCTATTTTTCCATTAAAAAATACGCGTAAACATCATTTAAATTGATATCTTTTAATTGATTTACGAGTCTAAAGTGAAAAAATCAAAAACGTGCAAGCATCCATTATCAACGGGGTAAGACAAGGATAGGCAAATGACAATCGGTATGATCGAGAAAAGGAAGGGATCTGACCTGACGTGAAACTATTTTCTTCCATCTCTCGGTGAAAACATGGTGATTAGGAATGCACTTTTCCTTCGATGCTGATTATATGCGGTGAAGAAGGACCATTGTCGAGGCCTATGTCTTCCACCTTGGGCTTCGGATCCACAGGAACACTCTTGATTTGGGAATTGTTTTATTCCTAATTAAAACCACGTTTTCAATGATTTTTATGACTTTATATTCTCATCACTTGCCGATTGATGACATTGACAATTACTAATTATTAAAGGTATATACCATGATTACCATGGTTATAACATTACTAATAATTTTTGTTTTTCGGCAATAAGTGTGTCAACGTGTAAAATTTCAAAAGGTTTAGATGGTGTTTCAGTTAATACTAGTGGTTGATCGGGAGGTCTCCGATTGTATTTGGCTCTTTGACAAATTTCACAGTTATTAATAAACTTTGTTACATCCGATTTCATTGATTTCCAATAATACGTGATTTTAAGGCGTGTGAGTGTTTCTTGTATTCCACGGTGATTAGTTTTTCCTTCGTTAGAAAATCTCGTTATCATATCTCGTTCGTCTTCTTTTACGTTGTTAATCAGTTTGCTACATTCCACGAGTTTAAAGTTACAAAAATGTTTAGTTCTGTTGATAAGAAATGTATGTAGGTGGTTTTATCTTTTAAATATTCTTTAAGAAATGAAATTACAGCATTTAAATTACATGGAATTGTTGCATGAATTATTTTATTCCCATCAAAGTTTTCATAGTCTGTTTTAAGATAGGGGATGGGGATTTCCTTGCAATAAACTGATTTAATTTATTATTGATTATTTCGTCTAAAATTGGAATTTCTTTTAACGTTTCGTTACAGTATTGAATTGATTAATATTATTGGGTGGTCGTATTCTAATATCTTGAATAATATTGATTTTAGGTGTTGATTTGTTAGTATTAGATTCATTATAACTATCGTCTAAAAATTTATCAATATCGAAATTTATGTCACCTGGATTATTATAAACAGAATCAGTTTCAAGTGCATTTAATTGAATTCGCGATAAAGCATCTGCGTTCGTATTCGTTACCGCCCTTTCTACCACTTTGTAACGGATCTAGAAGATGGAAGAATTATTAACTAAAATTACTTTTATCATATCATTAATTAGCTATTATTCCCTCTCAAAATCATTTTACATTCAAAAAGTTCTATAGAAAATTATGTTCATACATAAGAATACATTTTACCCCAAGTGTTAGCCCTCCTATTTATTTTTGCACCGACCTGAAAACGGGAGGTCTTGAAAGTTTTTTTTTTTGTTTTCTAATTTGCTTCTGAATTGGCTGTCACGACTATCGTTAGATTCGCTATCGCTGTATACATTACATGGTTTACGTTGTCTCTTTGACCTTTTATTATTGTGACTTGTGTTGTCTATTTCACTGTCGATTTTAATATAGGATGTATCTTGATCTTCATTTCGCTTTTCCTTAACCTTTTCATATTCATCTAAAACGTCAACATTCTCTCATAAGTCAAATTCATTTATTCTACTTATAATCATCAGATTTTACACTTGCATACATACATACATACCAGAATATGGCCTTACTGCAAAAAATAGTTAGGTATATAATGTGTAATGATTCTCTAATTTTCCATACTCATAATGTAATGAACGCATTAAAATTACCAATACTTAGTATAATAAAATTTACTAGATGTATAAAAAATTCTTTCTACTGGATAGAATTTCCAACTCTTATCTACTTCTTGCTCTACTTTCCGAATGATTTTCTCAAATTTTATATTGTCTTTTATTGAAGGCCAATAAACCTCCTGCTTCCTCGGTATGAGCCACTCGGAATTGACAATGGAGAGCCAACCTCCATCGCTTTCTCGAAATTCAATAAGTGAAAACATGATCTCGAGTTTGATGATTTCGAACTGAAAGTATATATATAGTTTTTTTTTGCTATTACTAATAATTGATTAAAATTTTAACTTATTTACGCCTCTCACCAAACCGTTTTATTTCACTAATAACCAGTTATGGACAACATAATATAATAGGATTGGTTGTATTATTATACTGCTATTGTAGAAAAAGATAAAACGGTAAACAAAAGAAATGCCACGATTGAGAGCAAAGTAGGAAGACACCTATTACACGATAAAAAAAACGATGTAACCCCAAGCTGTATTTTGTTTACTTTGTGCACATCACTGACCTTGATTACATGTATGTCCAGCGTAACTTTGTGTAGTAAAAGAACAACTTGAATTATTAAAGAAACATTTTATATTAACTTCTTGAGATTACATGAACAACTACAAACCATCTACAAACTTATTTCTTGTTATTAGTTGTTATTATTGTTTCTTAGTTATTATTGCTAAGGACTGCTACGACTACTACCAATCTAACTTTACAAAATATAACTATAACCTAATATATGATTTGAGGTTAGAATTGCTGCAACTTAAGGTTTGTATAAGTTAACACTCTTCTTCAACTCTACATTCCTATTATAATAAATAAAAATATTATGTTTCTACTTCCAAGCATAATATATATTAGACTACCTATTAATTCTTTCTAAGGTAAATTTGTTATATCATTTAGTTCTTTACTTATACCCAGATTCATTTTAGGTTGAATAGGAACCTTTGAAGGTTTACGATCTAGCGTACCGTACTTAGAGAGAACTTTCTGAAACAAATCTTTTTGACTTATAAACAATTTATCATTAGTCTTTACAATTGTTAGGCCTAAAAATTTTAGAGTAAAATTATTTTACAAATTAGGAGTCAGATCTCTCATTTTGAATTTTATTTTGAATTTTGACATCAATTTTTGCTTAAAAATATTTAATTTATCAATTGATTTTGAAAACATAATTAAATCATCTAGATGAAAACCAATAGATATCATTGTCAAAATACAAACATGGATCTGATTTAGACCTGGTGAAACCTAAGTTACACAGGTGAGTATATAATTTTTCATACCAACATCTTGGAGCTTGTCGAAGTCCATATAATGCTTCATTTAATTTACATACTAACTTGCAATTGTTACTGTTCACTCCTGGATTTAGTCCTTCTGGAATATCCATATACACTGGTTCTTTAAGATCGCCATTCAAGAAAGCACACTTGACATCCAGTTGATTGGTGTAAAAGTCTTTTTCGACACTTAGGCAGAATAGGACTCGAATTGTTAGCATACGTGCCACTGGCGATAAATCATTTTGTTTAAAACCCCATGCACCTTACCTTTTTTACTGATTCATCATCGATATCCTTTTCACGAAAACCCCATCCAGAGTCAATAATATTTTTATTCTTAGGTATCGGCACTATTTCCCACATTTTATTTTCTTCGTGCGCATTTAACTCACTGTCTATGACTTCTATCCATCCTTTTCCAATATTAATTGCTTCATTGTAAGTTTGAGGAGAATCTAGGTTAAACCTTCTTCATTATCCATCTGGAAGTCCTCAAACATTTTTGGCAATTGAATTTTCCTCTTATTTTTATTCTTTCTCTTACTTTTTACTCTTATTTTTATTCTGTTTATAAGATAAATAAAAGTTATCAGAGCCTCTCCCCAGAATGTTTTATCTAACTTAGAATCAAAGAGAATACACCGTGCTTTTTCCATAACTGTGTGATTAAATCGCTCTGCAACACCATTTTGCTGTGGTGTATGAGGTATAGTATACTGTACAGTGATGGCTTTCTGTTTACAAAAATTCTTCATATCTTTGGAAATATATTCCCTACCATTATCACACCGAAGTCTCTCCAGTTTATTTCCAAACTTTGCTTCAACCATGGCCAAATACTGTCTAAATTTATCAGAAACCTCACTTTTGTTTTTCATCAAATAACATATAGTGAAATGACTAAAGTATTCTATAAATGTAACAAAGTATTTCATACCGTCATGAGTACTGGGACTTATAGGACCACACACATCGGAGGAGACAGTTTCAAGGATTCTTTTTGCTTTTCTTTCTTCACTTATCGTATTATATGTTTGGTGTCTTTGTTTACCTTGCAAGCAAACTTCACATAGCCTTGTACTCGGATACTTTGATGAATTACCCATTCTTCGATGCATTAAATCAGGATCAAATTCTGTAAAATTTCCATATGCATGTTGTACTTCAAAATTCAAAACGTACAAGTTTCTTATTAAGCTGCCTTCTATCACAATACCTTTTTGATTTCGTATTATGACTTTTCTTTCCTGAAAACTGATACTGAGACCCTTTTCTTGAAGTTTCTTTACTGATAGTAAGTTGTATGTTAAATTTTCACACTCTAACACATTGTATATAGAAATTAGTTTTCCATCTGATGTTCTTACTTTTAAAGTTCCTTGCCTTCTAGCTATAATCGCTTCTCCTTTCTTAGCTACATTTATTTTAAAATAAACTTCCTTTACATCATTTAACAGTTGACCTACATCTGTGCTAACTAAATGGTATGTAGCACCACTATCAACTATGAATGTAATACTGTCTTTATTTTTACTTTGTTTTAAAAAGCTGTTATCTTCACATGTGATAAAGACTATTTCATTTTTTTGTTCTTCCGTCACATTGCACCTTCCATTATTTCTACCCTGGTTTCTCTTAGGGCATTGGTACTTCTTGTGGCCTTTTTCTCCACATGAATAGCACGTGAATGAAAATTTTGATTGGTTACCAAAATTTCCATTTCTTTCATTCTGTTTTCTGAAATTCTTTCTGCCACTGTAAAACACTTGAGGCGCTTCCTGCTCTTCTAAATTCTTAGCTTGCCACGCTTCCTCTCTCACAATTTTCCATTTTCGTTCACAATGACAAAGCTTCACTTCTAGCCATTGCTTTTTCATTTGCATCCTGTGAGAAATGTTCTAAAGTATTTTTAATGGCTTCAAAAATTTCGTTTAAGGCATCATGTCGTGCTGACCACCTAGTATCGCTTAATCGTTTTGGAACAATACTACAAACGTCCTTCAGTTTCTGCCATCTACGAGTTGATTCGGGAAAAAAATGTGTATATATTTTGAACAAAGCTAAAATCGTCTGCGGCTTGCAAACAATGTTCACATGCAAAATTAAGTACCAAATTCAGGGAATAATTTGCACAGTATATATAGTCGGCAGAGGAAGAGATACCTTTTATTCTTGCTTATAAGGCAGGGTCTACGAGTATTCGCCGTCGCCGGCAGCCGATTCGCCATGGGCCATTTCGCTGTCAAGTAGAAATTAATAAAATACCTATTAAGGGTGTTTATGATATATATTATTGCTAAATTATTTGAAAAAGTCTATAATTAACCTCTAAGATATTATACTATAATTATATACAACAAAATTATTACATTTCATAGTTATGGGCTAAACCTCAGAGATATTCTGTTATATTAATAATATATAATAATATAATAATAATAATAATAATAAGACAGAAAGAAAGAAGAAATAGACAAAGGCAAAGAACCATGTGGACACCTGATATGAACGAATACCTGGTTCGATGCTATCTGAAAATTACTCGTTTGGAAACTGGAAAAACCCCTTATAGCAAAGAAGTGCACAGACTAATGCTAGAAAAGTACCCTCAATGGGAAAATAGAACTACTTAGAAAATCTATAGGTATACTTACACAGTGCCAAAGACCTAACCCAAGCAGGAAAACCACTAAGACCGCAGAAACAATCTTCAACAGGGAAAAAAATAACGATAATCCTTCTATGGCAACAGTTTTGGACCTCCTAAAACAAAAACTATCGGCAATGGCGAAAAGGCTCAAGAGATATAAAATAAGTAACGCTAGGCGTCAACAAAATAAACAATTTGCCACGAGCCAAAAATCATTTTATAAAAGCCTCAGTAACACCAATACTAATAACTCAACTCCAGTACAACAGGTCCCAACTGCGCAAGGCATTAAAACCTTTTGGGAGAATATCTGGGGTAACTCAGCTCAGCATAGACCCGCAAAATGGCTAGCTGATGAGAGAAAAAATAGTGCTAATATCCGCACAATGCTTGACTGGAGGATTACAGAAGAACAAGTGACACAGGCTATAAGTAAAACCTTGAACTGGAAAGCTCCTGGACGAGACCACATACAGAACTTCTGGTATAAGCAGTTTAAGGCTACACATGCACAGTTAGCTAAATGTTTTACTTACCTTCTTGCTCATCCGGAAGAAGCTCCACAATTCATGCTGAGTGGGATTACTTACCTGTTGCCCAAGAATTCAGCTAGCGCTGAGAATCCTGCTCAATACCGCCCAATCACGTGTCTCCCCAATCTGTACAAGATACTTACCTCTGTTCTATCAGAAAAGCTTTACCGCCACCTGGAGGTCAATAAATTGCTGGATGAGGAACAAAAAGGCTGTCGAAAAAGGTCAAGAGGGTGCAAAGAGCAACTCATTAGTGACTCTGTGATTATGTCGCATGCAAAAAGCACCAAAGGCTGCCTATATACAGCATTTATTGACTACCAAAAGGCGTTTGACAGCGTGCCGCATTCATGGCTTTCGCATATTCTTGAACTGTACGGAGTCGAGAGGCATATTACTGAGTTCCTGAAGCATGTCATGACCCAATGGAATACTAAACTGACGCTTAATCCACCTCAAGGCACGCTGGATGCGGGTGTTATCCAGATCATACGTGGTATATTCCAGGGAGATGCATTGAGCCCGCTGTGGTTTTGCCTGGCTTTAAGACCGCTGACCACAATGCTGAACAATCAAAGAAAAGGGTATACCCTGCCACAATCTCATCGGCCTATAAGTCATTTGTGGTATATGGACGACTTGAAACTATATGCCAAATCCTCTAAGCATATAGAAGAATTACTACACTGCGTCGGTCGCTTCAGTAGCGATATACAAATGAAGTTTGGGCTGGACAAATGCAGAATCAACGGGATTGAAAAAGGCGTTTGGGTAAGACATGCAGGTTACGAGGCTAATCAAGACCAGGGCATCGTCGAGGGTATGGAGGAGGAAGAGCAATACAAATATCTGGGATACTTGCAGGATAAAGACCTAGACCACCGTGGAGCTAAAGTAAAAGCAACTAATACCTACCTGCAACGAGTTCGTTCCCTTCTACGCTCCAAATTATCAGCAAGAAACATGGCAAAAGCGATAAATACTTATGCCACCTCATCCATAACCTATAGCTTTGGCGTGATCAAATGGACGAAAACAGAGCTTAACGATATTAATATCAAAACCCGTGTGGAATTTCGTAAACACCGTGCCCACCACCCTAAGTCGGCTATAGAAAGATTCCACTTACCCAGGAAACTGGGTGGACGTGGAATCCCCGATGTTACATTCAGGCATAGTAAACAGGTGGAAAACTTGAGGAGTTACTTTTACAGCAAAGCGGAATCTAGTGACATTCATCATGGAGTCATACTAGCAGACAAAAAAGCTACCCCATTAAAGTTGGCTCATAGGGATTTTAACCCGCTTGAAATGTCCTTAACACCTGTGCAACAACTGGCTAATTGGCGCAGTAAGCCTCTGCACGGAAAATATTTGGCTACAATAGAAAATGACTCCATCGACAGAATAGCCTCCACTGCTTACCTGCGGCATGGAAACCTCTTTACTGAAACAGAGGGATTTGTGACGGCAATTCAGGACCAGGTCATTGCAACAAGAGTCTACAGGAGGACTATCTTGGGAGAACAGATCGAACAAGTCAAGTGTCGAATGTGTCATGAGAAAAATGAGAACCTAGACCATATAATCTCGGGTTGTTCCTTGTTAGCTTCAAAGGCATATCTGGATAGGCATAACAGGGTTGGTAAAATTATCCACCAAAAGCTCAGGGAAAAATATATGGGCCTAACAGATCTTGTTCCATAGTATCAGTACGAACCGCCTCCGGTGTGTGAAGATGAGCGAATTAAACTATATTGGAACCGCAAAATAATAACGGACAGAACAATTACAAATAACATTCCAGATTTAGTCATCAGTTTTAAAGACGAGCATAAGACTCTTATTGTTGATTTCGCCATACCACTGGCTACAAACATAACAAAAACATATAATGAAAAAATTAGCAAATACTTACCCTTAGCCGACGAAATCCGCCAAATGTGGAACATGAACTCAGTGGTTGTCCTACCGATCATCGTGGGCGCCACGGGGGAAATACCTAAAACACTAAAAACCAGTATTAGTAAACTCGGATTACATTGGGATCTATACTTACCAATCCAAAAGTCAGTCATCTTAGACACGTGTGCAATTGTGAGAAGGGTCATAGGAGAAAATTAAGTGTTACTAACACATTCACAAAGCAAACCATCTTGTCTCTAAGACCGATGGATTTTGCTTTCTAACCAGGAACTAAAAACCTGTGAAAAAGTTAAATAATAATAATAATATATTACCTAAAAATTTTACAAAATCTCATGATACATTTGAGGCGCTCAGAACCAGAGTGGCCTAACACCAATAAAGGATATTCGAGAAAAAGCGGTTTAAGGTTTTAGACTTCTTTGCTAGTAGTTCTAGAATACTAGAAAAATTCCGTCTCTTGGATTTTAATAGGCTGTGAGGAGAGCTGGTTTATGATGTACACTAATAAAAATAAAAAATTTGCAAAGGTTAAGAAAAAAATGTGGGTTGGGCCACTATGGCATTACTGTTATAAGTATAAAAATGAAAGAGATATTATGATTCAAAACATTTTTTATGCCTTGGAAAACTCAACGAAACAAAATAATTTAAAAAAAAGATATCTTTCATTCACTCAGCGTCTTCTACGTACTGCACATTGTCAGATATATCCAGGAGATCTTCTGCATCACCCGACGTTTTTAAATTTTTGTAAAAATCGTGATAAATGGGAGGTATGAATGGCAGTAAGTCCATTAAATCTTTTTTCTTAGGTACAGTGATGGAATGGCCATTTGGATACAGGGTTTCTAGGGTCAGTATATCCTGTGTGCTTCTCTTAGAAATAGTGACTTCAGAAAATTCAACAAAATCATTATTTGAATACTTGTAGCGTATTACATATGGGTCAGATTTACGATATTGTAACCATTGAAATTTTAACCACTCAACCTTATCTCCAGTAAGGGATATTTTTCGGTTAGTTATATTTTTTTCCAGCTGTTTGGTCGATACAAAATCTGCTGTCGACATTTCTACGATTTCAAATGGATTTTTTTTTCTGGCACTACGAATCACTTTGTTCCAACTCTGAGGCAGAAATATCTCTTGAAAATACTTTTTTTGCTTTTCTATAAGCCCAAAGTCCTGATCACACGGTAGATATGAGTGACCGCTGACCAGGAACTTATGATCAATTTCTTCAATAGTAATATCTGGATTCAAAACCACGAAATTGCAAAGGACCGCAATTTTGATGTTCCGATTTTGTCCGCCACATTGATCGGAATACATCACAACCTTTTTAGTTTTTACATGATTTCTAAAATAATTCAACAGACAAGAACCAATTTCTTGTGGTCCCCTGGATGCAACTGATTCATTCCAAGTATACATAACAACTTCATCTGTCCCCATGTTATGGACTCCAAAGCAATATGTCCACAACTGCCTTTTATAAAAACAAATACCAGTTGTTAGAACTGGCGCCGGTAAAGTTTGCATTAAATCAAAGGTTATAGTAGTCACAGAATCGTCATTTTTGGCTAACAAACTATCACTTTTGAGTCCATTTCTAGCAGATTCGGCTTTTCTTTGATGATGTTCCTGTTCAGTAGTAAGTGCACTCTTTATTTGAGCGTCCTCAGTACTTTTAATTTTCATGTCAAATATGTCACACTTTTTGCATGAATCTGAAATAGGCGCGTGAAACAAAAGATTGAACTCCTTATTAAATATTTCACGAAATACCCAACTGGAAACTGGTTCTGAAATCTCATTTTTATATAACTCGTACATTTTATTTAAGTTTAAATGGGGAGACAAGAACTTGCGATTAGGGTTTTTGTGTCGAGTGTAATGTGACTCGTAGCTGGGAAATTTGTCAATAAAACTTTTTACTTCTAAAACTTTTTCCTGGCTCGTCTTATTGGGAGGTTCATGTTTGCCGCGTTTATCTACTGGAGGGGTGCTACCAATATTCTTATTTTTGAGGACCCTGGTTAGTCTTCCATCACTTACTTTGAACACGTTTTTAAAAAATGTTTTACACACTTTGACTTCTGTACCGCTCGCAGTTGTTAAAAAATAAAGTCTAGTTTTCTCGCGTTTTGATAGCTGATCAACATTTATTATGTTTGTGTAAGATCTCATCTTGTTTACGACTTTAATTTGAGAAAACAGATAAGACGATTGTAAATCAAAAGTTGCCAGCTTATAGTAATTACTTAGTAACTCACTTTGTCTCTCAGTAGTTATTTTGAGATGACACTTACTTTGACACAAACATGTAATCGGACAAAAACTCTTTTCTGGTACTACTTTACCCGAGACGCCTACATAACTCTGGCCTGCCGTTCTTTTCTTCTTTCTGATATTTTTCTGCCACCGACCTTCGGTTTTTCCTCTCTTTTTTCCTTTAGTTATCGGTACTTCCGGGGGTATTTCCGGTTCACCTGTTTCATTTTGTGTTACTTCTAGTACATCCTCTGTAATATTTTCAGAATCGGATGTGATATACTCAGATCCAGAGGACTGATATGGCTCTTCTTCACTATCTAAAAAATTAAAACAATACTAATATTGTGTGCATAACTCGGTAACTCATTGTTAACTTACCTTCATAGTAAAACATTATTAATTTGTTGCCAAATGAAACGAACTGTTTACTACAAACACTAATAATAAATTGTCGGCGTTTAATAAGCACACATAACACCTTTGTGATAGCGTATGCCGTTCTATGGTTGTTAACGACCTAAGCCACAGACAAGAAATGACATGTTTTAAAATCTAGTACCATAGTGGCCTAACCCGCAGTCGGGCCAGTATGGCGCAGAAGTGCAGCTCGTTTCAATGAGTGCTAAAACGAATTAGTGCCGCCATCTGTGATTAAAAAGCAAAAGGTGGCTTGGGCTCCTTTAGCACTGGAAAGATAATATTAAGTTGGGTTCTTTAAGAGGCCTAACTTAAATTAACAATTTTGTGGGTTAGGCCACTCTGGTTCTGAGCGCCTCATTTGTTGTTGGTATTTTCTATATTTATAGTTAATCGCTTTTATAATTGTGCACCTAGGTAAATAAATACCTGTTTGTGCACGTTCCTGATTCTTCCTCAAATTGATACAATAATGTAATTAACATTTTTGTCATTAATTTATGTAGTTGTACAAATATATATATACTATTCAAAAAAAGAAAAATTTAAACTTAAAATAAAAAATAATTCTATCTAACAATTAACTTAACAGTTTAACTTACTATCTATTTTGTTAATTTATGTTAATAAAAGATGAGAATTTATATAATTTAGTGAAAATAAAATTACGGCACTTTTTACTAAACTTTTTGATATTTGTGGTTGACTTTATCTCTGTCGAAATAATATTGTAGAATTTTGGAGCAAGATAATCTATAAACCTATAACTAATATTCTTATTTCTAGTTGGTACTTGTAGGTGCTTGTTATTTCTACTTCTGGTTGCATACGAGTGATTTATATAGTTTCTTAACTTAGTTGTCTTATGAACATAGATACAGGCATTTACTATATACAAAGAACGAACATTAAAAATGTTTTCGGTGTAGAGTAATGGCGACGGATATCTCTTTTTTTTTCTAAAAAATAACTTTCAAAATATAATTTTGGACTACACAAGTTGATTCAGAGAATTTTGATAAAGACCACCCCAGACAATTATTCCATATCTTATTAAGGTCGAGTCCTGTTTTATAAATATTAACTAACATTTCCCTATCGAAAATGTCTCTTAGTATATAGCACTTATGAATTATAGTTCTGATGTTGGCCGTTAACTTTAGAACGTGTTGATCCCATTTTAGGTTTTTGTCAACAGTTATACCCAAATATTTCGTGAATGGTACCTCCTTTATTTGAAGATCGTTTGATTTAATATGATCAAAGTTTGGTCGGTTTGAGGCTGTCATTGAGGATGCTATATAATGCGTTTTATCTACGTTTAAAGTAAACTTAGAGGAATCCAACCAGTTCTTTATTTGAGATAAGCCAATTTCTATCGATTCTCTAACTTGAGACCACGTATCTCCCGTAAAGATAGCCACCGTATCGTCTGCATAGGAAATTAAAGAGCAGTTTTCTATCTTCATATTTGTTAGAGAGTTTATATACGCGATAAAAAGTATCGGTCCTAACACGGTACCCTGAGGAACTCCTATTTGAACATTGTCGCTGTATGTCTCGTTAATTTTTAAAATTTGTTTTCTGTTGCTTAAATAGTTTTCAAAGACATCCAGAGCAATGCCCCTTACACCATAAGTATTTAATATTGTTAAAAGCGAATCGTGTGGCACCGTGTCGAAAGCTTTTGCTAAATCCAAAAACACCGCTAGGCATTTCTTATTGCTATCAAGACTTTTAGTTACTATTTTAGTAAATTCATAGACTGCATCAGAAGTACTTAAACCCCTAGTAAAGCCAAACTGATCCTTTGAAAGTATTTTGTTGATTTCTAGAAAATTTATAAGTCTGTCTTTTAAACATTTTTCGAATATTTTTGCGAAATTATTTATGACGCTAATGGGACGGTAGTTATTTATACATGTATTGTCGCCTGTTTTGTGTATAGGAGAAACTATGGAAATTTTAAAGAGACTAGGTACTACACCATTTTTAAGAATTAAATTTATTATATGTAATAGTGGCTTAATTAAATAAACGTGAAAACGTTTGATAAACCGGGAATGTATACTATCGAAACCCGATGCGCAGGTATTTTTTAGGGAGTTTATCTGTTTTATCATTTCCTTTACCCCAACCAGTCTAAGAAACATATTATCGTTTCTAAAATTGTATACTAAAGATAAAATTCTTCCATCAGCTACCCTATACTTTTTTAACTTTAAGGGCGGAACACTACCAGCCACAAGATGTTCGTAATAGAGATATCTTCCTCTTTGAACTCTCTTGATATCTTTAATGAATTTCCATATCGTTGGATGGTTCATTCCTAATTCCAACTGTAATCTTCTATGGTTAGGTAATTGAGCTTGCGCAGCTTGTGTAAGATCGGCCAGGTATCCATTACTTCTGGACTGCACCCTCTAACGTTTCTGCAGCACATTTCTTTATACTAGTCACCACTTGTGCAACTTCTATCGAGCCTGCGGAAGAATAGTGTGTGTGCATATTGATCTTCTTGATGACTTCTTATTTATTGTATGTAATCTTGCCTTACATCTCCAAAACTTTACATCACCGTCACTTTTACTTGATGCATCAAAAACGTAGATATATCCATTTTCAAAAAATTTTTCTTTTCCCCTTTTACTCAATATATTCACGTCCATTATCACAATCACGGTTCTAAGCATGAGTACTTATATAATGAGAGCACTATGTTTCTTTATTTCAAGAAATCATAAAAATTTCTATTATTTATATTTTTTCGTCATGCACATACCTGAGAATAAAACCAAGTTGGTCACTGTTTTGCACCTACTTGTTTTAGCAGCTACTTATTTGATTTTTTCTTATTTGATGGTGTAAATATTATCTGGTCAATATTTACTGTATTTTGCACACTGTGCGTAGTGAGTGATTGTTTGTATTTTGAGATGAGGGTTAAAAAAGCGACTTTATCTAAGACACTTGATTCGCGAAACTCGCGTGGTGAGCCGGTAAAACGAACTAACTGGCGAATGCGATTTCTCCTTCATTCTTGTGTCACTCTCGTGGCAATGTTGCCGTTAGTTGAGTTTTTTAGAATTAATTGAAGTAATTGAGTCCAAGGTCTGAACATGAACTTGAAAGTCTTGAGTTTCAAAAAAAAATAAATTCAGGTATAAACCGCAAGTACACGTTGAGTGGACACAAATTAATAGTTTGATTCACTGATGGGCAGAACGCACACTTTGGACACTGATCTTTTAAAAGTACCACTGATTATTTTTACCCCTACGACACGCACAATGCCATCAGTATCAGGAAAAACTTCGGTAAAGCGACCCATTTTCCAATCTAATTGAGCAGAATTTTCGTCTTTCAGTAGCACCATTGAGTCTATATTCAAATTGGTGGACTGCTTGTTCCACTTGCTACGTTCTTGTAGTTTAGATATGTATTGTTGTGACCATCGCCGCCAAAAATGTTCAAGTCAAGTCAAGTCTGTTTGGATTCACTTCTTGTACATCATTTTGAGGCAATGCAGTGAGGGTTGACTAATGAGGAAATGACCAGGAGTTAGGACTGATTCACATTAGGATCATTGGAAAGTGGGAAAAGCGGTCTAGAATTCAGAACAGCTTCGATCTATACAAATACTGTATTTAAACTCTCATACGTCAAATGTGCATTGCCTAAAATTCTTTTGAGCCTCCCACAGTCTCCAAAATTAGGGTCGTATGGTGGCGAAAAGTGACATGATATTTTACTGATTAAAAGAAAGTCGCAAAATTTAGAATCCTTTTTGATTTGAATGAGAATATTTTGAAATTCTTTGTCTCCAGAAACAAAATTGGTTCCATTATTTGAGTAGATATCACTGCAAATACCTCTACGAGATATAAATCTTTTGAGACTATTTAAAAATGATTCCGCTGACAGATCACCGACTAACTCTAAGTGTATAGCCTTTGTAGTAAAGCATACATAGACACATAAATAGCACTTGACTAAAAGTGGATTTCTTGTTTTGTCATCCTTCACCAAGAAAGGCTCAGCAAAATCAATTCCTACTGTTTGAAAGGGACGTTGGTGTATAATGCCTTTTTCGGGTAAATCACCCATTTGAAAGGCATTACTAATTTCATAATTTGAGAGAGCACCAGTTAGTCGTTTGGTATTGGTTTTTTCCTTAAGATTTGCTATAAATCGTATGCAATATGCCATGACTCTTTGTAATCGGTCATGTATGATTTGAATTGCCATGACACTATAATTACTTTTTACTTCAGGAAGCTTTATATCAACTTTGGGGTTCTTATTTAATGAAAGTGTGGTTTCTTGCAAGAATTATGGGCCATTCCACCAAAGTTGTGATGATTTTAATTCTTGAAGTTTAGTACCGACCTTGAAGGTGTCATTGAGTGATATTCCACTAGTAGTTTTGGCCGAGCCTTCAAAAACTACGCGTAATTTGGTAGTAGTGCTGGAATCTTTCCCTACTCCATGATGAGGTAAATAAAAATTATTGGAGTCTGTACTATCCGTAGGGACTACCTTGGACATATGCCTTAATTTTTCATATTCTCACATAAAATTCATGTATTGTTCTTTAAATTTAGGATGGTTGTTTAGTTTTTTTCTCAATGGTATAAAATTTCTTGAGGGCTGAGTCGTACGAGTGACCAAGAATACTTAAATTGGTCTTAAAAGGTAAACTAACAACAAATCTACCCGAGTCGTCGCGACTATTTATGGTTACAAAATTATTTTCGCACTCAATCTCCTCCTGTGAGAGCTTATTGAAGTGACCAGGAATCTCTTCAATTTGCCAAAATCGTTCTAGTTGTTCTTGTATGTTTTTCTTTTCAGATAAGTTCGCAGATAGATTGCAAATTGAATGATTTGATGGGTTTACGGGCAAAGGGCCAGAGAGTATCCACCCTAAATTGGTTTTCTGCAACACCGTACTGGTCTTTGGTAATATTATTTGACCAATGCATATTAAATTCCAAAATACCGAGGCACCAAGAAGCATATCAATGGGGCCTAGCTGATTAAATGTATTGTCTGCCAACAGTATATTTTGTGCCACTTGTAAGTTAGTAGGGTCAAATGAGAAGCTTGGTATTTACCAAAAATTTGTAATAATTTTATTACAAATTTTATCAATGATTAGGAATGAAGTATTTTTTAGTATAAATGAGCTGATTTGAGATTTAATTGTAATCTGAGTTTTTCAAATATAGTAGTTACACCACTACCGAAGCCTTCTACAGAATGAGAAGTTTTGTTTGAGGAAAGTCTGAGTTTGGCAAACATTTCTTTTATGATAAAGTTTGATTCAGAACAATTGTCCAGTAGGACTCTGCAAGAGTTGGCCATTTTTATCCAAAACGGACACAACAGCTGTAGACAGTAGAATGTAGGGTTCAAATGAGTTATGGTTTGTCACCGACAAAACTTGAGTATAATTATTAATTGGCGAATGCGCCGAATTATTATTTGAGACGTTCTGACTGGAAACAGGATTACTATTACACTGATCAGCTTGTGAGTTTTAAGTATTGCCTAAATAAAGCAAGGTGTTATGCCTTTGCCAGCATTTTTTACATGAATATTGATTTTTGCATTACTTTGACATGTGCCCTTGACGTAAACAATTAGTGCATGGACGTAGTTTTCTGATTTTGTTTAATCGTTCTTGAGCAGTTAGTTTAAGAAACTTCCCACAGGAGAAAACAAAGTGATCGTGTTCACAAAACGAACATTTAGTTGGAACTGTCAAAAGGTGTGTGCTGCTTGAGTGATGATTACCCATTTTATTTGAAACCGGTGTAACCGAGTACAAATTTTCTAGCAATTGGTATCGCTTATTTAAAAATCATGTGAATTCAGTAACTGATGGTGTGTCAGTATTGATGTTTAGTTAAAATTCTTCCCAGTCAGGTTTAGTAAGTGAGTCGAGTTTGATGACATTAGAAAAATAATAATGGTGTTCCAAGAGTCAACTGGAAGTCCTAAGGACTCTAAAGAGCGAATATGTTGACTAAGCGTGTCAATTAAGCTTCTTAGCTGAAAATGTGATTCTTTTGTTAGGCTTAACATTCCAAAAATGGCCTTTAAATGAGTGAATGATAACTTTTTGTTTTCAAAGCGTTCGCATAAAAGTTTCCAAGCTGTGTCATAATTTGCTTCGGAAACCTCTAAAGCATTTAAAACATTGGCGGCGTCGCCTGTTACACAAGATTTGAGATACCAAAATTTTTGTATTTTGCCTAAATTCAAAATTTGCATGTATGAGTGATTTATATCTGTTTGAAAATTGTAGCCATTTATCATATGATCCACCAAATTCAGATAAATTCAGTTTAGGCAAATTCGCGTGAAGATTTGGTAAGTTTGAATTCCCTGGGCTTAATTTTGGCGAGGGCGCAGGGGTGTTTGTAATTTGCGATAATTTGAAATAGTTGTCGATTGTAGATTTTGCGATTCCAGTGTATTCAAAGAAACTATCTTCAAAATCTGTTCTCTCCGTGGTATGATAATTTTTCGAGTAAAGCAAATCTATTTCTGATTGAATTAAGTCATAATCATGCCATATGATTTGAGCTTTCTCTAACCGAGATTGTAATTCGTAGATTTTTTTACTATCCGTAAAATTATTGACAAAGGTGCCAAACCGTGTTAAAGCGCTTTTAATTAGACCGCGCTTTTGAATTAAAAGTTTAATTTTATTGGTCGTATCGTCTTCAGACATATTGATTGATTAATATAAATAATGTGCTAAAATGAGAAAAATATGATTGGAACAGTATTTAAACAAGTCAAATATGCTTAAATCTAATAAGGACTTGATATGAAGGATAAAATGATTGGCAATTGCAGTCTTTGCAAGTTTGACGTTAATTCAAGTAATCAGCTGTCAGCCAGACGTAAACAAATTAACTACGATCAGCTGTTGGTATTTGTTGTGACAGCACAGTAGTTATAAGCAACCAAACGTGCAACCCGTATGACGTTACTGTTGCTGCGGAGAAGATACTTGGCGGCGTGGCGGCTGGAATGCTTGGACTTTACAAAATGCCGAAATGAGTGTTTTTTATAAGATGAATACTTACAGTCTTCTGAAGATTAATTGTAAGTTTGGATGTTTTTATACTATATTTTTCGAAGACCTGAGTGTTGTTGAGCAGTGATGAGTCAATAGTATTTAAGATGCTGAGAAATGTCCGGTCGAAGCGTCCATGTTTTGTACCTACCTGTTTTAGCAGCTACTTATTTGATTTTTTGTTATTTGATGGTGTAAATATTGTCTGGTTAATACTTACTGTATTCTGCGCCCTGTGCGTAGTGAGTGATTGTTTGTATTTTGAGGGTTAAAAAAGCGACTTTATCTAAGACACTTGATTCGCAAAACTCGACTAGTAAATCTAACCTACAACGGGAAATTGAAAATAACTCAGCCGGTTTTGATGCTACAAAAAAAATGTGAAAAGCAAAATTGAAGAGCTTGAGAGAGCGCATAAGCTCGAACAAACCCGATCCCGATATCTCGATGAGTTCGCGAATTAACGCGATTTTCAACTGCAAAAACAATAAAATTTAATTAATTATATCTCGAGAAGGAGCGGAGTTGGGGCATCAATTTTTCGCGAATCAACGGGTGACACCGAGGACTTTGATGGGCCGAAGGCTGGGGTTGGTGGGGCAATTAGGAGGGGAGTAAGGGGGATTGAAATTTTTTTACATAAATGCTAATAAGTAGTTTATTAATCGAGCTACGGGGATCAGGCCAGATTCAATTTGTTCATTTTTTTATCAGCTACGAGGTGGGATTGGCGACAAATTTTTATTTTCCCAAATGCGCGCTGGGCGCGGCTTACAAGTGATGGCCATCTCCGAAAATACTTTAGATATTATGTTTAATTTTGGTATGGGTTAATAGGATATAGAACCTCAAATTTTAGTTAGAAAAGTTATTCAATTGTTCCACCAGTGGCGTCGCTGCAAACATGTCCTTTGATATTTTTTAGAAAAAAGATATTACGCCACTGATATTTTTCCATGTGGATATTTTTTCTGATTGGCCTGTTCAATTCTCCATGAAAACGGTCACTTGAGTTTTTCTCGTCATCGTCCTTGATTAAAACCACTAAATTCATATTGAAACTCATTATTTTTAACACTGATAAAATAATTAATGATAATTTTTTTTCATTTCATTTGCGAAAATAAAAATTAAAAGGCATGTTTCCGCCCGTCTTCGCATCGAATTGCCCACTCCAACAATTTTTATAAAACAAAATTTATCATTAATTATTTTATCAATTTTAAAAATAATGAGTTTCAATATGAATCTAGTGGTTTTAATCAAGAACGGTCCGTTTGACGAGAAAAACTGAAGATACCGTTTTCATGTAGAATTGACCACGCTAATCAGAAAAATATCCACATGGAAAAATATCAGTGGCGTACCATCTTTTTTTATAAAAAGTATCAAAGGACATGCTTGCAGGGACGCCACTGGTGGAACAATTGAATAACTTTTCTAACTAAAATTTGAGGTTCTATATCCTATTAACACATACCAAAATTAAACATAATATCTAAAGTATTTTCGGAGATGGCAATTTGGGAAAATAAAAATTTTTCGCCAATCCCACCTCGTAGCTGATAAAAAAATGAACAAATTGAATCCGGCCTGATCCCCGTAGCTCGATTAATAAACTACTTATTAGCATTTATGTAAAAATTCCAATCCCCCTTACTCCCCTCCTAATTGCCCCATCCTGCGGCCCATCAAAGTACTCGGTATCACCCGTTAATTCGTGAAAAAATGATACTCCAACTCCGCCCCTTCTCGAGATATAATTAATTAAATTTTATTGTTTTTGCAGTTGAAAATCGCGTTAATTCGCGAACTCTTTGAGATATCGGGATCGGGTTTGTTATTTTCAATTTCCCATTGTAGGTTAGATTTAAACAGCTTAAAACTGTCACGTCGTCGTTTTCTAAGAATCTAAAAACCTTGGCAGCTTGTTGGTTTTTTAAAAAACAGTAAAAATTTGGCTCTGATACAGTCAAATGAAAATTTTTACATATCAATTCATTGTAAAGTTCATAACTCTTTTAATTTTCAGTTTCAGATCCAATCTGTACATAAATGTATTAATTTGTGAACATGATTATGATTAACGTGTTCTGCACCATATATATGTCTCCAAACTTCTCCACAAAGTAATTGAAAAATTTCTGGGCATAGTTGATATATTCAGGCTGGGAACATAAGTCTCGGGATATCAAAATCCGTATTGCCACATGTAGTGAAAGAAAATGAGACCACATGGCCTCTTTTAAAAATGACTTTAGTGCCAAGGACCATAGCACAATAAAATTTGGCCAAATTCGGTAGCTTTTCAGCTCTTAACCTCTTTCAATGACCTAGGTAGTCTCGCAAACTCTTTTACGCAAGATCTTTCTATCTATCTTTAAGAAAACGTATACTCTGACTTCCTCTAATAACTTCTTCATCACACCAAGACAAACCAAATGCATATAATCTAAAAGTATGTCTCTAACTAAATCAATATTAAGTTCAGATAATATGGTAGGTCCTTTATGATAATCCTCATGAAGCTGGTATTGAAATTCTTCATTGAATCTAATAGGATAATTTAAGCTTCTATATTTTTACTGTATTTTTGACAAATATATAAATCGTCGCCTGAGAATTATTTTGAACCAAGTCCCAAAATGTTAAATGCGCAGTATTTGGATTTAAAAGTTGGGATAATGATTTTTCTTTCGTGAATAGAACTACAGTTTTATTTACAATTTAAGTTAGCATGATATTATGGGGTTAACAAAATTGTACTTGTTTTCACAAAAATAAAATGACATTTGACTTTTATAAGATGGACATGGTTCAAGATGAATTTCAGTTCTATTGCAAAATTTATTTGAAAAATACGTTTAAGGCAAAAATAATACATATTTGATTCAACACATTTATTAAATTATTATTACATTAAATAGAACTCGGATTTATAAAACAAATTGTACAAAGAATTGTTTGTCTACCTGGGGCATGTATTTTAGCATGGATTTGTTTGTTCGGGTTGATATCAGCTTTTTTCTTGGGCTCCAACAATGGCTTTTCCGTAATTTGTTTCACATTATTAAAGTTGTCTAGTAAAGTATCTCTTGCTTTGGTACGCTGATTTCGTGTAGTACCATCCAGTCTTACCGTAGACAAAGTACTCTTAAAAGACGTTTTATAGCCAACGTACATGTGAAATGGACGTGAATGAACTTTTGTGTATGGAATTTTTTTGTATGCAAATTTCTTGGAAAATGTTTGGAAATTTAAGAAATCAGTTGGCTTCATTTGTATTATAATAATTTTTTTCGTAGAATTAGCAATCTGTACAAGGTTTCGTATTAACGACAATGGGCTGTATATTTCTGTATAACGCATTTCTCTCTCAAGAAAACTTCCTGTACATTGGTATTCCCGGGTTCTGAAAATTTTTGTTGTATCGACTCTATTTGGGGATGATTTTTAATAAAATACTGTAATCCACAAGTCATAATACTATTTCTATTTTGGGGGATACAAGAATCCGACCAAATTACAAATTTTGTTATTTCAGGAAAATCTGTAACAATCCGATCTAAAATTTTCAGAAGACTACTGCAAATATGATTGCCCGACCTTCCGGATATCATTTCATGCCATACTGCACAGTATGTTTCCTTGTTTTTTGAACAATGTGCAGTCAAATTATAAACACTGAATTTACGTTTATAAAAATAGTTTGAGACATTGGCTTTGGGTAGTGCATAACATTTTGCAAATCAAATGCAACAAATACAATTTTTTCATCATTTGTTTCTCTGTCCTGGTTCCTTTCTACTTTGCTTTCCTCTTTTCCTTTCAAATGGTTTTCAAATTCGTCACGTCTTGTATCAGAAACATCAGTAGAATTTTTCATTTCCTCACAGAAATCGCACCTATCCTTTAAAAAAGGAAATATTAAAATTTGTATTAAAAATACTTCTATAAACATTTATTTTGACATCAGAATCGGGATGTTTTTCCTTGTAGAGATCAAACATTTTTTTTAGTGTTAAGTTTTGTTCTAAATATTCTTTTTTTGTGCTGGCTCGGCAGTAGTGACTTTCCATCCGAGGAAATGAATTAATATGTTCTTTTATTTGGGAAATTCGATCCACATTGGTGATTCTTTTTACGTGTCGTCCCCATGCAGATTTCTTCGGAGTTCCTGTGCTTTGGTAAATGTTTTCAAAAAATAAGATATTCTTCGAGAGCGTATTTAAAAAAAAATTTTACAAACCTGTACTCGGTTGCCGTTTAATTCAAAATAATATTTTAAACTGTACTGTTTATAGCTATCTTTTTCTTGTGGTGGTGGAAAAACTCTAGGCCTACTTCGTTTTTTATCGCTTCTTTCCACAAACTTACTGTAATAATGTGCTTTCTCTGATCTTCCAGTCGCCAAAAACTTGAATATATAGATTTCTGGTCTTCAACGTTTATTTTAAGCTTGCACTTTAAACGACATTCACACTTCACGTTCTTCATTTCCACAAGTTTCCCTTTACTATTAATATAATCCAGCCCCTCTTGTCTACGCCTTTTTCTAATATTTTGTTTCCATTCATTTATATCCCTGTTACGCTTCCGAGAACGACGTTTATCCATGCTGGTTGTCGGTACCGCACTATAATTTAAAAAAAGAAAATTAGTTACCATGTATTATGTAATAATAATTGTATTGGAATCCAGTTAGAGCTGCCCTGGAAAAAATTAAACAAACAAAACTTACTTTAGATTGCCTTGGGCGCCACTAATATTTTGTTGATTAGCAGAATCTGCCATATTTTCTGATAGTATGTCATTGTCAGGGAAGTCCTGTCCTATATTAACAGATACACTTTCATCTGCACCGGGTCTATAGGTTGGATCATCAATATCGCTCATATCACTTAATTGTTCAAGTAAACTAAAAAAATATAGGTTTGGTTATATTTTTATTAGGTACTTGCATTAAATCGTAGTTCCTGTGAATTAGACATTATTAATTATACAATATACTGTACTTACGTCAAAGGTGATTGATCCATATTAGTACGCCTTTTAAAAACTCTTAAAAACAACGAAACACAAGAATTCGAGTGCACGCACACGGCTTTGTTGTTATTTGATGTTGTTATTATATTGTTCCAAGTCCAATGACACGTGGTTGAATGGCTCCTTATTAGTGGCTGTGGACTTAATGCAAAATAATTCTACAAAGTAGGCCAGTGAGGGACAGGATCCAATATAATTGTTCAGTTTGCCAGATGATAGAGTTGTTTTAGGTTATTTTGAGATATGGACATGCTACATTCTTATACATTAAACCAGTTGGTGATTTTAACTTAAATTTGTATAAAAATGGACTTAATTCAAAATAATTCTCAGGCGACGAAATGTTTATAACTGTTTCTCCTTCCTATTTCTTTCAGGTGCATACCTGAGCCAACTGGCCATTTCCTTCTCAATGTTTTTTTCGGTCTCCCTTATTTTATTATTTCTCAATATTCCCTCTAAAAAACGGCCATGTTATTGAAAAGCAGCAAAATATTTAAAAATCAACACCTAAACTTTTTAAAATAATATTAAGTAATAATAAACTAAATCTTGGATTTCTCCTTTCGAAACACAAACTGTTTACAGTTAAAATTTGATAATGATAACTCCTCGGATAACTCTCACCTATTATTCCCTTTGATATCAATAGGTTTTTAAAACCTTCCTTGAGTTTTGTCCCACACCAAGTGTATTTGGCGCCCAGGTCATATGTGAGGAGCCTCCTCATTATTCTGTATACATTATCTTGCAAATTCCCACCTCCGATGATTTCAACATATCGTACCTAAACACACACATTATACATTGTTAGTAAATATAAAGCACACAAAAAAAGGCAGTTTAAGGTAACGTACAAAGGTTTGAAAGCCTTCTCCATCAGATAAATCCTCGTTAAATTTCACCATATCGTTGTGCGTTTTAATGGGAAATCATATATAAAATCTTCTTGAGGGCGATTCTCTAAGCCCCTGTGTGAAAGAGCTGCCACATCTTTTTGGATATTATTAAGTTTAATATCACTGACGAACATTTAAAAAAAAAATTTTCCTCCTTGGAATGATTTTGGCTGGATTTTATATATTTTGGCCTGCTGAATCCGGATCTTGCCTCAGATTTTCGATATCAGCCTCCAATGATAAGGGAGGGACATATGCTTTGAACAATTAAAAACCTATAATATATTTTATTAACAGTTAGCTTAGGTACATTATAAACATTTATAAATAATTTAAAATTTAATATTTACTTCCCTAACGTCTTTCTTTTATAAGAACTCCTGGATGTGTCTCGTATTAGGGTCCAGCAATAGTCGGCTAACATATTCGGGCTCCACTTTCGTGTATACCTTTTCTCTATGGAGGCAATATCTTGGTGAAATCGTTCTCCATGCTCATCTGATACTGCTCCTAAATTTTCAGGAAAAAAGTCCAAATGAGAATGGAGAAAGTGAAGTTTTAGTGGCATGTTGCATTCTAAACTATGATAGGCCGTGAGTAGTTCTTCCACGATAATTTTCTGATTTATTATTTCCAAGAAAATTGTTGCAAACACTTTCAAATGCATTCCATGCCCGCCTTTCAGTGTCACTTAAAATTTGCCTGAAGTTCGCATCTTTAAACAATTGCCTAATTTGGGGACCAACAAAAATTCCTTCTTTAATTTTGGCCTCACTGATACGTGGAAATTTGTCTTTTAAATACTTAAACGCATTTCCTTCTCTATCCAGTGCTTTAACAAAATTTTTGATCAGACCCAGCTTAATGTGAAGTGGAGGTAAATATATTTTTTCTTTCTGAACTAATGGTTCTCGCGTCAAATTTTTAACGCCAACTTGTATTGTGTCACGTGGAGGCCAAACCTTCATTTTATAATGTTTGTCTCTTGCACGGCTGTTCCATTCACACAAAAGGCAACAGTATTTTGTATAGCCTGCTTGCAGTCCTGTCAGTAACGCCACCACTTTTAAATCTGCACATATGTTCCATTTGTGATCTTCGTACTTTTCACATCTTAAGATTGTCATATGTTTCTTTCATATTTACCGAATGACCTATAGGAACCGATGGATGCTCGTTTCCATTAAAAAGTAAAACAGCTTTTAGACTTGTTTTAGACGAATCTATGAATAGTCTCCATTTATCGGGAGTATATGGTAAATTTAGTTCGGTCATTAGGCCAGGTATGTCATGGTAAAATACTAAATCACCTTCCACTGCAAAAAAATTTGTGAGAGTAGATTGCCTTTTCCTGTAGATCGACACCTTCACTCCTTTTCCCAAAAGCTTCCACTGCTGCAGGCGGGATCCGAGAAGTTCAGCTTTTGTTTTCGGGAGGTCCAAGTCACGAACAAGGTCATTTAATTCACCTTGAGTGATTAAATGAGGTGTATCAGGCAAATCATGAGAATTAGGGATGTAGCTTGGTCCGGCTTCTGGTGAAATACCGGAGTCTGATTCGGAATCAAGCGTGTAACTCTCAGGTGGCTGGGGAATGGGTAATGAGTTGTCATGGGGCACTGGTCGCATTGCAGAAGGAATATTGGGGTACTGAATGCTACGCTTGGTTTTGCTAGTAATTCCTTTAATATTCGTCATGCAAAAATAACAATCATCTACGTGATTACGAGGTTCCCTCCAAACCATTGGAACTGCGAATGGCATAGATTTATGAGTACCTTTCAGCCATCCAGTCAATGTTCTCGAGCACGAACTGTAACACATTTTTGGGGCCCAGAACCTATCTTCATCGCCAACTTTGCATCCAAAGTACAGTTCATAAGCCTTTTTTACTAACGAAGATATCGGTTTTTGGTACGCTTTCGCGGTAACTTCGCCACAAATATAACAGAAGGTATCGGCTTTATTAACGCAAACACGCATCGACATTTTTGGTACCGTTTTACCACGCACGTAGATCTAAGCGAAAATATTAATAGATGTTTACTAAATGATTATATAGTAACGACTAAAGGGATATTTCAAGCATAGATCCAAATCAATGGGGCGACAGTCTATTACCTATTAATGGGCCTATTCGACCCTTCCAAGAAATCTGAGGCCAATATAAACATTTGAAGGTCAGTTGTATATTAGTTTAAGTCTAAATGTTACAAAATACACGATATTTTTATATAGAGGATTTTTATGTTGATTAGTGTATTATTGAAGCTAATTCCTGTAAAATGGTGATCAACATGCCTAAAAGTATAATATAATAAATCATACAAGTAAATTAAATTATATTTAAATAATTTACCTGTCATATTAGGTACTGCAGATTTTCTCAGGTGTTACTGGTTGTTCTAAAAATAATATTTATTACCGTTTCTATTCATGAAGCTGGTGCGTAATCCTAATTTACTTACCATCTCTAGCATTTCTTGACGTAATCTTACCCCATAAAAAAACATCTCTAATGTTATGTACTGCATTTGAAGTAGCTTTAGCTTAAAAAAAATGATCACTCTTGTGTGCGCCGCTTGACGTCATCTTAGCTCCTAAAAAACGTATCTCAATAATTTATTGTCACTAACCTAATCTAAAACCCAAAACGGGTTTGTTGGTTTAGAAATTTTCATTTTCTTTAATTTGTAAAGTGAGTTAAAAATTAAGCATGGGACTACCTTTAGTATACTTTGGCATAGTCAATGTTAACCCTTTACCGTTTTCACTACTGCTGCTACTGATCATTCGTTTTTTTTTCTTTTACGGATAATAGGCTCGGATTCGCTAAAGCTTGATCTCTCTTCTGCCTGAGAGCAGGCTTTTTGGGCTTTTAAGCAATCATTTAAAAAAAAAAAAACTTAAGTATTGGATTTTATTCAAAGAATCCTAAATCCTATTCACATAGGATAGGGAATCCTAAAAACAAAGTTCAACAAAAAGATCACTTGTAACTTACTAAAAAGTTTCAGGTTTCCTCCCGGAAACCTAACCTTAAAAACATTCCAGTTTTCTTTATCGGGAGTGTCACAGCTATGAATTTTTAGTTGAATGGTTCCTTTGTCGCTAGGCCAATAACAAAGACTGTCTTCCTCTATAACCCACAATCTAGGGACTACTTCAATTGAATTTTCTTCTGTGAAAATAACAACGGACCAGATTAACCTAAAAGAGCGAAAACAAACATTAAAATGGACAAAGCAGCAGATAAAATACGAGAACTGTTTACGCTGAGTTTACGTACCTTAACTACTTGGAATAAACAATAATTTCACATGCGTTATTTTTTAACAATCAAGTTTATTTCGCAGCACGAAACTTATTTTGGCGCACAAAATATAACGAGTAACGAAGCGAATGAGTCACAACCCACCAACTAAGCCAAGACAAGACAGACAGAAAAATGTAAAAATGAGGTTAAAAGTTCTTTAGCGTGGTAACAAAACCGCCACCCGTAGTTTTAATTGAAATTGAATTATTATTTTGTGATTAATCATGATTGTAAATATGATTTAAAAAAAAAGGATTAAGCTAGGCAAATCCGTTGAATATAGGTAAACTGTGTAAAACCAACCGAAACACGCTGTTTTCGACAAAACACGAACACTATTTGCTGTGAGCCGAAGTCAATAAAATATAAATCCCCGGTCCCCGGATTAAACAGATAAACCCCCGATATGTGATATTGTTTAGTGTATAACAGATAAATTGAACTTTAATATTTTATTTCATTCTACTACCTTTTTTTTTATGTAATGACGTATGTCGTTGAGACTTCGTAAGGTCACTCACAAAAGATAGAAGAATAAATTTTTCTTTTATAAAAAAAAAATGTTCTTCCCATTGGGGATGTCCTACGGATATAAATCACGTTATCCGTAGGACGTCCTGAGCGGGATCTAATAAGGACGTTTCTTGTGTTCCATCGACGTCCCAGGGACCACCGGTTCAATTCATCCCATTTGTGGGACGTTTGGACCAATATGGGACGTCCCAGGGATGTTTTGTGTTTACTGCGGGCGTCCATCTCTTCTCGAATTTTCTTAGCTTGTTCAATTAGGATGGCCTCCGACATCCTGTTGCTTATTTTTCTTCTACCACCTATGCGGGAGGAATCTAAAGAAGTTGTGTTTTAGTGCACAGTATTTATTATTTTTAACAATACACCGAAACGAATTTCTCGTGTGAGTTATTGCGATATTTTGGTTCTTACGAATTTTCATACCGATTGAGTCTAGAAAAAGACACAATCAGTGCACTAGGCGGTGCTTGTGGCACGTGGGTTCGCTTCGCTCCTCAATATCGACGTTCTCCGACGGCGGCGTGGATGGAAGTCCTCAGCCTCTCAACAAGAATGTGATGTTTCACCCTGTCGAAGGCTTTTCTGAAGTCCAAATAGATTGAATCTACCTGTGAGCCGGAATCTACAGTAGAGCTTAAATATTGGGAATAAATACTTAAGTTAGTTTGGCAAGAACGGTGAGACAAGTGGAGAGGGTACTGTGAAAGGTTAAGAGAAGCTGGTCAACAACAATAGATTCAAGGATCTTTGCCATACAGTCTAGCTTAGATATTGGTCACGTCACCTCTATCCCCACCACCCTTGTATATTGCGGTGACGTAAGCCGATTTCCAAATATTGGGGAACTGACCTGAGTTTAGGGAAAGCTGAAAAAGATAACTGAGCGGAAAGCCAAAGTTGGGCTACAATTTTTTATGAACAGAAGCGGGATGTCATCTGGTCCCGCTACTTTATTCTCGTCGAGTGCTGCTAGCTTCTGGAAAACAATGTTACTGTCAATATATATATTAGAAAGGTTTATGTCATTGACGGCTGTGCAGGATATGGGTTTAGAAGATGTTGAATCTGGTCTTATGAACAAACCCGATCGAAAAAAATCCGCGAACAAATCAGCGATAAAATTTGGGTCGCTAGTTACTGTGGCATTAAACTGCATTTTTGAAGGATATCCCACGGTATTGCATTGAGCCTTTAAGTAGGACCAGAATGCTTTAGTGTTATTTGTGATATTGTTTTGGGTTGACTGAATGAAGCTGTCATAATCTTTTTTTATTGCAAGTTTAGACTGTGCCCTTAATACTTTATAGTTAATCTCATTGCCAGGTAAAAGTGTGCGTCTGTATTTTATGAAAGCCTTATTTTTATTTTTTAATAGTTTAATTGTCTCGATTGAAAAGTAGACTGGGTATATAATTACAATATTTAGAATGGGGTAAAACATCGCGAGGGCATTGGTAATGTCATTATTACATAAAAAGCTCCAATCAATGAGTTCGAAATAATTATTGGTTTTATGATAGTCAGCTTTATGGAAGTTGTACTTAATAAATTGCAGATCCGGTGATATGTCGTCAGCAATATGATGTACTTCGACAGTAGACAGTGGTGAACCTGTATTTGAAACTGAGATATCTGAGCGATTAGAGAAAACTAAGTCTAATTTTACATTACACACATCATTATACTGAGCAAGATCGTAATAATAATAATAATAAATTTATTTATTCGTGACCCAAATACAGTGTATATGGATCACTGGTATCGGGGCCTACTTTTTAAATATTACATAGTTATCACAATCATACATTATAACATACTATTAATTCAAATTTAAATTGATTGCAAATAAGCCTTTAGGTTATGGCAAAGTCTCTTCATTGTCTTTACTTCAAGAATTTGTATAGGTATCGTGTTATGTTTGTATACTCCTGAATAAGGGCGAATCCTCAGCTTTTAGTGTCAGAGAGTATTCATTTCTGAAATTTGTGGCATGTCGTACATTATAGTGGTGATAGGTTTTTACATGTTTTATTGTTGAATTAGATCTAAGTTTCTTGTTGGTTATGAAATATATATTTAATTTGTTCAAACATTCTTAGTTTTTTTTATGTCCCATAATTTTGTGCACTGATAAATCTGTTCTGTAGCAGTGTAATAGTCCATTTGGAATATAGTTTTTATAGTCTTATTTTGTGTCCTTTACATTTTATTTAATAAATAGTCGGGGATATTTCTCCAGCATGGAATTAGGTACCTAATATGTGGCAAGATAAAACAGTTATAAATTAATATTTTAGATTTTTTATTTAACAGTTCTGCACACCTTCTTACAGCACCCACTATTGGAACTATTTTTTTGACAACGTTGTCGACGTGTGAATTCCAGCTTAAGTTGTTTTTCAGCACCAGTCCTAAGTATTTATATTCGGAGACCTCTTTTAGTTTCACATTGTTTAGGTACACTTGAATATTACAATTTTGTTTATTTTTTGTTTTATAATCATATACACTGTTTTATTTGTATTTATAGTTAACTTGTTATGACACAACCATTTATAATATAAATTCAAGTAATACCAACACCGTATCGTCCGCAAACATATATATAGATATTTTGCCTTTAGTCCAGTGTATTTCAAATTGTGTACATACAATAGGTACTGCAGAGGACCAAGTACTGACCATTGAGCTACTCCGACACTTAAGTTTCTTCTAGTACTTTTAGTTTTATTTATTTCTGTGTAATGTGTTCTATTTTTTGAATATGAAGTGATTAGTTTATGTCCTGTACGCCGAATCCCCATTTTTTCCAATTTTTCAAGTAGTATGTCTGTGTCGACAGTATCAAATGCTTTTTGTAGATCTATAAAAATTATTAGTACATATTTGTTTTTGTCTATTTCTGTTTGTATATATTCCAGAAGATCAACAGTTGTACCCAGCGTACTACTACTTCCCTGAAAACCATACTGATGTGGATCAAATTTGCATGTTCTTCCAATAAAGTCAACAAGTCTTTTTTTATTACTTGTTCCACTATTTTTGAAAATGTACTTAATACAGAGATTTGTCTATAATTAATTAATTCTTTTTGCGGTCCTTTTTTAAATATAGGTGTAATTTTTGCACATTTTCGATCCTCAGGAAACTCGCCACTTTCTAAAGTATGATTTATAAGGTTAACAATGATTTCACCAATAAGATCAAACAGACAGAGTATATCCTGTTTTGTGATACGGTCTTCCCCTGGTGAACAATTATTTTCAATCCTTTTACAATATTTTGTATTTCGACAATATCTGTGGGGTTAAAGAATATTGTCTCTGTTGTTTCCTCCTCTTTGAAGTGATTATGTATTTTGGACGATAGTTTTTTTCCTACTTCAGAGAAGTTATTGTTGAATTCATATGCTATGTCCTGATGATCTTCTAACTGTTTTCCTTCTGAACTTTCTATGTGTCTTATTTTGTTTCGTTTTGTTTGACTTTTAGAACATAAATCATTTAAAATATTCCAGATTTTTTTTGTGTCCTAGCAGCTTCATTTAATCTTTGCTCTGTCCATTGCTTTTTTAATCTTTTCCACATATTATTCACATCATTTTTTGACTTTTTGAATTCCTTCTCCGTTTCTTCATTTCTTATTCTTTTCCATCGTATGTATAGCGTGTCTCTGTCTTTCACTTTCTTTATAAATTCTGTTGTAACCCAGTAATTATTATTATTTATTTTTATATTATATTCTTTGGTGCATTGTTCCTTTGTCTCATTTATTATTGTTGCTAGTTCACTGAAAGACACGACATTTTTATGTTGTATTGCTAATTGCATTGTTTCTCTCCATTTTTATGTTGATAGCTTACATTTTTTTAAAACTTCTTTTTTAGTCAGTGTCACATCTATATCTAGTTCTAACTATACATCAGCTTGTGGTCAGATATCATATGGTTATAAAGTTTAATATCACACTTGAGGTTTTTATTTGTAATAACATGATCTAGTATAGAGGCTGTCATTGTTGTTTCTCTTGTAGCATATTCTGGGTTAATAGTATTTTGCACATAGAAACCATTCATTTCAATGAAATTTTTATATTCTTTTACAGTTTCCGTGTTATTTAATAGGTTTAAGTTCATATGTTGCACTGGATATTTCTAAATCTTTTGACCGTGTTTGGCATGAGGGGCTTCTAAGTAAACTGCGATCCTATGGTATGCCCAGTCGATTCTGTGCATTGTTGTCTAGCTTTCTTAAGGACCGCTCTCTGCAAGTAGCGATTGACGGATTTCTCTCAGACACCTTCACCGTCAATGCCGGTGTTCCTCAAGGGTCCATATTGTCTCCCACTCTCTTCTTACTCTACATTAACGACCTTCTAGTGAAAACTAAAAATTCGATATTTAGTTCTGACGATAGCCACTTATCTCATCTTTCTTTTTGAATGCGCAAACATCGGCTACCGATGCAGACAGCATGAAGTATCTGTTAAAGTTTTTTGTTTTAATACTCAAATAACTGGGAGTTGTCAGGAAAAGAAACACACCTGGTAAAGTTTTGAATCGTACTACTTTATTTTCGTTAGCGACAAGAAGAGCAAAAGTATAGTTAACAAGTATTGCGAGAGATGGCGCAGAGTACACTAAAAGAAAAAACCAATATTTGATTTATAAACTAACACCCCCACTAAATCAATATATTAATCAACAATCGAAATTCCTAATTCTTTAGAAAACTTATCATGTTTCGTAAAATATAAACTTTTAGTAAATATATCAGCAGGCATATCACTACTTTGCAAATATTTAACACAAATAATATTGTTCGAGATTACTTCCCTAACAAAGTGATATCTAATGTCAATATGCTTAGCTCGTTTATGAAATGCAGGGTTGACACACAATTTTTGGTCACTTTGATTGTCATTGAATAGAGTTATACATTCAGATTTTCCAGTAAACTCACTAAGCATTTTGTGTAAGTAGATGGCTTCTATAGAAGCTTCCGAGGTTGCAATATACTCAGCTTCAGTACTAGAGAGAGCCACCGAACTCTGTTTTCTGCTCTCCCAAGACACGATAGAACCAGAAAGCTTAAAACAAAAACCAGTAAATGACTTCCTGTCAATATCATCGGCTGCCCAATCTGCATCCACAAAACCTTCTAGTTCTAGTACGTCAGATTTTGAGAAAGTTAAACCTTGATTCTTGGTACCCTTTAAGTAACGCAATACTCTTTTGGCACTTTTCCAGTGTGATTCGTCAAAACAATTGTTAAATTGACTAAGGTAACTTATACAGAATGAAATATCTGGCCTTGTGAGGACTTCTAAGTACATTAAAGCTCCAATCAACTGTTGGTATGGAAATTTTACATTTCTAATTTCCCCTTTATCTAGTTTTAAGTTACATTCCATAGGCGTACTCACAGGCTTGCAATCAGTCATGTTGAAACGTAACAACAATTCATCAATATACTGTTCCTGGTCTAGAGTTATTATACTTTTACTTTTATTAATATTAACCCTCATTCCCAAACAATGCTTTACCTCACCTAAGTCTTTCAACTTGAACTGTACACGTAATTCCTTTTTCAGGAAAAACGTTTCGTTTGGACAATTAGAGAAAATGAAAAAATCATCTACATACAAAGCCACAATAGTTTTAAAATCATTTTGATATTTTAAATAGACACAAGGCTCAAACTCTGATTTCTTATAATCTAAAGCAAGTAACACATTTTCAACTTTCTCATACCATACCCTTGATGACTGCTTAAGTCCATAAATGGCTTTTTAATTTTAAAACTAGATCTTTATTTGTTGATTTATCAAAGCCTTCAGGTTGTACCATATAAACTGTTTCAGTTAAACAACCATTTAGGAAAGCAGTAGTCACATCAAGATGGGTAATTCTTAATTCTAAGTGAACAGACATAGCAATTAAAAATCTTAAAGTAGAATATCTAACAACAGGTGAAAATGTCTCGTCATAGTCAATACCTGCTTTCTGTGTAAAACCTTTTGCCACTAACCGAGCCCTATAACGCACTTCACCCCCACTATCGAGCTTTCTTTTGAATACCCACTTACACTGTACAACACTTGCACCTTCGGGCTTCTGAACCAGTTCCCAGGCCTCATTTTCTTCAAAAGATGAAAGCTCTGACTTGACAGCATGTCTCCACTTGTCTCCATCGGGTCTTGACAGTACATCCGACACATTTAAGGGGAGATCATCTAGATTCTCATTGGTCTGGCAGGCATATGTCACAAAATCATCAAGTTTAGTGGGTTTTTTCTCTCGACTGGATCGTCTTACTTTAGATGGGAGAGTCACAGGTTGGTTGATTGCTTCATAGAATGATGAAGAGTCGTCGCTGTCTGGAATATATTCTTGCGGATTATATTCTTCAGAATCATCTGATAGACATTCACCCTCCAGGGTGGTATTTTCACTCATATCCCCCACTGAGTGTTCATTTGAATCATCTTTCAAGGTTAAGTCAAACATTTCTGGAACTTTTACTGACATTTCATTAATAATAACATCTCTGCTTGTAACAATAGATCTCAATGTTGGATCAAAGAGTCTGTATCCTTTAGTGTTCTCACAAAAGCCAACTAGAATCATTTTTTTCGACTTTCTGTCAAATTTTCGTCTTTTTTCAGCAGGCACTAACACCATAACTTCGCTACCAAAGATTCTGATGTGGCTGACATTGGCTCGCTTTTGTGTCCAAAGCTCATAAGGTGTTTTCCTGTGAGTTCTCACTACTGACCTATTTCGGAGATATACAGCTGTATTCACTGCTTCTGCCCATAAAAACTTATCTAGTCCTGCATCAAAAAGTAAGCAGCGTGCTTTTTCCACTAATGTGCGATTCATTCTTTCACACATTCCATTTTGTTGTGGGGTGTAGGGGTTTGTTTTTTGATGTATGATTCCATTCTTTTCTAAGAAACTTTCAAATAAAAAACTGCAAAATTCTCCTCCATTATTTGTCCGAAGTGCCTTGATTTTAGCATTTCTTTGATTTTCAACTAGTGATTTAAATTTCTGGAAATACTTTAGCGTTTCACTTTTGTGCTGAAGAAAGTAGACAAAGGTCATCCTGCTAAAATCATCTTCAAGTACAAAATAATATCTTGATCCACCTACAGAGCTTACCTCCATTGGCCCACACAAACCAGCATGCACAACCTCCAATACTTCTGTTGCTCTCGTACCCACATGATTAAATGGCAGTCTACACTGTTTGCCTTCACAGCATACTTATCATTAAATTTACCTTGATAATCCAAACCATCTACAACATCTGGTATTAGTGAAAGGTCCTTCAAATTCATGTGCCCAAACCGTCTATGCCAAATGTCAGTTGTCACAGCTGCCACAAAATACTGATACGGTTTGCACAAATTTAATTTATACATGTTATTCACTGCGTCAGCTGTAGCAACCAAGACTCCTTTACAGTTGTAAACCTGACACTTTTTATCACTAAAAATTACCTTGTTGCCTCTATTTGTTAGCTGGGCGACGGAAAGCAAGTTAGTTGCAACTTTTGGCACAATACATCATTTATAATAATGTCAAATGTTTGCTTTGCAACTACAGTCGAAATGTTCACCTGACCCAAACAATCCACAGACAATTTATCATCGTTAGCCACGGTTATTGTCTCAATTTTGGTATCTTGCACATTTTTCATCCAATCTTTTCTAGCTGTTACATGGTTACTGGCTGCGGAATCGATGTACCAGTCTCCGTTATCAAATTCACCACTAAGAAAAATTGCGCTAAAAGTATTCGGCTCTTTTATGTTTTCGTCATTCTCTTTTCTTTGATTCAAATTAGGACATTTGTTTCGGAAATGACCAGTTTGTTTACATTCGAAACAGATTATGTCATTTCGGCTCTTGTTGACATATTTGTCGTGACTACTCCTGCCACCTCTCGGATCTCTTCGAAAATTTGTCTTGCCGGCAAAAGCGCTTCCTGAGCTGCTGTCACGATTATCGGCATCTGCATCCATGTCAAGGAGTTTCGTCTTAATCTGGTCAGCTGTCACTGCAATGCCGGAATGCTCGATTGCCATGATCATTGGAGCATACCGATCTGGCAACCCCGCTAGAAGAAGAGAACCAATCCAATCCTCGCTTATCTTGAACCCTGTTCTGTGTAATTTTCTGGAAGTTTCTATGACTTGTTTGACGTAAGCTTCCATCGAACTACAGTTTTCATAGCGTAGGGAAATCAGGGCACGCAAAAGACCAATCTTGCGTGTGAATCCATTGTCCTCGTACATTCTCTTCAGAGTATCCCAAACATCTTGACATGTTTCTTTCTCTCTGATGTGCACAAAAATGGACGTGTCCAACGTCAAAATCAATTTCGCCTTGGCTTTGGCTACAACTACCGTATCGGCCTTTGTTCCAATCAAACATTTGGAGAGTCCTTCCAAAATGACCACATTTTCGACAGCGGAGCACCACTCCGCGTAATTTTCGCGACCGCGTAGTCTTGGAACGCTCGTAAGGTAATTAACCGCCATTTTGTACTGGCTTCACTTGAGCACGAGACACGAACTTTTAAAACACTGTGTTTTCTGTTTCTAACTGTTCCTGCTTAGCCAGCAATCCGATATTTATTTGAATATGGGTTTACACGCACCTGGGCCCATAACCTGTTAAAGTTTTTTGTTTTAATACTCAAATAACTGGGAGTTGTCAGGAAAAGAAACACACCTGGTAAAGTTTTGAATCGTACTACTTTATTTTCGTTAGCGACAAGAAGAGCAAAAGTATAGTTAACAAGTATTGCGAGAGATGGCGCAGAGTACACTAAAAGAAAAAACCAATATTTGATTTATAAACTAACAGTATCACGCCTCAACAAAGACCTGGAAGAAATTCTGGCTTGGGGTGACAGCAACCAAGTCGAATTTAACGCTAAAAAACCCAGGTAGCAGTTTTCTCTAAAAAGGTTAACATTACAGAACCGAAAATAGTCATGGCTGGACACTCAATCCCACTAGCTTCATCTATTAATTTGCTGGGCGTCAATCTGGGAGGAAATATGTCTTGGCATAACCACGTTGTGGCAACCGCCAAGATAGCTTCTCAGAAGCTTGGGTACTCTTCCGAACACATCACTAGAGTACTACTCTCATGTCTGGAGCTCTGCACCCAAACATACTCTTCGGCTACTGGATTCCATCGATGGCTGATCGGAGACCACGAGCTGACGAAGAACCTCGACAGCTTAGAACATCGAAGAGAGGTTGGGGATTTGACTCTCTTTTACAGATATTTTCATGGAAGGTGCTCGGCTGACCTTGCCCTCTTAATTCCGCCTAGAGCGATGAATAGCAGAAATACACGACGAACCACTGCCGCCCATCCATATGTGGTTAAGCTTAGTACTCCTCGAACTTCATTATTTAAGAATTCTTTCATCTGGAGGACTTCATCCTTGTGGAACGACCTTCCCGAGGTCGTTTTTCCCAACGAATATAACCTCCAACGATTCAAAACCAACGTGAATCGCTGTTTGCGCACACGCACCACTCCCAGAGTGCCCTAAAGGATTTCTCCTATAGTGCTTGTGTTTGATCATAAAAAAATATATATCACCAACAATCACGCAGGGCCTCCTATGGCTATCCATAATTGCATTGATTTGTTCCAGAAAAATATCACTATTACTTGTAGGCGGCCTATATACACTGATAACTTTACAGTTCATCTTTGATAGATAAATGCAGGCTATGTTACTCTCACTCAAATTCAGTAGCTGAATGTCTCGGTGTTCATATACAGTCTATGTATTGCACTGTAGTTTGGCAAATTAAAATATTCTGCTTCATTTGAGTAAATCCAAGTCTCAGTAAGCACAATAAGATGTATCTCCTGGTCAGACTTGTTTATTATATCTATGAGATCATCTAATTTGTTTCGTAAACGCCTAATATTTATGTAAAGTATGAATTATGTTTTTTGAGCCCGAAAACGCTTTTTAAAAAACAACTAAAGTACTAGAAGTTAATACAAGCAAGTTTATTTCAAGACTGTCTTTATGTTTACAATTTTTGGTTTTTATATGCTCTATTTCTTATCTAAACAAGTACTAAAAGGTCGGCGAAAGGGAACTGCTTAATGGCTTATATCGTCACGTCGGAATGTCCTAATGACTGGCTTTCTAATTACTTAATTCCTCCCTTCTTAAGTTTGAAACTCCTGGTTCAAACGAGGATAAAGTCGTATATCGGAAATTTGTTGTAGAGGTACATCTTGTCCTTCATTTCTTGATTCTTGATTTGACCTTTTTATTTTAATTTTCTGACCTAAAGCAACTCTATACTTAAAAACAATACATAATGCTAAAATTGCAAAAATACATGTTACAATTGAGGACCATGAAACATTGTGCTTCCATTCAAGATTTTGCAAATGTGTTTCAATTTCATTATTCTTAATTAATTGTTTTACATCTACAAATGATTTTAACGTATCAAGTTGTACATTTGGGCTTTTCACAATTGAAATGTTAAAATTGGGTATCTTGATATTAGTACTACTATTAATAGAAATATAATGTTCTTTTCCTATTTCTAGGTTACAAGCTTCTAATATTAGGGTTGGTCTACTTATAACAATTTCTTGTTTAATGCAGTTATCAAACAATTTTATTTTCTTATTCGTATTAATTAATAGCGAATTATTATTTAAATTCTTAATTTCTAAAAGATCATTTATTTGAACCATAATACAGTTTTCAAGTGTTTTGAGATCACATTCATCTCTTCGTATTTTATTACATATTGCGACATTTTTTATTTGTATACAAGGTTCAGATAAAAAGTTTATATGTCTATTCTCTATAACATTTTGTGTGGGTAGGATTATGTAATGGTTTCTATTAAATAATAAAGGATAGATTTTTTGGTAGTTGTAGGTAGGAATATGTAGGATAGGAATTTTCAATACGAAAATTATATCATTATTTGAGATTATCGTGCTAATTTTATAAACACTAAGAATTTCGAAATAATGTAATTCAGTAAATGGTATGAGTTCTTCTTTGGTGAAAAGAGTGTTTAGTAATTCATATAAATGTGCTAATTCTTGATAATTAATAATTGAAAGATTTATTTCTTCTCTTGCACTAAGTGTTATGGTAGTTATTAAGGTAGAAAGAAATTCTTCGAACGTTTCGATATATAAAAGTTCAGTTAGAATGGCTTGTTGTATTGTTATTTCTGTATTTAAATTATTCAATTCTAATGTAAGTTTCTTAAAATTATTTGATATTATTAATAATTCATTATTTGCAAATTTTTCTTCTAGTTTAGATAAAATTGAGAGAGTGCGAGTATTACGTAAGACTAATTGTTCTTCATTGTTTCTTAATTTGTTCATATTTGTCATAATATTGTTTAGATCGTTTTGGTCTAAATTTCCGGTTACATATTTAATTACTGTGCCTAATCCGTCAACTAATGCTCTTTTATTCTTATTATGCAAAATGAGTTTTAATTTGTTTTCAATTATTTCGACTCTACTTTCTAATTGTTTAAAAACATTAAAATTACTACTAGTATTATTTATTTTTAATGATAGAAAATAAGTGTTACTCACTAAGTTTTGAAAGCTTAATCTAATATTAGTTATATTAATATAAAAATAACTTTCATGATAAAAATTAATTAGTTTCTGTAAATGCTTCGGGTGGTAGTAATAATAGACTGGTATTAATTTTGTGTATATTGGTTTTATTCACTTAAACTTTGAGAACGTTAACAGCCAACGCTTCTTATCATCTTCTTATTTATTAGCAACTGGTAACTATATTTAAACCGGAAGTTACTAAACCGACAAAACAGTGTTGCAAACTACAAAACTAAATACTACCAACCTAAACCTAATTTTGAGTGTCAAACCAACCACAGTTTCGCTATACCTAAGTGTTCTTGTATGTACGGCGTGTTTTCTTCAAATTTTTGCATTTGAAGGGCCTGGTTGTTGACCGTCAATAGGGTCAGGAGCGTCATCGTAATCCTGTAAAGAGATTTCTTTACGTATATTTTTAATATTTCGAATATTAAAGGATTTGGGTATCGCTTTGTCAATTGTATTTCATTTTGATTGTTTCTGTGACGTAATTTGTACTGGTCTGTACTTTGGTCTTAGTTTGGAGCTTCTATTATTATTAGGGATGTATACTTGTTTATTTGTTAATTCTGGGATTTCCTTACTTTTATTTTTGTTTCTTTTATCTAATACGCGACTTTCTTTATTAAGGGTTTTTTGATATATTAAATCATAAAATGGTAATAATTCTCTTTTTCGGTGTAAATTATATTCTTGATAGACATTTAAATTTAAATCAATTTCGTGAATATTTAGATTGTCATATGGACCATATAATAATGAGAATGGTGTAAAACCAGTGGCGGAATGTACACTTTGATTATAAATTAATAATGCAGTTATAATCATGTCTTTAATGGAATCATTTTTATGCATTAAACGCAGGGTACTTAGTCTTTCTTTTAGAGTACTATGTAAGCGTTCTAAAGGTGATAATGAATTAGGGTTTTTTACCGTTGTGCAATGTAAATTAATTTTAAATAAGGAACAAAATTCTTTAAACGTTTCATTGTTGAACTCATTTCCAGAGTCACATGTTATTTTCAAAGGAATGTTGTGATGTGAAAAGTAATGTCGAAGTTTATTAATTATGGTAATAGAATTTTTTGAGTCAATAGCATAAGCTTGTGTATATTTGCTAAATAGATCGATAATTGTTAAAAATGTCTGTTTTTCGACTGAAAAAAGATCTATAAAAATATGTTCAAAGGGTTTCTTTGCAACTAGAGGGCCTAAAAATGGGGGATCATATGGGTGTCTTTCATATTTAATTCTAAGACAGATATAGCATTTATTAATATAATTGGTAATAATAGGTAATATTTTGTCTGTCCAACAAATTATCTTAAAGTGCTCATAGGTTTCTTTTATTCCGGTATGAGTCTTATCGTGATAATCTTTTAATTTTTCTTTGAATTCAAAATTTGATACTTTAGGTGGAGCGTGGTTTGTTTTTATAATTTTAAGAGTGTTATTAAAATGAGATTGTAAAATTTTTGTGAAAGTTTTTTCGATATCTTTATCGTGAAAATATATGCCATAGGTGAGATCAGGTCTAACATATTCTTTTAAAAATTGCATTATTTGTGTTGTTTCTTGACCGTTTCTTAGAGTTATATTATATTTATTTTTTATCTACTTTATCTATTTTAAATTGATCTCCTAATTTGAGAATAATGTACGATTTAAAACAATGTATGTTTTATTTCCAATCCACAAATAGGATTTTCATGTGATGTGTGTATTGTCTCATTATCGTCATTAGTTTGTAATTTATCTGTTTGTTGTAATCGTTCAATTAGAGGCATGCTGTCTAAAATGTTATCAGCATCTTCAGGGGATAATTCTTCGTCCATGTCTACTACTGGTAATATTGATAGCAAATCTAAATCGTCGTCATCGTCAATTTGTGTTTTAGATTGACTACGCGTTAGGGCATTAATTTCTATACGACTCAGCGCGTCGGCTAGTAAATTTTCTTTTCCTTTTTTGTGTTTAATATCGAAATGATATTCTTCGAGTTTTAATTTCCATCTAATAAGGCGTTGATTCGGTTCTTTTAGAGAAAATAGCCATACTAGAGGTTTATGATCAGTTTCTATAAGAAATTTTTGTCCAAAAAGGTATGGTCTAAAATGCTTACAAGATTCTACGATTGATAATAATTCTTTTTCGATTGTGGAGTAATTTCTCTCAGCTGTATTTAGTGTTCGTGAATAAAAAGATATCGGATGGTCATTTTGACTTAATACAGAACCTATAGCTACATTACTAGCATCTGTAGTTAAATGAAAAGGTTTTGAAAAGTCCGGGTATGCTAATACAGGAGCGTTACAAATAATTTGTTTACATAATTGAAATGATTCTAAATATTCGGGATTATTTGTTACTATTTTTTCTCCCTTTTTTAAACATTTAGTAAAAGGTTTTGTTATGTGTGCAAAATTTTTTATGAATTTTCGATAATATCCTATAAGACCTAGGAAAGATTTAATTTCTTTTTGAGTTTTTGGTAGAGGAAAGTTTACGATACTTTTAATTTTATTCTCGTTTGGTTTTATGCCTATTATATGTCCTAAAAATGGGACTTCTTTTCGCAAAAATTCTGACTTATCTAATTGTATTTTTAAGTTGTGCTGTTTTAAATTATTAAGTATTAATTTAATATGTAAAATATGTTCGTCTAGTCATCCATATATACGAAGCAAAATTTATGTATATATTCTCTAAGTACATGATCCATCATGCGTTGGAAAGTAGCAGGGGCATTACGTAATCCAAATGGCATGCGGACGTATTCCCAATGACCGTTTTCTACCGTAAATGCTGTTTTTTCGATGGATTTTTCGTCCATAAGTATTTGATGAAAACCTTGTGCTAAATCGAATGTTGAAAAGTATTGACTTTTTCCGAGATTTTCAAGGATTTCCTCAGTGTGAGGTAGCGGATATTTATCTTGTATTGTTTTTTCGTTTAATTTTCTAAAATCGATTACCATACGCCATTTCTTTTGACCAGAGGCGTCCAATTTTTTAGGAACGATCCATACAGGGCTGGAGTAAGGTGAAATCGAGGGTCTAATAATTTTGTTTTCTAAGAGTTTATTAACTTGATTTTGTATTTCTTTTTTTAAATGGCAAGGGTATCTAAATTTTTTTAAATATATAGGATCATCATCTTTTGTTCGTATTGTGTGTGAAGTTACGTTACTAGCTGTCAGCGATTCTTTAGGGTATGAAAAACTTTATAATTTTCTTTGCATAATTTTAATATTTTATTTTTTTCTTCAATATTCATGTGTTCCGTTCTTATGACTTCATTTATTTTTAAACACGGAGTGTCAAATTCTTTAATTTGTTCAGCTTCTAAATAATCATTAAAAGGTGTTACTTTTAGAGGGCTGTTAATATTAATATTGTTTATTTGATAGGGTAGTTGTACTTTATAATCTTTAGCAATACAAATAGTTTCAGGTATAATTTGATCGTTAATATAAAGATTAGGAACCAATACTTCGCCTTCCTTTATGTTTACTTTAATTGTTAAATTATTTAAATCTTCTTGATAATTAATTTGATAGTTATTTGTTTTCAAGCATTTATTTTGTAAATCGATTGTACAACCTAATTTGGATAAGTCTTTAAAACCAATTAAACAATCATACTTATTGTGCCATGGTAATATTAAAAATTCTACTAATGAATTGTCATTAATTTCAGAAAATATTGGCAATTTTAAGGCATAATATCCTTTAAAATCTTTATTACATGTGGTGATTTCAAAGTTATAAGGGTTTATTAAATGTGAGAATTAAAAGCAATATCAGGGTTAATGACACTAGTAGATGCGCCGGTATCTATTAGAATTTTTAAGTTATATTTTTTGCTTAAAATAAAAGGTAAACGGGGCATTTCATTTAAATTATTTAAATCTAAGTTAAATTTTCGTGTGAGGCTATTTCCGAAAAATTTTCTTCCGGAGGATTTTCCTCTGTTTCTTCCATGTTATAAACTTCTTCGATTACTTTATCGGGTCTGTTATTCCCTAAATTTTGAAAATAATAATTGCGAGAGTGATTTTGGTTTTGTGGTTGATTTTGATTTCTAGGTGTAAACGTATTACGTGTCGATATTGACATAGGCGTGGGTTTTGGAAAATTCGTGTTATTATAGCGCGGTTTAAAAACATTCGTTTGTGGACCAAATACTTGTCTGTTAGTTGGATAGTGTTTTTGTACAGGCCTAGGGGCAGGCATTTGTATGGGACCACGGGGAAATTGCGAATTTACATGTTGATGTGTATGATGTGTATTTTGCATAGGGTGAGATACATTTTGTCTAAAAATATTTTGAGGTTTACTAAAATTGCCTTTTTTGTGCGAGTTATTTCTCATAAAGTTTAAGTAATTATTTTGTTGTTGCAGATTGTCAAAAATTCTACATTGATTAATACAATCATCTAAACTAGAAGGGTTCAAATGTAAAATGTAACTATAATGAGGTTCTTTTAAACCAGCGATAAACGTACAACGAGCCTGTTCATCAAACATTTCATTTTTAATTTTTACTACATTCTCGTCAGGAGTATTTAATTGAACATTTTCTTTCAATGTTTGTAACCTTAATTTAATTTCATTTGCATATGATTCGAAATTTTGATTAAATAATTGATAACATGTTGTAAGAGAAGTTAACAATAGTTGTTCACTTCGTGGGTCTTTATATTTAGATAAAAGTAAATTTTTTAACTCATGCCATGTGGATGAATTGTTTAGAATTACTAAATTTCTAGCTTCTCCCTTAATTTGGGAAATTATATATTGAAAAAAGTATTCGTTTAAAACTGTGTCATCAAAAGTAAAATTAGTAATAAATTTTTCTGCATTTTTTGTGAAAAAACATAAACCTTTAGATCTGCCTGAGTATTCAGGGACCATATTTTTTGCAAAATTAAATCTAGCTTGAATATCGTTATAAGAAAGAGTAGGATTTGTCATCTTGCTTGATTTATCTGAAATAATTTCTTTTTCTTTTTTTTGTTTTATTTACTTCGTTACGTTTTATAGGTGACCTACCTATCTATAATCATGAAAATTTTCGTATTGAATAATAAATGAAATATGGAAAATAGGACTTACACTAATAACATATCGTCACTACTTCTTGGAGACGTCGTTGACCAATACCAAGGGCAGCTTCTGAGATGTCTAGTAGGTGGATGGGTAGATTCTTCTTAGACTGCAATGTTTCGCGATGAAACACTAGAGAGCTGTCAGAATTATCGATGTTGTTTCTAAATGATGGAAACCAATTTGATCGCAACTGTTCACGATGAACTGATAAAGGATCAATAAAACAATCCTGTTCGCAGCGCCAATTATGTTTTTTGAGCCCGAAAAACGCTTTTTAAAAAACAACTAAAGTACTAGAAGTTAATACAAGCAAGTTTATTTCAAGACTGTCTTTATGTTTACAATTTTTGGTTTTTATATGCTCTATTTCTTATCTAAACAAGTACTAAAAGGTCGGTGAAAGGGAACTGCTTAATGGCTTCTATCGTCACGTCGGAATGTCCTAATGACTGGCTTTCTAATTACTTAATTTATGTTTACTTTTTTGTTTAGCTCCATTGTTGATGTAATTATATGTATTTTGCTTTGTTTAACCCTCTTTATTTATTTCTTTACAAGACCAGATCCTGCACAGTCTTTATCCAGATAGGTCGCTCGTCAGGTGTTTTTTTCAGAAATATTCTTCCATTTTTGTGAAATGCAGCGGCAAAGTTTTTTTCCTTCTTAAAATCTCTAGTTTTTTTAAATACATCTTGGTTTGTATGCGTTAAATCTTCATTAAAGTATATGTTTTTGTTTAGACCTTCCAGGCCACACTCTTTCACCGTTATGCCTTTGATTTCTCTTATTTTCTTAAGTATTTCCACTTTTATATCACAGTTTGGCAGTTTCACAAGTATGGGGCCATCTTCGTTCTTACTGCTTCTATAGGTATCCTTCACATCACTATCCTCTGTATTCACCTTCATTCTCTAAATACTTTTTGAACTGCTTTCTTGGGGTCCTCTTTTTGTTTCGATATCCCAACGATAATTAAATTATTTTCTTTCTCCTTTTGTTCTTGCATGTTCGATTTTTGTTCTAATGCGTCTATTCTTAGTTTCAATGTTTTATTTTCTTGTTTAAGGAGTTTGAGTTCTGCCAATAAACTTTCAAAAACACCCTTCTGTTCCTAGTAGTATGGGTCCATCTTCGTTCTTACTGCTTCTATAGGTATCCTTCACATCACTATCCTCTGTATTCACCTTCATTCTCTAAATACTTTTTGAACTGCTTTCTTGGGGTCCTCTTTTTGTTTCGATATCCCAACGATAATTAAATTATTTTCTTTCTCCTTTTGTTCTTGCATGTTCGATTTTTGTTCTAATGCGTCTATTCTTAGTTTCAATGTTTTATTTTCTTGTTTAAGGAGTTTGAGTTCTGCCAATAAACTTTCAAAAACACCCTTCTGTTCCTCGAAGGAGTCGGACATAAATTGTACAGATGTGTTCAATTTTTGCATGTCTTCCTGCATCTTTTCCTTAAAGGGAGTAAGGAAATCACTTAGCAGGTCTTTAACAATTCTTCTTAGTTTTATTTCGTCTATTTATTTGACACCTTTGCTTGACTTGCACAACGTGAATGGAAGCAGGAACCGCAATATTCACAGTCCAGTGAGAAGTTAACCTTTTTTTTTATAATGTTTGCAGTACTTTTCGGGCTCTTCCAACTTTCCACCCTTTGAAGCCATAACCTAACTTCAGCAAAACACACACAATCACACACACAATCACAGGCTTGTTCACATTCACTGCGTGACGTAAAGATAGTATTGGCGACACGAGCCGAGTTAATCAAATTAAGAAAATTATCCTGTTCGTCACTTCGTGCATCAATATGTACAACATTTGTATAATTCCGCAAATTAAAATCATCCATAAGTAAAACTTTAATTGACGGAAAATGGTCCAAAATAAAACTGACACTAACTAACTAAAGAGCGAGACATCCAGGCACATACATAATCAGTTGTTTGTTCTTCTTCATCAGAACACTTTATGCACGGGGCACAGATTTCAAGTTTTTTGTAAAGCCACTATCAGATTATTAGATTTTATTACATGCGACGCGACGAAATTTGACTGGTTGACGTTGTGACGTCAGCGCCATTCCATATTTTCTGTCAAATGGCGTTGCGTCCAGAAGAAACTACCGGTTTTAAACAGCAATTTAGTTCCGTCAATAAAAACAATATTCATAGTTTATTTATGGACTGGCAAGATACACGCGTAAACCGAAAAATTATTACATCACTAGTGCCACCTGCAAAACTCGGCGGATTGCAGCGTTTGTATTGTGTTATCAACAAGATCAAGCGTATTCGGACACGGTCGGCCTTAAACTGGCAATCCCGCAAGCGTATGGCGCCATATACGAACTACTTCGGCTCAGCCGTGTTAAGCCGAATATGTGTTATTACGTCATTTTGAGATTTGAACGCAAGGTTGTTCCAGAGCGGACTTTTGTACCCAATTCAGTACAAAGTATTGGCTGCATTCAGCAGAACCCATCAATTTATAAGCGGGTGACGTCACAATGCGCATTGATTTGTACTGCTTGAATACATTTTGTTGTCAGTTTTTTGTTTGGTTAGTCTAAATATTTAAATTTTACATTTTATTCTGTGCGAAATGAATTCATTTTATTTTTAATGCTCCTCTTCACTAACGGAGATCGTGCATAATATGTTTTTATAATTTTAATTCACTTCTTTCGTAATTTTTTATGAATTTTACTCCTCAACCTGACAAACAAAACTGACATAATTCGCTGTCAAATCACAAATCGCTTTTTAAATTCGATTTGTGAAATCAATTTTTTTTAGTGCATTCAGAAGATGATTCCTAATCGCTTACAAATCGATGGGTTCTGCTGAATGTGTTGTAAAAATACTTTTTTTTCCAGTTCCAGAATGCGAATGAATTTATTTTTTCCGTTAAATTATTCTAAATAATTCCACATGCAAAATTAGGCGGGCTTTTAGAATTTTGCGGTGTCGGCAGTATTTGGTTCCTTCTCTCTTGCCGCAACGGGCATGGCGTCACCGGTAGATTAAATCGGTCAGGATGACGCAATGTAACGTTAAAACAGACGGATAAAGAAATTCTGCAGGAGGCAGTAATTTTAGTCGATTTTGGATTCTTCAACTACGCGGTATACCGTCGATTGGGGATTCCCAGAGTCGTACTCAAACGCGATTTAGTTTTTTTTTATTAATTTTTACGTAAGAAGGGTGATCCGTATTTTCGACTACAGGTTTTAGAGTGTTTATCACCGAAAATTCCGAGAAAAGTTAAACCGCGGATCTTTCCGTCAGTAAATTTTATTTTCAAACACTCGTATGTTTCAGTGCGAGTATAAATAACGCTGACTCGTCTTCAAACACTCGTGTATTTGGCGCGAGTATAAATAAAAACCTACATATCTTCGAACACTCGTGTATTTTGGGGCGAGTATAAATAAACACCTGAAATTGATCCTCGAAAACTCGTAGCCTTCCGTACGAGTATAAATAATGCTGAGATACCTTCAAACACTCGTTTTGGTGCGAATATAAATAAGTTCAAACATTAAGAAATTTCGTTAATGCAACGTGGGAGAGACACTCTGTATTTTTTAATACAGAGTATAAACACCATCGTTTTGACGTGTATCATCTTCGTTGGAGAAAGCAGACTGGTGCGTACCCCCAGTAACGGTCCATCCGCGATCTTCAAATTTAACCGATTGTGATCCGGAATGAAGAAGTAAGTCTGAAAACAATGAAATATCTTAAGTTAATATTAGTAACCTCTACCGCGTGTCTATATTTCCTGGAAATTAAAGGGTAGCTGCGCTCTCTTTACTTGAGAAATAAACTATTAGCTTAGGTTGGATTTTTATTGTAAATAAATGTAAATAACTAAAAGTTAAAGTGAGTACGTGAAAGATGAGTGATAGGTTGGTTTGAACAAACAGAATGCTAGTGTAGGTTAATTTTTTATTGTATAGAATGTAAATAATTAGCTCACGAGTATTTCGGGTCGTGTTACTTGACAGACACAAGGACTACACCTCAAATCAACCCTCAAAGACAACGACATTAAAATTAAATAAGAATAGCCCTCCGTATTCTAATATAACAACTTGCATTGTGTTATATTACATTGGACGCGCCCGAGCCAATACAATCAAAAGTATAGTCTGAACAAAAGTTAGGCTCGTCCTACGTTCAAATAACTATACTTTTAAATTAAAATCAGTCATTTTTACGTTTTGAGACATAAACTTTGCCCTCATTTCTTCATGCGCTCTGGTGGACTGCTGACAGCTTACAGTTACCGGGGAAAGGATGGTGGGCCCACCCAAGACCGACTCACACGTGCGTGTCAAGTCGGCAATGGCATTATGCCTGGCATCTCTGACAATAAACAACGAAAAATTGTAATCGACCAAGATAAGCGTCCGTAAAACTAATTAAGTAGGAACGTCTTCAGTTGCGATGACTTATTCATTAATTATCAAGACTGGCGGCATAACTGATAGTGTCGACCAGCAATCATACATTTTCAAAATTTAAAATGATTCAAATAGTTAGATTGGCTCTAAATAAATAATTCCTAGGTGGGGAATTCACCTCTGGATTCAATAATGGGGACAAAATTAAATTTCCAAAAAATAGCCGTCTACTTAATAATCTGATTAAATTAAATTCAAATAAAACTTAAGGGGAAACTTGGTTATACGGGGGTTATCAAAAACGTCTTACGTGAAACGCGCAGATAATGAGAACGTTTAGAGTTACCTATCATTTCTTAAGAGCAAAACGGACGGACGTTTCGGGCTACGTACTCCACTCATATCATGGTATAATGAACGTACGTTCCGCTTGAAAAAAAAATCCTTCGTGTCTTTTTCACAGTTCGGCGACAAATGCGCCCAATGGCACGTTGGTACCGAGTTTTTGGTATACTTTCCATCTTTTTTTTTCTTAGAGCTCTAAGTTTTCTTAAGTGTCCAGTGAAGTAGCGTCCTTTTTTTAGGCGACTTGCTGGTACATTTCTATAAAATTGTACAATAATTTAAGCTTGGAACAACGCTGTTTGCACATGGTCTTGTTGTATCATGCTGTTTGCAGTAGTTTGAAGGTTTCATTCAGTTCGTTCGTCGTGCGTGTCATTTTTAAATTGAAGGATCAGTACGTTTCACGAAATTTGGATACGACTTAATGATTTCCTGGGTCGGTCCCATTGTGTCGACAAGAGCTTGGGAATAAACAAGTAGAGTATGAAGGGACGGACTAAGGAAAACAAGTAATGATATGATTATATTAATGTAATCAAATGAAATAACATTTTTAAAAAATATTACTAGTCATATTTATTTACATTTATAATGTCATTCTATAGATAGTTCTGTTTCGCTATCGCTATCCTCATCAAAATTAATTATAATTGGATTAATTATACGATCCAGACTAATATACGAATTTTCTACTATTACGTGACGGACTGAATTTTTCCAACTACCTGGGGGAATATCATTAAAGCATTTTCGTATTAATTCTACAACACTAGAACTTAAAGTCGGAGAAATATTTTCAGACCTAACCAGTGATTTTAACTGGTGCCACATATGCTCTATGGGGTTAAAAATGCAATAATAGGGTGGGAGCCGTAGCACTGTATGTTCAATTTCTTCTGCCAATGTGTCACAAACATATACTTTTTTTATACAAAATGTCTTTAAAACTTCTAAAAGATCACTTTTTTTATAACTTTCTTCAAAATATATATCATTCGCCGCCATGTAGTTCTGAATCTCCAATTTTGTATTATTTGAGCTTGGAGCTTTATGTAATTGGCGACTGTGATAGCTCGCATTGTCCATTACTATCACTGAGGAATGTTTGTTAAAAGACAATTCTTGAACCATTCCTCAAAAACTAACAAATTTTACCACAAAAAGATATTTAAATATAAATTAAGCAACCTAACCTACCTGATATACCTATATTTAATTATAATTATTACAATCCGGTCCTTTCCACATAATAATAACAAACGGTCATAAATAATGGGATGGTCCCAGGTACTTTTACTGCAGTCATTAAGTTATATCCATTTTTCGTGAAACAATCTTTATTTATTTTTAATTAGTTAAACAAATAAAACTTAAATTTAAGCGAGAAAAAAGGACCAAAATTAATTAAAACAACGTTCCCGTGTAATATTTTCATGTGAATAGCTGCTATTTGTAAGGTTTGTGAGAGGTTTTTTCCTAAAACTTTTTTTTATAGAAATTATTAAACTAATAATTGTTTTTAAATAAGTAAACGTAAGGGATCATCTGTCTTAAATAAAATTGGATTTTTTTAAAGACTTTGAAAGATAACCATTCAGAAGGTCATGACGTTTGATCTGTTTACTTTCCTGTGCTTGTGACGAATTTGAAATTTGTGTGTACTATTATTTGTTTTGCAAAACGTTTTTCGCCGTCGTTTTTCTAGAATCATATTTGTTCATAAATGATGAAAAAGTTGTTAAAATTATAATTTTTCTAAAGAGTTTGCCGCCCGAAATGCGTTGAGGTCTTTTCACACTGCAGACCTTTTATTTTATTGATAGCGACCATCGCCAGTAGCGGCCATGTAAATTTTTAGATTTCATATAAAGTGTATAATTTCGCTTAATAATTCAAAGCGCCAATTATGGGTATTTTTCTTCAATTTATTTTCATCTCAGAATTTGACGGTTTAAATATAATACGTCATTTCTATAATACCCTGTATATTCGGGTTTCTATTATATTTGTAAATTTCTATTGATTCCTAGATGTTTACAATTTTATTTTTTGATACTGTATATAAAATATAGTATTTTATAATAATAGTTTAGTCCAAGTATTTTTCTTTGTGTACCGTCTACCGCTTTCTACAGTTTTTTAAACGTCGAATCTACCGCCTTTGTCATTTTAGATCTGGCAACACTGCCTGCAAGAATAATTTTATTAATTCTCATTCAGTATTCAACAATAACAATACTTATGCAACATAATCTGACAGATATTTAGGCTTATGAATAAGTCTGCCAGACCTTGTTAGATTAGCCTCCTTGTCCGGCAATGTCTTGAAGATTTGATTTAAATCAGAAGTCAGAAACTCTGCAGGTGTGGCACTCTTATTCTCAAACCCTGGAATCTCCAATGGTTCTTTTTCAAATTCTATAATTTCCGTTTCTAATCCAAACTTATCTTCTGGTGAAGCTTTGTAGATATTATATCTATTTCTTTCTACAATATTACCTCTTGACAACCTAACCATATATAACCTTGGTCGATCGCTTTTACCAACTATTTCTGCCGGCATCATTTGATGTACATTATCTTTCACAAAAACAACTTCACCTGTATTGAACTTTGTTGGTTTCCCATTATTTTTCCTATCATGAAATGCTTGCTTTTTTTAAGTTTATTTTTAATTTTACTAAAACCTTCCTGTAATTCAAAATCATCATGATTGGGTAAGAAAGCATTAATTTTCCTACCTAAAACTCACTAGGAGATTTATTTACGCTATGATCAATTGATATGTTTCTATACTCCAGTAACGCAATATAAGAATCCAGGCCTTAAGCCTCATCTTTCAGGAGATTTTTACATGTTTGAACATGTCGCTCGACCATCCCATTCGACCTGGCATAATATGGACTTGATGTTTGGAAAATTCTTTAAATTTTATATTGAACAAATTGTTGGCCATTGTCTGAATATAAGCAAATAGGTTTTCCATAGCATGCAAAATAATCAACGATTCCAATAATGTCTCAAGGTTTATTTGGAACATCTCTTAATAATAAATTTTCATATTTATTTTAAACATTTTTTTTTCCATTTTCCATTTATTATTTACATTTCTCAATGCCTAAATGGTTCAGATGTATTAACTTTAACATTTCAGAGCGGAGATTTTTAGAGACCACAACACTTTCATTTTTAAATAACAAACCATCCGCAATAAATAAGGAATCTTTAACAATTTTCCTGCAGTCCTCCTGATACCATAGATTTCTAATTTTTTAATGAGAATTTATTTCTATCTATAATATACGGGTTCCAACACCTCCTCTTTCGCCATACGGGTGCTCTGTCGTTGCCAGAAATTAATTAAAACCTCCTCCGAATACTTATGCATACGGCAGCCAGAGCCGGTTTCCATGGTATCCTTTTTTACATGCATGCGGGTTCTATTACCTCCTCTTTCAATGGGAATTATCTTTATATATTCTCCCTTAAAAGAAATACAACTTAATGATAGTAAGATTCAACTGAGTGAACATGAAAATATAACAAATCTAAAATAGCAGTATGGAATTAAGTAAACGACCAGTATTACGTCTTGTAGTGAACAAATTATTAAGAATTGTTGCGGACATTAAGCGGAACACGCGGATTCAAAAAATTGAACTTGAGAGGCAGGAGATCTATGGAGATACAGTATTCGCAATAACGGACATGGAAGAGTGGCACAATGTGTACAAGAGTGATTATGAGAGATTCAACCTAATAATTGAGTGTTGTGAAATAGTGGCTATAGATATAAGGAATGTAATAGACTTGTATAGATTAATGAAAAAACTGAAAATGAAGACCGAGGATTATCATAGACTAAGAAATTTATTATGTATAATAAAAACTAGTGTAAAATAAAATACCTATTATAAAACACTATTGCAAAATTATCAAATAAAACCTATATTATAATACATTAGAGTCATATAACTATAAAAAATTGAACTTGAACTTTTCAAAACTTAATAAACCAGTAAATATAATTATTATAAAATGACGTCAAAATCGAAGCGAAAACAAATCTTCTCAAAACCAACCTAGACAAAGATTTAAACAAAGACATTCGATTTTATCAGTCAAAGGAAAGAGAAAGTATTAATATAATAATCAAATATTAGCATAGAAACTATTTGTAGGAGAGTGAAAAGAGACATAAGGCATGCAAAAATTTAATTTATTTAATGGAAAAATTAGATATTAAACCGAAATTATATTGTAGAATAAGAAAAAAATTTAATGTAGGTTATTGTGTGTGTTACCATTAAATTTAAATAAAATAAATATTAGTAGTTATTAATTGTCCAAATTGAAAGATTGCAAATGGGTTATTAAACAAGATCGTATTTAAATTCGAAAAAAAATGCATAGTGTGTTGTTATTTAATTAATTAATAACATGAAAAAATATTATTAGTTTATTATTCAAATTGAATGACTTGCAAATGTTGATCTTTCGAAAAATACATTATTTCATACAGGCATTCATACATTCCCAGACAGGCAAAATAAAAAAAAAAACGATATGTTAATATTGTTTAATCTTGAACTTTCGAAACAGCTAAAAACCCAAAAAGGAAGAAAACCAAAACTTGTTTACCCGACGCGCAACAGGTTGAAAAATCGAAGTGCAGCAAATAACGTAAATACGGGTCCGATTGCTAGTGGAAATCATTCACACTTTGTAACCTAAGCTACATTATAGTCTCTATCATTAGTCATATCATTTTGAATTTTGTGTTGCGTTGAATAATTGTTAAAATAAGAATTCCAGCGAGGTAAGATCTGCTCCTTCAACTAGTGCAGGGAAGGGTAAAAAAGTGGCTCTTAAGCTTAATAAAAAAAAGTAAAAATATTGAATTACCTTCTGAAAGTATTCCTGACTGGAATGATGACACCATATTAAATACTCCCGCAGACCAAATAATTAGTAATAACCCCGAAGAAAATACTAGGGATATTCTAACCGAAATTAGGTTTACAAGGGAAGAATTTGAGTTTTTAACTCCTGAGGGAACTGATAAAAAAATTTTTTGTGATAGCCGTAATGATGATGATATATTTATTATTGACGATGAACTTATTACACCTGAACAAAAAAAGAAAATTACTCAGTTAGACGGAATAGAACTATTTCCATTGGAACAAAATGCTCAAAGGTGGGATGCACCCGCTACAGGTGAACCAATAAAAAAAAATACTGAACAAAATAGTCAACGCCATTCACAAGTAGAAATATTGAAAGGGGGTAATTTAATGAAACATTTTTTTAAAATTAGGAAAGAACATGTCAACAGGGCTCAACAAAAATTTCATAAATTAAAGGGGATGTTGAAATGTATTAAAGATAAACAATTATTCGAAGAAATTGACAGTTTTATTAAGGTAAATCAAAATATTTACTTTTCCATTAATCAGGAAGAATCCCTACAACAATACTTTTCCTGTGAAATTTAAAAATATCGTTGGAATTCATATAAATACGTAACCCACATCCCCATATATTTTGTATACATATTCATAGTTCAATTCAAAAGTTAATATTGGCGCACCTACCATGAGCTGCAGAGGGTGTTCGGCAATTTTTACTCGCCCTGACAACTTAGCCAGGCACCAGCGTTATTCGTGTAAGCGTAAAAACAATGGTAAGTATAGAATACTTAGTGTAATATAATAAATAATTAAATCAAAATTTATATTAATTACAGAAGACAGCTTACAACAAAGGTCAGCAAAAATACCAAAAGCTTGCCGGGGGCAGAATACTCCACTTCGTCTACAGAGACGTTGCAAGGACAGTGTTCAGGTCAACCCATTCAAGGTCAATCGGACAACCAGCAGCTAAACCAGTGCTTAGATTCTACAGCAAAAAAACTTGGTAAGTACACATAATAATAATTTTTTTGTGGTTACATGACAGGTTAATCATTTTTTTCCTCAAAACAGATAAAAAAAATTTGGTGTAACATTGTAGATTAAGTATTGTGGTTATTATTTACAGATCCCACATTGATCGATGTAGCATCCAAGGAAACCGAGGAACTGGTTCAGCAACCTTTTGTGGGTGACCCCCCTGTTGCCGATCATCATTATTGCAGTACATGCGATTGCCACATTTCACCTTCCAATGTCATAGGTCATCAGCGCAGCAACAAACATAAAGGAAACATATGGGCTCCAACAAACAAAGCGTGTGTAGATCTGCCCTTAAGTCACGTATAATAAGTTATAAAATTTCACTTCAGTACCATCATATTTATGTAAACGAAGTAATTAATGAAATTAGACATTATTTACTCGAAATATTAGATAACGAAATACATAAGCATAACTCGATAAAAGTTAATTTGGAATTGTTTGGTTCGTATATATTACCCTCTCAGAACATTCGCGATATAAAGTCATATTTAACGAAAAATTATGTGTTACAAATTTCAAGTGATCTTAATACATTTATCGAAGAAATTACTTCAGCATTAAATATTTCCGCATCGGAATTTTTAGAAAGGGATTCAGGGTGGAGTATAGAAAAATTTCTGTATTTAGAAGTTAATGTAAATAAATTTAATCCCCTTAAGGCCTCATCATACATAAAACTTCCTAGGGACATTGAAAATAAACGAGCTATAATCAATATTAAAAATACAGATCATGCGTGTTTCGAATGGTCCCTAGTTGCTGCCATTTTTACACCCTTATCTCACATCGACATACCAGCGTCGTATCCACATTATGAAACCAAATTTAACTTTACTGAATTTTCCTTTCCTATGCAATTAAAATCTATTCCAAAATTTGAACAAATTAACAATATTTCGATAAATGTATACGGACTTGAACCGATTTTTGAAAATAAGAAGATTAAAAATCAAGTAGTAGGGCCTCTCCACTATACAAGACAAAAACGTGACTTACATGTTAATCTCTTACTAATAGATGACTCGGAGGGAAATACACACTATTGCCTTATTAAAGATTTTTCTAGATTAACTTCAACGCAAGTAGCTAAAACTAAGGGTAGAAAGTACTTTTGTGATGCTTGCTTACAATACTTTCACGATTCTAAAAAATTAGCTGCTCACAAAGAAAATGATTGCGATGTAATTTGTGTTCCATTACCTACAGAAAATTTTAAACTAGACAGGTGTGGGAATTATATTAACGAGAACATCTTATAATTTCAAAACTTTTTTAGTGTGTGCTTAAACCAGTAAACGACAATAGTAATATACACGATGACGAAGTTTATACAGTTACAAAGTGTCAACATATACCTTGTTCTTTTGCATATTTTATCAAGTGCTCTTATGATGATAGTTTATCTAAATTTGAATTATATAGAGGGGAAAATTCACCTGAAATATTTATGGAAAAATTAGAACGTGATTTAAAAAATATTTATAATAAACAATTAAAAATTATTAAGCCTCTCAACATAACCGATGAGGAAGAGCAGTCATTTCGAAATGCAACCCATTGTATTATCTGTGAACAACCCTTTGATGAGGCATCGACGCGTGCGCGCGAACAGTGCCACATCACCTCCCGCTATCGTGGGGCTAGTCATTCAAATTGTAACCTTAATTATAAAATTCCTCTCTTTGTACCAATATTTTTTCATAACCTTAAGGCGTATGATGCCCATCTGTTTGTACGAAACTTAACTATACGACATGAACGACTAGACGTTATTGCGCAAACAAAAGAAAAATACTTAACGTTCTCTAAATATTTATTTGTTGACGAAAAAATGTCACGGAAGGGAAAGAAAGAAAAGATATATTTAAAAATGCAATTTTTAGATACCTATCAGTTTTTACCACAGTCTTTAGATACTTTAGCAGATTCACTTTCTTCCGAACAGTGTATTCAAATCAGAGAATATTTCAAAGACGAAGAGAAAATAAGTTTTTTAAGGCAAAAGGGTGTGTTTCCGTACTCTTATTTAACTGATTTAAAAAAACTTAATGATACTCAATTACCTAAAAAAGAATCATTTTTTAACGAACTTAAGGACGAAGCCATATCTGATTTAGATTATAAAAGGGCGCATGATGTATGGAATTTATTAAAATGTAAAACTCTGGTAGAATAATCAGACCTTTATTTAACCAGCGATGTACTTATTTTGACCGATGTTTTCGAACACTATAGAAATACTTGTTTAAATATCTATAACCTATACCCATGTAACTTTATTAGTAGCCCGTCATTGTCATTTTCATCGACATTACTTAAGAGTAATATTCAATTAGAATTGCTAACCGATATCGATATGATTCATTGTTTTAAAAATAACATTCGCGGAGGTGTGAGTACATGCACACAAAGAAAATCTATTGCAAACAATAAGTTTCTTACAACTTACGATAAGCGTAAACCATCAACATACATTATGTATCTTGACGCGACCAATTTATATGGCTATGCGATGCAACAATATTTACCTATGAGCGATTTTAATTGGTTAACATCGGAAGAAATTAATAAAATATCACAAAACATATTAAGTTTGTCCCCCACTTCACCTGAGGGCTATGTACTTGTAGTTGATTTATTATATGATGCTAGTTTACATGTTGAACATAATGATTTACCATTTTGTCCTGAGAATGCTATTCCACCTAATAGTACTATGTCAAAATTAATCCCCAACTTAACGCATAAAAAAAATTATGTTATTACAACAAGCTATTCGTTATGGGTTAAAATTAAAGAAAATTCACCAAGGAATAAAATTTCATCAAGCTCCATGGCTAAAATCGTATGTAGATTTAAATACAACCATGCGTCGCAATGCAACCACTAAAGCCGAGAGCGACATCTATAAATTACATACTAACAGCATTTTTGGGAAAACCATGGAAAATGTGGAAAATAGACTTGACGTCAAATTAGTAACCGAATGGGATAAAAACAAAAAGAAAAACTCTGCGTCAAACCTAATATGTAAACCAAATTTTAAAAACTCTGTTGTATTTTCTGAAAATCTAATAGCCATTCAAATGCAAAAAACGAGTATATTTTATAACAAACCGCTTTATGTCGGTTTTGCCATATTAGATATAGCGAAAACTGTAATATATGAGTTTTATTATGGATATTTAAAAAAAAAGTATGGTGATAATGTTAATTTGTTATATACGGACACGGACAGTCTCATATTAGAAGTGACTACCCCAAATTTGTATCATGATATGAAGTTAAATTTAGATAAGTTCGATACATCTAATTATAAAGACTAATTATTATAAATATAAGACTAATAATATACATGAAATTCCTATCAACCCTTCAATCATTGGCAAAATGAAAGACGAATATGAAGGCCGAGTAATACAAAGTTTATATGGAGCCGGCGCAAAAGCTTATTGTATTAAAGTTGACGATGTTGTTCAAAAAAAAGCAAAGGGTATCAAAATGGCCGCCGTTAAAAATCAGTTAGAAGCGGCTCATTACCAAAGAATTGTTGATGGTCAAGAGAGTAAAGTCTATTGTACCATGTACATTTTTAAATCCATTAAACATGATATCTTCACAAATTTAATTAAAAAAGTTGCCCTTAGTTTCAAGGACGATAAGAGGTGTTTAATACCAAATTCTATAAAAACTTTGGCTTAGGGACACAAGGATATTATTAGTTATCTAAGCGCAGAATCTAAAGAAGACAACCGGTTAGACCAGTTAGTTCAAGTGTTCCGAGATATAGGGGCTTCGAAAAAATGTAGAAAGCGGTTAGCCTTCGAGCAACTTTAAATGATCAAGTGGGAATGTTTGGTACTATATCAAGTGTGATCGACTTGAATCTTTAGTCTTTAGATTTAACTTGAATCGACTCTAAGTACATTCGCTAGTAAATATGAGTTCACTACTAGAATACAACAATTTGAAAGCCGAAATTAACGAGTGTGTTGCCGTCAAATATACGGACTTTATCAAAAAAATCATTAAATCTAACAGTAGTGAAAACCATAGTAACATTTATCTATACACGGTGTTAAGTAGGTTTATTTTACCTTTAAATATTTTCACTTGGTTGTTTGATTCCATAAATGGTATCAACCGACAATTATTCGAGTTTATTGTGAATAAAAAAATCGAACAGGATGAACTATTCGGCCAAGTTATGGAACTTTGTGCTGTAGTAAACATGAACACAATAAGCATTAACAATTTAGAATCTATCTTACTTGGTGCGAACATTTCCAAAAATGAATTTGAAAAAAATATTGTGTATGAACTGTTAATCGGTGAAGAATATAATTTACTGTGTGACAGACAAAAAAAATATCCAATTGAAGGTATTGGTAATCGGTACCAAACGCTATCCGATGAACTTAATCGAGGGCTGGTCGAAGCTGGATATGTAGCCGATATTAAACTATTAGAACTTATTACTAAGAATATGAACAAGTATAATATCCTCAGTAAATTTACTCCACAAAACAATCAGGTTAAAGAGAATGTTATTAGTGGTTGTAATGGTTTGATAGTCGGTATTAATCCTCCAATATATCATGTGGGGACTAGAATACCCTCTGATAATTGGGAGGATTATCTAGAAACGTTAAATCATTTGGTAAAATATTGTATTCCTAAACCTCTTAACCATAGTTCCAATAATAACTAATAATTTGCGTTGTAATGTCTAATTTTATGATTTCTAAATTTCTTGTATTTTACTGTAACTATTTTTTATTGATTGACTCGATTTATGTGACTATTCATATCATATTAGTTTAATGCCTAATATTTGTGTCTTAATGTCTATTTTTATTAATTCAAGGGTTTGTTGGTGTTAATAATTCATGTATGGCTAATTTTTTTTAGTGTTAACTTATAATATTATTATTTCAAGTGTCTGTGGTTTGTAATAATTCATCATATATATAATTTCATGTAGTTTAGGTCACAAAGTTGTGAGTCAATATATGGTTACGTATTTAACTGTGTTTTATTGGGGTAAGGGTGGGGAGATACCTATAAGAAGTGATTAAACTCGACCCGTGTTAGTATTGTAAAAGCCTTCTGTGAATTAATACTATTTTTACAAGTAAGTCACATTATTTTTGAAAATTAACTTTGTACTCATAAAAAAATTTTTTTGTTATAGTGGAATCGAATCCAAGCTCTAGTTGCCAGAATAAATTTAATAAAATGGAACAATCGTGCATAGTCTTGCATGAAACTCGATATTTTCTTAATGTTTCCAAATCTAAATACGTATCTGTGGGAATATTTTATGATAGATATACTCGTTCTTTTAAACCAAGTGTCTGGTTTGGTGGGCTAAAAGTTAAAAATTGTATAATTCCTGATAATAGGGATTGGATAAACTTTTTAAGTTTTAAAGGAACAATAGAAACTAATCGTGAACATGATTATAGCGATCTAATTATACTGAAAAGTTGCAAAATCAGTTCCAGTTCATTTGACGATATTAGAGTTTTGAAAATAGAAGATAATTTTTCAAATAGTATTTACTTGGGTTATGAATCAGTTTATGGGATTTGGGCAATAAGTAATGTCGTTCAATATAGATTAAATATGTTAGAAAGTTTAAATTTTGACAATTATTTCAAAAATATCATCTCTAGTCTAGTCTAGATATTTGTAATAGTGATAATTTTGTAAATTCTGTAAGTAAGAAACTTACTTCATGTACTATGAGCGAAAATGTATGTATTGCAAAGGAATTTATAACACGCCACCCATTGTTATTGGAGCAATTTAAGTATAAGCCCCTTGGATATTACTATAGAGATGCCAGTACAATTTAATGAAGAACGAAATACCATCCTACACATGAGAACTTGGTCTTTTGCCTATAGAGAAGCACGACGAGGTCCATGGCAAATGTATGCAAGAGATGAAGAACGTTTTCGTAGGAAAATTTACTGTTATTCCAACATTCTTAATAAAATTTTAACTCCCCAACACAGGAACAATGTATTTGTACAACGTTTTATGTTATAAATAGATATTTTAAAATGATTATGTGTTTTAATGAAAACTACAACAACAACCTTAGTATATAAGTATATTAAAAAAAATATATGTTATTACATAGACAATTATTACAAAATTAAGTTAGTTCACTATTATTAACCCACGAGTTGTGCCGACTGTCAAAACCGAGCCACTTAACATAGGCCTTGGACCCTTTTCTTTTTAACACGTTTTCAACGAGGTATATATCTGGAAACTGGACCCTTTGTAGTTCTGAGGTATAGAAGGTTCCTTGTATTTCCTCACCATTAGCGTCAGCAAGCAAGTAGACACGAGGATTGGTTTGACGAACCTTAATTACTTTAAAGATCTCCAGTGACCAGCTGGGCGTAAACCCTTTGTAAAATGCATTGCGATACTTTGATATTCTCACAAAGTTACCTATTTCGAATTTGGCGGGTTTAGGATCAACAACCTTTAGTTGGCTGTATGATCGAGTCAAAACTTCCTTTTCGTTTCGTTTAGTAACTTTATCTGGGGCAATACCAATAACAGAATGACGGGTCTTATTATAATCCGATATAATTTTGTCTAGTATATCAAGCCACTTGTAGGTACCTTTTAAACTAAATTGCTTCCACATTCGAGTTTTTAATGTTCTAATTACTCTTTCAACAATGCTAGCTTTGAGATTCGAATAGGTACTGTAGTGATTAATGCCATTTGTGTCCATTAACTTTCGAAAGTGTGGATTATAGAACTCTGTCCCCCTAAAATTACATAAATTTTATTGCGGTTAATGGATTAATTATAATTATAAATTACCTATCCGATTGTAAATTTTTAGAAATTGCCCTTTTGTTACTTAGAATTTTTCTCATAGCATCTGCAACTTCCTTTCCATTTTTCTGTTTTAATGGCATAGCCCAAACATACTTGGAAAAAGTATCGATAGAAACTAATATGTACACTTATAACCTCGATTAAATTTTGCATAAGGTATAAGGGAAATTAAGTCAATTTGATTAAGATCATTGAGTCCTAAAATTCTAACTTTTCTTCTGGGAAAATTTCGACGAGCTGGTTTATGTAATTCATTGACGACAATTTGTTTAAAATTAGTCATACTCGTTGCTAGAAATGGGTGCTTTGACAATTTACTCTATTATTCCACCCCCTGTTTTTGGTGAATCCTTTGATCGTACTACAATAATTTTGTCTAAATTTGATAATGTTTCTCCTTCAAGAGTATCCACAAGTGTAAAGTTTATACCAAATTTGATATCAGGATTAAATACTTTGCATACTGTAACTGTAGCCTGAGGTAATGGAAATGTCCAAAAATTGGTACCTCCGTTTATTTCATATGTTAGTACACTTGTATAGCCTTTTAAAGTAAGAACCTGTTCCGAGTCAGATATATGTAAAGGAATATAACATGTATAATAACCACGTTTATTTAAATTTTTGTGAGAAACATGACTTCCAAATTTGTCAATAGTCATTATGACACTGTTAAATTATATTTAAACTTGTTATATTTATTGAATTATCTTAGCCTCTCGTAATTCTTCAACAATAGAAATTATTTCATTAGTGTGCGCATTATGTCCTGCTGCAGTCGAAGATAGTAATAATTGAAGTCTGTTTACCAATTCGTTGGCGTTGTCCCAATATATAAAGTCAATATTTTTATTATTTTTCTTTAAGGTTAATCCTTTTCCTAATTTCGTAGTTTGTCTAGTAGTTCTGGAAGCGGGTGGGGGTGGTTTACTAAATAATCTTACAGTTGGCCTTAGCGCCTTTCTTAGTGATTCCCTTTCGAATTAAATATATCAATATAATAGTTCAGTTATATATTATATACACAAAGACGTTGAATATGCGCATGTCTTAGTTGTCTACTTCATCATTTCCAACATGGTGATAATGGTCTGGTAACTCACGTACCCCATTCAAATCTTCAAATTTAATTACATATTCCTTTTTTCGATCTTCATAGATGCACTCTTTTGGAAACCATATTTTAATGCGGATCTCTATGTTGTCCATTAAAAAAGTTGTCCTCGTACTATAAATGTTAACATTTTTTTTATCTGGTATAGCATACGGCTCCCATTCGTCAGTTCCATATTTTATAAAACACAACCCCGGACCCCATTCTTCTAATTTCAATCCACATACCCTAAGACAATTTACTGAAGTTACACCTTGTATACAAATCTCAATATTAGAAAATAAATTTAAAATGCTCGTAGACAAGTTATTTATTTCGCAATATCGATGATCTGTTAAGATAGCTTGAATCGGAATTTCCATTGTTGACCCCTAATTAACTTCTGATTTGCATAATATCCATAAGATTCTTATAAAGAGCAAAGCTAAACTGAAGACCTGTTTCTTAAAGCGTATTCTATAACCCACATGCATGTAAAAATGGATACCATGGAAACCGGTTCTGGCTCCCGTATGCATAAGTATTCGGAGGAGGTTTTAATTAATTTCTGGCAACGACAGAGCACCCGTATGGCGAAAGAGGAGGTGTTGGAACCCGTATATTATAGATACTTCCAGACAATCATATTCTCTTGAGAGATCCAGAAAAATGCCCATTGTTTTTCACCCATTTCAAAATGATCTATGATAAATTGAAAAATTGAATGAATTGAAAAATGGCTGTGTGTGTGTAGATTTTTCTTTTATAAAACAACAAAAAAATATGTTGAAACTCGCTAAAAGAGTTGGATTCCTTTAAGAAATTAATTAATCTCGTGCACATGGCTAATTCGAATATTTTAGAAAAAGAATTTCACAAACATATAGGCCTGTAGTTATTTATATCTTCGGGATCCCCTTTCTTGTATAGGGGCTTGATCTTAGCTATTTTTAAATTATCAGGGAATATGCCAAATTGAAAGGATTTATTTATAAGGTATCACAAGATATCCTGTAGCTCAATCGCAGTTAGTTTTACAATGCATATTGGTATATCATCGATGCCACTACTATGTTTATTTTTAAGTTTCTTAGCTATTTCACATATCTCTGTCGGCGTTATTGGTGCCAAAAACATGGAATCCTCATTATTTTTTATCTTGCATGTAAAGGGTAAGGAAGTCGAGGCATTTAAAAGGTTTGGAATTATAGATTATTATGTTCATTATATTCTTTTGCAATGACCTTAGAATTACCTTTCAAAATGACGTATGTCGTATTTATACTTCTTCCATTGATTTCCGTACAAATTGTCCACATGCATTTTGTTTTACTGTCGCTTTGTTTTTTGTTATTTTCGTTTTTCTTTATTATATGACTTCTTATACCGTTGGTTATGTCTCGATAGTGTTAATAGAGTGTCCAATCTTCGTTTGCATTTGAGTTTCAATTTTTGTCTTCCGAAAAACTTCTTTTGTATATCTCTTTCTTTTCTAGATATTCTATGCTAAAACAAACCTTCTGTGCCGTATGATCTGAAACAATGCTTTCGAATGCCGAAGCCTCGACGTAATCAAAATTGTTGTGTATACAACTTGTTGTCTATACAACTAGCGGAATTTTTGGATATTCGCGTATTTTCAGCAATGGTTGGTTTTAAATTAAACGAGTGTAGTGACAGCAGGTCAGTTTGTTTCTTATTTGGTTTTATCATTTTGATGTTGAAATCCCCTACTATTGAAACTAGTTTGTTCTCATTGAATATATTTACAAGGAGGCTCTCTATTTTGTCCATAAATACATTTATATCGCCTGATAGTGGTCTATATACAGTTACTATTATTATTTGTACATTATTAAATCTACCTTCTGTTGCTGCACATTCACTGAAAATTTATAAATTTGTGGTCGCACTTTAAACTTGGAGCCTTTTTTACATACACTGCCCTTTGTTACGGCAGAACATTGAGACCAGTTGAAAGCCTTGTATAGCGAGGTTTCCTAGCTGTGTTTCTATTTTCCAGTGTTCGCTAATGCCTAGAATCTCAGTTTCTGTGATCTTGTAGCATATCAACCGAATTTCCCATTCTGTACATTTTGATGAATTATGGAAATGATTTTTTTATTTTCAGGCCTGGCAAAACTTGTACTACTTGGATTGTGTTTGGGTGTTGGATTGTCTGAATAGTTCATTTGGTTCTTGTAGTTGTTTAGTCGTCTTTGATAAATTGGACAATTTGTGTCACGTACCGAGCGTTGGCTATCTTCTTTGAACTTCATTTTTATACAATTTATGCATTTTAACTTTAAAACGGGTTAACCTGAGGTGTCAACTTTGTTAAGGTGGCACCTGCGAGATTCACCTATTTTTGCCCAGGCTAGCTCTCAGGTTCGTAGATTCTCCTTCAGCCTTGAATACACTGTGCTTACCAATAATAACTTTGGGCGCCACTGGTTTTTTTTGGAGAAACCAGAACCTTCCTAAGAAATATATTAAAACAAAAATAATCATTTAATTACTGTGATTTTATTTCACTCTTCAAATACGGTAATTCAAATGACACTTATCTGTTATTAAAAAAATAAAAATTAGATTCTTACTTATTTCACTTTTCAATATTATGTAGGTACATTTATAGATACAATTTATATGGTCTAAAAAAAATAAATTATAAGACGTTGGTATGTTTAACCGAAATAACGTGATTTTACTGAAAAATTATTTAGCGCAAATTCCCAGGGAAAATTCATGAATTTTATGTCTGGCACAATGGCATGATAAATATATATATATATTGACTCGAGATCATACCGTGGTGTCCTTTACAAATATATTTTTAAATGGAAAAATTTATAGTTTCAAATGAAGTAAAAATATCAATATGTGGATAATAAAAAAAGGTCATGATACCAGTTTATATCCTCCTCTAGCGTAGGTGATTCCTACTGACTGATCTTCACGAGTCACTGGTCCGGGTACGAACTGCCCCTCTGAGAGTTGATCATGACTCGTACCTGTTTTGAAGCCAAACTGATATGCACGGTTCCTTGAATGTGCTCTGTTGTCTTGCTACAATGGTGGCTTCCACGGTGAGTAGAATCGACACCCCCTGCATTGACTGTTGAGCGAAAGCTTCTACGATGGAGGTTACCCCTTTTCGGAATTGACATCTAGCCTCTGAATGAAAAATGATTGACCACTAAGCTGACCCCTAACTGAACGTCTCGTAGCTTACGGAACTCCAGACATCATTACATGGAACTGGATCTCGAAGTGGAACTCTCCGGACTGGAAGTGGAACTGGATGTAGAATTCTAAACTTGGAATTGAACTTGAACTTGTGATGGACTTTTTACTGGAACTTGGAAGTGGAATTTCACAGCTTGAACTTATACTAGGACTCTGTACTGGAACTTGGAAGTAGGACCCTCTATCGCGAGGGAACCGCATGGGACAAAATCGTCATGGACGACATCCTTTCCCCACAAATCCTCCAAAATCCATGGCATCCTATAGCTTATTGTGGTCACACATGTCGGATGAACTTTAAAAAACTATTTAACTCAAAATACCGACCATATTGTCGAAGAAAAATGATACTTATACGAAGAATTTAAATTTAGCACTTCATCTCCGGACTTCTCGACAGAAAGTCGTTTCGCCCTGCATATTTCTTTCTCAGCAAAACTCGGTCCCAAATACGTCACTTCCTCTCGTCCGACTAACCTATAAAAACCCTTTTCCGGTCCTCCGCTGTCTCCATCAGCGAAAATCTAATAAACAACCAAAAATATCCTGAGTCACTCCCTATTAGTGACAAAGGCCTGAAATAAAAAGGAGGATTTGCACCTAATCCTCTTCTGTGCTCGCTGCCTTGCTCGACCGCTGCCAGTCAGCTGATTATTGATTTTCACGAATCCTGAAAAGTCGTTGACTTCTGGCTGTCAATCGAAAAATAAACAAAACCTCAAAAATCCTCGTTTTAGAAGGAAAAACTACAATACCAGGTAATTAAATAATCATTAAATTTAAAAATAATATACAATGGAGGTTAAGTATGGTGTTTTATCACTTATTCCGTTCTTTTAGGTTATTCGATGGAATTTCTATATGGCCCCCTGACACCTGAAACCATTTGGAAATAAGACTTTTATGGTTCGTACTAGTGAAAACCCTTCAAATGACTTATCTTCTATCTTACAATATTTGGAGAACTTTTGTCTAGCCGTTATAAACCCAAATGACGTTGCTTTCTATCGGAATCTATTTGTTTTTATTTATTAAAGTTTAAAATCAAGTGTACAAGTGAACTAAAGTGTTTTGTATCCTTTTTAAATCATAAAACAGTAGCATTTACCTCAAGATAGGTACCTTGGGATTTTTAAATGCTACAACTTTACTGAATTACATTCTGTTCCGATGTGTTCCCTCGCGCTACATTTATGACAACAAGCATTCTCACCGAAAACACTGTGCTATGTTGAAATATTCTTTAACGTGAACTTTCAAGAGGTGGAAATTAACCGTTTGTTTCCTTAAAAACCATGTGGCAATGTTTGGCGGTGCTTGCAAGATCCAGTTTTCCTTGTACGGGTTCCGGCATGTATTTTTAGTAATGCCTTTAATATTCTTATCCTGACTATTTATTGTGCCTAGGTCAGCTTCTATTTCATTATTCATTCTAATTAGTTCTTGTCTTTCAATGTCGTTTTCAGTTTTTTTTGCTGTGATTCATTAAGACTTTCAATCACTATAGCTCTACTTTTTTATTGTCACATTAAACCCTCCATCAGTATCTGCTCTTCTTATTTCATTTTTTAATAGACGTATTATTTCTCTAGGGTCTGATATATCCTCTATTTGAATTAATGTTTGTAATTTTTTTGATGCATTATCCGGTGTTGTTTATGTCACTGATTCCTTTTCTTTATTGGTCGTTGTATAGGCCATTTGTTGGGTTGTAGCTACATATGTTTTTGATGGGTAACATTTGAATATAGGGGGTTTGTTCTCGGAGTAATTTTATGAGTATCAGTTGTTTCCAAGTTTTTTAATTGCAGTTTGTGTTCCAATAAAAAATTTTCTTGCTCCAATTGTCCATATTTCTATATAATCAGTGTTTTGTGTATTTCCGTAGTCGGATTTCTTATTATGGCCTGGTCTTGTTTTTCGGAAGCTGATATTTCGTTTACGTCTTTATATGCATGAGTTTGTATCTTATCCGGAGCTCCAAAAATATCAAAAAGGAGATTATGGATAACTATTTCTTGTTCTTCTTCTTGATGTGATTCATGTATGTTTTCCTGTGAGTTCTGTCTTTTTCGATCGGCGTTACCTGTTTTTAAGTCATAACGGTTTTTTTTTATGATGTTTTCCTCCCCTGGTGATACATCACATCTGGGACGTTTACTATTATTTTCGGTTCTGGTTGGCAGAGGTGAATGACTTATGGACATTTTTGATTTGAACACTAAGTTAGGATCATCAAGTTCTGTTAACAACTTATCGCAATCCGCGGTATTTTCGTCTTATTAATTATCATTAGTATCCGGTACCTTGCTGTTGTTATCTTTATGTTTATATTTATAATAGGTTTTGATCTGATTTATCGTCGTTTTTTCATCTGACTCGAGTATAATTTTATTTATATCTGATATACTGAAATCCGTTGAAGTAAGAGAATATGATCTAGTTTTTCTCGCTATACTTCACTTATTCTTGCAATTTTTGCATCTTTAGCTTTGACACCTCCGCTAGTCTTTGCCATGTTAAGCACAGGTTTTAATTATCTTTATTTCCGCCAATAAAACACACTTAAGGCGGAGGAGCACAGTTTGTTCGTTTTATATACGCACCAAAACTATATACAACTTATAAGAATCTTCCTTGGAGGCTCTAGGACATGTTCTATTTATTGTTTAATTTTAATTTTATAGCTCGGATCCATTTCTCCGATGCCTTAGATATTGATACTTTTCTAATGTTCAATCTAATGTTGTAATTTTTATCTGGTCAATTTTCTTTAAAATACCAAATCTTTCTATAGCTGGTAATCCAATGATGCATGGTGCCTTATAATTTACCACTACAAAATCTACATTGTAACTTTTCGCATTGTTGGTACATGGTATTGATACTTTTCCTTCTACATGTATTTTTGAACCATTATAACTTTTTTAATTTATTTCAGTATTCTTGATTTCAAGCTTCAAGCTCTTTACAGTTTCTAAGTTCCTGTGTCAACTTTACAATCTATTTCTATACCTTTTATTTCCACCTTTTGGAACCACTCCTTTCTACTACTTACATATTTTACTTTTCTATTGTTTCAACAAATATATCATGTAATGCCCCACCCCTATTCTTATCTTTTGAAGCACCGCAGAATTTAGAAGGGGAACTGGGTCGGTCCTAGAGTACTCTCTATCAGTAAAAACCCTTTAAAATGATTTTAAAGATATATTGTAAAATATTTCAATTTCAATATTGCATTATAAATGGATAAAGTGCATAAATTCTTTTAATAATAATAATAATAATAATAATAATAAATGTCTTTTATTACTGAATAAGAATTAAATACATAATAAAAGAATGGAGGCGAGATCTAGCCAAGGCTACTCAATCTAACCTTCCACGCTAGTTACTACTTAACCTACTATATTAATATTAAATATTCGCTGTAATAGATCCTTAAAACTACTTATACTTGAACAATTACAGTTCCAAAGCAATCTATGGATTATCCAAACAAAACATGAAATAATATATTATATCAAATACTTTATAGTTTACTTCTTACTCTAAATAAAAATAAAATTTAAAAATATAAACATAATGGCAATTAATTTTACCCTAATATCCACCAATGATCAGCCATTAATCCTCTGATATAAAGTGTTTAACTGCTTTTTTGAAATGTGGAATTTTATTAATCGCTTTAAGTTGTGCAGGTAACCTGTTATATATTTTAGTCGCATTATACGAGAAATATCTCTGAAACATGGCTGATACATGTCTAGGCACTGTTAGCTGTCGATTATGTCTAGTGTCTCTTCCATGAATATTAAACCCATAAACGAGTTTTTCCCTAAGGTAATGAGGGGTCCTAGAAAGTAAAATCTTTTGTACCAGAGTTGCAAAATGAATTTTGAATCGCTCATTTAGTTTAAGCCACTTCGAGATATTATACAAGGGTGTAATATGATCATACTTGCGCGCTCCATAGGAAAACCTCAAGCAATTATTCTGTAATTTCTGTAAGCTCTCCCTATCTCTCGCCACTAAAGCTGGCCAATAAACGACATTTGCATAAGATAGAGCTGACAGGATTAGAGTATCACATAGTTTAATTTTGACATCTGAAGGCAAATAGTCTTTGTGCAAATATAATATTTTGAGTTTAGCATAGCCTTTCTGAAGAAGCGCGGAAGTATGTTTACCAAACCTCAACTGACTATCCATGGCCACCCCCAGATTTCTAGCACTGTCCGTAGCTTCAAGGAATTCACCATCGACCTTTATTTGAAAATTAGCATTATTTACTAACAACTCTTTTTGTTTACCGAATATTATCATTTTAGTTTTACCAGCATTTAAGACTAACCCATGTGCCTTCGAATAACTAGAAACAATCTTAAGATCCTCATTAATAGCTTCCGAGGCCTCACATAAATCATTAAGGGAAAAAGAATAGTAAATCTGTGTGTCGTCTGCGTACTGGTGGTTACTACATTTTTTTAAAAACTTACTCAAGTCGGACGTATACAGCGAAAACAATAATGGGGACAGAATACTACCCTGCGGAACGCCCTTATCAAGTAGAAGATAATTAGAAACTGAATTGCTTACAAGGACACGCTGAGATCTATCCAAAAGGTAACTTTTAAAAAATTTAAGTGCGTCCTTACCTACACCAAAGAATTTTAGTTTAGTCAACAATACATTATGGTCCAGCGTGTCAAAAGCTTTACTAAAATCTAACAGGATTAGACAACTATTTTTACCTTGATCACAAGCCTTGTAAAGATCGTCGGTAACCTTCAGTAAAGCGGTCGAAGTACTATGATGAGGACGAAAACCGGATTGAGTTTGAGAGAGAACCTCGTGTGAATTTAAAAATTCGGTAAGCTGCATGGCCACTATTTTTTCCAATATTTTCGAAAGAGTCGGAAGATACTTATTGGACGAACGTTGTTCACATCTTTGGGGGTATCCATTTTCGGAACCGGGACAACGTTGGCTTTCTTCCATGTTGATGGAAATGTGGCTAAAGACAGACAACTGTTTATAATAAAAGTGACATAGCTAAGAAGATAAGATGTTATTAAAGTGAGCATCCTAAGATTAATTTCATCTGTTCCTTTGGCGTTTGATTTAAAATTATAAATTATTTTCTGAACCTCCTCTTCCGTAACCAGAGAAAACCGAAACTCATTTTGAATATTTTCATACTGCTTACCTTCGTAGTTATCTATAACTAGATTATTATTACCTATGTTAGTGGATGGTACACTATCAATAAAAAAATGATTGAAAATGTCTGCTGAGCCAAAATCTGCAGGGTTTGGTTTCGATTGAGAATTTATGTTAAGAAATTTTAATGTTTTCCAGAACCCGGCCGGGTCAACCCTGAATTTATGTTGAAGATATGCTCGTTTTTCATTTCTAATAGCAACAGTAATAAAATTTCTTAAATCCTTATACTCACTCCAGGCAGCATCCGTTTTTAATACTTTATATCTTGAAAGGGCTTTTTTACGTAACTTAATCATGAACTTAATGTTATCAGTTATCCATGGCAGTGGTGGTTTTGTAAATCTGGAGGTTTTAAGTGGAGCATGCAAATTGAAGACGTTTAATAGATTTACATTGAAAAATTCAACCATATTGTCCACATTATCAAGAGAATAGATGTAGTTCCAATCAATGCTAAATAAATCATTCAGAAAGTTATTGAAATCAAAATTAGAGTAATCTCTGTACGTTCGAAAACAAATATTAGGTCTAGTCTTTATTAGTTTTAAAGTGCAGTTTACCAGCCGATGGTCAGATATATTGTCCATCCTAAGAACATCTTGATCCTCCACAAAATCCCGGTTCGAAGTCACAAGTATATCTAATAAAGAATTTGAGTTGTTAGTAATCCTTGTGGCAGAACTTATCAGTTGATACAAACCGTAATTGGTTAAAAGTCGAGATAGAATATTATATCCGTTACTCTGAACATTGCCAAAATCAACATTAAGATCACCTCCAAAGAGGATGCAATCATACTGAGGTAAAAAGGTAGATAAAACCGACTCCAAGTCGTTGATGCAGTTGTTAAGATTAGCAGATGGTGGGCGGTACAAGGAATTTAAATGTGAAATTGTTAATATTTCAGAACAAGTTCTATTATCCGCACTAGTTTCACTTAGTTCAGAATCAATTACAAGGGTTATCACTCACTTTTTGACCATATTCAAATAAACCTCTTGCATTTATGTTTTTCATCGTCGCGACGGATCTTTATAGATTAAATAACTTTTTCAGGTAAGTACCGTTCCATCGACTAGACATTGACTGAACCGACTATACTACTAACAGTACCGTTCGGATAAACTAACTCCGTATAAAATCTCGCCCCGACCCCCAAGGGGGTCGGGCCCACTTAAGGCACACCACTTTGACTGACTTGACTCTCTGATAAAACTCTCTAAAACTGTATCATTACTGTGTCAAGACTATGACTTTACAACAGTACGGTATTTATAGGGTGTCTTCGTTACGTATTTTGTTGATCGCGTGATTGTCTGTGCCAATTATGATACATTCACGAAAAGTCAATGACAATCTCATGGACTTCTCTATAAAGGACTTTATTTCGCGAAGGAAACAGTTTAAAAAGTTTTATCCCCGAGGAGGCCCCGAGCTTAGTTAAGCTCTTTCTAAAGAATTTTGTATGTTAATTTTGCACCCTTTTTGATCCTCTAATTCTAGCACGGAAGAATCAGTGGTATACGTGACTCGGACGGAGTACCACGAGATTTTTGTTATTGGAAACAAGTTGGAATTTTTCCAACTCTCAAGGTGAGGATGAAATAAAATTGTGCAACTTGTTCCTACTTTTAGAACCTTAGGTAGGGTTTGAATTTAAGAATCTTTTTTCCAGTTTACAGTCTTTGGTTTGCAGTGATTGCTCACGACGTGCTCCGAATTTATTTTCATCTAAATTATGTATTTTAAGGTAAGTTCCGTTTGATTATTTTTCAAGAAACAATTATTTTCCAAAACTTTTCTTATTTAAATTTAATTATCTTTTCATTAAGATTTTTTATGAAAGAATATTTTACTATTATAAGAAAATATTTTATATATATTTACCTTACTTACCTCTTCTTGTACGCCATACACTTTTCTTCTATCCATTTCTCTCGTACACATTTTTGCAAAATGGTTATACCTTTTACAATTCCTACATTTTTCCAAAAGCAGGACATCTTCTGCCATGGTTTAGACCACAAGAAGACGTACACTTAGTGTCTCGCTCTTGAGAATTTTTGTGATATTCTTCCTTGCGAGATTCTTGTTTGTTTTCTCTTGTTTTTTCCTTAAGTCTAATTTATGACCTTGTGTGATAGTTTCATTTTCCTCCAACTGCTTGGTCCTTGCAGTAGCCAATTGTGCCGTTTTGCAAATATTCACACACCTGGCCAAAGTAAGTTTAGGCTCTGTCAGTAAGATGTCTCTAATCTTCGAGTCGTATATACCACATACGTTTCTGTCCCTGATCAGACTATCTTTTAAGATTTTAAACTTACAATTTTGACTCAGTTTTCTTAGATCTGTAACGAACATATCAATACTCTCACCTTCTTATTGGTTCCTAGTGTGAAACATGTGCCTGTTTATCGTCTCATTTTCCTTAGGGTAAAAACATAGTGGAGTAGTTCATCTCGCCGCGTTGCTCGCCGTTCATGTTGCCACACATGTCGCCATGCATCGACAGTCGCCACTGCGAAACATAACGGTGTAGTTCACGTCGCCGCGCAGTAGATCGGTGTCCGTCTTTTCATAATATTTGTCACAGTGGTACTTAAAATGTTTACAGATTCAGACAGTGACAGTGACTCTCCAAGTAATGCTTTGAAATGGTGGCTATTACTCTCCAAAAGGGGTAATCGCAGATGAAGTGTGCACCCAATAAATAAAGAACGTACTAAACTTGGAGAATTCTATCATTTGTACCATCAACAAAACAATTACCCAGATCGATATTTTGACTATCTACGAATGACACAACTAACATTTAATTACATATTGGAACTTATAGAACCGAAAATTGAGAAAATGTACACCAACGTACATAAGCAGCCGGTCAGTGCTGAAGAACGATTAGTAATAACACTCAGGTAAGTAGTAAAAAAACATTTACTAATTTAAATAAAAAATTATAATAGTTTTAACAAACAATTTAAGGACTTCTTAAGGATTATAGTTGTAATGAAATCCCCTAGTGTGCAATGTCGTATAATCCAAGTTGACTCTTTCTAGTGGATGTGTTGTAGGAGATGACGCAATTGAAATTGAAGGTTCTACTGAGAGTAAAGTCGAATTGGATATGTCTCTACTATTTTCTGTTGTCACATTATAAACACTCTCCATGAGTATTATTTGAACCTTTATTCTAAACTGTAACTTCTCAGCAGGTAATAAGGCAATAAGTGAGGCAACAGGGAAGTAAAGAAGGCTATATCTTCATCATTTTTATCAATATTCGACGTTAGTTTTGCCCTTTTCATTTCCATTTTTTCTTTTTCTAAGTCCAATAAACTTTTTCCTACGATATCAATCTGACTCGAACGTTTTCTATAACCTAAATTATCAGCCCTTCTTGGAACCAATGGAACTGGATTTGTAGAGGAAGGCGTAGTAATATTAGTTTCGGACGAATATCTAACACTTGAAGTTTCAGAAGATGATGAAGGTGATATATCATTGTCAGTATTTTGTGTGTCTTGTTCGTCCTCACTGTTAATAACCACATCTTCAGTATCTTGTTCCACATCGCCCAAACTACCAGTTGTAGACCTTTTTTGAAAAATGTCTTTCAAAAACATTAAACTTTTGAAATAAGGCCATTCCACAATATCTTCAGCTGGTTCGCCTCCAGAACGCACAACAGGAAGCTTATCAAAATGAACTTTAAACTGCTGCCTCAGTACCTTCCAGATCTTCTTAGCTGCTGCAACTAGAAAATAAAAAAAAGTTTTAGTAATATAATTAATTGATAAAATAATTATTGAATAATGCATTTTTTGTCAGGTTCTTAGCAACTGGAAACTCATTTAAAAGTCCCGCCTTTTCATTTCGGTTGGGGGCTACTACTGTTGCTACTATTGTAAAGGAAATTACTACCTTATTATGGGAATGTTTGCAACCGTTACATATGAAGCCACCTACTCGAGAAACTTTTACGAAAATTGCAAATACTTTCAATGACAAATGGCACTTTCCACACTGTCTTGGTGCAATTGACGGTAAATGCTCGATTTTTTTTCCAGCTTTTCTTATCTGCTTCTGGAATCTCTAATGTCTCATAAATCTCTTGAGTTTCTGAACCTATTATGTGTAATAGTATAGCTACTTTTCTCCTCTGAGATTTCTTCATCGTCTTTTAGCCAGATGCCTCTATATATATTAAAAAACTGCTGTTTCCATTTTCTATAATTTCCTGCTAGGAAGGAAATTTTTAACTAAACTAAAACACAATTTATTTTATATAAAAATTATCAAAAAAGTTTTTTCTAACATAAGTGTAATAGTTATTTAAAATACCTTTAAAATACTTTAAGAAAATGAATCAGTTGGCTGAAAAAGAATATTTCTTATCATTCTTGACGGCTTCCAAGAGCTTATTGTTTTTAACTGCCATATTATAAAATTCTTTGCAAGTAAAACCAAAATTTGTTTTAATCTGAAGCTCTGCTTTAAATATGGTCAACCAGAGCTTACTGCGGCTGTCGCTCTAGGCCGCATTGCACAAAGAAAAAACTCTCGTTTTTGTTCCGTTTCAAAAAAAAATTTTAGAGTGTTGTGAAAAAAAAACTCAAATAACATTCGCTGTGGAAATAACGCTGTACTAAAAAATTATCTTCAGAAAAGAGACCTGAAGGGAATGGGAACTTGTTCTTCCTGAGAAAGGAAATAACTCTTAATTGCTGGAATAATATTCAGTAATCTTTCTATGGCTGGAGATAAACTTAACCAGCGAGTGGGCACATGTCTTAAAATTGTTTTGTATTCTAAATCCACGAAGTTAAAAAATCTCTTAATTATTTGCACCTTTTCGCCTGGGATGAAAAATGACTGAAAGTTTTTAAAATCAAAGTTTCTACATCGAAACAGCATTTTGTTAAAGCATTCTTCACAGAATTGTTTACCATGTGGGCAGGGCAACCTACTGCTACAACTGTATTATTTTCTTTGTGAATTAATTGGTACACAGAATGAAAGCGCCCAAAACTTACACTGGCGTTATCAGCCGATTAACAAAACATATTGTTTAATGATAGTCCAGAATGTTGAATTATATTTCTTAAATTAGTTTAAATGACATTTGCGGTCTCGTCGGGATCTTCGAAAAAATCAAAAAGACATAATTTTACTCCTTCTGATGAAGTATAGTAGGGGAGAGTGGTCCACAGTAAAACTTTTTTTGTTACTCTAGATGTTTTTTAAAAACTGGTTAAACATCAGGTTCATAATGTAAAGTATCGCCAAACGGGGTGACGGCGATCAAAAAAATTATGTTTTTGGGGGATAACTAAAAAACTAGTAATTATTTTTTTATGCAATTAATAATATAACTTTCTTGATGCTTAGGCCGTCGATTGGTGACTGGAGCAAAGTTTTAGGTGGCGTATTTTTTTTTAAATTTTGGATTAAAGGGTGATCGACTTCACCCCAGGGTTCGGGGTGAAGTCGACCACCCCTTTAAAAATAAATATTTCCAACATTAGGATCATTTTAAGGAAAAATAAGCTTTTATTCTTTCGACAGGCTTTACATATCCATTGATTTCTTAATGACATAAACTACAAACAAACAAAAACAAAGTAAACTTAAAAATAAAAATACAGATTAAAAATAAAAACAAAAGACACATAAAAAAATATTCAAAACGAACGCATAAATTCCTTACTGAAGCGTTTTCAGTTCTTCCTCTTTAAGCGACAAGAAATATTTGCCTCGCTTTAGCGATTTTAAATTGACTTTTCGGACAATCTGTTCCCTGTTTATGACAGACTGATCCGGAATATTTGGGAAACTGAAGAACGTTGATTTGTTCGAAGAATGCTTACTAAATGTATTCACAACTATTTCAGCTTCTGAGATTTCAATATTTCAGCGATATAAGATCGATCTCTCTTATTTGTTTTATATTTTGTGATGATAAAGTCTCCTTTATCCCAGCTGCCGGATGGATCAAGAATGTTGGCTGGCGCAGCGGAACCTTCTCCAATTTCATAATCATCTATGTTGATATTCTGTTTCACTGCATCCAATATTTGTGATTTTCCTCTTCGCTGTCGCTTATTAAGATTTCTCCCTTACGCCTTATGGGCTAGTTGCAACTTCTCTGGCTCTCTTCTCTCAAATCTTCTGTGCCTTTTTCCAGCGGCTATGTTCAGTTTTTTTCCTCGCTTTGGGGCATCATTAGGCCCAGTGTTGAGCTGGTGTAGATAATCTACAAGCACTGTAGTCATTGAAGTTTCTGCCTCCGGTATAGCAGGCGCTATTCTTTTTACCTTTGCAAAAACAGCATCGGGATTAAAAGGAACTAAGCCGCATGCTTTAAATCCAGCTAGAATATTATTCATTTCGCGATTCCCAAGCCCCTCAACTGTGGTTTTTAATATTCTGGGAAATACAGTTTTTGGTAAAACCCCCCTCTTCAGTTTCCATTCTTCCAGATTTCTTTTCCGTGATGCTTTCAGAGGACGAAAATAAGCCACGTCTAGTGGCTAGAGCATGTGTGTCGAATTGGGGGGGGAGTAAGACAAACTTGATATTGTTGTTTCACACTCTTGAATAACACTGATAGTAATATGACTTTGCAAGTTATCTCCATTATGCAGCTTGGTCCCTTCTAATTTCCGGAAAATGGAAGTCGGTCCTGAACCAATCGTCAAACAATTCAGAATAAAACCACCCCTTTGGAGACCTGTTGTACATTTCTCCTGATAATCCGCCCTCCTTCCAGCCTTCATAAAGGTGCTTAGCTTTGTACACCGTATAAGTGGGGAGACGAGTTCCATCAGCAGCTATTGCAAACATAACTGTTGTGCTACATTTGCTGGTGTCAAGTGTCCTATAGGCATGTTTGCTTCCTTTCTTCAGCACCACTTTAACAGCGCCGGGATCGTCAACAAAGTTTGTCTCGTCGTAGTTGACAACGTTTTGTAGTGGGAGATCCCTTATAATTTCCGCCACATTTAGGAAATATTCCTCAATAATTTCGTATGTTACAGCGGCTCTCACTCGCTTTGTATTCTCCGCAAGCTTGATTGTAAGCCGGGGATGCCTCTTCATCAGTCCATTAAACCAGCCTTCTCCTGGCATATTATTGGTAAATCGCTTTTCAGTGATGCCGCGTTGATTTAAATATTGCTGCGTGATTCGCCTAATATCCATAGGCTTCAATGGGAAATCCCACTCATCACAGGTTTGCAAAGCATTCACTAATAAAGTTTCAGACTGATCGTCAAGAGCAGGTTGACCACCATATGTCAAGGGATGTGCCGCATAAAAGTGATCGTTTAGTGTCACATATGGCACTGCAAAATATTCTGACGCTTTTCGCATGCTCAATCTGCCTTGGCGCACTGCATCCAGCGCGCTCTCTAAATACGCGGCGTTATAGTTTCTTTTGCCGTAAGCACCCAGTCTCTTTACGTATTTTCGTGGCATCTATAAAAATAAAGAAAAAAAAATTTAAAATACGATTCACCCCCGCCCTGCCCGACATCCCTCATATGCTAGCACACAAAATTCATATGAGAAAATCATGCAAGAACAAATTGCTTAAACATAACCTCAAACCCAACAAATTATAGCAAAAACCTAACAAAATACAGTAAAAACCAAGTGACCGATTTGACCCCGTTGTTTTGTTTGTACACACAAATATTGCAATTAAAACCATACAAAAAATAAATCAGCATGTCTGATTGTGGACACCCTTTCTTGAATATATTCCTTATAACCTTGAAGGGGTCGGACGGGTCCCGTACGGCTGTGCAACTAATTGATTTCACATATTTTACACATTGAAAAATTTTGCGTTTTACTATTTAAATATTTTTGGAAAACTTACTTTTCACAATTAACCAGCACCACCGACAAAATGAATGTTCACCTGTTGGACACACGAACGTAAATAAAAATCATCTGATTTGTAATTCCTTGTTGCCATAATGCTCAATAATAAATGAAAAACCGGTTTGATCAACTTCACTCCTGCCGATCGACTTCACCCCTTTTGACGGTAACCTTTATTTTCCAAAAGAAAATAAACAAAAGTTAAAAACTTAAATTCTAGAAATATTTATTGTTGACATTGCATATAGTCTCACTGTGCCCCATGGTGGTCTATAGTAAGACTTAACGTGGTCCACAGTAAGACGACCCTTTATTGGACATCTAGCTGACCAAAATTAACTTCAAACTGGACACATTGATTTTGTCTTTTTTTTCCAAATAATGTTGGAACTGGCAAAATCATTACGATGTTTTTAAACAAAACAGTAGCAACTTCTGGAACATTTGGGTAGACGAATTTGTTTGATCTATTATTTCTTCGCTAATAACTTATATCATATTCAGATTCATGGGAGATATTGCTTAAGATTTTGCTAATGAAATATTTTGTTGGTTTTTTCCCAGAAAATTAAAAAATTGATCGACTTACCAGAAGGATGATCAATTTGAATTTTCCGAGCTTTTCTTCTGAAGATAATTACACAAAGTAGTGTAGTCGGTCGCCTCCCGTCGAGGTACATGTTTTTAAAGTAAACAAACAAGAACCTTTTTTGTCCCTATGTCCTAGCAGGTAGTAGAATCACTTCGTTTTTTATAAATAATCAAATCGCACTGGGCTATTTGGGAGGGAGGGTTGTAATTATCTTCAGAAGAAAGGCTCGGAAAATTCAAATTGATCATCCTTCAGGTTAGTCGATCAATTTTTTAAATTTTCCTTCGCTTTTCTTTTTCGCTAATTACACAAAGTAGCTGTTTAAAGGAATTCTAATTGCGATATTTAAGAAAAATACATATATTTATTTATACAGAATACTTATATAACCTAGTTAAAACATATTAAATTATTATTTGTTATAATTTTAACAACAACTGCACTATAATAAGCACAATCAATCCGCATACATTATACATGTGATATCGTGACCGGATTAAAAAGCTTTCTAAAAACTTTCTTTTTATTCACATATTACAAATAAAAGATTTATAATAGAAGGTTAAGTTGACAAGAACTCAGAATTATCTAAAAACTGAAAATGGCGCTGCTAAATGCAGGTATTTATATTATAAAAGTTAGAACGCAATATTGCACAATATGTTGTAATAATAGAATCTTTTCATATGGGTCAGCAAGAAATAAGATATAAGTTCTTATGACAAAGCATAATTTGATACCTGCATCCTTTACACATAAGCGACTTAGAATACCTTCCTTATATTATAAATATTTGGTATATAACAACTCCCCTTTATAAAAAAAGTTAATGCTTTACAATGCGGTAATTTGTGAAAGCAGTATACAGGGTCCGCAAACGAAGCGTGGACGGAAGATTAAATCGTTATCGAAGAACTTATCAACAATGCTAAAACAGCTTGAGATATTGGATTAAAATCGGCATGTTTTAAAAATATTTTACATTATACAGGGTGGCCCAAAAAAGTGTGAAAGCATAAAGTTATATTTTTTTAAATGGGACACTCAGTATTTTATTGCATATTTAGGTTCGTATTACTATCGTTTATAAGTGCCTCAAATTTTATTTAATTTGGTTTTGTAGTTTCGGAGAAATAAATTAAAAACTAAAAAAAAAAGTTTTGCAGTCCTGAATAAAAAAATCAAAAAAAAAATCCAGTACTATTTTTTGTACCTCGGCATTGAGTGAAATTTATGACAAGAGGTCTAGAGATACTATGAATGTAATTGCGTTTATTTATTTTATACAGGGTGTTCGTAATAAGGTTTCAAAAACCCCACATTTTAAAATAATTTTTCTCAAGTTTTTCAAATGGAACACCCTGTATATTATTTGGCTATTTGACGTAGAATTCCTAGACAATTTTTTTTTGTAATACAAGCATATAAGTTATATCGAGCCGTTTTCGAAATAATTATAAATATCATAAATTATGTTGATTAAATAGAGTTTTATTGGGAAATTTTGTTATAGGCGACTAGACTAATAATTGTAAACTAAAGTAAATGTTCAAAATAGCTTGCTTTTACTATTAGAGTTTGCCGTATTTTAGTTATTTCGATATAAATTTTAAAAGCCTACATTTTTGCTACTTTTATTTATTTAATTTTATTTTTTATTCTGAATCGAGTTGCCATGACTTTTTTTGTTTAGATTGTCACTATGACAGCCAAATAAAATTATTTGATTTGTTCAGTCGTCGAAATTAAGTACTAACTTACACAAAATGTCGAATTTTACAACTTTAGAAATGGTAAATATGATTTTCATACTGGGTGAATGTGCAAGAAATTGCCTCCTCGCGAGCCGAGTATATGTTGAAAGATATCCAGATATTGAGAGAAAGCCGAGACCAGAAACCTTCGAGAAGTTGTTGCAAATGAACTTATGCATAACAAATGTAAACCATTAAAAAGTTACCGCTAGATTTTAAGAAAAAGTAGCAAAAATGTAGGCTTTTAAAATTTATATCGAAATAACTAAAATACGGTAAACTCTAAGAGTAAAAGGAAGCTATTTTGAACATTTACTTTAGTTTACAATTATTAGTCTAGTGGCCTATAACAAAATTTCCCAATAAAAACTCTATTTAAACAACATAATTTATAATATTTATAATTATTTCGAAAACGGCTGGATATAACTTATAGCTTGTATTACAAAAAAAAATTGTCTATGAATTCTACGTCAAATAGCCAAATAATATACAGGGTGTTCCATTTGAAAAACTTGAGAAAAATTATTTTAAAATGTGAGGTTTTTGAAGGCTTATTATGAACACCCTGTATAAAATGAATAAACGCAATTACATTCATAGTATCTCTTGTCATAAATTTCACTCAATATTGAGGTTAAAAAAATAGTTCTGGATTGTTTTTTTTGATTTTTTGATTCAGGACTGCAAAACTTTTTTTTTTAGTTTTTAATTTATTTCTCCCAAACTACAAAACCAAATTAAATAAAATTTGAGGCACTTATAAACGATAGTAATACGAACCTAAATATGCAATAAAATACTGGGTGTCCCATTTAAAAAAATATAACTTTATGCTGTCACACTTTTTTGGGCCACCCTGTATAATGTAAAATATTTTTAAAACATGCCGCTTTTAATCCAATATCTCAAGCTGTTTTAGTATTGTTGATAAGTTCTTCGATAACGATTTAATCTTCCGTCCACGCTTCGTTTGCGGACCCTGTATAATAATAATAGGATACCATATAAGCAATTGGCAATAATTGATAAAATGAATAAATAATAAAAGCATAATGCAATGTTTTTAATAAAGAAATGACAATATTATCGGATTGAACATAATTTTTGAAATTCATGCAAAATTTTTATTTAAATTTGTATTTTGGTTTTCAATGATTTCGATTTCTCCTTCATCAATTGATTCACCAAGACGAATGCTTGGACGTCTTCGCGGTATCATTTTGGAAAATCTTTTCCCTAGTAATGATATTGCGGGTTTTGGAGAAGGTGGATCTGGAGGGTTAGAATGATCGATACTGATTCCAATCATTCGCCTACGTCTTTGACATTTTCGAAAAATATAGACACTTATACTATACAACTACTATTAAGGTTATAGAGACATAAGTGAACCAAGGTATATATTTTTGTTCAAAAGGTTCATTAATTAGATCATCTATATCTTTAGAATATTGATCCAATTTATGCTTAGCAATTTCTAAATCTTCGAGATTTAAGTCATTATTTTTTAATGGTTTTAAATTTAATTTTTCATGAGCGTTATCTGGCATGTCAATACAACAATTGAAAGGAATTATAATTGTATTAGAATAATTATGATGCCATTCGGAGACCTTAGTCATTGAGGCTTGAATTTTCGTTGTTCCAATAAATACTGAACAACTAGGTTGTAAAGTTAATATATTATTAGTATTGATTATTTCTGATATTGGATCAGCATTCTCACACTTAATTGTTATTGGAGTTTGATCAGTTACTATCTTATAATCTTGAGTATAAATTGAAATAACTTCACAATTTTTTGGAAGGCTAGTAAATTGCGGTGTTTTTAAAAGTTTCGCTTCGCAAATAGCATTGGAATCGATTGGATATGAGTACAAATTTTTACAAAGCTTAATATTAATCATAACTTCTTTACAATGTTCAATATCAGATAATGTAATGAACTGATCTGAATCATCACCTTTCGTTATGTATCTTTGGATAGTTGGTAAAATATAGTGTAGTTTAGTTCGATTATCTTTGGTTGGAATGGGATATAATCTATAAACTGTATATAATCCGGTTCAACCAGAGGAATATCTAAAACGAATATTAATTTATCCATTCTTTGGAAGGCTGCCAATTCAATGATGTCTAAATAAGTAGCGACCTTTGCTTCTCTAGGAGATAGAGGCAAATTATTTTTTTGAAGGCTTTTAGCGATATTTTCTAATGAGGACACTAAATCTTTTGGTGTTATAATTGAAGTATGACTTATATTTAGTCTCGCGAAGGTAACAGCGTTTAGAATATCGTTTAATTGATATTCTATAAAAGAGTAGGATTCCATTAATTGTTGACAGACATTTATAAGTTGTATTTTTCTTTTTACTTGTTCAATTTCATCCGAAATATCCCAAATGCTTTGTTCTATCTGCTTCAAATCTTTGTTAAAAGTTTCTTTGTCTATTTGGAGTTTTCTAATGGTTTCATTAAAGTTTTTAATTACGGATGTTGTTACCATTATTTGTTTTTTCATTAAAGCTTCGAGTTGATGTTCGTCTTTTTCAATTTTATTTATGCAGTTATTGTAATATTCTCCATCTGAAGCGTCTAGATTTCCGGTAATAAATTTCCAAATGCTTCCAGCCGTTGATTAAACCACGTTTTCTTCTAGGTTTTGTTGATACATCCAGTTCTAGTTCTTCAAATTTATCTTTTATATCTCGAGAAATTTGTCCAAGTAGGCTTATGTGTGTTTTTATATCAACATGTATACTTTCCATGTGGAAATGTTGATTAATATTTAACATGGCGGTGAGGCTGTGTAAAATATTATTGTTATTTTCATATACATCTTTAAGTCTTTTTGTATCTTTATAGACTAAAAGTGTCCATTTATCATTCCATACTTTTAATTTAGTTTCTCTTTGATCTGTGATTCTTTTACATATACCTTGTCACCGACTGTATGGTCTGAGTTGTCTCTTTTTACATGTTCATCAGATTTTTCCTTAGCTTTTTCTTTTGATTAGATTGTTCTTTTTCTTGCAAGTTCGTAATAATGTTTGACTCTTGCATTGAGGTCTCTGATATATTTGGAAACGATTTATCTCTGATTATAGAGGGTTTCTGGAGGTCTTGTCCATTTTTTTCGGTACAACCCATACCGGACTTGACCATGGTGAAATTGAAGGCTGTATGATTCCTTGTTCTAGCATCTTATTTACTTGTGTCTTTACCTCATCTTTATGGGCATGTGGATATCTGTATGACTTGGTATGAATTGGTCTGGCATCTTTCGTTTTGATTGAATGTTTGATTTCACTTGTAAAGGTTAATGTGTTCCTTCTAGGTAGAATATATCGGCAAATTCTAGACAAATGAGAGATCACTTCTTGTTCCTCAACGTTCATATGTTCTGTTCTTAATTGATTTATGATTTCTTCATCTCTGTTAATCGCATGTGGAACTGAGGTGTTACTCTTATTAAAATTCCGAACTGAAGTAGTTTCCTTAATAAGGGATTCAAACTTTAGGGCACAAATATTTATTGTTTTGGGAATCATGTTAATGTTATGATGTTAAAAATTCTCCTTGTTCGTTTATTTTTACTATTGCATTTGGTAATCGAACCTTATCGATGCATTGGGCTAAAAGAATGGCTTCTGTATTTCTTAATTTATTTGTCTTTAATTTACAAATTTTTTCTGTACGGGTTTCCATTTTTATAATATTATTAAAGTTGTTTATATTTTCTTCAGTAGAAGTTTCTTATCTTAAAGTTTGTAATTAATTGTTTATTCTTTAAGTCAACGATACAGTTGTAATGCTCTAAGAAATCTGAACCGAGTAATCCGTCGAATTCTATATCCAGATTATAAATAAAGACTTTGTGTGGGTCGTTGTCAACAAGCGGAATTAAAGCTGATTGTGTAATTAAGACGTTTTCATTAGTGATACCTTTAACTAATAGATTTTCTGTAATTCTTGTTTTAAAATTTTCGCATGTTTAAAAATAGAAATTCCTGCTCCTGTATCAATTAATAATTTGAAGGTTTTTGTTCTATCGAAAATGTAATAGAGATTTTGAGATGAGACAGTGTTTAAAGAAAATTTTGTTCTAAATTTTTGGGGTTCGATGACTGGTCTTCCTGAACTGTCCTTTCATAAAATTGGTAATTTGTGTTATTTCTGAGGCTTCGTTCTGAAAATTTACGTTTGTTTGAAAAATTTTTCTCAGTGTCCAATGATAATTTTTCATTTTCGTTGTATTGGATTTGGTTTTCTGAATAGGGACGAAAATTATCCGAATAATCTTCGTAATATTCATTTTCATAACATTGTTCTTCGTACTCGTTTTGAGATTCGTAATTATTAGTGTCATAGTTTGTGCCATGATTTGTGTTCATATCGTAATTAGGATTATATTCATTATTATCTGTATTTAAATGGTAAGTTTTTTGTTGGTATTTTGAAATTTTGTTTGATTTTGATTAGAGGACGAGGGTGGAAAATTTGGTCGTTGGTTGTTTTGAAAATTTGGTCGTTGGTTGTTTTGAAAATTTGGTCGTTGGCTGTTCTGAAAATTTGTGGACTGCGTCCTTTGTTGATTATTTTGGGGGAATGCGGTTTGTGTCCTAAACTGGCTGTTTTGAGGATATGAGGACTGCGTCCTATATTGATTTTGCGCATACATGGGTTGATAAGTATGATTAAATTGTGGTGCCGACTGGGGTCTTTGAGTTTGTTTAGTTCTGCATTCGTTTACGTTGTGACTACTTTTCTTACAAAATGAGCAAAATTTTGGAGTTGAAATTTGGGGTTTTAGATTCTTTTGAAATTTTTGATTTTCAAAATATGATAATTGTAATTCTCTTTTTATTCGATTTATGGCATCTAACATTGTGGTAGGATTCCCTACTCTAATTGCTTGTCCTAATTTTGATTCTACACCGGTTAAAAGGGTATTTAAACACATCTTGTCAATTAGTAAAATTTGTGCGTTTTTCTGTGGTTGAGTTAAAATTTGTTTCGCGACGGCTGCATGCATTTTTGCATTGTGCGTTTGTATACGCGCGGCGAAAGTTAAAGGACTTTCGGTCGCCAATTGATGCATTCTTTGTAAATCTTGTATCAAGGAAGTGAGATCTCTTGGATCACCAAAATGTACTATTAATAATTGAGAGATATCATTCCACGTATTTAGATGTCTTGAATTAATTAATTGAGCAGCTTTTCCACGCAATTGATTTTTTATTACAAGTAGTATTTCTTGATTTTGAGTGCACATATCGTTTGCTCTGTTACACGCATTAATAAAGGGATTAAGAGAAATTTGATCTCCGTCATATTCGGGTACTAAGCAAAATATTTCTGACAATTTCTATGGTTCAACTTCAACAACAACGGGGTCACGGACTTCGTTATTAGCCATTTTTTTAAAATATATATGTGTGTGTGTGTCTGTGTGTGTGTGTGTGTGTGTGTGTGTGTGTGTGTGTGTGTGTGTGTGTGTGTGTGTGTGTGTGTGTGTGTGTGTGCGCGCGTGTGTGTGTGTGTGCGTGCGTGCGTGCGTGCGTGCGTGCGTGCGTGCGTGCGTGCGTGCGTGCGTTCGTGCGTTCGTGCGTGCGTGCGTGCGTGCGTGCGTGCGTGCGTGCGTGCGTGCGTGCGTGCGTGCGTGCGTGCGTGCGTGTGTTTGTGTGTGTGTGTGTGTGTGTGTGTGTGAGTGTGTGAGTTTCGATAATTCGGAGTATAGATTTTCGTAAATGATTCAAATCAGTTGTAAAATCAATAAATCAATAAATCAAAATTAATAAATCAATAAACAGTTTGAAACAATAAACAAAATTAATCAATTTAAAATGTCAAATCAATAACAATAACTTACATAAAATGAAGAAACATTGGTAAACTTGGGAATGGGGAATCAACTGTCCAACGTGTCAAGGGTTTCACTAGGTGTTCCTAATCCACACGTTGCATTTCGGCTGCGACGTGTCAGGGGTTCCACTGGGTGCTCCTAATCCACACGTCGTTGTAAGAGTTTACTCAGCTTCAATTACAGTTGGAGATTCGACGACCTCTAGGAGTTAGATCTTGCTCGCAAGCCACTTGTTCTACCAAGTACTTGGGCTCGTTCGTCCCTTGCTTTGTGTTTGGGCTCGTTCGTCCCTTGATGAGCTCTTCTTGAGCAATTGGTCCTTTTCTTTTGGATCAGACGGTTCTTCCCTGTTTAAGAATAGGAATTCACTCGCATTTTTGGTCTTTTTGGTGACCTTTTTGTTTGCGATTTCGAGAAATCCTACCGACTGCGCCAATTTGTGATATCGTGACCGAATTAAAAAGCTTTTTAAAAACATTCTTTTTATTCACGTATTACAAATAAAAGATTTATAACAAAAGGTTAAGTTGACAAGAATTATCTAAAAACTGAAAATGGCGCTGCTAGATGCAGGTATTTATATTATAAAAGTTAGAACGCAATATTGCACAATATGTTGTAATAGTAGAATCTTCCCATATGGATCTGCAAGAAATAAGATATACGTTTTTATGACAAAGCATAATTTGATACGTGCATCCTTTACAGATAAGCGACTTAGAATACCTTTATTATATTATAGTAATATTTGGTATGTAACATACATATGTATGTCTAAACAACAAATCGTGTAGTCTGAAGTAAGAGTACACAACAATTTTTAATCTTTTTTATCCTGAGTTAAGTATTGCACTAGCAAAATCAATACTATTGTGGATTACAGATAAGTACATTTATTGAAAATATTTGAGGAGTTGGTCCAGCCTGCTGAATATTTATTGTGTCGATTGTGACTCCTGAGCGATAGCTGCCGAAGTTGCTGCGTGTCTTGTACTGTGGCTTGAAAGTATGCTGGTGTCTACGCCGCTGAGCTTTACAGTTTTCTTCAACCATCGACTTATGGTTTGTGAGCTTGCCTAGTGATGTGGTTTTCTATGTGATATGATAAGATATTTGTCGCCATCTTTACGTATATCTCTTGTTTTATTAATAGACTGTATTAGTGTAGGTGCAACACAAAGTACTGGGCATTCCGAGAAAAATCTAAAGCACAGCGAGGGTTGCGGTCTATTTGGACCTGATACTTTATTTTTGTCAGGTATTCTTATACTTATATTAGTCGCCGAGATATTTATGTTATTTAGATATATTTTTGTTAGGGTTTGAGCCCTCTGTGCTGTCGTTAAAGCTAAAGGCATTACTAGTTTTAAAGTTAATTTTTCTAAGGTTAACGTATTTAAGGGATAAAGATTATTTATGAAATTTAAGATAATTTGGGGATCCCAGGTAAATTTGTATTTTGGCTCAGGGGGTCTGAGATGACTTTGATGAATCTTTTAATAATGATTTCGTCCCCCAGATTAGGTGGATTAATTAGGTTCAATGCTGATCTGTGCATATTAATAACAGAGTAAGACAAAGAATTTTCGAATTGTTTCTGAATGAAATTTAAGAAGTGTGGTAATTTGAATCGCCAGAGATCAATGTTTTGTTCGCTGCAAAAACTTCACCACTTTCGGTAACAAGAGTCGTATTGTTTAAGGGTCCCTTCTGATATGGATGCTATTATCGTTGATATTGCGATGTCTGGGACCTTTCGCTTCAACATAGATTGCCTGATAATTTCCCGAGAGCCAACTTAAGCGTCTTGCGGAGGGGATGTAGATCTCTAAAAGGTGAAAGTAATAAGTCTAATTCTGGTATAAAAATAAGTGGTTAATTTACTAACAGTTTGTTAAAAAGATGCCAGTTTTGGGAGGGCCAATTTGGCACTCGAGAATTCAGTTTAATACTCTGGAAATGGCGGAAATGCATAAAAACATGACACCCATCTAAATGTAAATGCAACAATATATGTGCATTCGGGTCCAGGGTTCCCATGAAGCGTATATTGGGCATTTTGTGTTTATTTTAGATAAATCAATTACTGGTGTTCCGAAATGTTTACAATTTTTTTTAAATCGATTTCTTTTTAATTCATTTTCCGTTTCTAGAGATCTAGATCGAGATTCTGAATCCGCATTTATGTTCTCCTTTATGGGCATGTATGTTCCAAATATAAAAATTTTTGATTTTCATAAAAGTCCCATTTCTGATTGCGTTTAATTTTTTAAACTGAACGCTTCCTTTTTTGTTAATGCAAGCAATTGCTGTTTGGTTGTCAATTCGTAGGATAATGTTGCAGTCGTGCAAGTCTTTTGCGAATGATTTTATTGCGTAAAATACAGTCAGTAATTCTAAAAAGTTAATATGCTGTTGTTTTTCATCGGGGCCCAAAATCCTTGAATCGGTATTTTATTGCAGTATGCATCCCACCCTGAATTCGAAGCGTCTGTATAAATTATTTTCTCAAAATCTTTTGTAACGTCAAGCTTTCGAAATGAATTTGTAATGTTTGTAATCCACCAATCATAGTCTAAATTTAAACTGTTTGGTAATGTGATAACAAAAGTTGTAGTTTTTTTCATATTTTTTAGCGTAAATATATTTTACTTGTTCGAATATTTTAATGTGCACCCAATCGTAAGCCACTGGTGGGCAAGCTGCGGCTAGCTTTCCGATAACGCTGGCGAAACAGCGAATAGAACATCTTGGATTATTTTTCATGGATAAGAGATTTTTGCGAATCACGATCTTTTTCTTATTTGGCAGTCGCAATGTCATTAATGATGTATCGAAACTATACCCCAAAAATACGAGTTCTTTGGACGGATGTACAGAACTTTTCTTATTTGATTGAGTTGATTATAAATCCTAATCTGTTAAGTAAGGTAATGGTCTTATTGACCGCTTCCTGACAACCTGATTGGGAAGGGTCTATTATAAGAATATCGTCTAGGTAAATGACAAATACAATATTCCATTGTCTTAGTGTCTTGACCACCGGTTTTAAAAGCTTTGTAAATAGGAATGGTGCAATATTTAACCCAAATGGTAAGCAGATTTTATTATGAAATGAAAATCGAAGATATTTACCATATTTTTGGTGGATACGGACCAGATAATATGCATCTTTTAAATCTATGAAGTAGGAATATTTTGTAATTAGTCTAGTGACGCTTCGGTAATCTTCGATTTTGAAGTAAGGGGCTTCTATGAAAGAAATTAGGTTTTTTAGATTCAAAATTAATTTATATTTTCCGTCCGGCTTTTTTCTCAAAAAGTATGTGGATAAAAATTCTCCCGACATTGATTTGCATTCAGATTTCAGATATCGCCCCTATTGTTAATAAGTTATCAATTTGTTCCCTGTAAATACGATGTTATCTAAACTGCTGGCCATTTGCTTTCGAGCAAGAAAAATTTCGCCTAAATTTAAAAGCTAATATTTTCTGAACCAGATATGACATCCATCTCCGGTTTTTAATGGTTGATAGATTTGTCCCTTAGGAAACAATTGCCAAAGTTGTATTGTCTTAAAATGTCAGCAAGTTTTATATACAGAGTGTTAAAGAGGACGATGATTTTTGCTCCAATTTCAATAGCATGTAACTTTCACAATAATATTTTTAAATTTTATCACTGTACGTCAATTGAATCACTGGTTCATAGCAAAGAAAGTAATTTGTCAAATTTTTGATATCTGCTATATTTTAAGAGATACCGATTTTTTTGAAAAACTTTGCTTTTTTTCAACTTTTTGTTAGCTAGATCCCACTGTGCGTTGTACCGTGCAAACTTTGTAAGTGATTATTATACCTTATGAAAAGCTTGTTTCTGTTCAGTAACAACAATTGTATCTAAATGTTGTGATGTGCAGTGGCGTGCTTATAATCACTTATATGTCTATGCTTTATGAGTATCTCACAATTTTCTTGTATTGGAAAGTACTCGCCCCTAGATTAGGCAAGTTTTTCCATATTTTTTAGTTTTTCATATCGCGCTACAGGTGTATTGTGTCTATAAAATTTTAAAAAAGATAATTTTTTTATTTAATTGTTTGAAAAAATTTATTTATTAATTTCTAACTTTCTAACACGACACTATTCCTAAAATTAAACTTACATTGAAAGGCACTTTAATATTAAATAACGCTAGTTTGATTATGATGGGATTAATACCTTGTAGGCCCTCCTCGTACATTAACGACCTCTTGACATCGCCGTGGCATACTGAGGACTAACAGGTTGATAAATGCCCTAGGTATATTTTGCCACTCTTCTTCAATGGCCACTGCCAGTTCCTCTAAAGTTTGAGGCGGATTTTCTCTGGATCGCACTAATAATTTCAGCCGATACCACACATGCTCTATTACGTTTAAATCAGGAGATTTTGGCGGCAGGTTTAACTGCTGAACGGTCCTTTCCCTCAAAAATTCCTGAACGTTGTTTGCCCTGTGTGGTCTCGCATTATCGTCAATTAATAGTGTGAATAGTGAATAGCGTCGTGTTAGAAAGTTATTTTTTTATTTTATTTATTTATTTATTAACGGGCGCTGCCCAATTTTACAACATAAACAAACTTATTGCTAACATCACAAAAGTTTACCTACATATATTTAGACTTAAAACTATATAAACTATAAATATATTTATATTAGAAAATTAGAGATTTCAAATCATACGCAGTTGATTGACAAAACTGGGCCAATTTGAAAAGAAATCAAGTGTGGGATGTTCATTGGCCAGTCTACATGATCTAGAGATAAAATTGTTTCTGCCATAGTTTGTTCTATGCGCAGGGATTGAGAAGGTATTCCTCAGACGTGTTTCCCTTGAAGGTACATGCAGACTTATTTTATTTAGTAAAACAGGGCAATTATATTTACTATGTAAAATATTGAAAAGCATTTTGAGGTCTTTTACATCGCGTCGTTGTTTAAGCGTCCCAACTTGAATATTAGACTCCAGTTGAGAGTATGTCAGTTCTGGAGTGTTATGTTTGAAGGCTATGTATTTTAAGAATTTGTGTTGTACCCTCTCTATGCTCAGGATGTGAATATTATAACTAGGGTTCCAGACACAGGAAGAGTATTCAAGATGAGTTCTTATTAAAGAGCAATATAGTTGTTTGATAGCCTTAGAATTTGTGAACTCACAAGTAACACGCTTTATAAATCCAAGAAGTTGTAGAGATTTGGATATAGAGGTGTGGATGTGAGGTATAAAGGTGAGCTTTGAGTCCATAATTAGTCCTAAATCCTTCATTTCAGAAACACAGGTAAGTAGGTTATTTCCAATAGAATAAGGTTGTTCGAATACTGACCTAGATTTGTGGAAAATGATAGAGTGGCACTTCGAGGCATTCAACTCCATACCGTTTTTGCTGCACCAAGTCACCAATCTGTCTAAGTCAGATTGAAGTCTTAAAGAGTCAAAAGGGGAGGAAATTTCCATGTATAATTTTAAATCATCAGCAAAGAGGAGGAAGTAACTATATACAAAGTGTGGCCCTAGGTCGTTGATAAACAGATTAAAGAAAAGCGGGCCCAAGTGAGACCCTTGAGGAACGCCAGATGGGACTAGAATAGTTTTCGAATAAAAATTGTTGAACCGAACTATTTGGGAACGACCCGTCAAGTAACTCTGTATCCAGGACAGTAGTTCACCGCCAATACCGAAACCCTGCAGCTTAGACAATAGAATAGCATGGTTAACTCTATCAAATGCCTTAGAGAAGTCAGTATAGATCGAGTGTACCTGAGAGCCTCTCTCCAAGGCGTTGGAAATGAAATCGACATATGTTAGTAGGTTGAGTTCGGTGCTCTTTCCTACTTGGAAACCAAACTGGTTAGTAACAATATATGGGCTCAATATGGAGGTAAAATATTTGGTTAATATATGTTCAAATACCTTAGGAATGGTACTCAGAATGCTAATTGGTCTATAATTTGATATCAAATCTTTTTTCCCTGACTTATGAATCGGTGTTAGGTAACTTAGTTAGAAATTAATAAATAATTTTTTTTTAAACAATTAAATAAAAAAATTATCTTTTTTAAAATTTTGTAGACACTGTATAATATACCTGTAGCGCGATATGAAAAACTAAAAAAATAAGGAAAACCTTGTCTAATCTAGGGGCGAGTACTTTCCAATACAAAAAAATTGTGAGATACTCATAAAGCATAGACATATAAGTGATTATAAGCACGCCACTGCACATCACAACATTTAGGTACAATTGTTGCTACTGAACATAAACAAGCTTTTCATAAGGTATAATAATCACTTGCAAAGTTTGCACGATACAACGCACAGTGGGATCTAGCTAACAATAAGTTGAAAAAAGGCAAAGTTTTTCAAAAAATCGGTATCTCTTAAAATATAGCAGATATCAAAAATTTGACAGATTACTTTCTTTGCTATGAACCAGTGATTCAATTGACGTACAGTGATAAAATTTAAAAATATTATTGTGAAAGTTACATGCTATTGAAATTGAAGCAAAAATCATCGTCCTCTTTTACACCCTGTATATAAAACTTGCTGACAGTTTAAGACAATACAACTTTGGCAATTGTTTCCTAAGGGACAAATCTATCAACCATTAAAAACCGGAGATGGATGACATATCTGGTTCAGAAAATATTAGCTTTTAAATTTAGGCGAAATTTTTCTTGCTCGAAAGCAAATGGCCAGCAGTTTATTAGAAATATAGTTTAATTTTGATTTGTATTTTGACTCCTTTTATCCACTGTATAACTACAGGGTTGTTAGAAATTTTTTCCCATTCAGGTAGGTGGTTTGATAAGCGGCCTGCATAATTTTTTGTCACCTGAGTTTCAGTTAGTTTCGTTGCCTGGAGTGCTGGGGTAGTTTCTTGAGTTCGGTCCTGGGGTTATGGGGGTAGCGAGTGTTCGATGTCTTTTTCCTGATGTAGAAGGCTTGGCGCTTGAAGTTTAATTGTTTTCCAGAGTAATTTGCTTTAATTTGGGTTTGCTGGTTGCTGACTGATTGCTTATAAGATGACGTTTTTGTACTGTATGATGTACTAGCCTTTAGTTCTAAACCCGTCTTCTTGGCAGCTTCGCTATCTTTTAAATCTTTTAGGAAATTTTTTCCTAACAAAAATTCATTCGGTTTTCTGTTTTCGAGTAATTTACGGAATTGGTGGTTCAGAAAAGGTATTAGGGCAGTTATTGTCTCCTTCACTTCCTCTTTGGCTTTGTCTGGCGCCAACAATTTATTTATTTGGGATCCCAATACCGCTAATGCATGGCCCGTTTCTTTTTGTAACTGTGTTATAAACTTATCCGAGCGGAATGTCTTAGGGTCCAGCAAAGATCAGTCAGTATAGGTGCCTTTAGCAAAGGGCAGTTTTCAAAAATAGGGTATTTTGTTACGATATTTTCTTTTTGGTTCTTTCCAATACCATTTTGTAATTACGATGACCACCTTAAAGCAACTTGCTCATGAAGAGGTTCTTTCGTTTCCAGCACTTGTTTCGGCGTAGCTCCCAAAAATTCGAAATTATCAAATTGTTATAAGAGTTGTCTCTCGTCAACAAAGCTGTTAAAAAAATAAAATAAACAAGTAATAATAAAAAAATAAATAAGTAATACTATAAATAATAATAATGATATAATACAGACAAGTCGAATCAATACAAACAAAACAGAAAGTACACCATGCAAAAACGAGGAGCAACCTGAATGCAACCAAACACTGTGCACAAGCAATGACCAGCAATATAGCACGAGTTTCAGCTAAATGAATCAACAAAAAACTCGTCCAACGTATAATAAGCTTTACTCAATAAGAATTTCTTGACTTGATTTTTAATTTTTTTTCACCTTTAATTTGTCTTAAGGTTTGAGGCAAGTGATTAAACAATTTCTTGCTGTTAAACATAATTCAGTTTCTTGTCTGAGACGCGGATGGTATTGGAAGATCAATCATGAACGATCGTCGAGTGTTGTGTACTGACTCAACAGACAGCATATTTCTGTATTCTTTATACATAAGACAAGCCGTGTCCAGTATAAACAGACAAACAAGGGTAATAATCTTATGTGACAAAAATAATTCGATTCGCGACTCTTAACCCTGTACATGAACCGAACAGCCCTCTTTTGAAGTAGAAATATTGCATTAAAAAGATACCTTGAGCATGTACCCCAAAAACATATGCCGTAGCGCAACCGTGATTCTACAAGGGAAAAATACGCACTCCTGACAGTAGCTTCATCCAGTTCATCAGCAATAATTCTAATTGTATAATAACATGATGCAATTTTTCTATTTAAATTAACTAAGTGACCTTCAAACTGCAACCTATTGTCTATAAATAAGCCCAAGAATTTTATTTCACTTCAATTTTGTAAGGGCTGATCAATGTATTATTGAGAACACATTTAAAAGTAACAATATTAGTTTTTAAAATATTTACTAATAGGCAAACCATTGTTTGATTTTAGTTAGATCACCATTTACATTGTCCTGAAGAGTAATTAAATTGTTGTTCATCCAAAGAAGCGTAGTATCATCTGCAAATATGGTAAACTTACCATTTATCTGAACAGCAGCTAGGTCATTAATATAAATTAAAAATAATAGTTTTCCGAGGACGGAACCCTGCGGCACACCCGATCGAACTTCCAAAAATGACGATGATGTGTTTCCGAATACTACCTTCTGAGATCGCCCCTTAAGGTATGACTGAAACCAGTCAAGAACTTTCCCACTAAATCCATACACTTCGAGCTTCCGCAGCAGTATTCCGTGGTCGACGCACTCAAATGCCTTCAACAGATCACAGAACACTGCCGCACCAAACTCTCCGTTATTCAGTCCCACGTACAAGTCCTCAAGAAAAGAAAAAATGGCGTCACTCGTATTCTTTGATTTTTGAAATCCAAACTGCCTGGAACACAATAAGTCATATTTATTAAGAAAACTCAACACTCGCTCGGCGACGAGTTTCTGGGCTACCTTCGCTAATGTAGGTAACAAGAAGATAGGCCTATAGCTTTCGGGAGTATCACAGCTTCCTCCCTTGTGTAATGGAACCACAGTTGCTATTTTTAGACAATAGGAAAAAATACCTGTCTCAAAACGAGTTATTTATGGCGTTTACCAAGATTTCCAACACATTTTCTGGCAGGAACGATAGCACTCTCAAGCCAATATCAGCCCAACCTGATGAGTTTTTATTTTTTAAATTACTGAACACGCCCTTTTGCTCATTTACATCAGTGGGAGTAAAAAAGAATGATTCCGGAACAGATACATGCTCAAGATATAACATAGGGTCAAGTCGTGGGATATTACTTTTACATGACTTACTACCCAAATTACAATAAAAATCATTCAGCTCGTCTTTAGAATTTACTGGATTCGACTTGTTTTTTTCCTATTAAATCATTCGCCAAGATTCTTTGGACTTGCTATTTGAGCTGGAGATTATTTTATTAAAGTAAAGTTTTTAGCAGCTTTAATGAGTTTACTATAGGTACTGCGGTAATTATTAAAAAAAAGAAATAAACGTGACATTGTGAAAAAAAAAATTTTCTAAGATAATGCAATGAGCGCATATTTTTCATCGAAATTCTAAGGCCCCTAGTAAACCATGCCCTTCTTCCCCCCACCCCTGATACGTACCACCGGAAATGCCCTATTAAATATATCGACCAGAAAAGAGTGAAACTCTTTCAACGTAGTTCCAAACTCACCAACGTTTCTATAAAATGTCGAAAATGCATTCAAGTTTCTCCTAGTGTGCAGTCTCCCTCGCTTTACCACATATTTAGGTTTTTTCAAAACAATCGACAATCTACCAATAACAGCCTCATGATCAGACAAGCCACTACCCACTGTGCAACATTCAAAACACTTCTCGTTAATATTTGTATAAAAATAATCTATTAGAGATGAAGAATCGGGTATGATACGAGTGGCTGCCTGGACATGCATATTAAGATTAATAGAAGTGAACAAATTCAGCAAAGTTTGCGTGTTGCGAGATCCAGAATTCAAAAAATTTACATTTAAGTCACCAGCTAAAATTATGGTTGCATTTAATGGCAGCTGAGTCAATAAACATTCTAACCTATAGAAAAAAAAAAAATTTGTCACCAGATGGTGGTCTATTGATACACACAACATAAAGGGATATATTCGAACAATAAACAATAGCAAATTCAAACACTCTCTCCAATAAAAACTGATGAAGCTTGTCAGTACTAGTAAGACAAGCATGACCCAAGAAAATCTTCTCTGATCAGAATTAATGTACCACGATTTCTTGAATCAGGGCGACTATATATTGCCATATTGTGGTAGGAATAATGGCTCATCGTTTTTTAGCCAATGTTCAGTAATAAGAACAAGGTCCGGATTCCTCAGTTCTTCCATAAGTAAATTAAGTTCACTTGCTTTGTTACGTATATATTGAATATTCAGAAGCATCAAGGAGATGCTCCAGATCGATAGTTTTTTTCTAAAAAATTGCAAGAACCTGATTTAACACTAACATGATCCTCATTACCCGTCAAAGTATTTTGTAGAATTAAACCACCCTTTTCAACATTTTCAGTGTTATAATTAGTCAAATGGTCCTGAGTGTCAACAGTAATCTGTTTGTTCTCATCAAATAAAGTACAATAATCTTTATTTATTGTCTTAACAAAAATTAATGATTTTGCCAGTATTAAAATAGTAGTAAAAAAAAATTAGATTCTTTAATTGCTTAACACTTTACCAACTTCTTTGCTTAAAACCGGTTTTGCCGTTAATCTCACAAAAATTTTTAATTCTTTCGGATGCACAATTTACCCTATCTAAGAATGAACAAAGTTTATTATTAAAATTGTATACACTATATCTATTAAATTTATTCTCATGAACCACAGGGACAGACAAAAATACAAAATTTGTATGGGAACATTGCTTTAAGTGATCCCAGTGATACCTAATCTTTGGCTGCTTAGAAGTACAAAAGTCATTTGCACCTCCCATAATCACAACATAATCCTTTTCACCGTAATCTCTCACTAAGAGTTGAATGCCACCAAGGATGTTGTTATAGCTCCTGGTTTCACCACAGACTGAACCACATATCTACTGGAGAGCTGCTTAGACAGGTTTGAGCACAACTGCTTGCCATACTCATCACAGACAAACAAAACCCTATGCCGAGTAATTTTCTCTTCGGTCCTCAAAACTTCTTTATATGAGAGCATCCGTTCAGAGTATTTTTGGGATTCTTTAATTTGTTCAAGGATAGATTTTTCTTCAAGTACATCAGTCTGCGTATGAATATTATTGATCTGAGCATGAATATTTTTGGGCGATTTCTCGTTTTTCAGCTGTTCTTTCAAGGTGCGTGCAAATCTCAATAAGCGCTTTGTTTAAATCAGATCTGTATGTTTCGTTTTCCACAGAAAGGACCTCGATACTAGTCAGCATATTGTTCATGAGTGCCTTAAATTCGGTCTCATTCGCAGTCATCCGTTCTAATGACAGCGTACGCTGTTTATATATTTGAATGATTAATGTTCTTTTTTAAACACAGATATTATTTTGAGGTAGATTTTTGGCATAAGTACGGTACAAGATCAGCAGATGTTAGGTATCCTATACATAGACTGACACTAACGGAGAAATCTCCACAGTATATGTGCCTTAAGTTATATAATGCTTTGCCAGAAAATGTTAAAAAAATTGACACACAAAAAGTATTTAAGAGAGACTGTTTTAACCATGGTAATCATTTTATCATACCTTTAATAATTAGTACTTGTCAATGTCATCAATCGGCAAGTGAATATAAAGTCATAAAATCCTTGAAAACGGTTTTAATTAGGAATAAAACAATTCCGAACTCAAGAGGGTTCCTGTGGATCCGAAGGCTATGGTGGAAGACAGGCCTCGACAGAGACCTAAGAATTTCTGATAGATTTAGAGCCTTACAGTCTTAGAGAAATTTATGGAACTTTGTGAACTGTGGACATGGTACTAGTGAAATGGGTTTTTCTTTTCTTTTTTTGTTTTGGTGTGACGTCATTTCATTGTTTTGCTCTGTTTGAAGTGTAACAAGTTGAAATAAAGATGATGATGATTATTATTATTATTATCAATGTTCCAAATTCAGTAATCTTATCTGAAAGTGCTCTGTTTTTTTCTAACATTCCCAAGATTTCCTTGTTTAGACATGAAATTTTATTTTTTGCTCATTGATTTGGATAACATAATCCTGTTCAGTACTAAAAACCGAATCTTCAAAATCTTGCCTTCGTCTCTTCAGTCTTTTAATATGTTTGTCTTTTTCATCATTGTCAAGTTTAAGCTGATTAATTAGGTTGTGCAAAATCGTAACCTCATCCTCACGGTCCATTTCAAGTTCTGCAATCTTGGTATCCTTTTTTAGGGATTCTGCTTTGCTCTTGTCGAGTTGCTTAATCAAATTTTTTACCTTTGGGAGATCCCTGATCGCGCGCTGCCTGCACTCAGGACAGTAAAACATTAACCTTTTTTCACCAATGCAACCGCATGTGGTTCTGTAGTGTTAATTTTTGCACAATGTCTGCAAATGAAGACTTTACAAGAGTCACAGGGAGCCCCAAAAGTTTCATCTTCCTTAGGCCTAGTCTTAAAGATGGTAGTTGACAACTAGAACACAGAAGCTCAGCCATAATTATTTCTATTATTTTTTTTTTAACGGAAAAATAACATAAGTATGTAATAAACAAACATTGAAAGCCACAAAAATAATAACATAGTCCGTCACTGTCCTTTTTATTAGGGACCACCAACTTTAATATGTTTGTTCGGTTTTTTTGTGCTTCACAAAACCAGACTGGAACTGATAAGATAACAATTTAAAGTGTTAAAGTTACTGATAAGAGTCTTTAAAAATGACTGAGCAGTAAGAATTTTATGCATTATTCATGGTTTCATTAATTTTATTTCACCAGAAGGAACAAACTGTCACATTTTCAAGTAATTAATAAGTACTAAATTACATTGCTCACACAACTATACTTAAGACAACAACACACAACTCTTTGCATCGCAGAAAACATTCCTTTTCGTTTAGCCGATGTTAACCAACAACTCCTAGAAAACAAGGACACAGCGCTTAAGAAATATTTGCTGATGACGTCACTGCATGTAGGCCGATGCCATCTCACCGTGCTGTTTGTCTCGAAATGCCAATTCGTATTTCCCGCTTTGTCTTGACCGCAACATTGTCAGATTTGTCCATAATTCCCGATTATTATAATTGGCTTGAATTAAGTTGTCTTTTTTGTTAATAATTACGCAAACTTGGTTATTAGCATAGGCCAACTATAATTCTACAGCAGAATTATTTCATTGGAAGTACTTTGAAATTAAATAAAAACATAGAATAACAATTTTTATTAAATGGGCCAGTAGACAAGTGAATCGCTAAAGTCGATCTGGCAACGTTGCACTAATTTGACTGTCAAATGGTAGTTAGTTTTATATTTTCTTTGGTTAGTTTAATTTGTTGTCTTTTTGCGAGTGCGAGTGTTTTTAGTGCAAAATTCGAGTTTATTGCCGGTTTAAATTGTATTTTAAATAATTTGAAAATGCCGTACAAATGCTCTGTAGCTGGTTGTAGAGGTAATTACGTAAATGTGCCATGAGTGCGGGTATTTCGTTTCCCCAAAAGTGCGGCAGGACGCTTAAAATGGCAAACCGCTATTCATCGTGAAAATGTTATTCCTAATACAAACAGCAGAGTATGTGAGTGTCATTTTACAGAGGAGGATTTTATTTGGCAGATTTCTCAACAAGACACGAAAACGGGTGAGATCATTTCATTGAAATTAAATATACCCAGAGTAAAGGAAAATAGCGTAGGTACCTACTAAATTTCCCAATTGTCCAAAATATCTTACAAAAACTTTAACGCATCGAAAAAGTAGAGAAGAAAAGCTTAGAGAACTAGATGAAATGCAATTTCAAAAAGGAATTGACGAAAGCAAACGTGAAATTTTAACACATAAACAACCTACGAACTATGAAACTTTTGAAGAATTTAATAATTTGTTTATAACATTTAACTTAAAGGAAGGATGGTTTATCATCGATGAAAAAACTTGCAAGACTCTCTTTAAGATTAAAAATAATCCGGGGCCTTCTATTACATGGGCTGTTAAAATAAATAATAATTTAGAAATAAGTACATAATATTTATATGGGCAACCAGTAAGCGTAAACATTGATCAACAAAAGACACCTTTTTTTTCATGTAGTTTGGATGAATTGCGAAATTTACTAGATATTATTGATTGTTCGATGAATATTCTTCCTTTAGATACTGAACAAGACAATAACTCCAATCATGACCCTAATCCCGAATGTGACAATGTTAAAAATAACACCGATATGTCAAACATTAATGAAGTTTTAAACTTTGTTTCTGATTTGCTTAAAAACTTAAAAGTAGACAACTTTGCAAAAAGAACAATACAGATATTCCACTACAACTATGGTATTTTGTTCAATAGTGTATACAATCAGTCCTCCCTCATGCATACAGATATTTAAGAAATCACTGGCCAATAATTTTACCCCATCCTGAAACCATCAAAGGTGTTTTTTAGCGGATCCTCATATTGATGAAAAAAAAATGTTTTTGACATATGCGAGGTATATTTTCAAATATTTGAATGATCAAGACAAATATGTTTGTCTGCTAATGGACGAAATTCATATTAACCCTTATTTAGACTATAAAGGAGGAAATGTAGTGGGGGCATCAGTAAATAATAACGAATTGTTAGCAACGACTGCATACACTTTTATGATTACAAGTATTGGTTCAGATTTAAAAGAAGTTGTTCACATTGCCCCTATATCTAAACAATCATAATTCGTTTAGAGGCTATCGGATATAAAGTTTTTTGTGTACTGAGTGACAACAATGCAATTAATGGAAAAGCCAGGTCACATTTTTCACCAAAAAAGGAACTTAATATAGTGTTCCCACATCCGGTTGATGCTAAAAGACCTTTATTTTACTTGTTCGATTCTGTCCATCTGTTAAAATGTATTTTTAATGCTTGGCTATTTATCCTAAAACAACTACCTACCTACAGTAGCTAAATCATTTTAAACAAAATACTTAAGTTATTTTTAAAATAAATATGCCCAGATGCACTAATTTTTTTTCTCACTTACGTTATTAACCTTTAACGCATAATTTACTTAAATACAAGTTTAAAAATTTAAATAACGATCGTCTGAAGTGTATATAATTAATTTTAGAAGGCACGCAAAATATAAATCCCCCACAGAACGCATATAATATTATATTGAATATTCCAATCATAGGACCACGGATGATGACGTCACAATACAGCGCTTTGTCCTTGTTTTCTAGGAGTTGTTGTGTTAACCCGACGACGACGAAAACTGAACGTCAGTTTGCCGTTGAGTATTTTGTGTGTCCTCTATGTTTGGGTTAACCATATCGACCGCTATTTCGCTGACGATTTGATGGACGTCAACCGTAATCACTTGTCGTTCAGGGGTTTCCTCAACTACTGGAAATGACAAAACACCTGTGTCAATATTTTCTGCTTTAATTATTTTAGAAAAAAAAACAAAAAATGTAGTTTAACGACTACTTGTATATCAACTTTACGAGTATAACGACTCGCTATGTATGTACATTGTACAACTCAAATTTATTTTTTGTAGTTTAACGACTACTTGTATATCAACTTTACGAGTATAACAACTCGCTATGTATGTACATTGTACAACCCAAATTTATTTTTTGTAGTTTAACGACTACTTTGACACATATTTTGTTCTTAAGAGTATAACGACTCCTATTGGTGCAAATATACGTATTGTGTGTGAGCTATATGGTTAATTGCGGCTATTGTAATTATAATATAATATAATATAATCTATGCATGTACTTACAATTTATTTCTTCATTATGGGATTGGTCCGACATGTGTGAAGAGTCGCTAGAGGATATTTCCCCTCTAAGGCGTTCAAGTAGGCAAGTTTCCACTAACTTATCGTATTTTTATCTCTTTATATTTTCGTTACTTGTCTGTTTTTTATATCACTAATGCCTCTTTTTGGCATTTTGAAGTCTCTTGCACGGTAAATTATTCCACCACTCAACTATTTTTCGATATTATATACGCGCAATTTTGTCGCTTGTGTATCCGACGGGTACGAAAAACGAAGTGATTCTACTACCTGCTAGGATTACTCACAGGGACAAAAAAGGTTTTTATTTGTTTACTTTAAAAATATGTACCTCGACGGGTGGCGACCGACGATACTACTTTATGTAATTATCGAAGAAGAAAAGCGAAGTAAAATTTTACTAGGACGTAGAATAGAAGCTCTGCTTCGTTACTACTTTTTCCGCGCTTTCTGTTTTGCATCTGTTTTCTCTGAGCAGCTTTGGGAAATCCTCGAAACTCCTGAGGAGTTAAAAATGCTTTTGTTTTAATGGCTGTAGCTTTAGAAGAATTACAGTTGGCTGAATCTTCTTCAAGTAAACCGACGGGAGATGGTATTTTCATAACATCAGTATTTGAAATCGTAACGTCCACTTGCTGTTGTTTGCCATTTTTGGTAGAATTTGGAACTGATGATTCAGTAATAGCATTTGAGGATGTAGACGGTTGGGGCTCAGGATTTAGGGACGTGGAGGGTTGCGGCTCAGGCCCATCTGTAACGGAGCTAGGTAGGAAATCGTCTTCTGTAAAAATGTCACGATTATATGAAAAAATGCCTGACGTACGAAAGCCTGATGCTATGTTAATCGGAGTCATCGAATGCTGAAATACACTGGTGATACACTCTGGTATATCATAGTTCGTCATTGGAATGCCAGGATGGTGGATAAGCCAGGAGTCAACAGCTCGATTATAGTGTGCTTTGAATGAGAAATAAACGCCTACATCTAATGGTTGTAATTTATTACTACAACGAGGCGAAAAGGTCAAAATAGTCACTTCGTTATCCTTGGCCAAGTCAATACATTAAATTGAAAGGTGACTTTCATGATTCTCAAGCAGCAGTAATGTTGGATTTTTAAATGAGGAGTTTGCATGTTTTATAAAGTGCCGCATAACTTCCACAAATAATTCGCTGTTCATCCAGCCCGATGGTGTTGCGAGTCCCAAGCTACCAGGTGGTCCATTGCGAAGCATGTGCGGCCTAAAATGCGTCCTAGGAAAGAAGAGCTGGTGAAATCGTGTTTCGTAAGGCACTTATAAAACAACAGGCGGTTACCAATGTTGCTCGCTCGCCACTAGTAAATTGACTGACTTGCTTGACACCTTTGCAAGCGATTACTTTTTGGGTTTCTGGACGGTGGTTGTTCCCATTTTATCTAAATTCCAAACCCTAGAGCCATTGGCAACACTTTCGTGTCTGCTTAAGACCTGGCTTAATTTATGAAAGAACATTCCAACATTGTGCTTATTTAACGAAAACTGGAGGGCTTGTAGTATATTTTCCAATAACTAACTGAAGGTTGTACGACGAGGTGTAGATCAGTGGATAGAAATTATATACCTATCGCCCCTTTGACAACACATCAAATTTTTAGCAATGCAGTGTCATCTCATTAATAGTTTGCAAGGTAATGATAATATGGAATGAAATCAATTTATATGGTAACGTTTTTTATCAATCAAAAAGTTCAGAAACCGGGCACTACTCAATATTACTTAAAAGTTCTTCCAATTTATCGTACTCCCCTATTTTATACACTCTTGCGGTTAGATTGGTTGGTGGATTTATCCTGCTCAAAATGTCATTGGAATTGACTTGTTGAATATCAGACTTTGTTGGCCAAAAAAAGTTTTTGCCATTGCGCGTCATAGAAGATATAGATAGCTTTAAGTTTTCATCTGTCGCCTACACAATACCTAAAAGGTAATTTATAATTAATTATATAAATATATAAAAATAATGTAGATAAAAAAACCCTACCGGGATCCATCATAGTCTATGGCTACCCATTCTCCTACCTCAATATTCTTTTCAGGCTCTTCAAGAATTTTTACATTTTTATCTAATGAAGATAGATCCATTTCACTACTCCTTGTTGGAGGTGGTGTTGCTTGTTGGTTAAATTCTAATGACACCGTAGTTTTCGCTTCTATTTATATTACGAGGTAAGGAAATTAAAAATTAACATTATACATAAATAAGATATTAGAGAACTTAGTAAATATACACGGTGTTGAAAAAAGCTGGGTACCCCGGAATAATTCCGGTGCATCGCATTGCAGCGGAAAATGTCAGTTCAGTTTTCGCCTCAATGTTTTGATTTGGTCATCTCTTTTCGTTATTTTTCTTTTGTATCTTGAAGAGTATTTATTCTATTTTTTGGCTCTTATCTTTTGGGCACTTGTTCTTTTAACAACATAACACACTCCATGGGACGACGTATTGTCAATGGAGCTACGTCGCCCGATTGACTATCACCCGATTGACAAAATAGGTTGTAATTTTAAATTTTCACTTTTCGCGCCTAAAATATCGTAGTGGTTTTAGGTTAGGATAAAGATGACTTAAAGTCGAATAGATTAATAACATAACAAAATCTAAATAAATTGCTAATATTCTGTAAAACACGTCGTCACGTTGAAAAAAATGGATAGAACGCTATCAGAATTCAACATATAAACAAAAATCATATAATTATATAAAATATAGAGCTACTTACGATTGTTTGCTCACTGGCTGATTAACATACACTGAAAACGCCACTATTAATAACCGACAGGTTGCACCACATACCGCGGAAAATACAAATAAGTGTTAAGATGTTAAATTCAATGAATGGCTCGTTTTATGAAATTCACTCATACGCAGAACAATATCCTCATAGAACTCATCCTGATCGAAAATCGTTTGATAGGTTAAAAGAAAGATTTGAAAGAACAGGGAGTGTTGATTACGAGAAACATGAAAGAGTTAAGCCAGCTACTAACGATGAAAATAAATTTATGGTTATGTTATATTTAGTTAAAGATCCCCACAAAAGTACGAATTTCCTTTCAGCGCATCATCAGCATCAAGGATTATCCGAAGTGAAAAATTACATCACATACAATTGTTACAAGAATTAGGAGAACAAGACTATGAAAGGAGAGTTATTTTTTGTCAGTGGGCACAGGATATGATAATTTTCATTACTACGATACAAGCAATCCTTTTTTCACTAGGGACGTTAAGAATCAACATAGATGGAGTATTAATGTATGGGCCGGCATAATAGGTAATCATGTTATTGGACCATATTTTTTTGACGGAAACGTTACAGGTCAGATTTACCTTGATTTTTTACAAAATTATTTACCCGGACTTTTAAATGTGTTGCCAGTACACACTCGTGGAAGAATGTGGTTTCAACAAGATGGAGCACCACCTCATTACAGTATGCTCGTAAGAAATTTTTTAAATGATTTACTGATCATTGGATAGGTAGAGGAGGACCAATATCGTGGCCGGCAAGATCTCCCGATCTGATCAAGCTTGATTTTTTCTTATGGGGAAACGTAAAAAAGAAAGTTTACCAAACTGCTTCCACAACAAGAGAAAACATGCAAGCACGAATTAGGGAAGTTTTTCATACAATTACACCGAATATGTTGAGAAACGTAGGCGAATCTTTTGAAAAAATAATTCGGGCTTGCATCTTAAATGTATGAGGTCATATTGAACATAATTTATAATATTTTTATTTTTATTCTTATTTGTTTCTTGTCAGCGAAAAGCTGACAAGGTCTTGTAAATATTGTTAAATTTGATTAATTAATTTAATTTCTTAGCCTTAGCTTATCCCAGCATCCTAGGTGCACGTCTTCTTGTATCAGTTTCACAGTCAGTTCATTTGAAAATAAATGACTTTGTTTTGTTCCAAGGCTATCTTGACTAAATTCTGTAATCAGAACTTCCAATTTTTACCTGAATTAAGACAAATCTTAAAATATTTCAGAAATTATAAGATTTAGGTATAGGACATATTTAACAACGGTATTCGCAAGATAAATCCATATGCCTAAAAATATATACGGTGTCCTATTTAAAAAAATTAAAAATGAAAGCATATTTAAAATCAATAAATTGTCCAAGATCTAACGAACGCTTTGTATAAGAGAATTAAAAATTACTAACATAAATCGATATAAAGCACTTTAGGGTACTCACAATGTACATCGCATTTGTTCAGGTTGTACCAATGGGTTGCTATGATTTGTATATCGTACCATTAAAAAGTACTAAAATTTCAGAAAAAAATTAATTACTTAACAACTCTACATTTCAGTTCAAAAAAATTAAATACGGTTGTAACGCTCTTGGTCTGCTAAATCAAAATATGGAAGAAGATACCTAGTGTCTCATTTAAAAATATTAGTATTCCGTGCCACTTTTTGGGCCACCCTGTAGATTGCAAAATATTTTCAGGTTATGCATCTTAGTAAACCATTTATCTTTTGTATGGAACGTTTTTATCTATCTTTAAGGGTTTAGGCGCTATCGAAGCCAGACACCTTGCTGACACACCCTGTATATCAATAATTTATCCCATTTATCCGTCTCCTCTGCTAGGGTTTTTAATAATCTTATATGTTTAGTCATGCTATCAAGAAACTGTCTTAAATTAGTGTGACTTTCCCTATCTATTGTCGGATAATCGAACATCGCCCGACTGTGGTCATGAATTAGTAACCCTTTCCGCTCGAATCTATCATGTAATAGCTTCCAGACGTCCTCATAGTTAGATTCGGACACTGGTATCGACTCTATTAGGTTTAATGCATCATCCTTTAGGCAAGATTTTAAATAATAGAATTTTTGAACGGCTGAGAGTCCTTCATTGCTATGAACCATTGCTTTAAAGCCATCCCTAAACTCTACCCACTCGCCATAATGCGCATTGAAATTAGGCAGTTTCAATGGGATGCACTGCTCTTGCTCTCAGCTGAGAGCTGTTTGATATAAAATAGTTGTCGATTGGTATAGCGCTTTGTGGATTGAAAACCCCCGTTATCATTTCTCTAATATTACTTACTTATGTAAAAAATGTAATCTCAAATTCATTTCTTTCCTGCTCTTGCTCTTCCCGATTACTTTCCTCTCATTTTTCCTCAATTTCCTCTTGTATTTGATTGAAACTATCAAATAACTGTTCTATTTTGGATAATCTTAGTTCTAATTCCGCGACTATACGTGTGTTAATTTCGCCCTTTCCAATTTGTTCGAAATAATTTGTTTGGCGTTTTAAATTGCCCTTTATTATCCCTCGCTTTCTATTTAAATCTTTAATTATTCTATTGTCGTCCATAGTACTCGTTCAATTGAGAAAAAATGATCAAATGGCTAAAGAAATTATGTAATGGTTAACACTGGGTTTAATTAAAGGACGCTCACCTTGTTGTTTTTGATCTTCTGCCGGCTTTTAATCTGTTATCGCACGTCTCTGGCTCGTATGGGCCATGTTTTTAAGCTGGTTATCATAATTGCAATTGAATTAAAACTAATCGCTAGGTTTCCAAATTAAACTTTATTTTGTAAGCATTAACAGTAGAGGTGGGTCGTTATCGCGTAAGCTGCTTTTTTATAACAGCCATTTTGTGGTAGCAGCGGTTCGCTGCTACTTGCTCTAATTATAGCTGCTACCGATTGAGTTGCGATACGCGCCGCGTCGCACAGTGAATCGGTGATCATAAAACCAAAAGGATTTGTAAAAATACCCATTAATAATCAGGTAATAAAGGTTCGAAATTAGGGTATTTAAGTAGTTTTATTATAACAGTTGTATGTTGTAGTTCCAAGTCTATGCTTTCTTCCTATATATAGTTTATTATGAATTTACGGAGATATTAAGTTTGTTTCAGGTGGATCTTTTATAATCTCAAAACGGGAGTTTTTCGAGGAATGGCTAAAACATTAAAAGCATGTCCGAAACCTAAAAATTTACGAGTCTTGGGACTACTAAAGATGGCGCTGCGCGCTGTGTTTTCGCGACTACCGATGATAATACAGCGTTAAAGTTCTCTCTGATGATGGGTATGTACATCTACCCTGTACTGACGAGAAAAAATTAGTTCGAAACCTGTCTGCAGGTGGTTGCATCCTATCAATGGAGATGGCTTCCTTTTCAATCTGAAATAGTATTTGAAAGTGCTACTGTGTAGACAAAAATCCGCCCTTATTATACAGGGTGTCCCGGAGAAGGAGGTCAATCCATTAACCATATATTCCTTGAGCAAAAATAATATTACTTTTATAATGCCTCATGTGCGATATACAGGGTGTTAAAGTTTAAAATTAAAAACTGATTTTTTTGAATAGTTCGAGTATTTAATGAGATATTAATTTTAAATTTGGTACATTGCGTCAGCCTAAAAAGCTACATCTTTTGAGAGGAACAAAACAAGACTCTTTTGTCAAACACTCAAAATAGGGGGGGTCCAGTTCCCGCTGACCACCCCTATTTTTTTGGTGTGTGCGCCAGTGACTTCTAAACTATATTTTTTTAGGTAATCATTTATTTTTGATTATTTTTTCTCCCTTATAAAATTTCGATCAAATCATGTGTTTTGGAGATAATTTGAAAAGCATGGATCCTTACCAGATGTCAGCGCGGCTGACGGTAATCCAATAATTTTCAGATGCTAAATCAAGTCAGCCGTTGTGGCATTACCATGGATACAAGATATTATAATTAAGTAAAACTTTGCAATAAGTGACAATACCGAAAACAAAAGACTAACCAAAAATAAGGACAGTGGCGTACAGATAAAAACCTGTAGTACTAATTCAGTTAAATGAAATTAGTTTATTGACCTACTAAGAACTTACTATTGCTAATCTTCATATAACAGTAAACATCATTGTTATCATTCGTTCTTAAGACAATAATTTACTATAACTTATTAAATAAATTTGAAACATCATAACAAGATAACAAATACTCAAAACATATTATTTTCGAAAGGAGTATAATAATCGTCGCGACATCTCGCGGTGGTACATAAAAACGGCGAAACGTGTCTGGGTATTAGTCTGACGAAGGAAAATGGAAACAAATTTCTATATTCAAATATTATTTTTTAAATTAGCGTTAGTAACAAAAAACAAACAGAAAAATAGTCTAAAGGAATTGCTCGATATGACCTCCATTTTTTTGAATACACATGCGAGCTCTCTTTATTAAAGAAAATCTTAACCTTTGAAAAATATGTGGTTTTAACCTGAACTGCTGTCCAGCTTGAAGTATTCTTTCTATTAAATGATTCTCGCTCAAAATCGGAACCATATACACAAAATCTTTCATACACCCCCAGACTGAATAGTCCAAAGGAGTAAGGTCTGGGGAACGGGGTGGCCATTTAACATGAGCATCACCAGCGATTAGGAAAGATTTGGTGTAAATAGTTTATAACATTTATAGCAAAATGCGGGGGAGCACCGTCTAGTTGAAACCAAATATTTTGTCTTACTATTAGAGGCAAATCATCAAGTAAATCGGGCAGTGTGTTTTGAAGAAATAGTAAAAATGAATGACCAGTCAAATTTCCTGGTAAAATTACAGGACCAAGAAGAAAATTATTTACGACACCTGCCCATTGACTTTAAAATTTACTTGATGATGCGTCTCTACTATGGCATGAGGATTTTCTTCTGTCCATATGTGTGTGTTATGAATATTTGTTATCCCGTTTCTCATAAATGAAGCTTCATCAGTAAACAAAATGTGTCTGATGAAACGTACATCTCGGTTCACATAACCATCTACAAAATAAAAGCCTTGGTTCGAAGTCTTGAGGCAAAAGAGCGTGCACTTTTTGAATATGATACGGGTAAAGCTGCTGATCTCGTAAAACATGGTGTACCTCAGTTTTCCCAATGCTTTCAATCTGCCTAGACAAAACCCTGGTACTTATGTTTGGTGTTTCTTCGACAATTCTTAAAATATCCTCCTCTTGGCCTGACCGAATTACACGAGGTCTGCCGCAATTACCTCTCCGATCTTCGCGAAAATGTCCATTCTGTCTAAGTCGGTTCACTAAGTTAGAAAAATATCTCCTTTTTGGGTGAACTCGATCTGGAAATTTTTCTGCATAGCACCTAGCGGACAAACTAGCGTTGGAGTTACATTCCTATTCGAGAAATGGAAATTAATTTTGAGCATTAACGATAATATAAATCTTACCCATCATTAAAATCATATCCATCATTTCAGAAAACGGTAATAAATGTTCTCGTCTAACATCCATATTGTTTCTTTTTTACTTGAAAGAAGACTTATTAATTAAAAAACTTTTAAATCTTAAAACACAGTGAAAAGTAATATTTAATTTGACAGCAAATAAAACAACGAACAAACCCGTATCCATGGTAATGCTACAACGGCTAACTTGATTTAGTATTTGAAAATTATTGGATTACCGTCAGCCGCGCTGGCATCTGGTAAGGATCCATGCTTTTCAAATTATCTCCAAAACACATGATTTGATCGAAATTTTATAAGGGAGAAAAAATAATCAAAAATAAATGATTACCTAAAAAAATATAGTTTGGAAGTCACTGGCGCACCCACTTAAAAATAGGGGTGGTCAGCGGGAAATAGACCCCCCTATTTTGAGTATTTGACAAACATTTCTTGTTTTGTTCCCCTCAAAAGATGTATCATTTTGCGCTGACATAATGTACTAAATTTTAAATTAATATCTCATTAAATAGTCGAATTATTCAAAAAAGTTTTTAATTTCAAACTTTAACACCCTGTATATCGCACATGAGGGTCAAAAATGAAAAATGGCATTATAAAGTAATATTATTTTTGCTCAAGGAATATATGGTTAACGGATTGACCTCCTTTTTCCGGACACCCTGTATAAGGATCATCGTGTAGTCTGGGAAATAATAATTTTCCAATTGGTATTTGATATTAATACCACCTGAAAAGCATAGACTTTTTATTTCTTAAATACGAGTATTTGTTAAGTAAATTTGCTTTAAGCAATGCTTCCGACCAGTTTATTAAAGAACTTAAGAACTGGGTTGCTTTAATTTCCTTAAAGGTATCTCAAAGGTGGAATGTTTGCGGTAGAAGCCAAAACGTTTTTTTATCAAGAAATATGCAATGGCTAGACTCGGAACAGTTAGTTTTCAAGCCAAAGTCCAGAAATAAAAGAACAATTCGACGCGCAACCCTCTACTTCTGGACTTCCCGGAAGGCCCAAAGTGGAACTCGAAAATGCCTCTTTGAAGACAAAGAAATGAAGGATATCTCATTTATTACAATCAAGTAATAAACAAGAATTAGCTTTAGCTACAGAAGTTTCTCTTCGTTCCCCTGGAGAGAGAGATGCAGCAGCCTTAATTCAGGAAATTTCAACTTCATCTCCAAGAAGTGCCCTTCTCTGCAGTCCGTAGAGACGTCAAGCACCTGGGGTATGACCCCACACAAGTGTAGCATATGAGATCTGTGCATGGAAGGTCGCAAAATAAGCCGTTCTTAATACCGCCTGGAAGACATTTTCTGCGAGGAGGCGCAGCAGATACAGACTTTTATTTAGCTTTGAGGCCACAGCTCCGATATGTATTCCCCAATTTGCTGTTGGGTCAATAAAGACCCCAAGAAACCTCACACAATCGTAAACACCATTCTCTCTATTTTGTTCTTGTTTAGGATTAGTCTATTCGAATTAAACCACCCTTCAGCTCTCTCCTATGCCTCCAAAGAACCCGACAATGAATCTTCAAGAGTATCTGCCGTAACAGAAATGGTAGTGTCATCAGCAACGAGGTGTAATTAGATTGTTTATCTATTTGAGGTAGATATTAGGAAGAGTATTGGGCCCAAAATGGATCCCTGAGGCACTCCGATCTTTATCTTCCGCTTCGCCGATGTCACACCACCATACTGCACGGTTTGATACCTATCTATAAGATAGGACTTCAAAAGTTGAAGGTTATCGTTTGTAAAATTATATATTTGAAGCTTACGCAGAAGGATTCCATGATCAACACAGTCGAAAGCCTTGAGAAGGTGAAAACACCTCGAGTCTCTATATTCTGATGATTATCCAAAGGATCAGTCTCCGATTCTGGTATACCCTGTATAAGTTTATTGGCAATATTTAAAAAATAGTCATTGAAATCATTAGAGGTAAGTTTCTTTGATTCAAAACATTTTCTTGTGATACCCATGTTTTTATGAATAATTTGCCACATGCTCCTAATGGGGTCACTTGCAGAATTTATACGATTATCATTTGCTGCTATTTTGGCTTTACGAATCTCTTTTTTGTACTCTCTTTTATATTGCATATAGTAATGCCTAATTGCATATGTGTTATACTGATTGCTGATATTCCCCAACAGCCTCAGATGCTCCCGCATAGCGCGCAGCTCCTGGTTAAACCAACCAAAGCTATTCTCTGACCGCACAGTGTATTCCGTCTCTGCAAAACATTCTGCATATCCTTCATTCAAAATACTCGTGAACCTTTCACACAGAGAGAGAAGGCCACTTACTACTGATGACGTATTAGCGTATTACGTAGACTCAAAGTCTACTTTTTATTCATATAAGATAACTTGAAAATGGACAAAGCAAGCTGGACATAATGTTTCCGTCATATTATGCACTTCAAAACGCAAAAAAGGCATGTATGCCGAAAGATGAGTTTATCATAGTAACGGACATTAGAGCTGAAGTAAATCTTCAAACTGTGTTAAATTTAACTACTGAACGATTGATAATAATCATACAAAAAGATTATGTTGAAAGCTTACCTATTAATCAGTATACTTTAATTACCAAGTGGGGATGTGATGGAAGTAGTGGACATAGTAGATATAGGCAAAAATTTGTGGATGAAAGTTCTAACGGTGAATATTTATTTGTATAGGTACTCATTTGTTCCCATAAAATGAAGTACAAATGATGATGACAAACAGTGTATATGGCGCAATCCCAGGCCAAGCTCCATCATGCATTGCCGTCCAATAAAATTTATATTTACTAAGGAAAATGAAGCAACAACAATAATAGAGACAGAACAAATTTTAAAACAGATTGAAAATTTAAAACCTACCGCCGTAAAATTGCAAAATAAAGAAATAATCATTCATCATCAGTTACTTTTAACCATGGTAGACGGTAAAGTGTGCAATGCCCTGACAGAAACCAAGTCAAGTCAGACTTGTTATATTTGCAAAGCAACGCCAAAAACGATGAACAAAGCACTTCATTTGTGGATAAAGAGGAGAAATATGGTTTTGGTTTATCAACCCTACATGCCTGGATACGGTGCTTAGAATGGTTTTTACATATTAGCTACCGCTTAACCGTCAAGAAATGGAGGATTGTAACAGATGAAGATAAAGAGACTGTAAAAAATAGAAAAGCAGAAATTCAGGTACGTTTTAAACGAGAAAAGGGTTTACTCGTTGATATCCCAAGACCTTCCTTTGGCTTCACAAAGGATGGAAATACTGCAAGAAGATTTTTTTAAAATGCAGAAGTGACTGCTAATATAACTGGGTTAGATCTAAACATACTTCAAAAAATTTGCGTTTTGCTACAAACTTTGTCATCACGTTATGATATAAATATTGATAAATTCTGTAACTTTACTGAGGAAACAAGGCAACTTTTTTCCTAATATAATATGCCTGTAACGTTGCATAAAGTACTAAGTTATAGTGTCAATATTATAAAACATAGTTTAGTTCCTATTGGACAACTATCGGAGGAGGCCCAAGAAGCCCGTAATAAAGATTGTCGTCGATTTAGAGAACATCATACACAAAAAACATCAAGAATTGCAAGTAACTGCGATTTATTAAATATGCTATTAATTACATCCGACCCAGCCTTCGAGAAGTTCCTCGAAAAAATAAATTAGTTTTTCCTATAGTTGTATTAGAGCTTCTAGAAAACCTAAATATAACAGAAAAATTAGTATCACCACAAAGTAATGTTACTATCGACTCTGACGCTGAAGACTATATTGTAAGTGATTCTACAGAATTTGACTTAGCGGAAGATTCATCTGATGAGTAAAATACTATCTGATAGGCTTCTTAGTTACCATCTTAGCTAATAGATCTTACCTTTAAGAAATTAATGTGCTATATGTATTGTAGAATAAAGAGTAAATAATAATTTACTGATTTGTTATCTGTTTTTTAAAACTGATATTTGTCAATTTAAATAAAAATTTTCCTTTTCATAACAAACAAATGTTTGAACACCTGTTACAAACAACAGTTTATAAACTCTAGCAGATAAATATAATGATCTAATGTTATATTTCGTTCCGTACCAATATGTATTGTTCTGTAAATTTAAATTTATTCTCTACAATTTTTATAATTATGTCCTTAAATGTTCAAATGGTTATTACATATATTTTACTATACAAAATATTTTACTATGTTCTTAAAGTATATGTATAATGTAAATTATAATTGCACATAATGAATAAGGCATGTAGAAAAAGAAATTAATTAATGGAGTAACAATTAAATGTTATTTTTTTGTATAAATAGTGTCAAAGACGTTTGAACATCATCTTTCAAAAAACTATTAACACGTACCATTAAAGAATGATTATTCTTACCAGAATACATACTTAGAACATGAAAAAAACTAAATCATAAGTTTGTCCACCTAGCCCCACTATTAATAGAAAGCTATTTGTTAGCCGAAGCGGGTTCCGCTGTCCATAAAACTGACAAATATAACGAAAAATATATATTTTTTAAAAATAATATGAATCGTAAAAATATTTTAAAATATTAGATGTATTCGTTACTTCTAATTAACATCACTTGTTTTACTTTGTCTTGGGAAAGTCTACTCCGTCTTTCTGATATTATTTGTCCGGCTTTAGAGAATAGACTCTCGCATGGAACGGATGTTGACCCTGTCCCAAATTTATGAATAACAATTTTACTCAGATTAGAGTAGTTATGATCGTTTTGTTTCCACCAACCTAACGGATCACTTTTACGATTAAGTAAAGGCTCATCTAGATATCGATGTACCTTCAAAATTGCCTTGGATCGGCTGTTTCCAGCAACAGGACGAAATTGAGAAGCTTTTTTCAAATTTACACCAAATTGAAAATCATTGGGGCTTATTTTCCGTATTATCTGTATCTACTAAGCAAAACTATCAAGGCAATTAGTCAACATATTAATAACCGAAGTTTTCGCTCTTTCACCGATAATTTCATTGGAAAATCCTATATTCTTATAGCGAGGATCTAGAAAAGTTGAAGTTAATAATGTTGAACTCATTTCCAAAGTCTTGAAGCGAGTTTGAAAACCATTAAATATATCTTCAGTGATTTGTCATATGTTTTCTGAGAGTTCCAATGTTTGATAGTTAAGAATTCGGTCATATATTTTATTTAATCCATTAGTTATAATAACAACGGATGAAAGGGTGACATACTTCTCTCCACTCATTTCTTTAGTTGCCAATTCTAAGTGTGCGAATAATTTAATCAGCTGGGCTATATCTTTAAAGTCATTATTGGTAAGATTGGGTGTAGTATCATTGTCCACAACAGCAAGAGATGATTGTACCGCTTCCTTCAATTCAGTTATTCTCTCCAACATATAATACACCGAATTCCACCTTGTCGGCACCGATTGAAGCAATTTTTTTGCTGAAAACTGTCCAGTTTTTGTTTAGCCAGATGGCTTCTCTTAAAAAAGCTTGCTTAACCTTATCTATTAAATCCTCCACTGATTTTAGACCATCTTGAGCAATCAAATTAAGGGTGTGGCTAAGCATCCAAAATGTTTCCATTTTAAAACGTCCAAAAAAGTTTTTTTAATATTAGCAGCGTTGTCCGATATAGCAACTAATATGTTATTTTCGATGTCCCATTCTGTCACAATTCGACCAAGCTCATCAGCCAAGTGATACTGGGTATGGAAGCCTTCAAATAAAAATATATCAAGCAGCACAGATTTAACTTCATACTTGGCGTCAATATAATGAGCAGTAACGCCCATATAACTATCATTGTTCATGGAACTCCATAAATCAGTGGTGATTGTAACAGATTCGGCTTTCGATACATTTAGTCTAGTTTTGTTGAGGATTTCTAAATACTTTGCCGGTAATAGGGTTTTAGAAAGGCAACTAGGCAAAATATATGATGGATTTAAAGCATCACATAATTCTCTAAATCCTGTATCATCTACCACAGAAAACGGTTGAATGTCTTTCGTAATAAGTCCCAATAATTTATTATCGATATTTTTTTTGTGACGCATCCAGTTTTTTAGTGACATAAATATGTTGTTGATTTAGGTTCATCTTTTGTACCACTGTAGAAGTTAGTCATGATGGGGGATAATCATTTAATTCCGCTACAGATGTAGAATCTACTGGGTTTATTTGGGTTACTTGGTTGTCTCGTTCATTATTGTTTCCATTTTGTTGCTCGTTGTGATCTTGCCTTGTAGGCTCTTGCAGCCTAATTGTAGGGTGTTTTCTTAAAATATGCTGCCTTAAATTTGTAATTCTTGTTTTATATATGATAAAACTTGATTGCAAAAATTGCACTTAGCCAAGAGTCTTTAACCGTAAAAAAAATCCAAATAACAGATGAATTTCTATTTAACATATTTCACTTTCAAAATAAATTACGTATTGAAATACGCCACTACGTACGAATGTAAGCAATGTTCTTCTGTAAAATATCGGGACGAACCAAAATATTGTGATTTATTTATTACCTAAACATCAAATAACTACCGTAACGCGACTGGAAACAAAACTATACAAACATTCGTGCATCAACGGCTTTTTGTTTCCAAGAAGCAATGCCGCGATGCTGCTAATTAATCGGCTGATCGCTAGACTTCCCGCTTCGGCTTTACCAGCAACGTCGCGTCTCAACCCCTAGTTCAGAGTCTGTATGTCTGTTGAGATTTCTTTATAATAACACCTAAATATCAATTGGACAAACACAAGAATAATCAACACTGCAAAAGAAATAATTAACCTAGCGCGGCTGCAAACAAAAGTAAAAAAACCTATTTCTTAGCATAAACGGCTTTCCGTTTTCAAGAAGCCCTGCTGCTTAATAATCGCAGATCTTCCGCTTCGGCTTTATAAAACAGCGTCGCTTCGCGTCTTTTATAACCCAAAGTTCAGACAGTCGATTCGTAAAACTGTTTCTTCTAAGCTACTTCAAAATAGCTGCTTTTTAAAACAAGCAGTGGCTGGCTTCAACTGTTATTTAAAAGCAGCGGTTTTGCCCACCTCTAATTAACAGTAGTGGTGGACGGATCAGATCTGGGCCGGATCTTGATAATGATTCAGTGACCCGGTTCCTCAAATAAAATAGACGGATCCCGGTTCACGGAACAATTTTTTTTTAGCACTATAGGAAAAATACTTTAGGGCACCCTGGGAGTGGTGCGTGTGCGCAAAGAGCGATTCACGTTGGTTATGAATCGTTGGAGGTTATATTCGTTGGGAAAAATGACCTCGAGAAGGTCGTTCCATAAGGATGAAGTCCTCCAGATGAAAGAGTTCTTAAATAAGGAAGTTCGAAGAGTACTAAGCTTAACCACATATGGATGGGCGGATCTATTGTTAGCTTACATTTTTTTCGAGCGGTAATAAAGATGGTACGATTCTCAGTGTTAGGGTTTTTACGCCACTGTCGGTAAGCCAGATTTTTTGATCTGACAGCACGCTCACAATCCTTGCTAAACCAGGGCTTGCCGTTGGAAGGGCGTTTTTTTGGAGGAAGGGATAAATGCTTCCATGCTAGTTAGAATGACGCCGAAGACCCCCCCCCCCCCCCCCCCTAGCACAGATGGATGGATCATCAGAAGAGAAGCATACGCTCATCCAAGGAAGAGTGCGAAAATTATCTTCCAAGTATTCCCACTTGGCCGATGTGTAATGCCATATCTTGCGAGGTTTATTAACACTAACACCTAAACATCAATTGGACAAACACAAGAATAATCAACACTGCAAAAGAAATAATTAACCTAGCGCGGCTGCAAACAAAAGTAAAAAAACCTATTTATTAGCATAAACGGCTTTCCGTTTTCAAGAAGCCCTGCTGCTTAATAATCGCAGATCTTCCGCTTCGGCTTTATAAAACAGCGTCGCTTCGCGTCTTTTATAACCCAAAGTTCAGACAGTCGATTCGTAAAACTGTTTCTTCTAAGCTACTTCAAAATAGCTGCTTTTTAAAACAAGCAGTGGCTGGCTTCAACTGTTATTTAAAAGCAGCGGTTTTGCGCACCTCTAATTAACAGTAGTGGTGGACGGATCAGATCTGGGCCGGATCTTGATAATGATTCAGTGACCCGGTTCCTCAAATAAAATAGACGGATCCCCCGGTTCACGGAACAATTTTTTTTTAGCACTATAGGAAAAATACTTTAGGGCACCCTGGGAGTGGTGCGTGTGCGCAAAGAGCGATTCACGTTGGTTATGAATCGTTGGAGGTTATATTCGTTGGGAAAAATGACCTCGAGAAGGTCGTTCCATAAGGATGAAGTCCTCCAGATGAAAGAGTTCTTAAATAAGGAAGTTCGAAGAGTACTAAGCTTAACCACATATGGATGGGCGGATCTATTGTTAGCTTACATTTTTTTCGAGCGGTAATAAAGATGGTACGATTCTCAGTGTTAGGGTTTTTACGCCACTGTCGGTAAGCCAGATTTTTTGATCTGACAGCACGCTCACAATCCTTGCTAAACCAGGGCTTGCCGTTGGAAGGGCGTTTTTTTGGAGGAAGGGATAAATGCTTCCATGCTAGTTAGAATGACGCCGAAGACCCCCCCCCCCCCCCCTAGCACAGATGGATGGATCATCAGAAGAGAAGCATACGCTCATCCAAGCAAGAGTGCGAAAATTATCTTCCAAGTATTCCCACTTGGCCGATGTGTAATGCCATATCTTGCGAGGTTTATTAACACTAACACCTAAACATCAATTGGACAAACACAAGAATAATCAACACTGCAAAAGAAATAATTAACCTAGCGCGGCTGCAAACAAAAGTAAAAAAACCTACTTCTTAGCATAAACGGCTTTCCGTTTTCAAGAAGCCCTGCTGCTTAATAATCGCAGATCTTCCGCTTCGGTTTTATAAAACAGCGTCGCTTCGCGTCTTTTATAACCCAAAGGTCAGACAGCCGATTCGTAAAACTGTTTCTTTTAAGCTACTTCAAAATAGCTGCTTTTTAAAACAAGCAGTAGCTGGCTTCAACTGTTATTTAAAAGCAGCGGTTTTGCCCACCTCTAATTAACAGTAGTGGTGGACGGATCGGATCTGAGCCGGATCTTGATAATGATTCAGTGACCCGGTTCCTCAAATAAAATAGACGGATCCCGGTTCACGGAACAATTTTTTTTAGCACTATAGGAAAAATCCTTTAGGGCACCCTGGGAGTGGTGCGTGTGCGCAAAGAGCGATTCACGTTGGTTATGAATCGTTGGAGGTTATATTCGTTGGGAAAAATGACCTCGAGAAGGTCGTTCCATAAGGATGAAGTCCTCCAGATGAAAGAATTCTTAAATAAGGAAGTTCGAAGAGTACTAAGCTTAACCACATATGGATGGGCGGATCTATTGTTAGCTTACATTTTTTTCGAGCGGTAATAAAGATGGTACGATTCTCAGTGTTAGGGTTTTTACGCCACTGTCGGTAAGCCAGATTTTTTGATCTGACAGCACGCTCACAATCCTTGCTAAACCAGGGCTTGCCGTTGGAAGGGCGTTTTTTTGGAGGAAGGGATAAATGCTTCCATGCTAGTTAGAATGACGCCGAAGACCCCCCCCCCCCCCCCCCCCTAGCACAGATGGATGGATCATCAGAAGAGAAGCATACGCTCATCCAAGGAAGAGTGCGAAAATTATCTTCCAAGTATTCCCACTTGGCCGATGTGTAATGCCATATCTTGCGAGGTTTAGGGGATTGTTCAGAATTAATTGGTAGTTCGCTTAGAGTTGAAATAAGTTTGTGATCGGAATATCCTAACGGAGGATGTACGGTGACGGTATATAGATCTGGATTTGATGTCAAGAAAAGATCCAAAAGACTAGCAAAATTTCCAGCTCGGTCTGGAATCCTCGTTGGTTCTTCTACGAGTTGAGTTAGACCAGTTGGTTTACAAGAAGTCGATTGTATTGGCTAGTGATGAGAAAAGGGCAATGTAATGGGTATCACTTGGAGGACGGTAAAGGCAGCAGATAAACTTGACGATTTTCTGCGTCGATATTTTAAACCACATTACATCAAAATCTTTCGGTTCAAGTGTAAGTTCTCGTTGGCAGCAGAGATAATGACGAATAAAAAGACATACCCCGAAGTTGCGTCGAAATCGGAAATGAAAATCGTATCCAGGGTATAAATAGCTGACGGTGTTTGTTGACGATCTGACCTTTGTCTCGGTCAGTGCGAGGACGTGAGGCTTGGAAAATTGTAAGTGCTGGTGGACTGAATTGATGTTCATATTAAGCCTTCTAATATTGCAGAAATCAATTATAAAGTTGCTAATTCTGGGATGGTTAGCAACTGCAACACCATTTCTTCGTTGAGTGTTGTTAGAGGAATCCAGTAAATTGTCGGAAATGGTTGTTGTTGGATGAACTTCGCTTGATGGGGCCCCAAGACCAGCCACCGCCCGGAGTTCCGAATGGGGGGCGAGTTTACCTCCGGAGTATTTTGGGCCTGGATTGGATCATGCTATTTTTGGGGTCCTACCCTGGTAAAATATATAACACATCCTGAGATGATATTGGTTTCCTAGGCGATTTATTTACTTTAAAACGAAATAAAAGATTCAAAGTAAGGTAAAAAATAATGGGAATCATCGCAAATGTTCGAAAACTCCTCCGTTGTTTTCAATGAACTCTTGACATCTTTTTCGAACGGATTTTAAGGTATTCATTATGTGTAATGGTTTTATTTCCGCATGTCCTCAGGTTAAAATTACTCCTTTATAAATTTTATTTTCCAACACTCCCAAAAGAAAAAAAATCTGGAGTGTTAGATCCGGAGATCGTGGTGTCCACCTTATAGGTCACTGTGTTCCTATCCAACGGTTTCCAAAGTGAGTATATAAATACTCTCTTATTCGAAGAGCGGTATGGGTAGGGGCGCCATCTTGTTGGAAGTAAATCTCTATTATTTCATTTAAAGGGACATCATCAAGGATATCGAAAAGGTTTGATTGGAGTATGTCCAGATATCTACCTGCATTTAAATTTTCTTTAAAAAAGCCATACACTATAGTTTGTTTTGAAACAAACAACAACTTATATTTACCCAAATCGACCTTGTTGGCGAACAGGTCATACCATGTGGGTATTTGTGGAGTTCCAATGTCTTTCATTATGTCGGTTATGAATACCGCAACTTGTAATTCGACATTCATCTGACCAAATTATTTTTTGATGAAAATAACGATCGTCGTTAACTTTATTTAAAATCCAGTGACAAAATTCCAATCGTCTCACATCATCACCAGGTTGCAAATATTGGGTAATTTTAACAACATAGGGAAAATATTTATTGGACGTCAAAATTCTATGCGCCTTAGATTTTGTAATTCCAGTTTCGCTTCCTACGTTTCTGATGGACGTAGATTTTTGTTCCTAAAATACAAAGTGATTTAAGAAAATCTGACGGTTCAGCATGCAATGCAATACCCACTAAAAGTGCTAAACGCTCCTAAAAAAGTTTTCACTTCAATAAAACCACCTCAAAGACTCTTACGAACAATTGGGTGGAAGTGGACCCTCGCATAGCAATTTTCTGCCATATAGGGCCACAGTAGCCTGATGGTTAGGTATGATGCACATGGAATACCAAGTGTTCCGGACGGATTGGGCGATTGCATTTGGACAAAGATACTTACCGGAATTGTGCGATTGCCCCAATTGCCGCCCCCTGCCATTAAATAAGGACCTGTTTAACCTGGAGGAATTTTGGAAATTATTGCAAGGCCATGGAATGCCCGGATGTCAATGCCAACAATGCAGGGCTGAGAGACATTCGACAGCTACCGATAGAACAGGCCTTAGCGAACAGCCCGAACCACAGCCAGGTTCTAGCCGACCGTTCGAACCACAGCCAGGTTCTAGCAGACTGTTCGAACCACAGCCAGGTTCTAGCAGACAGTTCGAACCACAGCCAGGCCGTAGTGTGCCGTAGGAAGCGCATTGGATCGACTAGCCGCTACAGCCGAATGGGTCCACGACATAGTAGCCCAGGAAGCGACGACATCGCAAGGACCAAACCAAACCAACGAGGATGAATATGAAGTCACTGGACTGGAGGGATTGAGGATGACCCTCAAACGGAAATGCCAGGACGATGAGGACTCCGATTAAAGTACCGTTTAGTAGTATTGAAATTAGTTTCTAGTAAATTTTTAAAAAACTAGGGAAATTAATAATCATAAAAATTTTGGGGTGCTACCAAAAATTTAATTAGGATTACAACTAAATAATTAAACAAAAAAAAAATTTTAATAAGTTTATCTTGGATATAACATACCAAGAATTTTCCGTAGAGTATTGATACTTCTAGAATAGTAAGTAAAATATTATATTCCCATACACTCATTCCATTTTAAAATTTTAAGAAACACATTTAGATTCTATATTTAGATTTATTTTGATAAATTGTAAGATACTTACAAACCAAAATTTTATAGTTCAATAAACTATTAACTTGTCGCGGTATGCGCAATAATACAAACAGTTCCGATATATAAAACAAACATCTCGAAATTTGACGCACTTACGTAATCAAGAAATTATTAGTGGAATCATAAAATTTTGAGGCTCATAACAAGACTATTAGTATTAAGGTATCTAAGTATGGCAATAAAGTAGAATAATATTGTAAAATTAGGCAACCGATGGGTGAAAATAGTCGCTTCAATTAAGATTCAATATTATGTAATTAAAATTTAATTTTTCTAAAATACGGTATAGAATAATTAAAAATATAAGGCCTCACAGAACAATAGGCACATGGAAAGGAATAATTATAACGGGTAAAAATTTTGAAAACCGAAACACGGAATTTTTGAAGGAAGTCCATGTACCTATATGTCACTAATTATTTATCTAACTATTTAAATGCATTAACATTATAATGTTTCTAGTAGCACCCCTAACATTGTAAATCATAAGGGCCATAAGTGTAAAACACTTGCTTCCCACCGAACCACCCCCTTTCCCAAAACAGTGACAGATGTTAAGTCAATGACCCGGAGGCTATGACCTACTAACCGACTCACAGTATGAACACGTGCGTACTTTCATTTTATTTATTTATTTATTTATGCAAAACTACATTTGTAACATTATCCTCTAATAGAATTTAAATAAATCAAAATTTAGTAACATTTCATTGAGTAACACCTAGGTACTGAAGTACCCGTATGTGTTATGTTGCACTTGAATACACAAAGAAGAGAAAAAAGAAAAACAAAAGAAAAATAAACAAAAGCAATGTAGCGACAAAGTTTAGACAGCAAGGCACATAGTCACCCGGTAACAAGTATTATAATTATTTTTTCTGCCATTTTTTGACCTATTGTAGCAAAAAAATCATTGCAGTATTCTGCAATATCCTTGTTATCGGTGAATGGAGCGTTATTATCATTCAGTATATCAATGTTTTTCTTACTCTTACCCGTATCTTCATTTGTTGCGGTTTTTATTATTTGGTATATCTTTTTTGTGTTGTTGTGATGTATGTTGATCAGAACTCTATAATATTCATTATTTGTTGTGTTTATTATTCTTTTCAAAGTATTCCTATAATTTTTGTATCGCTGCTCCTGAGCCGGGCAGGAATCTTTATTCAGATTCTTTTTTAGTTTGTCTCTATGCTTAATAGAGTTAATTATACCCAGGGTGATCCAAGGTTTCAGCTTTCTGGATCTCTCAATAAACGGTTTCCTACTTGTATACAGGGAGATATAATTCTGTAAGGTATTAATAAAGTTCTGGGTAGCAGCATCAGGATTATCATTTGTAAAAATTTCCAACCAGTTCTCAGATTCTAGAAAGCCCAGAAGTTTTTTGTAATTAACCTTTGAGATGGTTTTATTGTCGCATTTTCCATCCGTTTTTATGGATCTCCCATTATCACCGCTTATATTTAACATAATTGGAAAGTGGTCCGTGACCGATGACTGTATTATGTACGACTGGCAATTTTGAAAAATAGTTTTCAATTTTCTTCTCAGAAATATAAGCTAAGGTGGGGTAACTGGATCATGATTTTACAACAGGATTATTATTTTAAGAGTTTTGTGCTTGTTATAAAGCAGCAAGCTTAAAGTTAATGAGTTTTTGATTACGGGAGTATCTTAAGGAAGGTTTCTAGAATCTATTTACGTTATATAAGATTTAATTCTAAAATAAAAAAGACTAGTTTTTTATTTTTATTTTTTGGTTTGCCTGTGGGTCCAGTTACCTCATAAAAATGGGGTAACTGGACCATATACGTATATTTTGTATCTAAAATGACGGTATTTAGTTTGGGGTGTATGGGCCAAATCTAGAACATTTATATTTTTGAAAAAAAAATACAGATGCAAAATATCTTTTTAATTTCAGCCATTAAGGGCAATTGCAACTGCATCGCATAACAACTTAAAAGGGTTTTATTTACTTTTAACAATTTAACATAGAAAGCAAAACACTTTAAGTTAACCTAAACTTAAAACTATTTTTTAAATTTATTTAAAATAAGTATAATATTGTTTAAACATGTTTTTATGCCTAAAAAAATAATTTAGTCAATAAGGTTACTTAAATCGGTCAGATCTGTGTTAAAGTAAACCATGTCCTTATACCGTGCTGATTTATTTTGTAATGGATGGGATAATTTTCGGACTATATCAGTCTTTTTAACGTAGGATTGTTCCTCTGTCTCTCTAAATTTCATGGTCTGCTCATGTCTTTTTAAAAATTTAACCCCGAAGCCAATGACATCGATAGTTTGGATTCGTACAACGTACATTCTAAACAATACGTTATCCTTGCCAAAAACTTTAACAACAGCAAAGTCTCCAACATGCCAGGTTTCACAAGGAGGCAAAATGTTCACACTTACTTCTTCTTCTTCTTCACTGTTCGAAAAATTGAGAGTTAGGCTGTCCTCGCTTTCATGCAGGGAGTAGTTACTTTCGCTCTCACTTGATGAATCATTGGATTTTTTTTTATCATTTTTCAAATTCTTCGTATAGTTTGCTTTTTTGCTTTTTTATCTAGGACATTTGCTTTTTTTTTCAAAATCTGCTGCTTCTTTTCATCTTCTTCTTGTTTTTTCTTTAGATATTCTGAAGTGGTTATTATTTCACAATTTGTCACGAGCCTCCTGCGTTTCCTTTCTGGACTTTTTTTTAATCTTTTTTGAACATATCTAGTAGAACATCTTCAAAACATTTGGTTGTTGTTTTCTTTGACTTTATTTCATAAGAATGTTGAGTGTCTTCTGCCTGTTCTATTATTGTTGAAGTAGCTTTAGATGTACTCGGTTGTGGATTGTCGTCGTTGTTTTGCGATGTCTGTTCTATTAATGTTGAAGTAGCTTTAGATGTACTCGGTTGTGGATTGTCGTCGTTGTTTTGCGATTCAGTGTTCGGGAGGGCCTCGATTTCGTCTTCAGCAGTAACGGGAGACAAGAGGTTTCTATATCTATTTAAGTCATCCAGATTAAAAATTGAAATGGGGATAGCATCTCTGTTTGGACCTCTTTTTTCTAAATCATATACTCCTGTTGCCTTAAATCCGTTTATGATACTCGAATTAGGTATTTCACCAACAACTTTTGTCAGTAAAGCTGTAAATTCAAGTTTGGGAATTTTCTTCCTAGGGTTTTCACGCTGCCATTTACATAGTTCTTTATCCCATTTTGATTTTAAACCTTTAAATACGGCCACGTCGAGGGGTTGCAAAACATGGGTCGTATGAGGTGGTAATTTCATGATAGTAACGTCATTTTCTTGGGCTAGTTGGATCGATTTTGTTGAAATATGTGTCACGTGTCCATCATACACTAATAAAACAGGTCGATTAGTGCCGATATTTATTAGAAACACATCTCTGAACCAGTTGTAAAATAATGTTGTTTCCATCCATCCTCTCTCCGTTACGGAAACTGCGGTTTGTGTGGCAACTTCCTGGTTAATCCAGTTTTCCATAACATACTTGCCCTTGAAAACACATAGCAATGGAAGTGTTTTTCCATCAGCAGAGCAGCAAAGTAATACGGAAGTGTTTTCTCGTCCTGTGGAACTAGTTTTCCGTTGGCATTTAGCACCGACAGCCCCAACAATTTTTGTTTTTGACGGATCATGACAAAAAGAGGTCTCGTCACAATTAAAAATTTGGCCAGGACGTTCTTGTAGGTTTAAATCATTAATGACCTGGCTTAACTTGTCATAAAAATCATAAATTACCCAAGGATTCACCTGGTCACATCTAATGTATTCAATACTTTGGGGCTTTTTAATAGACAAACGATGCCTTTTTCTAAATGCAATGAACCAGTCAGTACCAGGACGTTGTTCTTTAAATCTGGTCTGAAAATTATTTTGTCTAATGAACGCTTGCACTAAGTCCAATACATCTTCGCGTGACAGGCCAAATCCGTTTTTTTCCATTACCCTAACGCAACTGGCAATTTCCTCTTCATCAGCAGATGATAAGTACGACTTTACGCCACCACCACCCCTACTGTCATCTGAAACATTACCCCTTCCTCTCGTGCCTCTTACGTAATGCTTCAATGTGCTTCTAGGAATATTGTAGTGAATTGCTGCACCCCTGGTTGTTTTATTACCATTTTGCACATCATCAACAGCTTTTTGGAGGTCTTCCCTACTATAACTAAATCCTGCGCCTTTTTGGGTTTTTCGAACGTACGTTCGAACCATATCTACTGTGTATTACCTACAAAATAAAATAAATATCAGGTAATATTATTGAATAGGTATTTATAAATTGTGTTTTAGGTATTTGGGGTAACTGGACCAAGTTAGGATCCAGTTACCCCAGACTCATGGTCCAGTAACCCCATTTTATGAAACAAATCGGGGTATCTGGGCCACCCATGCTTGCATAAATAAACAAATACCACATGGCCTAAAGCACTCGTAATTAGTTTGATTTATACTTATTTTTTAAAAACTAGTAGATGCCGTGTCTGAAATACTTCCAGTTTTCATACAAAACCCACTGAACTGCACAAATGTAACACGTTGTTTGCAAAAATAGGGGCAACAAACTTTATGATCCACTCACCATGAAGACAGGTTAAAAAATGCGGTTAAGATCGTTGTTCTGTCAAGTAAACGAATCACAACAACGTTGCCAGTTGTTGCGGAGCGGATTTGGAATCTGCCACAGACACAAGAGACATATGGCCCAGATACCCCGTGGATCCAGATACCCCACCTTACCTTATGATCAATGCAACTTCGGGCTTTGTTACATAATCTAGTAGTTCGGTTGATATATGAGCAAAAACCATATTGACTCAGTAAGGCAAAGGAGCCTTCATCTAAGTTTATGTTCAGATCTCCTATAAAAAATTCTGTCTGTGCATGCAGACCAGAAAATAGTGATTTAGGTCATGTAAGAAAAGATTTACATCAGGGTGCAAGTTAGTTACAAGGTGGTCTGTACAAGGCGTTGACCGCATATGACTCCCCGTTGATCGTAAATGAGATTCTAGTCATTGTTACGCCAGAATATTCAAATTTAAAGTCAGTAAAATTTTTACCAATCTCTGCTCAAACATATACAAATACACCATCACACTTGTTAAAACTAGCAAAATTACAGTGACTATTGTAGCCAGGTATACTAAAATTTGCAGTACTTTCAACTGTCCAACATTCACTCAGAACAATAACATCACAGTAATTACAGTTATATGTTTCTAAAAAGGTTAGAAGAGCATCAAAATTTTGGTTTATACTTCTAATATTAAGGTGTAGTATATTAAAAACTATTTTCTGTATATCAATGGCACTTGCATAATTATCAACATCAACTATCACAGGCTCAATATTACTGAGCAAAAGCTCCTCAATTACATCATCCACAGTAGGATCCATTATTAAATTAGAATGAATAGAGTTACAGTCAAAAAAAACAAGAAACAAGTGTCTGTATACAGAGACAATACATATGGTTACTGTTCATACCTTATAATCTATTTTCTCACGAGCAAGTCGACATTTTTTCGCATATACAAAGCACTCCGTTTCATTCTCACTATCATGATCACATTTGAGCGAGCCATTGTATTTATTGTTGATGTATAGACAGTTAACACACTTTCTTTCTACCTTATCACATTGTAATCTGTCATGTGGGCCTGTGCACAAGGTACATTTTTTCTCCATATTACAGTCAATTGACTTGTGACCAAACATTCCACAGTTAAAACATTTTAAGATTTTTAAGTCTTCATACACATAACAATAATTCCATCCCATGTCCAATTTTGTGTTAACCAGTTTTTGAAATGTTTGACACGTGGTTATCACATGTATAGTCCATTTTTTTGCTTTTTCTGGATTGTCTAGAGTAGACAATTTTCATTTTATCTGTATCATTTATTATTTGACTATTAAGCATTTTTAGATCCTCTAGATCTAGAAGGTCTTGATCATTGTTATATTTCTTAAGTAGACCCGTTATCTTTAGACCAGGTTTGTATTGACCCTTGACCTCTATGTTGTATTCATTTTCTAATTTCTGCTTAGCATGCTCCAGTAGTTTTTCGAGGTTGTTGGGGTTATCACTTTTTATGATTATACAACCGTTTGTAGTTGAACCAAAATATTTTATTGGAGCTCCCGCAGCAGTTGGGTTTATTTTCTGTTTAATATCTTTGGTACTTTTATCACGTGACTGCTTCTTCTTTGGTTTTATAATTAAGGTTTCCTCATGTGAGACATATTCAATTTTATTCTGTTTCCTCATGTTATGAGGTGCAACTATACTGGCATATGTCCTATTTATATCCATAGGGCCTAGTTTATTCACTTGACTCAGTTGGCTAATCCTGTCTTCTATGCCTTCAAGCTTGTGGAAAATTTTCTTATGGTTGTCGTGCTCTTTCCACATGTGACTTAGTGCCTTTTTACAATCCTTACATATCCACGTAATAATATCTTTGATTGCTTCTATTTGGTTCATTTGCTTTTTTGTTATGCCTATGCAATTTGAGTGAAACCAGTTTTGACATTTTCCCTCACAGAAAATGGAGGAATCATCGTCCGAAACAATCTTGTTACATTTTCCACATGTACAGTTTTCTGTTTCCGTGTTTAAATCCTCATCCGAGTCGCCCGAGGACGGCGCCATTCTTGTTTACCTGGCAACACTGCTACTGCCGTCTAAATAAACCATTCGGCTGACGTGTGGTAAAAATTCAGAAGTATAGGTCGTCACTGTGCCGGTATGTGAATGATAAAATTTTGTACACCTATCCAATCATTATTTTTTTATATTGTTAATCACAGGTTACGGATATTTTCACTTCAGGTGGTCTAGTCTCATTAAATAACAGTGGCTAATTCACTAATAAAAGTTAATTTTTATGGGAGCTAAGAGACACGAGAACGTATGTGCAATGTTGCCGATACCAATCCCATTAAGAAAGGTATTTTAAATTTTTAAGGGGGAAGTGGTGTAGTGACCTCGAAATACAGTACGGAAAGGGGCGACTAAATAATAATTAAAAATCAAAATTTTAAAATCCGAATAAAATACTAGATTAAATAAATTTATAAAATAAAAGTTAATTGAAGGAATTAATTACTCAAAATTACATTCAGGGGGAAACGCGAAAAATCATTTATAGAAAAAAAATTACGTGGAAATTAATCCGATTAACTAACAAACTAAATCCTTCATAAGGAGAACTTCGAAAAAAATAAAATAAGATATTTTATTTTAATTCACCATCACTATTGCACAACCGGAACGCGACCAAGCACTGTAACGCGAAATTAACAAATACCCGGGAAAGTTGCACCCAAACCGTTAAGCTGACGCGTTCATCACCCCCACTTCCAACATCAGGACGCTGACCCAATACACGTGTGACCTAAAACAAAAGGGGTTGAGTGAACACCTGCGACATTGCGTCACCGTGTAATGACCTTATAAGGAGAACGCGTGGGCGATCGTAGAAATATTGCGTAATAGAACACCTGCGTGTCCTAGATGACTCAGGAATACGCGACTTTGGACCTTATATGACTATAAATAATCGTTTTCTGACACCTGTTCTGAGAAATGCAGGAACAAACAAGGTAATAAAACTGTCACCGAGAGGTTTTGGGAGGGAAATAGGGTGGATTTTGGGCTATTTAAGGCTATTTGGGCTGGAAGGGTTAAGCAGTCTCCAATAAGTTTTCAACGGGCAGTAATCCGCGAAGTTATAGGCCGAAGTAAAGTGTAGTGATTAAAGTTAAAAGTGAAAATAAGTGGAAAGTGGCATTAAGGGGAATTAATGCCCAAAAGTCTCTTGAATTAAATAATTAATGATAGAAATCGGTCAAGCTAACAGATTAAGATTGTGTTAAAAGTATTTTGATTAAAGCGGAAGTATGTGTTACATATGGCCAAATAAGTTGTTTGTGACTCCTTAATACTAGTAATGGTGTGTCAGTGTTTATAAAAGTATCATAAATAAATTTTAAAGTAATGACTGTGTAACTGTAGTAATTGAAGATTTGAAATTACTAACAAATTTAAAGAATAAATTGTGTACGTTAAACCTGAATATTGTGTTGCTTATTGATACGACTGATAGAAATAAATGAAACTTGACAGCTTAAGGGGAGTTTATACAGGATCGTGCTTCTATCAGGGAAGTGAGAATTAAATAGTGAAGTGGTCTGTCACTAACACAGGAATCTTCCGATCCCGGCAAAAGTATAGATTGTAGCCAACGCTCTTGTGTCGAAATTTAGACCGCTCGGATTTCCAGAATAAAGATAACACGAGGTGGGTTGTATATCCGGCATCAGCCGCTATAACTAGTTTCAGGCTGGGCGCTACAACTAGTGTCTGGCGCTACAACTAGTGTCGGGTGCTACACTTTCTTGTGTTTTCTTCTGCCGAATACAGAAGGAAATCGGCTACAAAAGGTGTAGCGGGGGCGGGTTTTCACTTGTTTTCCCAGGGCACTGTCACGATTCAGAAATGTTTGCTGTCCATAAGTTGCTGACAAACTAGCCATTTTGGTTGACCGATTACATTTTTCTGTTCGCAAAAATAAGAAAATTTTGCTTACCAGTTAAATGATACCCTAAGTTTTATGCAAAAAAAGTCAACTCGTAATCAGTGTAAATCATAATTGGACAGCAGTCCTATAAAAACAGATTATAAAATGAAACGTTGCTTATATGCCATCTTAGGGAATAAAAGTGGTGTTCAGTCGTTTCCCGATAATTTTTCGAAAATGTACCTAAAGGGGAAGCGGGATTGTTTGAAAAAATGATGAAAATTTTATTTGTGTAATCTTTCTAAATTTATTTAAACGTTCTTCCACGATTTACAACAAACACAATGAAGATTTTAAAAGTCATAAAAATTAATTTTTTGCAAAATCCCACATTCCAAAACATTGAAGTTTGAGCAAATAAATACATTCAAATCGGGATAAAAAAAATTGCATTTTCTTTGCAGCCTTAGCTTTTTTCGTCTTCTTCCGAGTATATGTCAATGACTTTGGCATTTTAATCTCAATAAGATCACTAACCACAAAGAATAACTGAAAATTCGCACGACACAAGACGGTTACGAAACAAAAGGAAAATAGCCCGGGATTCTACGTGCAGGGTACAGTACCTAGCAAGGTGAAGGGGGGTGGAAGGTCGATAATTGCTTGCAGTTTTCACTGACTTTGGTATTGGCAATTTGAAAATCACGTCATTCGCTCAATGACCGATTCATCATCAACTGTTGGATAAAAAAGGTGTCAGTGGTTGGTTTTCGTCGCAGAAATTTTAATTTATATTCGTTTGCATTTATAATCTCCGTTACTTTTCTTATGTAATATTTGACTTGTGTTTTTCCTGGAAATTTTACCAATAAAAAATCTTCCGCAACTATTTTGTCCTTAGGGCATAATAACAGAGGCTCATTTTCTTCCTCGCTAAAATCACCGCTGATATCGTCTAATTTTAAACTTAAATGCTCATTTGAATCAGAACTACTGGAACTGGAACTGGAACTTACTTTCCTTGATCTTTTACAGCCGGTCTTCAATTTTTGAGAGTTTGCTGTATCAGCAAGCACTTGTTTTGTGACTGATAGTCTTCTAAGTTTCCGTTCCTCTTAAATTTTCGTTAGGTTCTTTTTCTCACGCTCAATTTCTTCTAATCAATGGTTTTCCGGCGTATCAGTAAAAATTCTTGATTTGCCGCGCCTGTCTTTTCCTCTGGCAGTTTTTCTTACACATCGTCTGGGAAGCGGTCTAACCGCCTCTGGCGTTAATACCAAACCTACAGGAAAACCAAGAATATTTTTTTTATCCTACGTTTCACCTCCTATTTATACCTTTTTTGAGTCCCTTTAGATTTTCAGTTTTTCGCCAGTCATACGTGATGTTGAAGGCCGCGGCTCATAGCTTTCAACTGCTGAAAAAAAAAATAATAAATTATCCACAACGACAATCGGAAATTCCTGCTGAATGATTGGTCTCTTTATCTGTTGACTCAATAGCAGCCGCTGAAAATGACTGAACTGCGCCTAAAAAAAAATTGTTACTTTTTAATTTTAAAAGTTACGCAAGTAACCTATATTACCTTGTTCAGTGGCTGAAGGATTCTCAGCATTTAAGCTCGCTGATGATGCCAAATTTGGCTGGTTGACGTAGCTCGCAGCAAAATATTCGTCTTTAAAGGCAAGTCTGTTCAGGGGCCATAAACCTGGCTTTTCAAATGAACTACTATATTTTTCTGAGAAAAAGCTAATTGGAATGCTTGTTTTGTTAAGCAAGCAATTTGGTTAATAGTTACAGGCTTTCCAGGGTTTATTGTCATCCAGTGGTTAAAAACAGAGGCACAATAGTTTTTGAAGGGCCCATAGACTTCGACATCTAAGGGCTGAATTTTGTGCGATGTGTGGGGAGGTATGGATAGCAGAACTATACCATTATCGCGGCAAAAATAGCCTTAACAGTTGTGTGACTATCATGGTTGTCCAACAATAAAAGTATTTTATTGTCTTTGTTGCACTTGGTGTGATCTCTAATGTGCTTCTGGACTTCCAAAAACAAGTCAGATGTCATCCAACCATTAGGGCTTCCTAAGGCAAGGCTGGAAGTTGGGCCATCAATAAGATACTTGTCTGGATTGCGTATCCTAGGAAATACATACACTGGAGGTAGGGCATTACCCACAGCCTTAATTATCCCAACGAATGTTGTTAATTCGCCACGTTAGGCAGAGCTATTTTGACTCACTTGCTTCCTTCCCTTGGGAGCAACGACCTTCACAGGCTTTAGGACAGTTGCGACGCCACTTTCGTCCACGTTGTAAATGTTTTCCGCCTTGAACTCGTAGTTCTTTAAAACTGACGTGGAGTTATCAAAAAATTCTGAAACAGCTGTTTTATTAAAACCCGTGGCTCTTGCCAAGCTCGTATGTTCGGGTTTTCTTAAGCTTAGCTCGTTTTTGTTTCTATTCATAAAACACTTAAACCAATCAATTCCAGTTATTTGGTTAGCATCCCATTTTTTGGAGTATTTGCAGTGGGGAAGGATGCACGCATATTCATAGGCTAATTTTCTAATCTGTGAATATGTCATGCCATAATTCATGTCTGAACAAGATTTAATATATTTAACAAATTCCTTTTCGTGGTTATTAGCAAATACTTGAGTTACAGTATATTTGCTTGAATATATAGCTCCTCCTTCAAGCTCTTGGTCACTACTTTCGTTTCCTGAGTCTTCATTAAACATTCTAGCTAGGTGCTCCTCTGTGATTTTTTTTTGTTTTTTAATCCTATAATGCAATGTACTACGTCTAACATCATAAGCTGCCACCCTTTCAGACATATTATGACAAAACTTGTCGAATTTTTAAAACTATTTTCATCAAGAAAGCTCCTGTTAGTTTTCTTTTTATAGCTCCTCAGCATCTGAAAAATTGTAAACTAATATGGTAGGTAACTAATTTAACGTTTATCTGTTCTATATAGCTTGGATTCTATATATCTTTCCGCCCTTATTTTGGCTCATCTTTAACTTTCTGTAAACATTCTAACCTGTGGGGCAGATTCGAGACGAGGTCGAAAGTGCCCCTCCTATAGGTTGTTGAATCTGCCCCGTGGCATTTTTTTTTTAAAACACAATTTTTTCCCGCATAGAAGTAAATTGAGGTTAGATTTGTGATATGTTTTCAATTCCTAAGTTATCCCAATATATTGCTTAAAAAGTGATATATCTCTAAACTTGTATAGTTTCCAATAAATTTCAAGTAAAGAAACTTACCTTTTTACCACAATTTTGGGAATGTTTGTGATTTTCCGGTACACCATCTACTTAAGCAACATGTGATTATTGGACGCGGGAAATTCAAATCTGGTTTTAAGTTATAGGCGGTGGTTGAATGTGCCCCATGGTCGAATGTGTCCCCCTCTCCTTATTCTGAAAACGGCAAATGATTCAACAATCATTATAAAGAAACTTCAGTATGAAACATTTTTCTGTATCTCTTTTAACTAAGAAAATATAGGGTAATTTTGAAATTGTCAATTTTTTGATTTTCCCCCGTATCTCTTAAACAAGGGAAAATATTCAAATTTTGATTTTCCCATTTTAACTTTGACGCAAAAAGAGCACATGACATCTACATTACTTTTTTGATAGCACTAACGATTACGGAGATACCCGATAAAAGTGTCGAAAATGGGACGAGATACCCGATAAAAGTGTCGAAAATGGGACACCCTGGTACACACGTCAATTTATAACTTTAGTATTGGCAAACCCATTTATGTTTGAGTTTGATTTAGTTTTGCTAAGGCATGTGAACTCCTTTTAAGAAATTCTACAATTTTTTTGATTTTAAAGACGATCGGTTCAATTTTATGAAGCCCTTTCTGAACAATAAGGTTTACTGTATACGCAAAACATCCTATATGCGCCAGTTACCTTTTCTTATACCGGAAACAATGTTAGACGCATTATCACTAACTGCAGCGACAATTTTGTTTCCGATTTCCCACTCTTCAACATTTTCTTGTAAAATTTTACATATATTTTCTGCAGTATATCTTACATTATATACAAAGCAATCCAATAAATCAGAGCGCAACTTTAACGTTCCTTCTTCTTCGTCTAACCATTGTGCCGTTATTGCAGTAAAATTATCATTAGTGATCGATGTCCAGCTGTCTGTAGTTATACATACTGTATAGGCTTTACTTATTTTCTGTTTAAGAGTCTCTTTAATTTTAGTATGTGTTTGAGGCAATAATGTATCTGATACCGTTTTACGACTCGGTAGGGAATATCCAGAACATAACATATTATATATAAACATATATAATATATAAACTTTTTGAATTCGGTATCTTCGACAATTGAAAAAGGCTGGTATTCTTTCACCACTATGCGTAACAGTTGTTCGTCAAATTGTTTTGATTTATTATTCGGTACTGGCTTTGTACTCAGTACAAACTCGTCTATACACTCTTGTCTCATTTTTTGGGGGCGTAAGGGACAGTTTCATTAGACGGTCTATGTCGAATGGGATAGAATTTCTTGTTCAAAAGGTATTTTAGGTCAAAAGGTTAAGCATTTCTATATTAACTTGTTATTTTACACATTTGTAGGTCGCATTGGTTATTGGTGTCTCAGGCGCGTGCCGATCAGATGAATTTTACAACATGAAAATAACAGACGTTCACTTTTTAGAAGAAAAAGTCGCGATTGAGATATCAAATAGCAAAACGTACCAGCCACGATCATTTATGATAATTGATAAGAAATGGATTGCACCACTTAAGGAATACATAACTTTTCAGAAAAATATCCAGGGTGAAAAGCTTTTTACGCAAATAAGATATGGAAAAATTACTAAACAACGTATTGGGCACAACACTTTAAGTCAGTTTCCAAAAAAATTGCAGCCTTTCTGAAGATGAATATTGAAGGTTTTACTGGCCACTCTTTCAGTGTAATATAAGTATAACCACTAAGTATAACCACTAGTAGTCTGATTCCGAACGGATACTAGTCTGATTCCGAACGGATACTAGGTGAGGATGAAATAGTTAATTTTGTCAATTAACGATTTCATCCGTGTTATGCTTAGTGGACTGATTAAATAGCAATATTGTAACATCAAAGGTGAATGCTCGGAATACTTAGATTTGGATGTATTGTAAATTAAACATGGATTATTATTAAAGAAAGAGTTTGAACGAGAACATCTTTTTATTATTTTAATGAAGCTCCGAGACGATTAGTAATACCAAAGGGAAAGATTATTACATGGCGATCCTGCCAACGGCCTAATCTAAGGAAAATACTATAGTACAGAATATGGTAATGGTTCCATACGAAAATGGGTAATAAGGAAAGCAAAGAAGAGATTATTATTAGAGATTATGGTTTGCTTGGCTATAACTTTATTATGGATTGGATACAGAATATGCAAACAAGCATGTGAGAGGAAAATTAGAAGAGCTGTGCTAGCAGCGCAGAGTACTGACAAAATTTAAATAATTATGGTATTATGGTTAAGTTATTATGGGAAGAAATTAAAAAATGATATGGAATGCCGAAAGAAGTATTGGAAGAATTAAGAGTATTTAATAGAAATGTTGGGAAAAATAAACAAGAGTGAAGAAATAGTTCTAAGGTACTAGAATATTATGTTAAGAAATTAGAAAATTTTAAATTACAATTTAGTGAAATTAGGGATAAATTTAACAGTAAATCGTATGTAGGAGAATTGGTAGATAAGGCTAAATTATATGTAAACGATATAAATAGTTATCTAGAGCATCTAGACAAAATTTTTCAAGAAAGGCGTACAGAAATCCAATTGCTGAAGTTACCATCTGCGATAGAGCTTGATTCTAATTCTTCAGATACTGAAACGGAAAGTAAAATGTCTGAAAAATTCGAATTGAAGACCGCAGCGGGGTTAATCCCGGTAATGGATGGCTCTGAGGCTTCCATAAAACACCTTATTGATGCTATAGAGTTATACGATTCTTTATTGGATACTGAGGGCAAAAAACTTTTAACCACGTATGTTTTAAAAACTAGACTGACTGAAAGCGCAAAAATTAGACTTAAACAATCCTACTTAACAAATGCACTTTTAGTTACCGATTTAAAATCTTATTTTATTTCAAAAAAATCAGTTTCTGCATTGTCATTTAAATTAAACAACTCAAAACAAAACTCAAAATCAATCGAAGATTTTGGGAGGTCGCTGGAAAAATTATTAGTTGATCTTACTTTGACACAAGCGGACGGAAATGACCAAAATGTGATGATTTTGAGACCAATCAATGAAAAAATCGCGGTGAATTCATTTGCAAACGGACTTAATAATAATGACCTACGAACGATTATAAAAGCACGAAATTATTTAAATCTCAATGAAGCGATTAGGGGTGCTAAGGATGAGGAGTTGTTCCTAAACAACTCGAGACCAAAATTTTCTATGCGTCCAAATAACGAAAATACAGGCACGAATCATAGACGGCTTAATAACAATTTTACAAGGGGTTCTTTCAGGAGTTCAACTCGAGGAACTAACAATAACAGTAATCGATACGGACAGCGAGGATATTTTATGCAAAATACAGACCAGCGGAATCTAAGTACGAACAATCCAAATAGAATGTTTTTCGAGGCTTCTAAGCCACAAATTTTATTACATTCAAATGGCTTAAATTTTATTAGCGTAAAGTATAAAGAAAAATATATTAATCTATTAATAGATACAGGTGCATCTGTAAGCGTAATTTTCAAAAACTATGTAAGTAAGTTAGAAAAAATAAAGTTTTCAGATAATATAACAATTAATGGAATATCTGGGTCAATAGTTTCACAAGGTTCAGCAAACTTAAACTTAAAAGTAAACAATTTTAATATAATTCATAAATTTTTGCTGATTGACAGTTTTGACGATAGTTGTCACGGTGTAATAGGATCGGATTTTTGCTACAAATATTTAGCAACGATAAACTACGAGAAGTTCTATTTTTCATTTAATTTTAACAATAACAAAATAACGACACCTTTGCATTCTAAAAGCGAATTATTTACGTTTATTCCTAAACGCAGCGAAATAATTAAATATTTTCATGTACAAACAGATAAAGATTGTGTTATTTTAGCTGATGAAGTAGGTGAAGGTATTTTCACTGCCGGAGCGGTAGTCCGACCTACCTCAAATATGATACCTATAAAGTTTCTTAATGTACGTGATCAGGATGTTAGTTTAAAAAATTTTCAACCAAAAATCGAATTATTCGAAAATTACGAATTCGGTCATTTCGACGTTACTGACAACAATTCAGTTAATAGGGTAGAAAAGTTACTAAATTTATTAGAATTCACACATATGAACGATAAAGAGACATTTTCCATACAGAGAATATGCGCAAAGTATTCTGATATTTTTCTTTTAGAAAATGATCCTTTAACAACAACTAACATTTATAAACAAAAAATTCACTTAAAACCCAATGTATCACCAGTTTACGTCAAACAATATCGATTACCTCATTCTCAAAAGGAAGAAATAAACAAACAGATTGATAAAATGCTACAAGACGGAATAATAGAAGAAGCTAGATCTGAATGGTCTTCTCCACTTTTAATTGTTCCAAAGAGAGTTGATAATAATGGTAATAGAAAGTTTAGGGTAGTACTAGATTATAGGCTTCTGAATTCGAGGGTTATTTCAGACGATAGATGGCCTTTACCATGTATCAATGAAATTTTAGATTCGTTAGGAGGCGCAACTTATTTTTCTCATTTAGATTTATCACAAAGTTACTATCAAATAGAACTGGACAAGTCTAGCAGACCTATAACAGCCTTTACAGTAGGTAGCAAGGGACAATTTCAAATGACTCGCCTTCCTATGGGGCTAAAGATAAGTCCAAATTCTTTTTCGCGTGCCATGACAATTGCAATGTCAGGCCTTAATTATGAAAATTGTTTTGTTTATTTGGATGATCTCATTGTCTTTGGAAATAATTTACTAAATCACAATAAAAATTTGGTTAAAGTTTTTCAAAGATTACGGGAAGTAAATTTAAAATTAAACCCTAACAAATGTGAATTTCTAAAAAAGGAACTTTTATATTTAGGACATGTTGTATCAAGCGAGGGAGTTTCACCAGATCCTGAAAAAATTAAAGCGGTTCAGGATTATCCTGCTCCAAAGGATGCAAATGAAGTAAAAAGGTTCGTTGCATTCGCTAATTACTACAGGAAATATATTAAAAATTTTTCCGAGATAGCAGCTCCACTAAACTTTTTATCACGGAAAAATGTTCAATTTCATTGGACTTCGGAATGTCAAAATGCTTTTGAAACTTTAAAAACAGCACTAGTTAACCCTCCCGTCCTTCAATATCCAAATTTTTCACCTGAAAACACTTTTATTTTAAAAACTGATGCTGGACGTGACAGTGTAGGCGCTGTTCTATCAAATTTTGATGATAGGCCAATAGCTTATGCAAGTAGAGCTTTAAATAGAGCGGAAAGACGATATTCTACAATTGAAAAGGAACTTTTAGCTATTGTTTTTGGTATTAAACATTTTTCGTGTTATCTATACGGGAAAAAATTTATTATTTATACTGATCATAAGCCTTTAGTTTATTTATTTGGTATGACAAACCCTTCAAGTAGATTAACGAAGTTTAGATTACTTATAGAAGAATACGATTTTGACATAAGGTACATAAAAGGTAAGGATAATGTAACTGCAGACGCATTATCACGAATACCAGTTTCTTCCGATGAATTAAAAAATATTTCTAAAACAGTTGAAGAAACGTTATTTGCTATAACTAGGCAACAAAGCAAGGTCTTTAAAGAGCAAATAGAAAATAAGGTAAGTTTTAATGACTCACTGAGTGACAGGATTGATCACCCTGGCATTGTTGAATTGTTAAAACGGCCAAAAAACTCGTATGAACTTAGTTTACTTTCTAAAATAGATTTTGAAAAGTTAATAAAAGAAAATAAATTTGATTTTTATTTAGGAGATTTTCTTTTCGTCGAAAATCAAAAAATAATTTTTATGAAACAGGATACTCGATCGGCGCACGTACTAGCTACTTCGTTGAGAGACCTGGATTCAATTTGTATTAAATACAATATTCCGGAATTAATTATTTTAAAAAATAAAGAAAACGCGCGATTAATAACTAGTATTATGCATAATGAAATAAAAGACATGTCGAATAAACATTTTAAAATTTCTATTGTTAAAGATGTAGAAAAAGTAACCAATTTAGAACGCCAAAGAATTATTCTTAATGATTTTCATATCCTGCCCACCGGCGGTCATGCTGGAATAAACCGGATGTATAATAATATTAAGAAATATTATTTTTGGTCAAACTTACATTCGAATGTTGAAGAGATTGTCAAACGTTGTGATGCCTGTCAGAGGTATAAGCATTCTAGGCCTAATGTACAACCTATGTCCATCACTACGACTGCATCTTCAGCATTCCAAAATATATATTTAGATTTGGTAGGGCCTTTAGAACAAGATGAACAAGGAAATCGCTACATACTTACTTTACAGTGTGAGATTTCTAAGTTTGTTGAGTGTTATCCCTTGCCAAATAAGGAGTCAACAACTATAGCATCAAGTTTTGTAAATAATTTTATATTGCGATATGGTATACCAAAATGTATAATTTCAGATAGAGGGTCAGAATTTTTGTGTTCAACTTTAAAGGATACATGCAAAATTTTAAAAATAAAACAATTGTTTTCAACAGCGTATCATCATGAAACATTAGGCTCACTTGAAAACACGCACAAACATTTAAATGCTTATTTACGGATACAAACAACCAAAAATCCAGAAACTTGGAGCACTTGGCTTCCATTTTGGAGTTTTTCGTACAATAATAGCGTTCACACAGAAACACGTTATACACCTTATGAGTTAATTTTTGGAAAAACTTGTAATTTACCATCTAATATTGAAAATAAAATAGATCCACTCTATAATTTTGAAAATTATCCTATTGAACTAAAATATCGCTTGCAAAATGCATGGGCAGATGCTAGAGATAATTTAGTAAAGTCCAAAGAGAAGAGAAAAGTCTGTTTTGACAAAAAAACAAAATTTATTATTTATAAACCTGGGGAAAATATTTTGGTAAAAAATGATGCTGGAAATAAAAAAGATACTATTTATAACGGTCCTTACCCAGTAGTAGAGGATAAGGCTCCAAATGTTTTAATTAAGATAGGAAATAGATTAGTTGAAGTACATAAAAATAGGACAAAAATGTATTTTGAAAAATAGCATATCAAACATTTTTTTTTATTATTTTTTTATTTTCCGTAGGAGGTGTAATATAAGTATAACCACTAAGTATAACCACTAGTAGTCTGATTCCGAACGGATACTAGTCTGATTCCGAACGGATACTAGGTGAGGATGAAATAGTTAATTTTGTCAATTAACGATTTCATCCGTGTTATGCTTAGTGGACTGATTAAATAGCAATATTGTAACATCAAAGGTGAATGCTCGGAATACTTAGATTTGGATGTATTGTAAATTAAACATGGATTATTATTAAAGAAAGAGTTTGAACGAGAACATCTTTTTATTATTTTAATGAAGCTCCGAGACGATTAGTAATACCAAAGGGAAAGATTATTACATCAGAAGAACAGCGGCTACTTTGCTCCCAAATAACGGTAACGACCTCATGTAAATTAAGCGGTTAGGAGGCTGGAAATCTAGTACAGTAGCTGAGGGATACTACTCAAGTTAATACGGCAAGTTTGATTTCCAGTTCAAATTTTACCAACACAGCACTACTTTAACTTCAAATAATCATGAACTGAGCCTTTCAAAACAAGGTTTTCAGCAAGGTTTTAATATATCAGTGACTGCCTACAATAATGCCAATGTAATATTTAATGTAAATAAGTAAAACAGAAACCATGTAACTTTTTTATTTTTTATAAATGTCATTAGGTTTATTTAAAAAAAATCATTGTCGTTAAATTTGTGTAATGAGTTGTATGTTGGTGTGTTCGTATATTATTTTGAGATTTTTTTAAATTACAAAAAAATAATTTACTTTCCACCCGGGTGAAAAGTAAAAGTAAAAAAACGTCAACTTTCCTTTCAAAAATAGATGAAACGTCATTATTACATACATGGTTGTAAATAAAAATAATATCGCAATGTAAATGAACACACAAATACCTAAACTTTACTTACCACCAATCTTAATATTATAATTAAAAGCATGCTGAATAAACACGAATCAAAACGGCTTTTCGAAATATTATTTTTGCGGTCAAAATTTCCATAAACACCGCTCTACAGATAAAAATAAACTGAATTGAAACAAAAACTGGTTTGTAGATCTGGTGGGTAAAAACAAGCTTGCGCATGGCGCGACGTAAAAAACGGGGTTGCCAGAGCCTCAGAAATTGTACTGTCTGTGGAACATGTCTCATTGTGGACTACTCTCCCCTACCTTAGAAGTATAGGAAATAGTTTCGCGTTTCCATGATTGGAAGCATCTGTAGACATTCCAAAAGATACTCCTTTTTCAAGCTCAGATAATGCAGTTTCTATTGACGTAGGGCCAAGAATATTAAAGGCTATCGAGCTAGCTTTTGTTCTACCCAAATGAGTTTTTGTGGCAATTCGGGAATTATCCCAGCAAACACAAGACAAATGGGCCGATATTGGCAAGTGGGCGCTTGCCGATGCACTTGTCGACGGTCCACCTTTATCATCCTGCATTGGGCCATATATAGGGAATGTCCGCCAGGCCGACTCGCGGGCCAACGACAATCACCCAACACGGATTAAAGCGGCGCAATGCATGTAGCTTGCCGGACCAGTGCCGTTTTAACAGCCAGATGTCAATGTTGGGACAGCAACGGATCTGTTTTAATAACCAACAATGGTAGAGCACATTGCCAATGCGTAGACTGCATCGGGCCACTTCGGGCAAACGTGCAATAGTCCGTGAAGATGCTTTCCAGCGACGGATATTAGGGTATTTGAGAATGAATATGATTGGCTTTAATTTAATTCACGTGACTAATATTTGAAGTCACGTGATTAAACCAATAATATTCATTGCCAAATTATCCAAATACCCAATATTCGTCACTGTAAACGCACCACCACCTTTAAAGTTTTAGTTTGCAACAATTTTTTGGAACTACTTTAAGTTTATTATAGCTAAAAGCTTAATTGTTTATTTTAAAATTTTATTTTGTTTATTTTAAAATATTACATCTTTATAGTTACTGTTGTTTATGAATAGGTTAATATTATTAAAAATTAATTTTGAAATTTTACGGAAACACTATATTTTATTTATGTAAAAATATACATATAGTACATAAAAAAGGCAGTTATTCCGTAATTTTCTGGCGTCTTGTACGACCGCCCTCTCGATGGGGCGCATTTCTGAGCCATACGATGATCACCTGAATTATCTCTGAAAGTGGATTTTTACGTACTGCTGCTAAAAATTAATAATAAACTTTGGTTATAGGTTTTCGAAAGTCAAAAAAATATTTTTAAGAAGTAAACAATTGTTTTTCTACAACCATAGGGATTTTTAAATTAGACATTTTTGAGCGGGAAAAATGCCCAAAATGCCAAAATTTAATACTGACAAAAATGTTGTTATTTGAAATTAACAGCTTAACGAGAAAAACCTAAAAATCTTATTAAATTAAAAAAAAATACTTGTAGTTTCTGAGGTAGGCCCTAAATAAACGGACCACCCTGAACATCCACACTAAAAATATTAGATAAATAAGTAGAAATATACTGACCTCAAAAAAAATGTTTACCTTTTATTAATAATAGGACATTATTCAGCAGTTGTAACCCTTGTTTTTTATTTTTTCCTATATAATTAATTTCTAAGGATAAATTGTGGCCAATTATATTGGACAAAACCCTTCTAGTTGTGTCGCCATAGTCCTTGTCCCATACAAGGCCCAAACTCGTTGCAAATTTAAGTAAGACACTATAGAGGTATTGCTAATTGCTAAACACGTTAACGTAAGGAAGTAGACAACTGAATCTAAAATTAAAAATCAACAACAATACACAAATAAAAAAAATAATTTTAACTACTAGCTCCACAGTACCTCTAATTTTTTTTAAAACCATTGTACTTATAGATTTTTTGAAGAACTCTTCATCTTTTAAGTTTGCATTAAACTTCTAAATCGTCATATATATAGTATTTTTGTACACTATAAGGTACCACTGGCACATCTGTCTTCTTAGATATTAGCATTTAACATATTTCTTTATTGTTATCATTTCTTTAAGCAAATGGCTAAGCACTTCTAAAACATTCAAATTCTAAACAAAGCAGCCAGTAATTTCAAATACAAAGATGGTATTGGTTTTAAGATAAGTATGTTTTATATTAAATAAGTGTTTTATTAAATATGACGTTGTATCTTTCTTTTAAATAAGCAGTTTTATTTTTAAACAATTTTAGCAAGTTCTTGTATTTGATGACCGGACCATTATATTGTAAATATTTCGGTAATATAGAAAATTTTAAATTTAAATACAAGCACAGATAACCAATAGAGACATTTTTAGGTTATTGTAAACAAAAAATTAATTCACCGATTCCAAAAGCTTGAGCAATTATTGTAAAATGTATTTGATAATAACAAATAATAATGCTATTTATATGAAGAGAAAACGATGATAAGGATAGGAAAAACAAAATAACTGTAATCTACACCATTAACTTACTAATGTTTTTATCACAACAACACTCGGTTGTATTCTCCCTCGTTGTCTCATTTATTTTTTCTAGCTCTACTTGTATTTCTGATTGAGCAGATATTGCATCTGTAAATGACCTGCTCTTCTCCGTCTCCGTAAGCACTTGATAACCATTGTTTATTTGTTTAATTTCAGCTTGCATTTGTGGTCGAGCAGGAATTAGATTTGCAAATGACTTACTCTTCTCTGTCTCCTTAATTATCTGATTACCATTATTTATTTATTTTATCTCTGATTGTGTTTGTGGTTGAACAGGAATTAAATCTGTAAATAACTTCGAAACATTTTTAAAATTTTCATTGACATGAAGCTTAGGAGCTTTTGGTATATTCTCTTTGTCTTCATCATCACTAGCAAATGAATAGTCAAAATCCGACTGCTGAGGTTTTATAGCAGTTATCTGTTCAAATTTGCCAAAACTTATTGAACATTCAGCAGAACAGATGTGATTGCTTTGTGACGACTCTTCTTCGAGAGAGATATCAGTTTGGTTCGCACATCTTTATAATTATCTAAAAACATATATTAATCAATCTATTTTACTTTATTTTACAGTGTATACTTATATACTTTAAGGCTGTTATTAGAATGCTCATGCCTTTTCGTTGTCTTATTATTTCGTTTAAATATTTTAAGGCACTGATGTGATCTCTATAGCAAGAAATGAAGGAATATACTTACTCTTTACTCATTATTATTATTACGAAATCACTTAAAAACACAAAAACATGAAAATGGAGTGGAGTGAAGAAAATCCGACACGAGTATAAAAGACACGGTCAAATAAGAAGTTTGGTTAGGAAAGCAAGTGTAATGTTTCGCCCCCTTTTCCCTATCTATTTTATTATTATCGGACACCAAAGTAATTGCTTGTCCCTTTTCTAATTTTATTCTATATCTCTATCTGGCTTCTATAAGGGCGGAACCATTGCACAACTACGAAGGGGAAGTGGGTAGGTCCGAGAGTACCATTCTATCAGTAACAACCCTTTAGATTGATTTTAAAATATCTATTGCCTCAGTATTTAAGTTCAACATTGTATCATAAATTTGGTAAGCTGCATAAATTCTTGTAAGTGTCAATATTATGGATTATAAATGGATAAAGTACATAACTTCTTTTTACATGTTAAATGGTCAATGTTTCTGATCAAATTCTATTTTTCCGCACTAGTTTCACTTATTATTTATCTTCAGTTACAAGCTTTGAAAGGGAGCTTCAACATGAACAATCTTTCTATTTAAAATGTCAATGTCAATTTTCACTTAGTTCAAAATTCTGTTACAAAGTCTGAAAGGGAGCATTAACATCACACATTTTCTGTTTTCTTAAAATGTTATTATTTGAGATCAAGTTCTGTTTTTCCGCACTATTGTTATTTTGTTCAACATCATTTATAATTTCTCGAAAGGGATTATAAAACAATCTCTAAATTTTCACCATGTTTAACTTACTCAAAATTTCTCCTTTTATTTTATCAACTACCGTAATTCGTCGGTTTTTCACATTTAACATCTTCAGGTTACAGGGGGCTTCAATACAAACGATCTTTAAGTTCTTAATTTGTTATAACCTTTTCAATGATTTAAATTTATCTTCTTAACAATTTTACATTCTCAAGGTAAAACACTTTCTTTAACTGCGTTCATTTTTATTTATTTGCTTCTTGTCTTTCAGCGTCGCGACCGATCTGCTTAGATTAATTGTTGAACGAACCGGCTATACTAGTTAACGTCGGGGTTTGTTGCACTATTTTAGTATAAAATCTTTCCCGTATAAAATTTTATTCCGTTTATACAATTTTTCCCTCCGAGTAGGGTCGGGACCCAATTTGGGCACACTACTTTACCAACTGACTATATTGACTGCTTGACTGTTTGATTATCTAACTTTCGTACAATTGATAACTAACAACTCTGCAAGTCTCAAGACTGCTATCCCACTTTAAACTTTTTGACTGCCATTTCTTAGGTGCGCTCAGGTATTTATAGGGATCGTATGACGCAATTGAATCTCGAAAGGTGGGATATTTTTGTTGCCAACCAAAGCACCCTGGGATCGTTGCAGGTGGCTTCCCACGGTTTGTAATTTTTAATATTTCGCGATCTTATTATCTTTTAATTCTTTAGGTACGTAGCATCCGGTCGTAAGATTTTACCGCGGTTATATTCCGTCGTATCCTTTTTGTTTTTCCCAACCCGTGAGAATCCAAGCTAAATCGTTTCCTATTTTGCAGGTATTAAATGAAATCATCATGTTGTTTGTGCGCAAATCCCCTTCTTTTATATAAGATTACTTTATAATTTTCGACTTTTGGAAGGAGTATTAATATTTTTCAATTTGGTTTTAGTTTATACGTTCAACTGGGTGCTTTTGCTCTTGACTTAAGATAGGAATTGAGGACTTTGAATAAAAATAATTTGGTTGATTTTTATTTTTCATCTTAGATTTTTAATTTAAATTATTTTTAAAATAATTTCTTTTTGAAAAACAATTTATTAGACGTAGTCACTTTTTGAAAATTATTCTTTTTAATTTATTTTATTTTTAGAAATTTATTTAATTATTTTATTTCTAAAAATAATTTATTAACTTTATTCGATTTAAACTTTAACCAATTTTTTTTCTACACATTTATAATTCTTTTCTATTTTAAGTAATGATTATTCATTTAAGAGTCCCCTCGTAATTCTAGATGTGAGGAAATCGCTAACTTGCATTCCTTCGCGCGCGTTACGTAGTACCGCGTGGCGCCAAACAGGCTATGTTTCTTATTTATAATTTCAAACGCGTTCTTTATATTCTCTTTTAAATTTTTACTCATCAGTAGGGCTGTAAAAGTAACGAAAATTTGACTACTCGTACGTACACGTTACTTTTGATACCGATATTCGTTACTAAATATTCGTTATTCGTTACTTTCGTTACTGTGGAATTTTCATAAGAAGGTACCTATGAGGAGAGCGGAAAATGGCGTTAAAATATTTTTTGTATGGACTCTTACTCTAATTGACCATATTGGGGGGATTAATTTATTATATTAATACACTTGTGGACAAAATATTATATATTTATTTATTTATAACTTTTAACATAAATTAACTATTCTTATTTTAATGGACGGATAATCAACGGACAAAAGAAATAAAAACTAATAGTATATTTTATACCAATAATCTTTGGTTAGCGTTTAAAAATAATATTTTTTCCATACGTTTTGGCTTCAAACAGGTACGTTTTTCGGATAATATTTGTCCCGATTTGGAAAAAATTCTTTCTGATGGTACTGACGTAGCCATCACGCATAAATATTTTTGAGCTAAACTAGAAAGCTCAGGATATAAAAGTGCGCGTGTTCGCCACCATTTTAATGGATCTTCTTTTCTGTGTATTATTTGTTCTTCCATATATTGCCGCATCGTAATTACATAAGTAACTATGGTCGATGTAGCACTCGATGTTGTTTTCATGTCAAATTCCATCCAAATAGAGTTTTCATCTACTTCCATCTTATTTGTTTCTTCTTCACTTGGATTCTCTGGACCTGTAGATTTTGGCATTCTCTCCAAATCTGCTTTTAATGCATTTTTGGCACATTCATAAGACGATATATCATTAAAAAATGCTTGTTTTTTAAATCTGGGATCTAACAGTGCAGATTTTGACAAAAGCGGATGCCGGGAGCTATTTTTAAATCTACTATTAAATTCCACTGTTAATTTCTCGAGCAAATTTTTCGCTAGATCTCCTATTGTTGTATTTCGTAAATTATTTAAAATATGTAAAACGCTAAAGTTCCCGGCCAAAACCTTCGATATAGTAACCTCATTTTCTGAAGACATTTCTTCTGTGAGTTGTTTAAATGGTTTTAGGATTTTAACAACTTCTGGAAGGGTCTGCCATTCTTCTTCTGATAGATTTTGAACAGGATTGTGTAATAAACCAATTGCAGCCTCAATAGGCTCTTGTAACACTGTGACCCGTTCTATCATGTCTAATGTACTATTCCAGCGAGTTGCAACGTCCATTATAACCTTTAGAGGTTTATTTCCTGGCTTTAGCTGTACTTGCATATCAAATAGTTTTTTCGTTGCAACAGGACTTCTATGAAAATGTTCAACAATGGTTTTAATTTTTTTAATAATATCCTGTATTGCTTCGAGACCAGATCGTACTATTAAATTTAGCGTATGAGCAATGCACGGAAAATGTTCCCACCCCGTTAGACGTATGGCAGCTTTCATGTTTGCAGCATTGTCTGTATCGCAAACAAATATTTTATTGTTCATCTCCCAATCAGTTGTTAATCTTGTCAACTCATCTTTAATATACTCAGCCGTATGTCGCTCATGGCATTCAAAGCACCCCATCTTAATTCCCAAGTATCCCCTAAAATGGAATGTGCTGTAACTGCTTGATAGGATGTTGTTTCCCGAGAAGTCCAACCATCCGTGGTTAAGCATATGTGTGTAGCGCATATTAGCTCATCCTTCAGTTTCTCTTTTACCAAAGTAAATTTTGCATCGAGCAAACCAGTACTCAAAACATACCTGGACGGGATTTTGTAATTTGGTTCTAGATAATTAATCAAATTTATAAATCCGGAATCTTCAACTATAGAGAAAGGCTGAAGATCTCTGATGACTAGTTTTAAAATCAGATCATTAATTATTTTTTCTCTGGCAATACTCATGGGTTTTTTTGTAAACATTGTTAAACTTGTTTGTCTGCGATTTAATTTTGGTTTAGGAGATTCGGAACTATGTTGAACCACGGGAGGTTGTTGGTTTCTGATACTTGTTGATGTTGATGGTTCTGGCTCATTAATATTATCATTTGTTAAATCTGGTGGGGCAGACTCTTGTACCGGTTGAAATAAGCTGTCATAAGATGGACGATGTCTTGACAATAAATGTTTTTTTTTTAAATTTGTTGTAGAACCTCCTTTAACTGAATATGACGAACGGCATAAATCACATTTAGCTTTATTTTCTGATTCTTTACTAAAGAAGTGCCAAAGCTTACTTCTTTTTCCATCCATGGTACGGTTTAAAACTAGAAAAATATGTCGTAGTTAAAAATAATAATTTAAAATTTCCGCGAAAAAACTCATTAGGTAGGTACGAAAACTGTAAATGTTTCAAAAAGTAATACAAATATACACAAAAAAAGTGTTATAAATACTTACAATACAATCAGTCAAACCGCATACCATAAATCACATGCGACTGCGACTGCGACTGCAACCCATAAATGAAATTCGACACGTCGGCGTCGCGTCGGTTTATTTTTACGTAAGCCGCATAATACGTATGAAAATGCCCATGCGAAATAACGAAAGACCGAAAGACGCGGTTTGAGGATGAGGCGAGGCCCATACAGTTGATGTACGGGAGTAACGAGAGTCGGCCGCACGAGCCAGTCGCCCCGCCAGCCAAAGCGCAGTCAGCAGAGCTACGATGCGATCATCGGATTTGTGCCGGTTATCTCCGTTCGTTCGTCATAGGACTTGTGTGTGATACGAAAGATGCGGGATGCGGGACAACGACAACAGTGGCAGTAACGAATCGGTACTTCGTATCTAACATACTACCCGTTACTTAGTAACGAATACATACGGTTTGCTACACCACTACTCATCAGATGTTGGAATGGGTAAGCTGGCGTCTAGGAGACCCAAAACCGACCGTATTGGGTTTTCTAGTTGGATGAATCTTTGTAGCATGTAGAAAGTGGAATTCCACCTTGTAGCTACATCCTGAATTAATTTTTTGGATTGGTCGATCCCAAATTGTTTTTGAAAATTTTCTAGTTTTGAATTAGCTACTGTGCTTCTACGAAAATGAGAAACAATTGTTTTGATCTTTTCAATAACATTTTGTACTATTTTTAGGCCATCCTGCACAGTCAAATTTAGTGTGTGCTCAAAACACCCGAAGTATTTCCAACCCAGTTCCTTGGCTATTGCATTTTTAACATTGCTTGCATTGTCAGACACACACAAAATAACTTTATTTTCCAAATTCCATTTACTCAACACATGTTTTAGTCTTGCTGCTAAATTTACTGCAGTATGGTTTTCTTCCATTTTTTCACAACTTAACAATACTGAATTCATTTAAAATTGTTTATCAATAAAATGGCCAGTTACTGCCATATAACTTTCATTTTTTGCTGAAGTCCAGCAATCTGTAGTTAAACATATATTTAAAACATCTTTAATTTCTTCCTTGGCCTCTTGAAGACATTTTTCGTATTCCAGAGGAATCATACTATTAGAAATAGTGTGACGATTTGGTAACTGATATGAAGGATTTAATGTGTTTACAAATTTATTAAATCCACTATCTTCTACAATACTAAACGATTGGTAATCATAAATAAAAAGGCCTAAGAGGTCAGCTTCTAACTTCTTTTTTAAACTTGTAGATATTTTTTTTTTGGCAAATAAGACGAAATACTACCTTGAATTTTTGTAGAACTTGTAGCTTTGGTGTCATTAGCTGTCGTTCTCAATAGCTTGGGCATCGTCATTAGAAAGATTTTGCTTATTTGTACTTTCTTGTACCATTTGTATAGTCGGATGCTTCCTTTTAAAATGTTTTTTTTAATTTGATACTGAATATTTGTAGCTTAAATTTTCTTTGCATACATCACATTTACCGATTATTCACGTCGTCTACTACGGAAAAATATAGCCACACAGGATTCCTTTTTGACATTTTAGATAAAAAATAGCTTAAACAATAAAAAAACAGTACTAAACGGCAAAGCGTAACTGAAAGATGAAAGCATAATTTGTTCTAACACTTCGGGTGACTTCGATCTTGTCTTGTCTTGTCGGTCGGTGGATGTTTCGACGTGCCGATCTCCCTCCATACGGCGAGACGTAATCGCATACAAGCATAGCAAAGTCAAAGCAAACGATTATCGAAACGGCTACGAAGGCGGGCGCGTCCTGATGCCGATTGCCGGGCTCCTCTCTGATACCAGTCCAGTCTCCGGACTCGAAACTAGAACTGATCCACGGACTAGATAATTGTCAGTTTGGGATCAGTTCCGAACTGATCCGCAAAAATTTGTGGATCAGCCATCCCTATTTAAAAAACAATAACAAATTATTGTAAGGTTAGGTTTCATCCGAATGACAACTGACAGACCCGAACAAACCCGAACAAACCCGAACAAACCCCCCCCCAACCATCAATTTAACACGAAAAATACCATATATACTAGTTTGACTAACGCGGCAGGGTATTGCTTTTCGTAACCTTTCCATGCATGACCCCCCCCCCAAACCGAAGTTCTGGATCCGCCTCTGATTACATTGATCTTTTTATTTACTTTGGGTCATATTTCACTAACCAGAATAAATATACATATTTTGAGGAGTAGAATACGAAAATAAAAATCAAATTTGACGCAGTCATCGGAAAAAATCTTTTAAAAAAACAAACCTCTAACCTCCGAGAGGGGAAAATTTTAATCCAACATCCGCATTCCACATACTCGCACCCTAAAAAAAAAAACGTAAATATTGGCCTGCTGCAATCGGAAGAGATTATCGACTATACTATAAGTTTTTAAAGAAATATGGCAAGTTCAAGTTTAAAACATTAAATTTTAGGTTAAACAAAAACCATAATGGATGTGGACACAAATTCAAATTATATTCCTGTGGAAATTCTTCACCGCTCTGAAGTTGAATTTAGAATAAAGTTATCTGCAGAAGAAAGTGCAAGAGTTAATAACACTGGTAAAACATCATTTTGAATTAAAATTGTAAACTGTTTTTAAAGTCACAAGGTATTTTGTTAGCCCTACTGTTGGCATTTTCGTAATGTTATCTAACAATTAGTTTTGTAGCTCTATAGATCCCTAAATCTTATAATATAAATATTTTTAAATTATTGTAGATACAGATTACAAAGGGCAAGTATGCTCTGCACGAAGATGGCTTTGTATCTGCTTGGAATGAAGATATTGTGTAGCCAAGCTATCGAAAGCCTGCTTATAACAATTAGTACCACGAGACCTAGGGTGTGGAATATGAATGATGAGGAGACACTGTCAGAAGGACTATGTCTATGATTTTAGACTTCCTTATTGGAGGAAATTATATTAGAATGAAATGGTTCTCCTACCTACCTAGGGGAACATGAGTAACACTGAGACACTTTTTTTTTCCCACTGTATTTAAAAAACAAAAAGAAATACATCAAATTTTTTAGCTGTTTTATGGAAGTGTGTATCTAAATTAATCTTTAAAATGCCCATAACTGCAAATTAGTTAATATTAATGGCAATGGGTTGCAATTATTATTTTGTTGTTATTTGTCTTACTGTTACCCAGGTATGTGGTACAATGAGACATTATAGTAAATAACCAATATTTATTTAAAAAAGTTAAGAAACATTACAAAACATCTTCTAACAAAATATATAGTTATTTAGAGTAAAAAAGAGTAAGAAACGGTAGACTTTAGGCTTCAACGAATATTTAGATTAAATTTAATTTCAAACGAATAATATGAATTCTGTCTTTTTGTTTTTCCATAGTTAATTGGTGTTGGTAAAATCATTTTAATATCATTTTTCGCAACAGTGGTAATATCTGGGAGATCTGGAAAATAAAACTTCCCTTCCATTTTGTCGCTTCTTCTTAAAAACGTTATTTGAAAATCATCATTCATACTAATCGATGACAACAATTTTCCAATGTAGTAAACGTGTTTTCCTTTTGCGTTTTCGGGTACGAATTCTACTAGGACATAATCTTCAATATCAGGAATTTTGTCTAACTCTTCAAATGCTGTGGGATCTATTTTAACCTCAAAGTTATCAGAAGAGCCATCTGAGTTCCAGGTAGCTTCTTCCTCTTCATCATCACTCTCCACAATTTTTCTTTTAGCACAATTCTTTTTCTGTATTTCTATCGGTGTCGGTGTTTTCTTTTTCGCGCGACTTTCTTCCAATTCATTTTTGTCGGGTGTGTCGGTTGGAATCATACTTCTTCCTTTTTTTCGTCCTTGCCGGGTTTCCTTTCGTGCTTCAGCTTTAGGGTAGCCGCGAATTTCTTCCGGTGTTCTAAAGGGCTCAACTGGTAAGTTTGTTTTCACGCTTGCTGTTTCAGTGTCTTGAATTATATCAAACTTTTCGTATGCGTTATCTCTAGACGTTCCGGGGTTCTGTGTGTTCGTTGCTAACTTTGGGTCCGGCCTATCGGTCACGGAGCTTGGTAGAAAATCAATTTCAGTAAAAACTGACCTGTCAAATGGAAAAATTCCGCATTTTTTAAATGCAGATGAAATATTTATTGGCGTTAAGGCCTTTTTAGAAGCCTCCCCTACGCATGCAGCCACTTCACACATTGATAGTTTTTTTCCTGGATGATGCATTAACCAGGTGTCAACTGCAGCATAATATGCCAAGCTAAATGGTTTAAATACGCCTACGTCGAGAGGCTGCAATTTGTTAGTTGAGTGGGGCGGACAAGTTACTATAGTAACACCGTTTTCTTTAGCTAGATTTAGCACGTTAATGGAGAGGTGACTCTCATGATTGTCATAAAGTAAAAGACTGGGACTTTCCTTGGAGCTGCACGAGAACTTTATAAAATGTTCCATGACCTTTACGAACAATTCGGAGTTCATCCATCCAGATACTGTTGCTAAACCCAATGTTCTTGGCGGTGATCCATTAATCATATGTTCTTTAAAATGGACACGTGGAAAAATCATAGCCGGCGGTAGGTGATTTCCTGCTGCACTGACTATCACACATGTTATTACCAGTGTCCCTCTTTCCCAACTGGTAACTTTGCTGACTTGTTTTACTCCTTTAGCCGCCAATACTTTAGCTGATTTTTGAACAGTTATTGTCCCTGTTTCGTTCAAGTTAAATATTCTTGTACCATCGCAAAATCTTTCATCCCGACCCATTGCAGTTTGCAAATTATTAAAAAAGATGTTTACGTTAAATTCATTAAAAGATGTAGCCCTAGACAAACTACAGCACTCTGGGGGTTCTAAGAGAAATTCTGGGATTCCTCTTAAGCAAACCCCGCATCCACTCCAATCCCGCAGTTTGGTTAATTTCCCATGTTTACGGAATTTTTATATTATTAATTTGTGCGAGTTCGTAGGCCAATTTGCGGCATTCAACTAATGGCAATCCATAAAACATTTGAGGGCATTTAATAATATAATCGGCTAAGGACTTTTCTTGATTTTGACTAAACACTCTGTTAAGATCATAATTGGGGGTATATCTTATTTCTGCGTGTTCGTTGTCTTTTTTCTTTTTTACATATCTGGAAAGAAAAATTACAAGTTAAACTCATAGTTATGCCTTGGATAAAAGTATACCTATTATAATTAAAATTACCTTGCCACGGTTTGAAAACTTAAAGCTTTTTCCTTTGCCACCGATCTTATGCTTCTGCCATTTAGAACTTCTTCTACTGTGTGTTCCTATATTAGTCTTTCTTGGTGGATTTCTAGGCATTTTGATACTTTGAACATATTCCCCTAAAATGTAAAGAACAATTTTTAAAAATTTTACTTCTTCTAAACACTACGGTGGGTCTGGGTAACACTGAGACTGTCTCAGTGTTACCCACTAAATATGTCTCACTGTTACTCATGTTCCCACAATAAAAAAAATAATTTTTTCTTACCTTACTATAAGAATCTTCCTGAAATATTCTGAGATAACAATAAATAAAAGTTCAACTTTTCACTCTCTATACTAAAAATGGCCAAATCAAACCGGATGGTTTTAAATTTAACGGATTCAATTTCCACGCAAAAAAAACTTTTGGCCTTTGCAAACAGAAATGCCAGTAATTATATTTAGTTAGTTACACATATGTGCAGAGACATCTATGAAATAATGGCAGAAACTTAAAATAATTTGAATGTCTTACTGTTACCCATGTCTCACTGTTACTCATGTTCCCCTACTTAACAGTGGTTAATAAAAGCTACCTAATAAGATGTGTAAATGTATTTCTTTTTCTAGTGAATCTTAGTGCATGCGTGTGCTGCTCTACTATTTCAAGTTTATGATAAAATAAATACAGGGATAAAACTGGGCTGTTTTCATACATTTATATTTTGAGCTCTAAAATGCACAAATTAGTTAGTTAATTTAGTCTGTTTTTTTGGCTTCTTGTAACATTTTTTAACGAAATTAGCTCTTTAAGCTTGAAGAATAATCATATTAAAATACACTGCCAGACATTATTCAAAGATTTCATTGCTTCGCCGCTTTCATTATCAAAGTCTCAGTCAGTATGATAAATTATTCAAAACGAAATTTGTACAAAACAAATTGTTTTCATTTAAAAAACAATAACAAATTATTGTAAGGTTAGGTTTCATCCGAATGACAAATGACAGACGTCACCCCCTATAGAAGGAGTGGGGGACTGTCGCTGCGACACGTCGAAGTCTGAGAACGCGGCTTTATAGTCGGGGTCGGCAGCAGAGAACTATACCGGGGCAGTCAGATCATCTGCTCAGCGCTGATATAAACCCGAAAAGCGATCTGTAGTTTTTATTACAGCGTTGTTCTATTTAGTGAAAGATGGCTTAAAGACAATTTATAATTTGAGTATTTATGAAATCCACATTAGGCGTCCTGTCACAGACTCCGCAGGATGCTTATATTCGAGCCTCAAATCCAGGACTTCCTACGAGATCCAGGACACCTGGCAGCAATAATTGTTGACCTTTTTTTATGTCGAGATTGGGAACCTACGAATCAAATTAAAGTAATAACTTTTTTATGTTTGTACAGAAGAAAAACATTTTGTACTCTCGATAATATTGATAGTTTAGCAATTTTACTATCGAAATATTGAACTTTAGCACTGTCGATAGTTTTCTATCTCTAGATTGTACTGGCGACTGCTGCATGTGCTGCTGCCAGCTGCTGCCCTACTCCTTCGCAACCGCAACTTTGCCGCCACCACAGAGAAAGAATAGGTTTTGTTGGATATATATATATATATATATGTTAGTAGGCGCTTGTCCCAAGCTTGTCCCTCGATCATTTTTGACTTGACATTGACAAGTTTTCAGTGGCCGTCATGACGTTTTTTGACTGTTTTGACCAAATTTTAAGGAAATAATTATATTTATTAAATATCTAAATTTATTTTAACACTATAATCCATAATGACATCACAAGATGAAAAACAATTCCTAAAATGTGAAATAGAACGATTAACCAGGGAACTTGATCAAGCAAGTAGTGAGAAAGTTCAGTCTGCCCAGTACGGTTTGGTTCTTTTGGAAGAAAAGAGAGAATTGCAACAAAAATATGAAGAATTTGAAACTTTATATGAAAATACAAAACATGATCTACAAATAACTCAAGAGGTAAGTTTCTATTAATGTGGTTATATAGATAGGTATCATTTGTTATTGTCGTTCATTTAGAATCTACCTACCGAGGAGCCCATATCACAGTACATGAGATATTCAAATTTTAGGCAGTGATAATATCTATAATGGAGTTTATAAAGTACTTACATAGCTTTCTTCTTATAGTGCATCTCCTATCGGAGGTTTGCTTCCATAGCCTAGTCAGGTTGAAAAAACTGTTTTTCACAATATAAATATTTATTGTGTTAAACTGCTAAATAATATTTATCCGCCTAAAATTTAAAAAACTTAAAGGTAAATGTATCAGTAGTCGACACTTTAAGGAATACAAATTATGTATTATTTTGTATTACAGTACAGAACTCAAATAATGAAAAACTAGGTAGTGTATTTGAAAATGTATGTTTTTTCTTTATTTTCGTATAAAGACGAATATATATTTTAACAAAAAAATTTTCATGTAGGGGAAACTGGGGGCTAATTGGACTGTTTTAGGATCTAATTGGACATTTCATAATTTTTCTTTTATTTTTAATATTATATAAACATACTTTTACATTACGGTATATACCATCCACATAGAGCATTTTTAGGTACACAAGGGATTTTCAGTTATTTTAGAACCCATACAATTTTAATATTATTTTTTTTTAAATTTTCTTATGCATGTCCAATTAGTCCCCAGGGTCCAGGTCTTCCAGGTTTTTTGGAAATACATGGATCAGCACCAATAAGTCCTGCCGCAACAGCGAGTCTAAAATCTTTTAATTTTAGGCTTTTTGTTGGTGCCCGGTCTCTAAATATAATAAAACAGTTTACAAATGGTCAGGTCCAAAAAGTGCCAAAACAACCTGTGCCACCATTTTCTGGATTTTCGATTCACTTTGTATAAAGAAAGAAGCATGTCAGATTGATCAACATAGCCCATATTATGAGCATTATAATCTGTTACAATTTGTAGACATGGTATATCTTGAGACGTGCCATCTTTTTGTTTTCTGGACACAGTATTGACCTCATTTGGACCATGAAAATTGCTCGCAAATAATACAGGCTTATTATCCATCCACTTCAAATAAAATATTCCTTCTTTTGTTATTTTCCACATATTTGTTCCTCTGACCATTTTGTTGTTATTATTTGCTATATCTTTGGGTTCTAGTTTCCGTTTTTTTCTTATCGTTCCACAAGCGTATATGTCTTCCTTCAACAGATCACGTAGTAGATAAATTGTAGTAAAAAAGTTATCGAAATACACCTTATGGCACTTTCCAACAAGGTGACGCGTCAGATCTTTCACAACCCTTGAACCTAAACTCACTTCAACCTTATCAGCTTTTCCAGTATAAACTTGGAACTGGGACACATATCTGGACTGATCAGCTCGGATCCATATTTTATACCCCTTTTGATGGGTTTTTGAGGCATAAACTGCCGAAACCCTAGTCTACCCTTGAATTTCACCATTGATTCGTCGATACTCTGGTGTTCATTAGGTTTATAACAGTTCAAATAGGTTTGTGATAAAATATCGATCATTGGTCTTAGTTTATATAATTTATCAAAGCCAGCTTCTCCTTTTTTTGGTTGAACGGCATTGTCATTCAAGTGTAAGTTGCTCAGAAGCCAATCAAAACGGTCTCGAGAGATAGACGCAGAAATATAAGGATCCCTCATTTGTGTCGAAGAGGACCAATAATCCCTATAGCTGGGTTTCTTTGTAAGACCCATCATTAGATTTACACCCAGAAAACATTTCATTTCTTCTGCGTTAGTCGGAAGATACCGACCACCATATCGCTGGGCGGCATATAAATTTGTTTGAAATACCAGTAAGTCGATAAAGTCCGGGGTGAACATGCAAAGAAAAGTATCAGTGGGAGATTCAACATCACTAGGAATATTGGTGCCAAAATCTTGTGCAAAAGGACGAGGTTTATTAGCAAAATTGGGGTCATCAGTCCATTCAAAGGGATTTCTAACAAAATTTATTAGGGGTAAATCATCCTCGCTATCGGGTTCATAAATCGTAGCACTGCTTACAGTAGCTGCACAATCTTTCTCAAAAGAATAAATGTCAGTAGGATCGTCTAGATGGTTCGTCTCGTCTTCGTCTAGATGGTTGTTGACAGTTTCTATGTAATCATCGTCGTCCAGTTCCTCCAGATCGTTTTCAGATGGAGCATATGAACTAATTGAGCCAACATCTGAAGGAAGTTCGTCTAAAATAGCATAGGCTTCATCCGAAGTAAGTTTATGAAGGTCCATAACTCAATCTAAAATAATATCAAAAAAAAATCACAAACCCATAAGTCTAGTGGTCCCTTTTGGAACCACGTATTTTTCTAACCTATGGCAAACCTTCTATAAATTTTACATTCCAATTTGAACTTATTTCATAATATATTATGCCTAACAAATATAATAGTAAAAGAACTTACCATAAATTCGTTCAGAAACAGAAAAAAAAAAATTTTTTTTAACTTGTTTGTTCCTAGCAAACGCGTGACCTTGTTGACACTTCAATTATGCCGCACACAAACAGCTACTCGATACAACTAAAATCAAAGAAGCGAGCGAATGAATCACTAGTAACGTCTAAAAATGAGTGGTTCCAGCTAGCGCTTACTAGGCAACCAGGAAAAATTCTTAGAATTGTGGTCATTTTATGGAACCACTTGTCAACGAAGGGTTAAGACTGACACTGCTTGTTCAGTAATTATTTCATCTTGAATGGGTGTTAAAATTTTGTCAATGTCTTGAATATCAATCAATTTCAGGATAATAAAACCTAAAGAAGTCACATTTCTTGCGTAAAAAAAAATTACTTTGGTCTCTGGGAAGTCGAGGGTAATTTCATTTACAATGCCAACGTAGTAATGATGGAGGTTTTTTTTTTGTTAGAAATTTCACTAAAACAAATTTAAGTTCAATTTGATCTCATTAAATTAATTTTCAGAAGATTAGTCATGTAAAGATATTTCTTCACTGGATCCTTCATCATTTTCACTTTGAGTTTTCTTTGATTGTCTTTTTATTTTACCATTTTCTTTTTCTCGGGTTTTTTGGTAGAATTTTCAAGTTCACCCCATACATTCTTCTTTACACTGCTGGACTTCTTTTTTCTTTCTACTGCAAAACGTTCAAGTTCCTCCTTTTCTGGGGTATCTGTAAGTATTCTAGTCTTGCCGGGCTTCCTACCACGATTAGACATCGTTCGAGGCGGAGCTTTTGGAAATGGCCTTATAACGCATGGACTTATCACTCCATTTCCTTTCTGAATAATTCCGCTAGTTGATGGAGTAGAAAATTCCGGTTCTGTCGATTTAGTAAAAGATGAATTTGCACTACCAGCAGTATAGTTGTTGCAGAATTATACCGTTGATTCTTACTGCCATAAATAAACTACCTGATTAAATCCTATTGTATACGCCTGAACCTCTTCAAAGCGCAATAAATGGGATCAGGGCCGGCTTGAAAATGTATACTACACCACATGTTTTATTTTTATAATTTAAAATAAATAGATAGGTATTTTTAGTTTTAGGTACCTATAATAAATGTAAAATAATGATAACAATTAATGATAATTGAAAATAATATAATTTAAAAGTATAACTATTAGGATAACAAGTACAATAAAAATTAATTAAATTCTAAGAAATGATTGATAATTTATTCAAAATTTAACTCTGTATCACTATCACTATCTTCATCTAAGCCTAAACTTATAATTAAGGGTTGAACATTTGTAATCATACAATTGTAAGAATGTTCCACCTTAAGTACATGCTGTACACAGTTTTTCCAGCTGTCTGCAGAATTTTTTCTTACTTCGTTTTTAATTAATTCTACTAGAGATACATTTAATGTAGGAGAAATATTATTTCTCCTAATATTGGATTTTAATTGGTGCCATATTAGCTCAATAGGATTGAATATACAAACTGTATGTCCATTTTCTGCTGCAAGTTTGTCACACTCGTATTCTTTATTTATTTTAAAAACTTTTAATACTTCTAGCAGTTCTCGTTTTTTGTAAGTTTCTTCAAAATATAAATCATTTTCAATCATAAAATTTTGAATTTCGGCTTTTGTCTTATTAGAATTGGGAATGATTTTTGCTTGCCGACTATGATAACTAGCATTGTCCATTACAATGACGCTATTTTCAGGTATATTTTAAAGGAGTTTATGTTTAAACCAATCTTCAAAAAGTTGTGCGTCGGTATCTTGATGGTAATCTAAAGAAGAATCTGCTATGTTTTTAGCTGAAAGCAACAGACAATTTGGAACAAACCCGTTCTCTGAACCAGCATGTAATATTGTGATTCTTTTGCCTTTATTTGATGGTGCCTTGGTTTGACATTTTTTGGAAGACTCATCCCAAACTTTTCTTGGAGTGACATGGGTATCGTACCATGTTTCATCAAGGTAAATAATTGGACGATTTTCTTATCTAAATTGTTTAACAGCTGTTAAATATTTAAGTCTTCATTCCCGACACTTGAAGATGCCCCCCTATCAGCACAATTCCAAGGACGCCACATTCTACCACTAATAAGCCTAACTAAGGATTACTCGCCGGAAAACCACTAAAGATTAAAATTATTAAAAATCACTTTGTATTTATATATACATCAGGCATAGGTATAACTTGAATTTGTATACCTGGTCCGGCTCTGCTCGAGAAGGTTTTAAAATTGGGGATTTCCTTATTTATTTTATGGTCGAATAGATAATGAGGTTTTATTGCAGTCAAGAGATCAACGATATAATTCTGCAAAAACATCGCCTTCTATTTCTTGTACAGTAACATATGAGGAAAGAAAGTCAAAATGTTCCCTATTAAACGGAAATATACCTGTTTTAGAAAATGCGGATAGTATGTTTTTTGGAGTAATTGAATCCACAAATGCTTGGTTGACAAGTTAGCGACATAATACAAGCTAACTGGTTTACCAGGATTAGAGAGCATCCAGTCATTTAAAGCCACACTGTAACGCTTCTTAAATGGTCCGTACACTTCTACATCCAGGGGTTGCAGCTTGTGTGAACAGTGAGGCGGAAATGTTAGCATAACAATTCCGTTGTCTTTTGCGTATTGAATGGTTTCAATAGAAATGTGACTTTCATGATTGTCAAGTAATAACAACACGGGAGTTTCCTTAGTAGCCGGAGTAAATTGGACAAAATGATGCATTACTTTCACAAAATTATCTGCAGTCATCCAGCCTAGCCTGTCTTATAAGCTAATGCTAAACTACCAACAGGAGCACCTTCTGTCATATAGGGTTTTACATTAATAATGATAATAATATTTATTTCATATTTGTTACATACATACATAATGGTAACAATTGAAATACGTCAATCAGCTCATAGGAGCATAATAAAAGGAAAATACTTAACTAAAATAAATATTACTGATTTGGCAGTTATTTTGTTGTAGTCATCCAGAGTATATGGCTCCAGGTTAGTAAGCATTTTTTTTTAAAATAGTGGCACTTTCAATTCGTCTAAGTTGTAGGGGTAGTTTATTGAATAATTTTATGCACATATACTCTGGGTTCTTTTGACTCAAATGCAGTCGGTGCCTAGGGTAAGATAAATATTCGGACCGACCTTGTGTTATAATTCTCAGAACTTAATAATTGTTGAAATAGGTTCTTATTCCTATGCAAAAACATAAGACATTCAAAAACACTGCATACACTGTCATAATTCCTTACTGTCCAAAAACATTTCTACACGATTGGTTAAACATTTTTTTTAACTATCCTAATCACCCTTTTTTGAGCAACAAAATATTCTTGAACCCTTGCACTTCTACCCCAAAAAATGATTCAATATACAATATTTTCAAATATTTTTCATTCGGAAACTTACCAACCACTCTTATACCATAGCAGGCTGAATTTCCTTTTTTTTATTAATTGGCTTATATGAAAGGACCAGTCCAAATGTTCATTCATATATAGACCCAAGAACTTTGTGTTTTCTATTACTAAAAAGTTGTAATTTCCGATGTTTAAATGGTCAATTTTTACTACATTGGATTGTTTAGTTCTAAAAAATAATATATTGGTTCTTTGAGAATTTAGAATCAACCTATTTTTGGCAAACCATTTGCTTACTGTCTCAAAAAATCGATTGGTGTTAGTTAACAAGTGACAAAGGCTTTTGTTTCCTATTAACAGATTATTATCATCTGCATAATTAATTATTATCTGACCTGGTTTTTCTATAACCGAATATAATATGTAATTTATAAAAATTACAAACAAGAGGGGTCCCAATATACTACCCTGAGCTATACCATGGTTGTTATATAATTTTTTTGATTTGCTACTTTGGCTATTTTTATTTACATTTACGATTTGAGCACGTTCAAAAAGATATGACTTAAGCCAGTGCCATGCTTGTCCTCTTACCCCATACCTTTCCAGCTTTTCCAGTAATATACTCCTATCTAGACAGTCATAAGCCTTTGATAAATCTAGAAACAATCCAAAAGCGGCTTCCCCTCTTTCCAAAGAATTCAAAATTAATTGTCTATATTGGTATATGGCGTTTGCGTAGACTTTCCCTTTAAAAATCCATGCTGATTTTTGTTAAATAAATGACAATCATTAATAAATTTTGTAATTCTTTTACACATTGCTAATTCAAAGATTTTGGAAAATCCAGGCAACAGACTGATAGGCCTATAATTGTCCATTTTTTTCAGTGTCGCCCTTTTTATATAGAGGCTTATTTAATGCTAATTTTAAAGTGGTAGGAAAAATACCATTTTCAAAAGACCTGTTGATTAGGTAACATAGTATGATTTACCACTACTGTGCTTATTTTTAATATCTGCCGCTAATTCACAAAATTCTTGGGGTGTTACTGGTGACAAATTCATATATTGATTGCTATATGGAATATTACAAGTAATCATCATTGTACTCATTTGCAATTTTTTCAGCATTTCCCTCTAGAGTTATTTAGATAATTTTTTTTTTTTTTGATTGATTTTCGGGAATACAAAAACTGGTGGAATAGTTCCTCCGTTTGCGCTTATAAAACAGCATACTGTAACCAAGCACCCCCTTTCAGCTGATGTTATCTGGCCAACCTGCTTGCTCGGTTTCTTGGCTATAACATTTGGGGGCTTTTACAGTTGTACAGCCAGTTTCATCAAGATTAAATATCTTATTTGCTGAAAATTGGTATTTTTCCAAAATAACAGCTAAATTTTCATAAAATTTACCTATATTTGTCTTATTAAAACTTGTCGCACGTGAGAGGCTAGTTGCTTCAGGATCCCTTATAGATAAACCAGGATGTCGTTCCATGCATCCATATAACCAATCTAAGCCAGCCTTTTGACTTATAGGCCATTTTTCAGGAAGTTTAATCTTTAACGCATCTGTATATTGGTAGCTTTCTTGCTTCTACAGTTGTTAATCCAAGGTGCATTTTAGATGCCATGATCAAATATTCTTTTAAATCCCTTTCCTGTTCTATTGTAAGAACTTGGTTTGGGACTTTTCGAAGAGGAATATTGATTTCATCTGCAGTTTGGGCATGCTTGTTCATTTGAAGTCAACTAATGTCTGGTAGTCATCTGATGTAAAACTGTTCCAAATTTCTTGGAGACGTGTTCGCAATTCTGCAACGGTTCTTGCAGGATTCGATCGGAGCTTTTTCTTCATAATATGCCACAAGATTTCAATCGACGATAGATCTGGACTACTCGACGTCCATTTTAAAACTAGAATATTGTTTTCTAACATCGAATCTTTTACCTTTTTTAGCCATATGGCAAGTGTCACCATCTTGTTGGAAGATACATTCAATATTGTTTAAACGCATTTGTTCAATCTGGGGTATTAAGTTATTTTGAAGCACATTGTCAGCATTCATAATACCTTCCACAAAGTGTAAGTTTCCCACTCCACTTGCCGACATGGATCCCCAAATCATAACAGAAGCCGAAAACTTAACTTTTTTTGTAAGACAGTCATTCTGAAATACTTCTTCTTTAGTTCTTATGACACGACTCCTTTTATCACCAACGCATACTTCAAATCTGGCTTCATCACTCCAAATAATGAAGTTCCATTGGTTCGGAGACCATAATTTGTGTTCTTTGGCCCACGCTAGTATGTTTTTCTTCTGAATCTGTGTCAGTAAGAAAGGGCTTTCCTGTTGCCTAGAATTATGGAGTTAAAAACAAATGATAAAAAAATAATTTAAGCTTACCTTGTAAGTTTTAAATCCCAGTTTTTGGGCAGCTCTGTGACAAGTTGCTCTTGAAACCTTTTTTGTGGTTGCCTGATTCCATAATGTTTTCAATTCGTTATAATTAGCACCCCGATTTTCCTTGATAATCAGTTTTAAGGCTCTTAAGTTGGTATTGGAATAACGCGGGCGACTTCCAGTTCGGGGTTTTTCAGCCACAGATCCAGTTGTCTTGTACAATTTAATAATATTTCGAACTGTACCTATACCTCGATTTGTTATCACTGTCGTCGATTTGGGAAGCATTTTGGTCTTTTAAATGCAAGTGAATGATCACTTTTGTTAACAACAACACCAATGCATTGAAAGTTGATTTAAATGTCAAAATGGGCTTCTTAACAACGTAAAATATTATCATTCCTTTTACAAAGCCTACCTTTATCTTATCGAAGCGAATAAACAGACCATTCAAATTAAGTTGTCTCCTTCATGTATTCTGCTATATACACAAATCTTTTTACGAAGAAGACAATTTCGAAATAAAAACGCTTTAAAAATAGCTGCGTCGATTTTGTTATCTTTCCATAAACATTTAATGGAACCAAAAATATTATATTTGAAATGCCCTCAAATAAATTCACAAATACCATGTTTTCGAGCGTTGGGCCAACATCACTGAGACAGGGCTCGTATATGGTTGAGTAGAATAGCAGCTTTGGCTAAACTTCGCCGTTTTTTGTTACATATGTACAAGAATAAAGACATATTATTATTATTATTATATACGACGTTTTACGATAATGACCGGACTGTGATCGCGGCGGCTGCGTTTACATCGTCTTATTTTCATTATTTTAAAGATTTAAAAATGTCGATGCGAGAACTGGGGCAGTGTCAATGACTGGTACGGTTTACCTTATTTTAGCCTGTACTTAAACTTTTTAGATACTAAAATAAGAAAAATGTCCTTGTTCAAATTAAAATGTATTTTGCTAGTAATTTAAGAGTTATTTAACAAAATATATTTTTAAAATGATAAACTAGGAACTACGGACTTGAAACATTTCTGTCATTACACCAACAAATAAATGATTAAGAATTTCATTTTATGGCAAAGTTCTATTATTTTATGTTATATATCATTTAATCATTGTAACTTTTTTCTCAACTGAATAGCTCATGGCGATTAGAAATATTCAAAGTGAATATTAAAAACGATGTCAAATATTGACAAGTATAAACCTAATTATAAAGGTGAGGTGGTATTTTCATTTTAACCTGAATTAAAATTAAACAGCATCCCTCCAGATTTCAGCTAGTTTGAGGAAGAATTTTCTTAATATCTTATAAACAGTATGAGTGAATTTTTTTTTTATTATTCTCTTTACAAAGTCTTAATAAAGGTTTTCTTTAAAATTAATACGGAAGCGAATATTTTACCATCTCGAAATTTACAGGAGAAATCATATGTGTCCTGCTCGGATGCACCACCCGGTATATCATAATTATTATTTTTTATTTATTTCTGTTTTTTTTTTGGTGAAAATTGATAAACTAACCACAACAATAAAAAGTTCTTAATAAAAGAAGTAAATATGTAAAAACCACAAATTTTTAGTCTACATCAAAAAAATCATCAAATTTTAAGATCTAAAAAATTTATCAAAGGTTCTTCTGAATCAGAAGAACATGCAATCTCCTGTGCATCGGCCTCACCTCAAATCTATTCTATATTACACCCTTTAGCTGTAGCTGCATGTTCCCTATTTAAATAAAAAAACAAGTTTGGCAGCTTTGTCACATCCCAATCGGTTCCTTAATTTTGATTGTACCAAGCATGTTCAGTTTCTAACGTTTACAATTTTATGGCACTGTAATGCTGGCAGTGTGGGGGATTGGTAGCAATAACAGAATCGGTTATTTTTAAAAACAGATGCTTTTTTTGTTAATATTTCAATATGATCATTCTTTATTAAAAGTCAGAGAACCAACAGTTACAAGTATTTTCCCAAAGGTAGACATGGGGGTATATTATTTATACAATCAATCATCATTATAAACACTAAAGTAGTACAATATCGTTTTCGTTTACTACAAATGTGATGAATCCATGTATTAGTTTTTTTTTCATGCCTGCAACTTGTATTTCTTCATTAGGAAGTACATTCGGCAGAGTACAAAGATATTTGTGCTCTCTTTTTGCTCCGAGAAGATACCAGAGCAAAATGACTTTTCTTGTATTGCAATTTATCTACTCGTACGTTCTTATGGACAAGGGTTGAGAGAGGTCTTTCATCTTCTGATGAATATTTTTGAAAAATATCATTGTGGCAGCGATCTCTACTTAAGTTTAAACTTACGTTATCCATGCTATCTCCAGATTCTACCCACGTATCTGTTGTTCCTTAATCTGACGATTCCACAGTCTTTTTTTTTCGGCAATTTCTATTCCATTTTTTTTTCAGTTTTTCTGGCAATTATTTCTTAATTTTTCTGTCTTCTAGCCTTTCCTAACATTCTCTTCTTTTTCAATTTTTAATTTTTATCCTTTTTTGGCATGGTTTCTGAATCTGATGATTGAACAGTCTTTTTTTTTAGTGCATTTTCTTTTCTATTTTTCAGTTTTTCTTGCAATTATTTTTTAATTGTTCACTCTTCTAGCGTTATCATATCATTCTCTTCTTTTTCAATTTTTAATTTTTATCATTTTTTGCATGGTATTGTTGCCATTCTTTTGACGTTATTACTTGTTACTGCTGGGATTTTTCCTCTCTTTCTTTTGTTGTCTGTATGTTTCTTAGTATGGGGCCAGAATATAGCTCGTTTGAATCGAGTTGGAATGTTCTCCTTTTGATTGGACTCAATGGAATTTGCTGAACACTTTACAACTGTTGTATTACAGAAAAAAAATTTGGTTGGATTGTATGTGATATTATTTTGCATCTTATGAGATGACGGACTCTATTTTGTCACTTCTGGTTTAACCGGGAATGACCTCAATTTTGGATTTTTAAATGGAACACCTAGTATATTTTTGGCTATATCGATTCAGAATGCCATTCCAAATTCAACGACACCCCATACGTCGCTTTTCCTAGAAAACTCAATTTTTTCAAATGGAAACATATTGGCTCCAATAATTTGATATACATGCCCTTATGTCAAGCCAGAAAAGTAGAGATAATTTATTAAAAATACCAATTTATGACGAAAAATACAAGAAGAAGCGCAAACGGCTTTGCATTTATCTAGAACAATGACGCCATAATGCTAACAAACAAATGAACATATTATAAATTTAAAATCCCTCATAATTTGTCTTAGAAGTGAACCATTTTAGAGAGTTCATAACAATCTAGATAAAAAAGAAAAATGATTTTAAAGTTTCAAAAAGTAACGTATGGGGTGTCGTTGAATTTGGAATGGTGTTCTGAATCGAAATAGCCAAAAATATACTGAGTGTACCATTTAAAAATCTAAAGTTAAGGTAATTTCCGGTTAAACCGGACGTGACAAAATTGAGTCCGTCATCTCGTGAAGTGCAAAATAATATTACATACAAACCCACCAAATTTTATTTCTGTAATTTAAGCAAAAAAAAAGTTATAGGGGTAAGCCGGGGGGCTGACCACTCATCAAAAACATGTACATTAGGGTGGAACTTAACTATAAGGAGAAAATAAAACTTTGTTGTTTTGATGTCTAATAGTGATTTTTTTTTTCCTTTTTGGAGGCCTAAACTATTAGTAAAAAACCTTTTTTTGCTATTCATTTGTTTTCCGGTGCCGCACGGGCGTCAAAGTTTTAGAAAATAAATATAAAGAATTAAAAAGTAAAAACGCAGCTCTTAGCTCAAATCTGCTGCATTTAAAGCAAATTCTACCCAGAAGTCACCACGAGGAGGTGGCTACGTATCGACTTCCGCCCTCCCTCCCACCCTTTGTTATAATAACTATTTAATCTACGGGCTTATATTCCTTTTTAGTGTTAAACTTTGGCATTAGAGTGCGAGATTTCAACTTTCCCAAAATGAAACCGTCTCTAGCTTCAAATCCACACACAACAGACGCAGCTTCCGTGACAATCTTGACGCACCTTTCCACTGCTTGAGTGTGACACGGAAAGCGTGGAAAATCGGGTATTTCCCCGGTTTGTACCATTTTTTTCAAATCTTCGTCAGATAAGTCTGACAAGACAGGAGGTTCCGTCAGTTTACAGTCATTCCAATTTATTAAATCTTCATACTTAGGAGCTTCAAAGTTAAGAGTAGGCACTTCAAAACACCTAAAATGTTTATTAGGCTTGGATCTAGCCGCAGTTATCCTTCTAAGCCCAAGTTCTCTAATATGTCGCCGGGAATCAGTTATCATTGCCAAAAGAATATTTTCATGATTTCCAAAAAAGGCATTCCTTTGAATCACTGGATCAATGATGTCTTTGTACTTTTTTTTGAGGTATCTGGAACATTTAATCATTTCCCACAAATGAATAGATCCATCCTTGCAAGAAGGTTTTAATTTAATTTTGAACCACATATGACTATAAACTTTAATAATATATTCGGCAAGAACCTCTAAATTTTCAGAAGGAGCTTCACAGGATACATATAAACGCAAAACCCTGTTCGCTGTTATTAACCAACGAGAGTGGGCAATTTTTCCTGGGTTCCTTTTCGCTAAATCTTGAGGAAATATACCTTTTGATACCGCCTGACAAATTTCGAACAAGTACTTCTGGTCCGTACTTAAATCCTCGAAATTAACTTGTGGCAGCTGCGATTCAATTCTTTTATAAGGTATGATTTTCATACCTTCGTATTTTTCAGGTTGTTTTCCTATCGGCCCAGAAAATCCTTTAGGACCCGTTGTTGGTCCATCAAGTTGTTGAAATAAGTGCCTGAAAGGCAGCTCATTTGCATGGAGTAAGCAAATTATCCATTGTAAGGGTTTTTTAAGTCTTGTTTCCAATATTTTAATAACTCCAGCTTTACGTCCCGTATTGACGACGGTACCGTCGCACCCAATTAGTTTCAAATTTGAACTATCAATATCATTATTTTGAAAATACGCCAAAATCCCATTGGCTATATCATTAGCACAGGAAGATGTTGGTGAAATATGACCGATATATTTTGATCCTGGCTCTTGCAATAATACCACATGTTCTGCCTTAATAATTTTTCGATATACTTTTTTCCCCCCTTGCTTCGGTTACCATAGTGTTATCTTTTCTGCCATCAAAATACAGACCTTCCAAAATTAACTCATGTCGTCTTTCTTGCTGTATCAAATTCTTTCTTTTCTTTTCTCTTTGTCTTCTTAAAGTCATTCTGTCAATTACCTTTTCTTTATTGTCAACTGTAATAAGACCCATGTCTTCTAAAGTGGCATTTGCAATAATAGTTGCCGCCCTGTCTGATATTCCTGTTCTTTCAACTGCCAAGGCAAGTACAGGTAGATTATATTTTTTTACTCGTTTATTTCCAGTTCCACTGTTAGCTGAGGTAGATGGTTGATTGTCCAATTCCGGTTCGGTAGAATTACCGATTGCACTGATATCTTTCGGGCTATTATCTTCAGCTGGCAAATCATCCTTAGAAATGTCACTGCTTGGTTTTAAAATACTCTTTTCTTTCCTTTCTAATTCTGTTGCTCTTCTTGCGACGCTGCGCATCATTGTCTTTGTAGTATTTATATCTATCGATCCTATTGCCATAATTCTTTTGCCCCTTTGGTCTATTAAAAAGTTTCGTTCTCGTTCTGGGACACGAAAACCTTTGGTGCATTTACACAAAGAAAAGTCTTGGCACTTACAAGAGCTTATATCAAACAGTTTTTTTGCCGATTGCCTAAAATTTTGTAATTTCATATTGAATGTAGAATTATTCTTCCTACTCTTAATACTTTTCTTTAAATTTCTACATTTGTCATGATAGTCTCTAATCATTTTTACGATTCGCGTATCAGTAACCACTGGAATTGAAGCTCTAAGCCATATATTTTTTATTACATCAGCAACAACCTGAGATATTTCAGAAACAGTAGGTTCCCGATTCCAGTTCTCTGATTTTAAGTTGAACTGCACCCATATACAGGGTGCTGATAAAGTCTGGAATAATCGATTTTTCTTGAAAACGCAAAACTTTTTCGAAAAACGCTCGTACCCGTCGATTTTATTTTATTCTTTGAAATTTTTTGGCGTTCTTCAGTATTATACCGGATGCGCCAAAAACGCTAGGCAAGTGTCAACTTCACTTTTTCAAATAGAACACCCCTTTTTTTCTCCAATATTCAGATTCCTCTCTAAACTCTAGACAAGTTTCATATAACATATTGTATGGCTAAAGTCAACAGTAATTGAAATACAGGGCCCACAATAAAAATCAAGGTATAATTTTAAGGTCTAGGTATTTACCTTCTTACCGGTTTCTACATAATAACTTAGTTACGTAAATGTCAAAACATTTAATATTTACTCCAAAGTTGTCACTTTTACCCATAAAAATGTTTCTAACGGAAGCTGAGAGAATCGAAATATTAATAATAGTAGGATGTGGAGATCGAAAGAGAACACAAATAGAAGTTTGTGAGTATTTTAATGATAAATATCCAAATAGAGAACACATAAATCAGGCAACTGTTTCCAAAATTGTTAAGAAGTATAATGAAGTTGGTCACGTTAAGGATAAACCTAGAAGTGGACGACCTAAAATTTCCGACGATGTCAAACTTGATATTCTAGTTTCGTTGGAAGAGAGACCACATTCGAGCACAAGAAGCATTTCTCAAAATGTTCAAAATATCCACGATTCAACGGTGGCAAAGTTCCTGAAAAAGGAAAAATGGCATGCATATAAATGTCAAGGAGTACAGGAACTTTTGGAAGGCGACCCTGACAGAAGGAATGAGTTCTGCGAAATTCTCATGGATAATTACTTGATTAACGATGCATTATTTCCGAGTAACATAATTTTTTCCGATGAGGCTACTTTTTTCTTGGATGGCATGGTAAATCGTCAAAATTGCCGGTATTGGTCCAGCGAAAATCCCCATTGGTTCCGAGAAATTCATACCCAGCGGCCGAGAAAAATTAATGTATGGGCAGGAATAATTCGGGATACTGTTATAGGACCCTATTTTTTTGAGGAAAATTTGACTGGCCAAAGATATTTGCAGTTTCTTGAAGAAGACCTCGCTCCAGCGTTGATTGCCCTATTTCCCGATCGGAACATTCCTGACTCACATGATACAACTATGTGGTTTCAGCAGGATGGTGCACCAGCCCACTATTCGGTCGAAGTCCGTAGATACCTGAATGCGTTATTTCATCATCATTGGATAGGTCGACGGGGTGAAATAGAGTGGCCTGCGAGGTCCCCCGACTTAACGCCATTGGACTTCTTTCTGTGGGGCTATATTAAGGAAAGGGTTTACAAAAATAAACCAGAAGATATTGATGTTCTCAAAACGCGTATAACAACAACCATAAGACAAATTACCCCAGAAATTGTACATAATGTACAGTTAGAATTTGTTGAGAGATTGGGACATTGTAGAGCCGTAAATGGACACCATTTTCAACACTTACTCAAATAATTTTTTAGATTGTTCACTGTATTACCAATTTCCTGTTAGAATTTTTTTTCTAGCCTGAGTATTTGTCATGGAAAACAAGCTTTAAAATTATACCTTGATTTTTATTGTGGGCCCTGTATTTCAATTCCTGTTGACTTTAGCCATACAATATGTTATATGAAACTTGTCTAGAGTTTAGAGAGGAATCTGAATATTGGAGAAAAAAAGGGGTGTTCTATTTGAAAAAGTGAAGTTGACACTTGCCTAGCGTTTTTGGCGCATCCGGTATAATATTGAAGAACGCCAAAAAATTTCAAAGAATAAAATAAAATCGACGGGTACGAGCGTTTTTCGAAAAAGTTTTGCGTTTTCAAGAAAAATCGATTATTCCAGACTTTATCAGCACCCTGTATAATGTTTCATCATGTCCTCGTATGTTGGCAAAACACGAAGTTAATTGTTTTGGTTCACCAAACACAGGACACTTCAACAAATTTCTAGTTTTAGGCACGTTAGCAGACATTGCCATATTTATCGCCAACTATTTATTGAAAATAACCGAAAAAACTAATAAATAGACAAACACAACACTGTATTAACTTAAATCTCCAACCAAAACTAGCCTGTTGTGACACGCATTCAAGTAAAACAGACACAATTATACATCCAATACCCGCTACGCCGACTGACATCAAATATCTCTACAGTCTACACTACAGTAAAGAAGTGGTGCCATCTTTTGCACAAGATCCAAAGTATACTTCTCTCAATAATTAGGGAGTTCTTACACTTCCTTAATTTATGTTTTGCATAATATAGGCTTTTTGATATTAATATATAAAATACCTTTACTGTTTTTTTTTTGTTGGAAAACAAATGTCGTTTGCGGCACCGGTAAACATCATTTGGCGTTTAAAAACAAAATATTTTTGTTTTATGTAGTTACAAAGGAAAAGAATTTTCACTATTACGAAATAAAATTTAGAACTTCGTTTTTAAGTTCCACCCTAACGTACATGTATTGCAAAAAATTTATTCGACTTTAAAGAAAAAACGATAAAGGTCCCAATTCAATTCATTTGTAACTGTTTTTGTATACAAGGTGCTATAAATTCGTGTGAATCTCGAAAATGTTGAGACATACGGAGATACTTAAATTGAATCGAAGTTGCGTATTTTGGGGCTTAAGATTAAAGAGCAGTGATGAATTTAATTTACCTTCGCCAGTATGTCAGATAAGTATTTTATATATGCTTTCTTATGAGTAATCGTAAATTACTTATTAAGAAAGCGCCGTTGCATTATTTTAACTGTTTTTTTTTTCACAGAAATACGTAAAATCATGTGTTTCTATGCGCTATTTGCTTTATATTGCCAAATCTAGTTAATTATTGTGATTTTCTTGCTTTTTTTTTTTTTAAATTTATTTATTTCTCATCATTTTATAGTTAGACAGATTGAAAACTGAGCAAACAGCGCAGTTTCTGCATATATCATTAATACATTCATGCCTATTTCGTCCAAAATAATGCTTTATTTTTTAAATAATAAGTAATGAACTGGCCAATATTTATTTTACCGCGGCGATTCTTGATCGTCTTGACGTCTATTATCTCGTGTACGCTCGTAAATGCTCGAACTGGAGGTTTTCGATTATGGAAAAGTGTGTATCGCAATGTTCCAAATTATCCGCAAAGCGTCAAAGTTGGTGAAAGCTTCGTAAAACACAGTATAACAATAAATAATTATTGAGATCTTGATATTTGGTTTTCATGTTATCTATGCAGGTCATTTTTTAATTACAAATTAGAGGGGATAATAAGAAATAGGCAAAGGTGAGAGAGGCTGAAATATATTTAAAGAGATTGTTGTCTTCTTGGTTATTGAGGTCAAAGGTTACAATTTCGTTTAGTATTTATTTGAAGAGTAATATCGGTTGTGATTAGGATTGGATCGATACCACTTCTCAGATACCGATACCGATACTTCAGATAACGTCAAATCTAGGGATGTCGCTTTGAAACCGCAACCTGTTTCGATGAAACGGCACTGTCTGTTTCGAAAGACTGATGGATTGGATGAACGTGACTATTCGTGGCCTCGTGCATGGATTGTGCGACGTTGTCAATGTTTATATTTTTCAGAAATGCGGGAAAAAATTGAAACTAAATATTTATCACAAATACTTTTTGTAACAAGAAATAATCTATATATTAAATAAAACTCTTTGGCAATGTACAAAGATAAAGTATATGTGATTGTAGTATCAGTATGTCTCTTTGTATCATCTAACAACACAACACACATACCTACTAATAGGTACTAAAACTATTAAGTAAAGAACACATATTTATAAACTATATTGAAAAACGAAATCTAACAAGTAAGAACTTAAATTCCTCCAAATTTGGTTGGTTTAAAAGAATACCAAAACATTGATACTTATGTAATAACAATAAATATCTAAACAGAATAAATCAGATATAACAGTATCTTTAAAAAATATATAATTACAGAATATAATGGTATCTTAAAACAAATTGTTAACGATAAATAACGAGTATTTTAATTTTGTTGCACTGAGCCTTGTTCGGCGTTCGTTTAAAATAATTCCAGCTTTAGAAAATAGCCGTTCACACGGCTCAGAGGTAGCTAAGGTACAACATCTGGCGCGTACCAAACTGCTTAAATACGGGTAATTATGTTTATTTTTTCTCCACCAGTCCAAAGGATTTTTATATCGACCAAGGACTTCATCTTCCAAATACCATTGAATTTCAATTATTGATCTGGAGCTGGCAGAAACATGGAATTCTTGCCGTTGATGTACTTGGACTAGGTACAGACGGAGATTCATGGCTTTCACTTTGACCATCAATAATTTCTGTAAGGGCTGTAATTATGACTTTTTATTGCTTCAACAGCATCATTGTTTTTACTCAACTCAACTCAAAATATGCTTTATTGTTAATATAAGAATTGTATCTCGTTAACATAGCTGTGAATAACAAATAACCAAAACATAATATAGATATAAATATAAATATAAATACAACTAGAAATACAAACATAAACATAAATATAAATTTAGATAGACACCCAATACCCCTCCCGCCATATTTAATCAAAATTTTCCTGGAAAAATTCCTCCCTAATAGGGTCTCACAACTAGAACCTTTACCAAACCCCTTCCTAAATGCTTTTATACCCCGAATCCGTCTCAAAGCGAGGGGAAGATGGTTAAATATCTTTTACTGCCATAGAATATGGAGTTCTTTGTGAGTGTCGACGTAGGACAAGGCAATGAAATATTACACGAACTACGTGTATTATACACCGAACACCTATCAATATCTGATCCATACTTCTAAAAGCAAAAGATTTAAACCTGGGATGTAGAAAAGTGGAAATGGCTAGAGTTACTATATTCCACATTACCTAATATTGTCCCTAGACCGTTCTGTAAACTATTTATAACATCTTTAGATAATTGGTTAAAATTTTCTAGAGATAAGTTTTCACCGATGTTAAGAAGTCCTCTAGTTAATAAAATAACTAGTGAGGCCGACATGTAATTTTCACCACTTACACAATTAGTTGCATCGGCAAATGGTTCTACAATTTGGCACAGTTCTTTGAGTACAGTCCACTCCTCTGCTGAAATTGTAGGTAACGGAACGTCTAGGAGACCTATCGTCGAACGAAGGCTTTCTTCCAAACGAACAAATCATATGATATGTTGAGTTCCATCGTCTGATGACATCTTGGATAAGCTTCAATGGAACATTAACACCATCTTTATTTTGCGTATCCATGAGCATTTTGGTAGCTTTGCTACTTCTTTTAAAATGTGCTACTATAGATTTTACTTTTTCTACAATATTCTTTGTCAATTTTAGGGAATCCTGCACTATTAAAGGGTGTGAGCAAAACATCCGATATGTTTTCATCCTGTATAAGCAATTGCATTTTTAATGTTAGCAGCATTGTCGGATACTGCAAGAATAACTTTTTTCTTCAACCCCCAATTTCTTGCCACATCCGTTAAAGCTTTTGACAAATTCAACGCCGTATGGATTTCTTTGAATGTATCACACTCCAAAAGAATAGAGCGCATATGAAATGTTTCAATAAAATGAGCCGTTCTTCCATCCATAACAGTGTGTTGGCTTGTCCAACACTATCGCGTTCTAATTTATGTGCGCTTTCTTTATCTACAGAAGTCATGAAGTATGATTGTTGCAGTTTGTATTCTTTCTCGTCCATATCTATAGCTGGTAAGCCGTAATCCTCATCGGGAAGAGCACTGTCGTATTTTTTTTTTTTCCACCCACTGCTTTGGCTAATAAGGAATTTAAAAGTAGTTAGCACATTTTGAATGATCTCCAAACACGTGACTAGCATTATTCGTAACATCACGCTTTAAAGGAATAATTTTTTGAGCGTGACTTAAATCTTCTTTATTAATGTAATAATTTACTGCTGATACAATTTTATACCTTATTCTTTTCACATTATTAGAAAGAATATTTCTTTCTTTCACGGAAACTATTTTGTGCTGCGAACTAGTTCTTTTTTGTGCCAACTCACGAGGCGTGTACATAAATTTCTTAGCAAATGGTTTCTACATTCAATTGTTTGAACAAATCTATGCTGATACGGTCTGGTCTCTGCCAATTTTTTTGTCACGCTACATCTCCATCTCCAACTAAATAACCGTATTTTATCCCATGCAGTTCCTCACTTCATAAAAATCCTTCTACAATGATGTCGGATTCCATATCTGTTGATGCTTTGTCCCATTTTTTTTAGCAAATGTGGTCTTTTGTGGTAATATTTTTGATCTGTGCTCCAGTACATATGCAACAATATTTATTTTTAACTCCTAGGAATAGAATTTTTTTGTTTCTTGTCCAACAATAATCGCCTAAAATAAATATGTAACTTAAAATAAAATTATTTTCTACCATAAAGTTAAGTGATTCACTTTACAGTCAGTGTTCAATGTGAAATTCATTAATATTTACGTTTTATGATTATGTAACACTTACCACTCCAGAAGGGGCATTATAGTTAACTATATACGATCGTTTACTCCATGCGCCATCTGCGATAACGGTTATATATGGAATATCATCAGGATCAACTTTTCCCTCTTTAATGGCAATTGCTTTCTCTTCCTCACCAGCTTTCTTTATTTCCTCCCAAGCGGTTGCATGAGTTGCATCGGCTATTTCATTTTGAATTTTTAAAAAAGTTTTATGACATAATCGGTATATCGCAGTAACTGAAAATTTCTTGCATTTGGCTGTACCCTCCGCCGGTTGTAATCATCCCCAAAACGACTAACTTGTTTAAGTCTGCAGTATCAAGGTTCTCTGTAGATATTCTTTTCTCTTCGTGACATATGGAACATATAATTATAAGGTGCTTTGAAATCCAACTGATATTTCCTTTGTTATTTTTAAATTGCTACTCTCGCAACCAAAAAGTCCCAAATGTTTAAAAGTGGTTATTTCGTTAAAGAAGAAAGTGATATCAACTATTCTTCGTCCGGAAATTTCACATACAATCTTACTTCCTTGCGATACCTCATCAGAATGTTGCTGTGAATTTGGGTATGTATGACATAAACTAGAATCTTGCTCTTGACCGAACGATTTGGAAGTACTGTCATAGCTGTCATACTCTACTATGTTTATGATTCCTTCCAAATTTTCATTGCTTGCGACCCTATCGTGAGATGGTCCGGCAACTTCCGAAGTGGTTAAATCAATGCCAAAATCCGAAGTACTGGCAACTTCTTCACTTCTGGTGGGAGTATCATGTTCTTCCTGGCTTTTCAGTTTTTTGCATTGCCTAAAGAAATATTATTAAGTACATACAAACCAGTTGCAGGAGGATTCTGAAATATTATGTAATATTTGGCAGATATTTTCATAGCTAAGATTTAAATGTGCATTATGTTTTAAATCATATTCTTGTTTATAAATTTATAAATAAATAAAAATATTTTATCTCAAATTTTATATGAAAATAAGTAATATTTTCATATATTGTTTTCAAAAATTCATAAATAAGGCAAAAGTCAGTGTTTCCGTAAAGTAGGTGTAGTTAAATTCAAGCATATAAATAACGAAATATTAAACAAAAAAATACTTTTGGAAAAATGAACAAACATTTTTTTATAAAAATTACTCCTCTAATAGACGTATAATTTAACGTACAATTAATTTAAAAGTACAAGTTAGGTTAAAAGGAGAAGTTACTTTAAACAAGTCGCAATAATGATATAAAACAATTGGGGCTGACATGTTAAAACCTCTTATACCCTCAACAAAAAATATTTTGACTTTTTTGATGTTTCATTCGGTTAAACATTCACTACTAATGTTCTGACCAAATGTTTCTAAGCAGTTATTTTTAGTCAGTTGGTCATGGAGACAATTTCATAAATTGAAACAGAATTAGTGAGATTTCGTTGAAATTATTATAAAATGACTATTACTAAGCTAAGGTGGGGTAACTGGATCATGATTTTACAACAGGATTATTATTTTAAGAGTTTTGTGCTTGTTATAAAGCAGCAAGCTTAAAGTTAATGAGTTTTTGATTACGGGAGTATCTTAAGGAAGGTTTCTAGAATCTATTTACGTTATATAAGATTTAATTCTAAAATAAAAAAGACTAGTTTTTTATTTTTGTTTTTTGGTTTGCCTGTGGGTCCAGTTACCTCATAAAAATGGGGTAACTGGACCATATACGTATATTTTGTATCTAAAATGACGGTATTTAGTTTGGGGTGTATGGGCCAAATCTAGAACATTTATATTTTTGAAAAAAAAATACAGATGCAAAATATCTTTTTAATTTCAACCATTAAGGGCAATTGCAACTGCATCGCATAACAACTTAAAAAGGTTTTATTTACTTTTAACAACTTAACATAGAAAGCAAAACACTTTTAGTGAACCTAAACTTAAAACTATTTTTTAAATTTATTTAAAATAAGTATAATATTGTTTAAACATGTTTTTATGCCTAAAAAAATAATTTAGTCAATAAGGTTACTTAAATCGGTCAGATCTGTGTTAAAGTAAACCATGTCCTTATACCGTGCTGATTTATTTTGTAATGGATGGGATAATTTTCGGACTATATCAGTCTTTTTAACGTAGGATTGTTCCTCTGTCTCTCTAAATTTCATGGTCTGCTCATGTCTTTTTAAAAATTTAACCCCGAAGCCAATGACATCGATAGTTTGGATTCGTACAACGTACATTCTAAACAATACGTTATCCTTGCCAAAAACTAACAACAGCAAAGTCTCCAACATGCCAGGTTTCACAAGGAGGCAAAATGTTCACACTTACTTCTTCTTCTTCACTGTTCGAAAAATTGAGAGTTAGGCTGTCCTCGCTTTCATGCAGGGAGTAGTTACTTTCGCTCTCACTTGATGAATCATTGGATTTTTTTTTATCATTTTTCAAATTCTTCGTATTAGTTTGCTTTTTTGCTTTTTTATCTAGGACATTTGCTTTTTTTTTCAAAATCTGCTGCTTCTTTTCATCTTCTTCTTGTTTTTTCTTTAGATATTCTGAAGTGGTTATTATTTCACAATTTGTCACGAGCCTCCTGCGTTTCCTTTCTGGACTTTTTTTTTATCTTTTTTGAACATATCTAGTAGAACATCTTCAAAACATTTGGTTGTTGTTTTCTTTGACTTTATTTCATAAGAATGTTGAGTGTCTTCTGCCTGTTCTATTATTGTTGAAGTAGCTTTAGATGTACTCGGTTGTGGATTGTCGTCGTTGTTTTGCGATGTCTGTTCTATTAATGTTGAAGTAGCTTTAGATGTACTCGGTTGTGGATTGTCGTCGTTGTTTTGCGATTCAGTGTTCGGGAGGGCCTCGATTTCGTCTTCAGCAGTAACGGGAGACAAGAGGTTTCTATATCTATTTAAGTCATCCAGATTAAAAATTGAAATGGGGATAGCATCTCTGTTTGGACCTCTTTTTTCTAAATCATATACTCCTGTTGCCTTAAATCCGTTTATGATACTCGAATTAGGTATTTCACCAACAACTTTTGTCAGTAAAGCTGTAAATTCAAGTTTGGGAATTTTCTTCCTAGGGTTTCACGCTGCCATTTACATAGTTCTTTATCCCATTTTGATTTTAAACCTTTAAATACGGCCACGTCGAGGGGTTGCAAAACATGGGTCGTATGAGGTGGTAATTTCATGATAGTAACGTCATTTTCTTGGGCTAGTTGGATCAATTTTGTTGAAATATGTGTCACGTGTCCATCATACACTAATAAAACAGGTCGATTAGTGTCGATATTTATTAGAAACACATCTCTGAACCAGTTGTAAAATAATGTTGTTTCCATCCATCCTCTCTCCGTTACGGAAACTGCGGTTTGTGTGGCAACTTCCTGGTTAATCCAGTTTTCCATAACACTTGCCCTTGAAAACACATAGCAATGGAAGTGTTTTTCCATCAGCAGAGCAGCAAAGTAATACGGAAGTGTTTTCTCGTCCTGTGGAACTAGTTTTCCGTTGGCATTTAGCACCGACAGCCCCAACAATTTTTGTTTTTGACGGATCATGACAAAAAGAGGTCTCGTCACAATTAAAAATTTGGCCAAGACGTTCTTGTAGGTTTAAATCATTAATGACCTGGCTTAACTTGTCATAAAAATCATAAATTACCCAAGGATTCACCTGGTCACATCTAATGTATTCAATACTTTGGGGCTTTTTAATAGACAAACGATGCCTTTTTCTAAATGCAATGAACCAGTCAGTACCAGGACGTTGTTCTTTAAATCTGGTCTGAAAATTATTTTGTCTAATGAACGCTTGCACTAAGTCCAATACATCTTCGCGTGACAGGCCAAATCCGTTTTTTTCCATTACCCTAACGCAACTGGCAATTTCCTCTTCATCAGCAGATGATAAGTACGACTTTACGCCACCACCACCCCTACTGTCATCTGAAACATTACCCCTTCCTCTCGTGCCTCTTACGTAATGCTTCAATGTGCTTCTAGGAATATTGTAGTGAATTGCTGCACCCCTGGTTGTTTTATTACCATTTTGCACATCATCAACAGCTTTTTGGAGGTCTTCCCTACTATAACTAAATCCTGCGCCTTTTTGGGTTTTTCGAACGTACGTTCGAACCATATCTACTGTGTATTACCTACAAAATAAAATAAATATCAGGTAATATTGAATAGGTATTTATAAATTGTGTTTTAGGTATTTGGGGTAACTGGACCAAGTTAGGATCCAGTTACCCCAGACTCATGGTCCAGTAACCCCATTTTATGAAACAAATCGGGGTATCTGGGCCACCCATGCTTGCATAAATAAACAAATACCACATGGCCTAAAACACTCGTAATTAGTTTGATTTATACTTATTTTTTAAAAACTAGTAGATGCCGTGTCTGAAATACTTCCAGTTTTCATACAAAACCCACTGAACTGCACAAATGTAACACGTTGTTTGCAAAAATAGGGGCAACAAACTTTATGATCCACTCACCATGAAGACAGGTTAAAAAATGCGGTTACGATCGTTGTTCTGTCAAGTAAACGAATCACAACAACGTTGCCAGTTGTTGCGGAGCGGATTTGGAATCTGCCACAGACACAAGAGACATATGGCCCAGATACCCCGTATTTTAAAGAACTGTAAGTACAAGTAACAGTTTTAACGTGCATTTTACGAATTTTAAATAACATTGGAAAAGGATAATCAAAATATTGTTTATCTATATAATTTCAAAACACTGTGTGGAATACTCAAGTTTCAATTATTTCAAGACACCAGTTTTTATTTATTATTTATTCTTTCCATTCTGTTTTTTGGTTCATGTCAATACATGCAGTTATTCTCACCCAAATAAATTTTTCCGATAATTTGTAATGCAGTAATCTCTTTGACAGGGACTAGGTTTCGTGATGTATGAACCGATGCATATTTAAATAAAAATTGGTAGTTAATTTTTTTTCTAAATAAATTTGGAATGAAATCTTGATTAAAACATCATATTTTCTGCGTCTTGATAATCATTTGTTTATCCATCAAAATTAGTATTCTCTCTCATTACAACGACAATAATGAAATTATGGAAAAATTTGAATTATTCATAACCAAGATCATTTTGCAGTTGTGCGAGCATAAATGCATGTAATGACATGAACCAGTAAACAAAATGTAAAGAGAAGATGATAAATGAATGAAAACTGATTTTGAAATAATTTTGCTACTTGATTATTCTACAGGGTGTTTTGAAATTAGATAAAAACGAACATTTCAATTATCCTTGTATAATATGTCGAATAAACAATATTACTTAATATTTGTAAAATGAAGGTTAAAACTGATAGTTGTACCTATAGTTCTATAAAAAGTCAGTAATATCAGATTAAAAATAAAAAGTTATTAAGCTTAAAATAATCAAATATAAAGACAGGTTTTTTTTTTGTCCTGAGTGTAGTAATAATTACAATCGACAAAAAGTTTAATAAATTTTTCAATGGTGCAATTTTATTAATCAATGGGTTTGGAGGTCGCCATTTGAACAAATTTTCAAATAATTTTTGTGGATTATTATTACTAGGAAGTTATTCCATTGATGTTAATGATGTTTTCACATATTAATGAAATACATATCTTTTATCCAAATACCATTTCTGTTTCATTTTATAAAATTGTTCCCATGGCCAACTGACTAAAAACAATAATGTTCAGTCATTAACTGCTTAGAGACATTTGGCCAGAAAATTAGTCTTGAATGCTTAACCGTTTGAAATATCAAAAAAATCTGTAAGTACGTTTTTTTTCGAATATACGCTTTAACACGTAAGTTCCAATCATTTGAAAACATAAAGACGAAAAAGAAGAAAACACAAAACGTATTTCTGCGACATGTTCATATTCGAATTCGATCTAATTACATATTTTTCAATTCGTTTTAGTTATACATTTATAAATATTTCCTGCAAATTTGGTTCAAAAACGATATTAAACAATAAAGTTATTCAGAAATGAATAATGTGGTCATCTTTTTGGCCCCCCCGTGTGTAATAAAAAAATACTGCACGTTTAAAATAATTGTCTATTTCTATTTCCACATCATATAAAAACAAGATAAAAATTATTATACAGCTTTCCAATTATTTTTCAAATTAATATAAGCAGATACTCACGTCAATAATTTAACTCTTTGTCGCCGACAACACGGAGTACGATTTGACCCAGTATAGTTTCGCAGCATATTGTAGAGTAAAATCACAACTTTGGAAATACTAGTTCTTAATGAAAATCAAAAATCACTTTTTAGATCTTAAAAAATAGTGTGTCTTAACTATTGACAACCAGCCCTTTTTATATTCTAGCCTCCCATATTTGAAAAATTATCATTAACATGAAAAAGGGCCCTTACTGGTTACCACTACCAAATGTGGGCGTTACAAGATAATATAATTTACCTAATTTGGAAATTTTTAGAGCGTTGATAAACAAATTACAATATTATTACAAGTATCTACAGTTTGCAGAATAGAATTTAATTACATTTTATGGAGTAACCAAATATGGTCCCTTTACATATTAACTTAAATATGTAGGTAGTTTATGGTCTATACAACCCTAAACAAATTGCAAAGAAAGTGCAATTATGATATTTAGAATACTACACCTGCTCTCGTCTGTCGCCTAAAGTAATAAAACTATAGAAAAATAATATTAAATGTACTGTACGAGGGATTATAATATTTAGCAGCACTGTAGAACCAACTTTACAACTAACGTTAATATTATGTGAACAGATTTTAAATTACAAAACTGCTTGCTTAAAATTTCATATTTTCCAGAAATGAATCTTTTCTTTAGTTTCAATAATAGAATAAGATAAAATATAAAAAATATATCCATATAATGACTATAATATATATTATATTAACTAATTTTTACAAGTAGGTATTTTACATAAAGCAAAATTCTCCTTCGAAATGAAATCAACTAAAAACTATGAATACCATGAGCATAGAAATATACAATGTCTTTGAAATAAACCGTCGAGACGGGTTTGTTCTGATGGATGGATATATTTTTTATATTTTATCTTATTCTATTATTGAAACTAAAGAAAATATTAATTTCTGGAGACGAGACGGGGATTCCCCCGATTGCAGAATTCGATGCTATTGCATTTTAGTGTATATCGCTGTTCACGGAGTATTTTACATCACGTCCTGATATCGCTAGTATGTTCAGCTCGCGATATCTTTCAGTCGCCTACAAATTCCTTTCTGCAGAAAGTACGGCCTTAATAATTTGGTGGAAGTAAATTTTAAATATTCCGAATACCTGCAGAAATATCCGAAAGAAAACGACAAATTCAGTTTTGGTTTTTAATTTTTTGCGCCTAAATTTTTCACTTGGGGCCAATCAATCAAATATTCACGTTTTCTCTTTTGTGAGCTATAATCTTTTAGGTTTAAAGATTCAAAATTAGCGAAAGAAATTATCTCATTAAGATAGTCAAGGAATTGTATTAAGTCCTTGCATTGTACGAGTACATATAGTTTTAGTTTAGTTAGTTTTAGTTTTCTTATGAGTTCTAGGACTTTAAAGACTCTTTTGTATTGAACAATGATCATTATTGAAGAAATACCCATTTTCCCTATATCAACTAGGATAATGATTATTCAAGATAAATAATTAATTATTTATTATTGATACCGTCAAAAATCATGATGAAAAGTTTAAAGTAGTCCGCAAAGAGTATTAAGTAGTTCGCATATCGCATTCGTATTTAGAGGCCAATTGGCTAGTTAAATAGATTAATCTGTGGCGAACTGTCTTCGATTTAATATAATAAAATTGAGATTTTAGTGGATTAGGAGTCGAGCGCCAATTCCGAAACCAATCTTCAACAGACTTTTCTTCTTCACAAAAACTGAATCAGAAATTACACTGATAGAACCGAATAGGTTGCCACGCAAAACAATTCTAAACGCGCAGGAGCGGCAGTCGCGATTACTCCCACCACACGGGAATTTGAGCGATTGCGAGAATGGTTGCCGGATTGCGAAAAGAATTCCGAGATTTCCGTGTGATTGCGAATGATTTCGGAGGAGAAGTACATGTATTGCGGCGAGTGGCCAAACTGATTTTCTGATTTCTCAGAAAATTTTATTCTTGATAAAAGTTTTTGCATTCCCTTAAACTAGAAAAGGCTCATTAAAATTGAACGAAACTGGAGTGCACACGAGGCAGAATAAATTTTTTAAAAGGTGCTCAAGAGTAAAGTACTCGTATTTTTTGTTTTAGATACAATTTTCATTTGTAAATTTTGTTTAGTTGTTGAATTAAATGTTATGGCCAAATACGAAGTCGCTATTCACTATTCAAAAAAATTAACAAGATTATTATTTTTTATCTTACCCTGTACTAGATTGAAGTGATCAAATTATTTTTAAAAGTTCTTTTTGATATTTACGTTTAGAGTATTGGTCAAACTTTAACTCGTTATTTCTAAATTTTCGTAAACCATTCAAAAGATTTTTGCCATACTTCGATTATTTTTGGAGCAATTAGGGTTAAACCAAAATTAATTTTGGACCGAGCTTTTCATATTTTATTTAAATTTTGACATTGATTGGGAGAAAATAAACTACAGTTTAGATAGTGTGAATAACACACCCAGCCAGCGACCATTTTTGTATAATAATACTTTTATTTGTGATTGTTTAGTTATAGCAATTAAACCATTTCGAAATACAGAACCTTATTTATGCATTATTTATTACATTTAAGGCTCTTGCAAAATTTCAATCTAGTCATAAAGTGACCACTAAAACTGGCATTGAATCAGAGGAATCGCTTCTGAGCGAGTCAGCAGCTAGGGAAACATCTCTTTATTCACAAATTGTTGAACTAGAAAATGAAAACAAACAGTTACGCCATGAACTCGACAGAGTTATTGCAGAAAGGGATCGGATGTTACAAGAGAATAATGACATGGGCAAAGACAAAGAAGATCGAAGTATGGAATGTAAACGTCTCCGAACGGAATTAAGAGAGGTGAAATTTAGAGAAAATCGTCTAATTTCTGACTACTCAGAGTTAGAAGAAGAAAATATTGCTCTACAAAAGCAAGTTTCATCTCTTAAAAGTTCTCAAGTCGAGTTTGAAAGTTTAAAACATGAGATTAGAAGATTGCATGAAGAAATGGACCTGCTCAATTTGCAAGTGGAGGAACTTACCAATCTTAAGAAAATTGCGGAGAAACATATGGAAGAAGCATTGGAGTCTTTACAGAGCGAGAGAGAAGCAAAGTATGCTCTGAAAAAGGAATTAGATCAGCAAATTAATAGAGAATCTTTTTACAATATCAATAATCTTGCATATAGTATAAGAGGTATAACAGAAGAAACTGTGTTAGGTAGTGATGGAGAAGAGGAAGGTAAGATAAGGCCATATATTTTTTTGTATTTTTAACAACACACAAATATCACTTTTGTCATATACATTACTGAATTTATCACTTTATTTTTGAAAAAATTATCAAAAACTATTTTTAGGTTTGAAAAACATTGAAGCTAGTTTATCAAGTGGTACAGGATCAGAGCTTACTTCACCAGATGATAAGCATGTTGACCTATTCTCAGAAGTTCATCTCAATGAGCTTAAAAAATTGGAAAAACAACTAGAAATACTCGAGAAAGAAAAACTAGGTTTAACACAAAGTCTAAGAGAAAATCAAAATGTAGTCGAAAAGAGTCAAGGAGAACTTCAAGTATTTGTTTCTCGATTAACTCAATTGGCAGCTCATGTTGATTCCTTACAACATTTGTCACATAATTATGACAAGCTCCTTCAAATACCCTCAGAAGCAACTAACAAAATCATTGGACAATACCAACTATGGTTTAAGATGTCGTCTAAAGAAGTTGACCAATTAAAAGAAGACATCAAAGAATTAGAAAAACTTACCAATGTATCCGATGCTACATTATCATTAAGAAGCGAGATTACCAACCTAAAGAACAAACTTTTGGATACTGAGCAGAAGCAGATGGACGTTGATAGTGACTTTAAACTCCTCAAAGAATTCTCAACTGAAGCCGGAGCATCCTTGGATGAAACTCAAAATAATCTTCAAATTGTAACAGAAGAACTAGCACAGCTGTACCACCATGTATGCACTGTTAACGGTCAGACACCAACAAGAGTTGTTTTAGACCATGAGAAGGAAGGAATGACTCCAAGTAAGTACGATAATTATTAAGAGAAATCAGTGTGTTCGCTGGATTTTTAAAAGTTATGCTTATAATTTATTTTAAAACACTATTTTTCAAGGCCGCAAGGAAGGTTTGTTCGGGTTAAATTAAATTATTATTATTTAGCCTGGAATGCAAAGATGTCAAATTGAGTTGGGACATTATTCCAGTTTAAAATTTAGCAAGTATTACTTTTGATAAATTAATAAATAGGCGAATTGAAATATGATCAACTTTTCTCAATTTACTTACACTATCTGAAAAGATACGATAGCATGAATAGTTAATACTAGCGGATATGGTAGTACATTTAGGCCTGGTACTTTCACGTGCAAATAGCCGGATTTATTCTGCAGAATACATTTTATCTACAAGATAAGCAAAAATGATATTCCTCAAATAAATTACACTTATTCGCCAGATGATTTATTCGGGTTTGTTCGGGTTTTCTACTCTATAGGTGTTGAGAGATTACATTAGATAGATAGATAGATAGATAGATAGATTGATAGATAGAAACGTCTTTATTTTTAACTCGGCGAAGGGCAGCATTGCTGTTTGCTTAACCGAGCATATACATACAATACAATTTACAACTTTTATAATAATATGTAAGTACATAATACTTTAAGAAACATAGGTACAAGTAACTATAATATAATATTAATTTCTGAATTAACTAACGATTCTTAAATTCTATATATTCTAAATCTAAATATTAAACTATTATCATTTTAAAACCCTTATTGAGCTTTAAACTTTAATATTTACTAAACTAGTAGTTTTTTTGGTGCACGTTAAATTCTAATATTTATTAAGCAAATAATTTTTAAATCTTTTTTTTTTTGAACGATTTACCACTGATATCCGGAAACCTATTCAGAATTATGTAATTTGGGAATCATAAAAGAAAAACAGTGCTCATAAAGAGCCGTTCGGTGACGTGATATGTTAAGTTTGTCATTGTGGCGAGTCTCGCCTCTTCAAAGACCCACTCAATATCTGCCTATTTTTATATAAATTTCGAAGAGATATAATCGATTTTTACCTTGCACACATGACTTAAATCTAAGATTGCTATCTAATAGAACTCCCAGAGTTTTATATTCTTTTACCGCAGGGATGATTATATCTGACATAGTAAACCTTAAGTTTTCGTTTGCCCATTCCCTATTAGACTCGAAGAACATAACAGCTGATTTGTTTTTAAACCATTTTTAGTAGAATATTTGCAAACACTACTAAGATATTGATTCATTCTTTTAGCAGCCGCTGCTGCATCGGTGGGAGCAGAGCTGATACACAACTGCGTGTCATCAGCATGTCGCAGGCTATTCATTATATTATGATATATTTTATAATTTAGGCCCGATCATAATATTATGTTAATGACTTGACTTACTTAACTTAAGTTATTCTCCAGCAAATGCTTGTTTATTTATCTAACAAATTGTTATTTATCAGATAGTGAAAAATTCCATAAAAAAAATAAAACACAAAAAGTATGTTTTGCAACGAACCAACAGTAGATAATATCACACAAATTTGAAATCATATCACAACATTTAGTATTATAAATTATTTCACAACAACAAAAAATGGGTAATGCTACACTAACAAAACGTTTAAAATTCGTATACATCAAGCACGTGCAACCCTCGGCAGCGTCGTTCCATCCCGAGTATCGAAACATACTGAAGCAACGATGCCGAATACGCTAACTTATAAATACGCGCGTGGCGGTTATCCAAGCAAGGGCGAGACACGCGGTCTAGTGACCTACATTGTTGCTAACTGAAACTAGATGGTGCGGGCGCGACAGCATGTAGAGAAAAAGGGTTTTTTACCTTAGGATTTAGATATTCGATTAAAAAAGAAAAGTATTTAGACCTCTAGGACACCCAAGGAGTCACCCATTTAAATATAATAAGTCATTTCCATAACACCCTGAATCAATTCTGTCAGACTTCATTAATATCTTTGCTGATATAATCACATACATTAATATTAGACTCGTTTGAAATATACTGTTCCATTTTTTAAATTTTTTTCTACAAAATTATGCTGGTAACGTCGTTAGAAAGTTTGTACAATTCTGTCTCTTTTTGATCTAAGGCTCATTGGCATACCGACCGTGATAAGAGTGGTGGAAAAGCTATTGAAAGTATAACCATTTAAATTGCTGTAAGTTCTAAACGACTTATACAATTTTAGTAAGCCTTAGCTTGTTTTTAAGACAAATTTATGTACACGATAGTTCCTAATAAAATTGCTAGAGGGAGCAATTAGCAATAACAACAGTATTTTTGATTTTATTCTGAAAACTTAAATCAACGGTATAACTATGATCGGAAAGTAGATTAAATTTGCAAGAAAAACGTGAAATCTGCAGTTCTATATCTTCTTTCGTTTCAGAACTATTACCAGAAAAATAAAATTTAACACTTTATTGTTATTTTAAATTTTTGGCATTTTTCGATTTTATGTAAAAATCCAAGTAAGTTTTGTTAAGAATTTCGTATAACCAGCTTCAACCGTTTCTGATTTTTTATAAAAATAATAATAAATACTAATAGACGTCAAAGGTAATTTGTCCTTATTTTGTAACTAATGCAGTTAAAGAAATAAAAATTTGAGAAAATTTATATTGGTATGGGTCTGTCATAAAAATACTAGACATTTTTTTATACAGGGTAGTTTAAAAATTATACCTTTCTGGTATAATATAATAAATATAACTTTACCCTGTATAAAAACTGTCTAGTATTTTCATGAAATAAAAAGACCCATACCTTTACTAAATTTTCTAAAATTTTTAAATCTTTTACAGTCAAATTACCTTCAACATGTTTTTAGAAAATTCCTGATGAATGAATTATATCTCAGAAACGATTGGAGATGGGTATATGAGATTGTTAACAAAAGTTACTAGGATAAAAATCCCATGTAAACTAATAAACCTAGAATCATAAAATCCCAAAATATACAGCGCTTTCTATTTAAATTAACAATTAAAGTGTTAAAAATGATTCTTCTGGTCATAACTCTGAAACGAAAGAAGAAGAGAACTGCGGTTTTCACGTTTTTTCTTGCAAATTTAACCTACTTTCCGATTATAATATCATAAAAATACTGTTATTATTGCAAATTGTCTAGCATTTCTGTTCTAAACAAGCTAGGTTTACTAAAATTGAATAAGTCGTTTAGAAGTTACAGCAATTTAAATGGTTACCCCACACTTATATCGAAATGATACAGAATTGTCCAAACTCTCTAACGATGTTACGAAACGTGTAGCTTCTGTAAGAATATTCGGAGAAATTTAGAATTTTAATATTTACTTTCCAATTGTGTCCTTGCGGCGAAATGCAGAACTTAAAATTAATTCCTAGGATTTTCTCATGGCATATTAATGAGTTTTTTATCCTCAATTTCTATGCCCAGTAGTTACCGACCGGTGGCCGACCTTAATGTAATGTCACTGCTTTATTTTTTTGTTCAAACTCTGTTTGAAAACACTTTAGTTGGATTTTTTCTCTTAACTTTCATAATGACTCGCAAATGTTTGTGGATGACACTCTTAGTTGAACTCCTGAAGTCGAATTTCACGACCGGCGGAAAGTCAAATTTCAATTTCGAAAATTTTTTCTCATTTACACCTATAAATTCGCTTATCCTGGACACACTATATACATTAGTAATTATTCGAGCAACACTACATCCTTATTTCGTTTTATTTTAGTGAGAGAAACTGCGCCCTTAATTGGGGAAATGAGCAAATTGGAACTACTAAGAAGTCGTCTGAAAAATGATATTCCGTTACATGATCTCGAAAGTTTAAATGATACTGCCACCTTAGCTCGAAATGTTTGTACCATAGTGGACCAAATTAAACATCTCAGAACAGCAATTGAAAATACAATAGAATTGTCCAAATCCAAGAGAGAAATGTCGAATGGCGCATATGAATGTAAGTATTATAGCCATCCTCGATAGTTGGTCCACCAACTTGTTCATATAGTTTTAGTCTAAACTTCTATTAATCCTATGCTGTACATACATATGGTAAATTATAAATACAAATCTCGGTAGTTAAAATTAGGGATGGGATGGAAATCCGGAAGTAGTACTGAGTCCGGCCGATCCGGCCTTAATACCGGATCTACTGTTCCGGCCGGATCAAGCATTAAGTCCGGCCGAATCTATTTAAAAACCATTAAAAACATCATTTTGTTGGTAAAAAATAAGGTAAAAAACCTACAAAATATGTACTTCAATTTTCAATTTATTGAACAATTTCAGTACAGTTGTTCAAAAAGGAACCATAAAGGTGTCGATCACAAACCCTACTTTCTAAGTCAACAATATACAGGGTGTCCGGAAAAAGGAGGTCAATCCGTTAACCATATATTCCTTGAGCAAAAATAATATTACTTTTATAATGCCATGTTTCATTTTTGACCCTCATGTGCGATATACAGGGTGTTAAAGTTTGAAATTAAAAACTGATTCTTTTGAATAATTCGACTATTTAATGAGATATTAATTTAAAATTTGGTACATTACGTCAGCACTAAATGTTACATCTTTTGAGAGGAACAAAACAAGAAATGTTTGTCAAATACTCAAAATAGGGGGGGGGGGGGGGGTCCAGTTCCCGCTGACCACCCCTATTTTTTAGTGTGTGCGCCAGTGACTTCTAAACTATATTTTTTTAGGTAATCATTTATTTTTGATTATTTTTTCTCCCTTATAACATTTCGATCAAATCATGTGTTTTGGAGATAATTTGAAAAGCATGGATCCTTACCAGATGCCAGCGCGGCTGACGATAATCCAATAATTTTCAAATGCTAAATCAAGTTAGCCGTTGTAGCATTACCATGGATACGGCATCGTTGTTTTATTTCCTAATCGCTGGATTGGTCGGGGCCATGATGCTCATGTTAAATGGCCACCCCGTTTTCCAGACCTTGCTCCTTCGGACTATTCAGTCTGGGGGTGTATGAAAGATTTTGTGTATATGGTTCCGATTTTGAGCGAGAATCATTTAATAGAAAGAATACTTCAAGCTGGACAGCAGTTCAGGTTAAAACCACATATTTTTCAAAGGTTAAGATTTTCTTTAATAAAGAGAGCTCGCATGTGTATTCAAAAAAATGGAGGTCATATCGAGCAATTTCTTTAGACTATTTTTTTTGTTTGTTTTTTGTTACTAACGTTAATTTAAAAAAATAATATTTGAATATAGAAATTTGTTACTATTTTCCTTCGTCAGACTAATACCCAGACGCGTTTCGCCGTTTTTATGTACCACCGCGAGATGTCGCGACGATTATTATACTCCTTTCGAAAATAATATGTTTTGAGTATTTGTTATCTTATTATGATGTTTCAAATTTATTTAATAAGTAATAGTAAATTTTTGTCTTAAGAACGAATGATAACAATGGTGTTTACTGTTATATGAAGATTAGCAATAGTAAGTTCTTAGTAGGTCAATAAATTAATTTCATTTAACTGAATTAGTACTACAGGTTTTTATCTGTACGCCACTGTCCTTATTTTTGGTTAGTCTTTTGTTTTCGGCATTGTCACTTATTGCAAAGTTTTACTTAATTATATCTTGTATCCATGGTAATGCCACAACGGCTGACTTGATTTAGCATTTGAAAATTATTGGATTACCGTCAGCCGTGCTGGCATCTGGTAAGAATCCATGCTTTTCAAATTATCTCCAAAACATATGATTTGATAGAAATTTTATAAGGGTGAAAAAATAATCAAAAATAAATGATTTCCTAAAAAAATATAGTTTAGAAGTCACTGGCGCACACACTAAAAAATAGGGGTGGTCAGCGGGAACTGGACCCCCGTATTTTGAGTATTTGACAAAAGTTTCTTGTTTTGTTCCTCTCAAAAGATGTAGCTTTTTAGGCTGACGCAATGTATCAAATTTGAAATTAATATCTCATTAAATACTCGAACTATTCAAAGAAATCAGTTTTTAATTTCAAACTTTAACACCCTGTATATCGTACATGAGGGTCAAGAATGAAAAATGGCATTATAAAAGTAATATTATTTTTGCTCAAAGAATATATGGTTAATGGACTGACCTCCTTTTCCCGGACACCCTGTATAAAACGGAATATATAAAAATAATAACAAAACAAATTAAACTATGTCATACGGAGCCACAAATGTCTACATACGAAAACAAGAATAAAATTGAACAAGATTGCCAATAAAACAATAGATTAGGATAATACGATTTACAAAAACAATCCGTCCAAAGATAGCATGCTAGGGTCAAGCTATTCTTATTAATATAATTTTTATTTCTTCATTAAGAGAATTTAATGATACTAAAATAATGGAAACAGTCTAGGAATGGAATTCTCTAGAATCCCTCAAATGAGTAATTTGACGAAGATAGTAAATTTTGCCTAATTTTATATTTAAATTTCCTGGCGCTTAACTGTCGCTCACTATAGGGAATAGCATTATACCATAATTTGCCAATATGAAAAACAGTTTCCATTGTTAGTCTTAACTGAGATTGGGGTACACATATAGTATTTCTATATTTAGTAGGGTAGTTATGTGAACACTCTTCTACCCAAGTACATATTATTATGAAGCGAAGTAACACTTTCATAAATAATTAAGTCGTAAGGTGTCAAGTTTTTTAATGATTGAAATGATGGTTTGCAATGGGTTATTCCATTGGCCTTACAAATTAGCCTGATAGCCCTCGTTTGCATTAAAAATATACTGTGAACCCTACCAGCAGTTGCAAACCCCCAGAAATCGATCCATCTTAAATGTGATTAAAATAAATCTAATATAGACCTGACGAGAGATGCGACTGTCGTTTAGTTCCTGCGAAACAGTTTTTAAACTACTAACTTGCTAAGAAACTTAATTAAATTGCAAAAAGTTGTGGACCTTTTAACTTTTATGGAACGTCTAATTCCTTCTGATCAACCTTTATTTACAAAAGTATCAAACTGTTGATACTTCTTTATCATCTCTCTTAAAGTTTTTCACATGTTCAGAATGTCTGTTGGTAGACCCAGTGTGTTTTGTTCATGGTTTTTGTTCTTGTCATTTAAAACCTATACATATTTTGTTATAATATTTTTGGGATTAATTTGTTTTGTATATCCCGAGATTTTGTGGCGACAACAAGTTTCATTAGTCATATCATGTATGTACTTAAATATATTTTTATTCTTTACGTTTTATTAGTTAACTTTTAGTTGTTATTTCGTAGTCTTTTACAAAATTTTTGATAAACAAAACACTATTTTGTATAGACTAATAACACTGGGAAACAAATTTCAACTTTTTTTTTGTTTCCTGAACAAAACCTATTTTTTTGGATTCAACTGTACCCAAGTAACTAAAAAATACCTATTAAAGATTTTAGTTGGCTCGCAAAAAAAAAAATCTCAATTATTTGTTACAAAATTTTAATTCATAGGCATATACAATGGACATACAAAATACAGATAACAATATATTGTTGGTTCAACAAAAGCAACTAAATAGCACATTTTTATCATTGAATCCAAAGTTTAGACACTCATTTTGCGCTTCTTAGCTTGCCTTTTGAAAGCAGCCTCTGGGGCATCTCTCGTAATAGTCCAGCAGTAGTCGGCTAACATCTCACAGTTCCATTTTCCCTGATATCTTCTTTCCATGTTCGAAATATCCTGGTGGAACCTCTCACCGTGTTCGTCACTTACAGCACCACAATTTTCCGGAAAGTAATCCAGATGAGAATCCAGGAAATGAATTTTCAACGACATATTACACCCTAGGTTTTGGTAACACAAAAGAAGTTGGGCAACCAGGTCTTTATAATTTTCTGCTTTTATGTTTCCCAAGAAATTTTTTGCAACCATTTTAAAGGCATCCCAAGCGTCTTTTTCCTTGCCTTCAAGTATGGAATCGAATTGCGCATCTCCGAAAAGTTTCCTAATCTGGGGACCCACAAATATTCCCTCTTTAATTTTAGCGTCACTGATTCTAGGGAACTTTTCTTTTAAATAACTAAAAGCACGGCCTTCTTTGTCCATTGCCTTCACAAAATTTTTCATAAGTCCCAATTTTATATGAAGTGGCGGTAGTAAAATCTTTTCTGGGGCAACTAATGGCGCGCTGGTCACATTTTTCTTTCCTGGCTCAAAAGACTCTCGGTGGCCAAATTTTCTTTCTGTAGTGATCCGATCGTGCTCGACTGTCCCATTCGCAGAGGAAGCAGCAGTATTTGGTATAACCTAGCTGCATTCCAAGCAAGATCGCCACAACTTTTAAATCCCCACAAATTTGCCCTTTATATCTTTCATATTGTATGGTCTCAAGTAACAATTTCAAATTGCTATATGTTTCTTTCATATGGACTGCATGACCAATTGGGACTGAAGGCAATTTGTTTCCATTATGGAGTAACACAGCTTTAAGACTTACTTTTGAGGAATCAATGAAAAGTCTCCAGTCTTTTGGATCATAGTCCAGATTTAAAGCTGCCATTAATCCCTCAATGTCCCTACAGGCTACCAAATTGTTATCCATGTTAAAAAATGGTGTTAGGTTTTTCTGACGGCTTCGGTACACAGAAACTTTTACTTCATCTTCAAGTAAATTCCATTGTTGCAATCGAGAGGCCAATAGTTCTGCTTTTGTCTTGGGCAGTTCCAAATCCCTTATAAGGTCACTTAATTCACTTTGACTTATTTTGTGAGGCTTTTTACTTGGAAGTTCACAGACAAAATCGGAGTCTTGCGAGGTTGATGGGCCGGCGACATTTTCCGGTACACTACCGTTTGAATCCTCTTGATCATCATCAGAATGAAGGGTATATTCCTGAGGTGGATTAGGTATAGGCAACTCGTCACTATGAGGCACCGGGCGTATGGCGGATTGTAAATTTGGATACTGTATCGCAGACCTTTTTTTCTCTGAAAAGCCTTTTTTGATGGGAGGTGTCAAACAAAAGTAACAGTCAGTAACGTGGTCTTTCGGTTCTCGCCAGATCATAGGAACAGCGAAGGGCATCATACGGTTTTTTCCACTTAGCCAGCCGCGAATGTTGGACGCACATTTGTAGCAGCAGATATGGGGAGCCCAATTTTTATCCTGGTCTCCAACTTTGCAGCCAAAATACAAGTGGTAAGCCTTTTTTATTAAAGGGCTAAGCGTACGTTTTTGTTTCACAAAAGTCATTTCACCACATATATAACAAAAATGATCCGGCTTATTTACACAAACTCGCGACATGTTGCTCAAAACTCTCTAATTTCTCAAATACGAACAGCTCTCGATCAACTGGTGGTTGAAATACAACTAACTAACAATTTAGGATTTATATTATATGTATTTAAACCCCTTATAAAGTACACCTGTTATAATAAATCCAGGTATTTCTCATTTAATGGTGAAATTTTCCCATATATTAAGGGCAGGTAGGTAAATTATCATAATTGGGATGGATCTATAAAACCGGAGCCAACTGAGCCTTTTGCAAGACAGATTGTTAATTAGTATAATAAAATAAGTAAGATTTTGCTATTTTGGTCTCGGAAACATTTTTGCTGTTCCCCAGTGTAACTTGACCGAATTACATTCGGCTTCATCTTTTTTAATCAATCAAGTGCAAGTCAAATGCATTTTTAACGTAGCAACATACTTATATTATTATTTCACCTGTTGAAGCATGTACGTTGTGCTTTATGACTAGTTATCTAAATCGATCGAGTACTTTACGATGCTAGAATATTACTCCTTTATTCGCACCTAAAACAAAATAGCGGCGTTTTAAAAATTGCATAGTTATTCCTTTTTTTAATTATCCTTCTTGTCATTTACCGTCTTAGAAAAATTAATACAATATGGGACACAATATTCTGGGATCGTAAAGTACTCGATACGATACCTTTAAAATGATGTATCGCAAGGCCCCACTTCCTATTCAAATTTTATATCAAGATGGCGCCCATCCGCCATTTTGAATTGAGCACCATAAAATATGCAAGAAAGTGTAGCTCTCTGATTCCTACTACAATATGCCAATTTTTATTCATTTTTCTAAGACGATAAATTACATACAAGGATTTAAAAGTACCTATGCAATTTTTAAAGCGCCGCCATTTTTTGGATGCGAATAGAGAAGTAATATTCTGTTATCGTAAAGTACTGGATAGGACCTTCGAAACGATGTATCTCAAGACCCCTCTTCCTATTTAATTTTATTTACCAAGATGGCGCCCATCCGCCATTTGGACAGTTAGAACTGTCATTTTTGCGTCCCCTATTGGTCACACGCAAATTTTGTAAAAATAGAATTAGCCGGTCAAAAGTTAGCATGGGCATGGGGGTTAGCATTCAAGAACCGAACTGTAGAGAATCAAAAATAGAAAACCAAAAATTTGCAGAATAAAGAAAAGTATTTTTAAAGCCAAAAAGAAAACTAGACTGTGATTGTTACGTCCTTATCCCTAAAAATAGGAAAATTCACGCCGCCTTAAAGCATTAAATTTTTTTCACCATATTTTTTGCCACCTTGTATATAATATGTCATGTCGTTAATCTACGAAATACAGTCTTGTAGAAAGATGTTAAAATCGTTCTTTTTGACGCGCAATTTGTGGAATTTGGTTGGATTTTAAGATATAACAAATTATTATTGTAAAACTAATTAGGACTAAAATAGTAAAAATTAGATGCTGCATTAAAAAATATAAGGCAGTGCACTTTTTGCTTTTATATAGTTGAGTTGTTGGGGTTTATTTGTCTCGAAATGCTGTTATAATAGACTATATTTTTTTATGATTTTAGCCAAAGATGAAAATAGTGAAGAACTCCAAGAATTGCAGGAACAGGTTATTAGACTTAAAAGCTTATTATCTACCAAGAGGGAACAAATTGCTACACTTAGAACCGTCCTTAAGTCCAATAAAAACACAGCTGAAGTGGCTTTAACCAATCTAAAGAGCAAGTACGAAAATGAAAAGACCATCGTATCCGAAACTATGATGAAGCTAAGAAATGAGCTCAGGTTATTAAAAGAAGATGCTGCAACATTTTCAAGTGAGTCAATTCATGAAATTTGTGAATCAAGGCAATTGTGAACAGCTAGCCCAGAAGCCGATTTACGTTCACATGTTTTCTTTTATTCCCAAGCAGTTCATATTTAATATATCGTTTTTTAAGTTTGTTACTTATTATTTGTCGTCTCTAAAATGTACAGGGTGACCAACTAAGCGAGGTACGCGGCTGTATCTCGGAAACCGTTCACTATGCAGCTTTCCGGAAAAAAATATTTATAGGAAAAGTTATCAAGAGAAATTGCTGGAAATTATTTGCAAGTTTGTAGGAAAGGCGCTAGTGGGCGTAACACTAATATTAATTTGTTAACAGTCGATTTCTCTACAATTTGCTTAAATAAGGTATATTGAAAATACTTACATATAAATCTAACATGTATCATGGACAATTTTGCTTACATAATTTTTCTCTAACCCGTCAAATAAAGTAGTGGAAGTAACGGAAACATTGATTTGGAAAAAATGCAATATCTCCCGAACGCCTTAACGTAAAATATTAAAATTTGTGTAATTTAAAATATCTCTTCTTGCTCTATCAGCTACTCTACAATGTCTATGTCATTTTTATTGTAGTCGCTATATGGCGCTTTCTACAGATTTTACATATTTTATGTTTTTTCTCTAAAAACTTAAACGCGATGGTGAATATGTCATTAAATCGATACAAAGAGGAATAAAAGCCAAAGCAAACGATGAAAACCGCAAGTTCCTATCTTTTTTCTAGCCGGCGATATCAATGAAAAATGAATTTACATAGTTACTACTAATTAATCGCCCCGATAATTACATATGCTGTAAAATGTAAGAAGGCTTTGGAAACAAAACATATATATAAATTTACTAATAATAATATTGGGAAGAAACGTCAAATTATTAATTTTAAGCTCTATTTTCTTTTAATTTGAACATTAGAAATGCCTCTTACTAATGAAGCTTTAAAATATTTTGACTTGTAGTTCGTGATATTCCCAAATCAAAAGACAATGTCCTAGTACTAACATAGGGATTAAACTCTATATACATATGCTAAAACAATGATAACATTTTCTTCGGTTCTGCCAGCACAAACCCGAAAGTGAGCTTCCAGTGGTTGCACCAAGCGCGGAAAAATGCCTTTGCCACGGCGATTTGGATACCGTACCGCATACTCTCTTTCAGCGATTGCTGTATTTTGAAGGCACTCAAAGTAAACAGCAATCATATCAACATCTTCAAGGGCATTTTTAATGTTGAAATAAAAGAAAACGGATCTTAAAATGAATGATTTGACGTTCCTTCCAAATATTATTATATGTACTCTGTTTTTGTTTCCACATCCGTCTTATTATATGTAATTACCGGGGCGGGGCCATTAATTAGTAATTAAGTATATAAATTAATTTTTCATTGATATCTCGGGTTAGAAAAAAGATAGGAACTTCGGTTTTCACCGTGTACATTGGCCTTTATTCCTCTTTGTACCTGTCTAATAATATCTTTGCCATCGCATTTAAGTTTTTCGGGAAAAACATAATAACATAATCTGTAGGAAGCGCCATCTAGCCACTACACTAAAAATGACATAGATATCGCTTGTAGTGTAGCTGAAGCAAGAATGTCTCTTTTAAATGACACCAATTTCAATATATTTTCCGATAAAGCGTTCCTGAGATATTGCAATTTTTCCAAATCAAAGTTTGCGTTGCCCCCACGACTTTATCTGAAGAGTTTTTAGAAAAGGTGTATAAGCAAACTTGTCCATGATACATGTAAGATTTATTTGTAAGTCTTTTCAATATACCTTATCTAAGTAAATTGTAGAGAAATATACTTAACAAATTACTATTAGTGTTCCTACAAACTTGCAAATAATTTCCAGCAATTTCTCTTTGCAACTTTTCCTATTAATATTATTTTCCGAAATCTGTACGGTTAACGGATTCCGAGATACAACCGCGTACTTCGCTTAGTTCGTTTATTGTGAAATAACGAAAAAAGTGAGCATTTCTGCCATTTTTTCCAATATGAAAGATGTAAATGAATCCATTAGGTGGCAAGTTGTTACCGATATCCTAATCAAAAATGTTAATTTTTAACAAAAACTAAAGTTGCAATTATCTGACCAGTGGCGTAGTTAAAAACCAGCTGTTGTCATGGTATCTCAATGCGCAAACGTATATGAATATCTTTAAATATAATCTTATGCCGTTGGCGCAACTTTAGTTAGCCGTGTAATCTAGCAAAAAATTTACAATATATGTTTTATTCAGAATTTTATGTTCTTATTTTTGCATGTAATTTTTTTGGTAGGCAATTTTTAAGAAAAATACGGAAAACCTAATATATCCGCCACTTTTCCAAAATGCAGCACATAAATTTTTTAAGCTTATGGAAAATCTTGAATATGTTATTCTGTCCAATTTTTCCTGTCATTTGGCTAAGCAATTTCTTCTAGGTTGAACAGGAATTCTATTAACTTATTCTTCACTTATATTTCAAACAAATAACACATAGATTCAAAAGTTTTGCATCACTCTGATTTTGGCATGTTAAGATAATTTCATTTTTCTATATAAATGTTTATTTATGTTTATCAGTTAAAACGATACCATTTTTTGTAGCAAAAAAAATATTATCAATACATTTGTTTAAGATAACATTTTCAGTGTTGTATTTTGTTGGCGCTGGTCAATTAAATTTTTCGGTTCAGTGCGTAAAAATGAATCGCCGAGTAATATCTGAAATTGATCGTCCAAGAATAGTAGCTTTAGTTGAGGATGGTCATTCCCAAAGATTTGTTGCTGAAAGAATAGGGGGTTTTCATTTTATAAAATAAAGTTGTTTATAAACTAACATAAAGTCGAAATACAAATTTTGAAATAAAAATTCGAATATTTAAAAATAGAATAATAATAATAATTAATTGTGGTTTCATGTGACGACACCTAATTATTTGCATTTAACAAAAAATCAAGACAGTAAATAAGATGCTAACGTAACATGGTTTAACGTAACGTTGCCGTTTTTAAATACAAATTACATGTCACAAGAAACCACTATTATTATTATTATATTTATAAATATTCGATTTTTATCTCAAATTTTGTATTTAGACTATGTTAGCTCATAAGCAACTTTCTTTTATAAAATTTTTGTTAAAAGTAATAAAATAGTGGTACTTCTCTCTTGAAGCATTTTCCTAATTTATTCACACTGATCTAAAAATGTTATATTGTAAATTTATTACTCAACAAGTCAAATTTTTTATAAAGAACAAAAGTATTTTTTTCTGGTTGTTTCTATATCAACAGTCAATGCTTGGCCTGATATTAAAAAACTTAACATAGGAAACTAGAATGTTAAGAAATTCGTATTATTATAGATGATAGTATTTCTTGCATTCTGAATTCAGTTTAAGTTTCTTGGAATTAGCCTAAAAATTCGAAACGACAGTTTTACGTTATGACGTTTAAAATAATTGTGTTTTCACCAAAATATAAGCACTCGGCTTGTCTATTTTGTTAATAACCATAATTTTTGGAATGTAGGCCCGATAATTATTGTAGTACTGGATTTTACGAAGAAGTTGATTTTAACTGAACAAATAACATTCTGTAATTTTTTGGTAAGAACGTTGTTTATTAAGTAATTCTCGGCTATTATCAAGATATCACGTCACAGCCTATATCCAGAAGTAATAGGATAACCACATAAATCACAGAACTTCTTATCAAGATAGAGGAGGCGTAAGGTTATACCCATTTATTAAATTGTTTTCACGCTATATAAAATATTAACTCTATTTGCCTTGTATATTTACATAAAAGTGATTGGATAAAATTGACATAAATTATTGTTATACATTCGCTGAAGAAGGTCCTGTGTATATTTTGTGTCATATTTATATACATAGAACGAAAGTTAGCGGGAATTACTAAATTAATATTTTGCCGGGGGCTGGCCGCTTTTCGAAAATATATCAAAACACCAACATCCAAAAAAGTAAACTTTACAGTAATATCGAGTGAATCGTTAAGCTAAAAATAATTTTTTGTTGTTGACAAGTTGTATTGGTGATCACCCTCTTCTTTGAATCAAAATATGTCTTAATTTAATAAAGGTATAAACTAAGTTTTTACGAAATATATAATTTTTTAGTTGTATAATTTTTTATAGCACTCCCTTTATATTTTGAAATAACAGTGTACCCGGTTTTGAATAGGGTTAATGTCTAAGCTAAATACGCTCTGCCAAGTAGCTTTCGCGCCAACAGGCTCGCAGAATGACGACAATGCAATTATTGATTCGAGGACCATAAAATCTACTTTGATATCAGTTCGAAAATTGCCTTTTTCGCTAATACACTACTACTTTTCTTTTGACGAGAGAGTAAAATACAAAGTTTCCTAAAAATATGTAATAAGGAGGAAGATTTTCAAAACCGGCACGAATAGGTTTCTGTTAAACCGGAAGTTACATTTTTGGATATGGAATTAAAAACTAAAATAGGAATATGGACAGTTTTTTTATGATACACCGTTAATTACTACAGCTTGTTAAAGTGTGATAAATATCAAACATGTCTAAAATTTTTAGCGAAACAAAAACCTGTATTATCTAAAATTTATAAATCCCAAAATACGTCAGGACTCTTAGCGAATATACTAGCAGTAATATATAACTATTATTTCGATGTAGTAATTTTAATGTAAATTTAACATCAAAATGAAATTTAAAACATTTGCAAATATAATAAATATTTTTTAATATAGGTAATTTAAAATATATCTTAAACATTTAATTTTTTAAAATCCTTTTAATAACTCTTTTTATTTAGTCATGTAAAATGGTTTTAATAATTTTATCTTCATTATAACCTTTTGCATTTTACAGGTTTAAGAGCAATGTTTGCAGCTAGATGTGAAGAATATGTCACACAGGTTGACGAACTTCAGCAACAACTTACCGCAGCCGAAGATGAAAAGAAGACGCTTAACCAGCTCCTCAGGCTAGCTGTTCAGCAGAAGCTCTCGCTGACACAGCGTCTTGAGGAACTCGAGGTCGACAGAGAAATGAGAAATGCTCGTAGGCCAAATAATCGAAACTTTCAAAGACCGGGAAGGTCCAACCGGGATAACATGTTCTAGCCAAGGTCTCGACCCAGACCTGTCCTCTACGCCATTGCATTTATAACTTCTTTTTTTAAAGTTTAACTTTATTGGTAGGTACAGGTATGAGATAGATAGGTCTGAGGTTTAGGTAATTAGGTAAGGGTGGCTGGGTTTAATTATTTACCGCCTTATATAATTAATTCTTACGAGATAACACTTGGGACATATTTATTAAATATTTGTTGTTTATACACATGCAGTAAAAAACTATAAATTATTTTAAAGTAAGAACCCAATTGCGGACACTCTTGTAAATAAACAGTTTATACTCGATTCGTACTCCCCAGCCATAAAATCTTTGAACCAAGTGTTTTGTGTGTCAGGTAGATCCTCTTTGTCAAACAAATACAAAATAAATCTATAACGGCGAATTTGGGTATCAATAATGAGATACTGTAAGTACCAAGACGACGATCATGCAGGTTCTGCTCATTTACTCATAAGGGACGCATAATTGCGAAACGTTCAAGCAATGTTAGCTGCTATAACTAGTCATATATCAATACTGTATGGCTCTATTGCTAAAAAGTAAGGTCGGTTACTCTTTATTCTAACTTATACCTAATGGAGCTAGGTTAGATAATTTTTAGCATGGAACATTTCTATGAGGAACTGAGCAAATGTAACTTTAAATGCATGCTGTTTGACGACACTTGAATATAAACAGAGTATATCGTTTCAAAGATTTTAACAATCTCGTTTTTTAGGTTTAAGGGTGTATCATCTACTTGCTCTTTGGGCATACAATTTCGGCTTTTGACGATATTTCTGTTCTAAAATAAAAATTGATTCCCCTCATTTTGTGTGGCTTTGGAGATAAATAATACCAAATCACCTAAGATTTTAAGATTTCACACACATGATTTTTAATTGTTTGGTTTTGTTGAACAATTACTTATTTCTGTTTTAGAAGCTATAAAGATTGATGGGGGTAATATTTTATTGTACAGAAATATCATCAGACAATATTGTCGCCCAGACCTGAAGGTCAGGAAAATGGCTGAACGATAATATCGTCTGTCGTGAAATTCCGAACGACCCTATTGTTATCCGGAAGTGGCACTGTCAAAAAATCTACAGTACGCCCGCCTGGTCCTCTTCGGAATCGCTGAGTTTTATCGCCCGAGCGCATGTAGGTGATGAAACAACCTGGACCAGCTTATACTGGGTGTCCGAAATTAAGGGCCAATACTTTACCACCATATCTCTTTCATATGGACATCAGTGCGGAAATGCATGCTAATGGAGCTACGGCCCTTCGAATGGGGAACCCTGAAGACGTGTTTTCTAAATATTTTCGAAACCGTTCATAACAAAATTTTGAAATTAGGAATGGTCATATGCCAGGATAACCCTATAACGCTGTGGGCTTCATTTATTTTTAGATATTGGCGATTTCACCATACCACGTGACCTATACTTAGAAATTCTTCTGGCTAATATAATGACACGTGCTGTAAAATAATGCCGCGTCATTTTCTGCAGGTCGCCACATCTAGGGTCCTTAAACAACCTTGGACGTAACGATAGCCCATTTTTTGTCTCGTGGTCATTCTAGGTTTACTTATTTCTATGGGATGGTGTTTCTGAATTCAAAATTTCAAAATTTTAATCATAGGCCGGGGTTAAAATTAATTTCCATTTTTTCAAATTAGTCGTTTTTTTTTTCCTTAAAAATTATGAAATTTTAAAGTAGTTTGTAATACCCTTCGTTTATCTTAAAATTCTGAATTCTGAAACTTATTTAGCGTCAATAGTATACACCATAAGTTCGGCACTTATGCCCTATATGAATACAATCTATTATTTTTAGCTGGATAATATGGGGGTAGAGTATATTGCTAATTAATTTTGGGTCACCCTGTATAAACATCGTAATTTACATCATATTTATATTTAGTAAAGGTACAGTTTCTGTGTTGTGGTTTATAATTTATACTTTAAAAAGAATTTGCTGTACAGTTTTATTATTAGGTTCTCTTCCTGTGGATCATCTTATTTATGATTTTGAGGTATTCTATTCAATCGTCGATGGATGAACGATGTCCATATTATTTATTTTTCTATTTTATTAAAATGTTCAACCCTAATGTGTTTTGGGTTGGGTTGGCATGTAAGTAAAATATTTTTCAGGGAATCGCCAACTCTTATCTGTCTGTTGTATAATTTTTATTATAAACATTTATTGACTAATTAAGATAAGTTACTAATAGTTTGATAGTTCAAATCTGTACGAGAATAAAATACCTCAAAAATTGAAATCGCTAACTTGCTTAGCCCGGCCCCATTCGTTTTCTTGATTCGGTTTCCGAATTCGTTTTCAGATTCGGACATTCCGAAAGCACAGAAAATGCCACGCATACGTTCGTTTCCTTTCCGTACGGGATTTTTTCATATCGTTCGTTCCAAAAGCCGATTGCGAAAAAAAATCGAATTCGTCGTTTCGAACGCAAGATTACTGTATTGATTGTATTATCGACGCACACGTCCGGAATTTTTTATTCAGGAATCAGAGTCAGTACTGCCAGACCTACCATTTTTACGGTAGATCTATGCTGTGGGCATCGGAAAGGCATATCTTCAAAATAATGCGTTACTTCAAATCTATAACCATCTCTTTTGCGTACAAAATTAGTACACCCACCGCTGCCTTTGTGACTAATCTAATATAGCAAAATCTTCCGGAATGGTTATTGTATAGAATAGTATGGAAAATTCTGCATTCGTCGCAATTGTAACGCCAATCTACCGGTTTTTCGAATAATAAAAATCGAATATATACTATACGGAATTTCGTTTTGCGAATTCGGAGACCGATTCAGGAAAACGAATGTATGCTTAAACATTACAAAACAGACCAAAAAGACTTTTATGGAAAATATGGGATAAGGGGTTAAATAATACAATTATAATATAAACTAAATGTGATATTTAAATTTCATGTTGTTATTTGGCCAAAACAAACAAACACATTGTTAAAAGTGTTTCAGTAAACTTTATTGTGTAAGGCAGCTCTTGTCTTGAATTTTTTTTATGTAGTTATTGTTTTATTTTAAAACAGCAGGTATCTAGTTACTTTTTATGTACTAATGTGTAGGTTAGATTCTACCTAGTTTTACTTAGGAGTGTTGCAATATATTTTACAGTTTTAATTAGACCTAATTTAATTATTTTTTCTATTTATTGTGTTGATTGTTATAGTAAAAAATATTGTTTCTTATTTGTTCCCTTACAATTCAAAATCTTCATGTGGGTGTACTTTTCTTTAGGGCGATGAAAATTTTGTATATCGTGTAAAAAAATTTATATTGTAAGGGTTAAATAAAGGGTAAAGTATTTACTAAAAAAAGTCGTTAAACCTAGAAATAATAATTACAAGAAGTGTAATGTTTGGTGTGGACTAAAATGCAAATTTATGAGAGTGTTCAATATAATATAAACTCCTGGACAAAATTAACGCAACATCATAAATTTCCCATATTTTTGATGCTATTTTTTTCTGAATTTATGATCCGATTTGAATGATTTTTTTTTGCATTGTAGGTTGGTTCCTTGACAATGTCATAGTTTTCGCTGTTTATGATAAAAATGTAATTTTCGATTTATACTGGCTTTACTAAAAATGCTATTGCTTTTCCGAAAATTCGTATCACCCTGTGGAGTATATTAGCAACCGAAGCATATTGCAGTTGACATTAAACGGTAGGTCCATCTTTCCCCAACATTATCTTTTTTGGTTTACTTCATTATCTCTGTTATTAAAGGAGATACACCGTTTTATAGCGTAACATGTTTTTATAGACTTTAATATTCAACACATTCATTGTTAAATGTTTTCAAGTAGACTATGGACTTTTTTTGACATTGCAAGAGATGTGTCAGCAGATGTTGTGTATTAAAGTTACAAAGGTCAAATAAAATTCGCCATACTGATAAAAACTGTTCGGAAACTGCTTATTAAACGTTCGTTTCGTATACCCAGTTGCCCGACGAGTATTTTAATCTTGAAACCTACTTGAAAACATTTAACAATGAATGTGTTGAATATTAAAGTCTATAAAAATATGTTACGCTATAAAACGGTGTATCTCCTTTAATAACAGAGATAGTGAAGGAAATATTGGGGAAAGATGGGCCTACCGTTTAATGTCAACTACAATATGCTCGGTTGCTAATATACTCCACAGGGTGATACGAATTTTCGGAAAAAACGTAGCATTTTTAGTAAACCCAATATAAATCGAATATTACATTTTTATCATAAACAGCGAAAACTATGACATTGTCAAGGAACCAACCTACAATGCAAAAAAAAATCATTCAAATCGGATCATAAATTCAAAAAAAAAATAGCATCAAAAATATGGGAAATTTATGATGTTGCGTTAATTTTGTCCAGGAGTTTATAAGATCGTTTTAAATTTGCTTATATTTTATTGAGCACTATACTCGATTTAAAAATTAAAAGGGATTAAATTAACTCGTAGTAGTGTTAAATATGAAATATTTAATGCATAAAACCATCACCGAATAGGTTTGAAGAACTAAAATATGACCTAAATTGTACACGCGGTTATGTATAAGGCACTAACAATATAACTCGAGTAGATATGAGTGTCTAACTACATTAGAGATTAAAAAAAGATAGACTTATTCATGGAGCTCATTTAAACGTTTTGGTCAGCGATTTATTTTGAAAATGTTATATTTCCTGATACTATACGATAATAGAAAATTATTATTGGTTATCGAAAAAGAACGGAAGTTTTAAATTATGACTTTATCTTTGTTATAATAAAGAAAGTTATATTAAAGACCTACAAGGTTTTAAAAAAAATATATTTGAAGTACTGATTTAATGTAATCAGTGTGTTGAAGTAAGTAACATTGTGTGTTTGAATACTTAATTATTCATTGTTGTGACGTGATAATGGTGTTATTTTAAGAATATGTTGAATTTGCAATAACAGAGATCTAATCGCGTTTTATTCCATGATGATATTCTTGATTTAGTATCAGTAAATATAAAATTTCAAACGCCATATGTATTTTCCGTTGGTTCTAAGTCCAATATTAATTTACCCTCTGTCCGAGCCTTTGGACCACGGAAATTCTCCCGTCCCTTTTGAATAATGCGGAAATTTAAACTCGAACAATACGATAAAAACTCATAAAACATAAAAGTAATCATCCATCCATTTATTTATAAATAATGCATTTTTACTAACCGGCAGCTACTTATAGCTGCTTGATCTGTGTTTCTCATAATAGTTTTTATTAATATTTAATATTGTTAATTATGACTTCCACAACTACTTAAATGTGGTTGATGTTACTTAATTGTACCTAATATTTTTAATAAAGTCGATATTATCCAAACATATTGGTATTTTTATTTTTTTATACCGTATGTAGTTGGCGACATATGGGAATCTTTTTTATTATTAATTTTACGCAAAGAAGATATTCTTTATAAAAAGTTCTGCATAGTCCAAAACCTAAAATGCAGCCATCAGATGTTAAATTTTTCAATCAAGCAGATGGTGCCTCGTTATTGGGTTGACACCGTTTTGCTGCTATGACATTTTTGGTAATGCAAACATAACAGGTGTCAGGTTGTTTCGTTGGGTTGTTAATCTTTTGAAAATGAGTTCAAGTGAAGACGACCTGCCCAAAGACCTCGCAGAGAGGTAAAATTAGTTACAAAAAACCTTCCGAGAGAGCGATATGAAAAGGAATATATGTTCAAAAAATGGTTATAAGAGCGGCGAGTCAAAAAAGTTTCTGAAGATGCCACCCTGGTATATTCATCAAAGCGACAAAGAAAATTAAAACCCTCAACATTATGGAGCAAATTAATATATTATGTAGTATGTTGCGATCAGTACAGGGATCAGCGTTAGGGAAAATATAGACATCAAGTTCCCAAAATCAGAGGCCCCGGATGGAGATTATTTGCATATAACGGTACAGTACGCACAGGGGATCTTTACCCTGACGTCATCGCTTACACGTCATAAAAATCGTATGAATCAAATCAAAATTACGTGGAAGAAAAGTTGTCAAAACAAAAACTAATTTCATAACATTTTAATTGACGTAAATAACGTTCCCATATACGGATTTTTAAAAATTTCTTTAAAACTCCGAATCAAAATTTTGAGTCGGTCTTACATAAAATAGATTGTTAGGAATATGTAGGTATAAATCTGATATTCTTGAATTTTTACTGGCAGTTATGTACCTACTTCTTATTTGACAAAATGATAAACTCGGTTTGAATGTGACATTTTGATTACACAGATTAAAAAAACATCAAAGAAAGTTTAATTTTTGATTTGACCAACAGAGATCATTTGAAATAATTTATTAAAAAGTGCAACACCGTGCAATTAGATTTACAATGAACACATCTTAGAAAATACACTTTGCAGATACTATGAGCAATAATGATCATGCACTGTCTTGGACAAGACACAGTACAATTATTAGAATTACAATGCGCCGGCGGGTTAATCCGTGTACAAATTTTTAAATTTTTATTTTATTTATTTAAATCAAAGTTAGAGTTGACAAAATTAACAAAGAATAGGTACAATAAGTTCTACAGTTTTTAATTAAACATAAGGGCCCCTAGGTGCATGCATCTGTATGTGCTAAATGATTTATTTACTCTCAATGTAACACAATTTTTCCTTTTTTTTTTTAACCTATGAAGGTAGTAAATAATATGAGCCAAATTTATGGAATATCATCTAAATTAAACAAATTTCCAGTAGGTATCCCAGTTTATGTCAACAAAGAAAGGACACTATTTGGGAGTGGTTTTGCAAATAATTTCTTAGCATTTTATTAAATTGTTTTTTACTGACTATTGACGTTATGCTTTTTCATTAGAATTGAAGATAAATGGTAATTTATGTCGTAAAACATTTAAATAAATTATTTTATTGAACTGTCATATTTGTATTTTTCGACCAATTTTTACCACATTTTGAGACGAGATTGTGAACTTAATTTGGCGATTTCAGATTTGATTTTGCCCGAAATACGTTCTGTGAACCTTCTAGTGTCGATACATATACAGAGCGTTTGGAAATTCGGGCGATTTTACTTATTTTTTTCGAAACTAAAAAGACGTGTTTTTACGTTTTTGGAATGGCAAAATAGCGGAGCGGAGACTTATCCACAGTTTTTAGGGTTAGGAATACTTTATTACAATAAATAAATAACAATAAATATCAATATGTACTTACCACTAACACAAAAAAGCGATACCAAAAGCTCTGAAAAGAACTGTTTGCAGGTGTAAATGAAGTTTTAATGCACAAAAACGAAAAAATTGTGAATCAATTGTCACAATGACGTTTTTGTAATTTGTAGTACTGCGTAAGTCAAAATAATTATTTGGCAACTCTTCTTTATAATTCTTTCTCTGTCTAACACGTTTAATTCCGGACGACGTATAATATACAATTTTTATTCGCCTTTATGTCTGTACCAAACAAAGATGCAGAGATATGAAATATGTCGGGATATCTATTTGTTAGCGATGACGTCAGGGTAAAGATCCCCTGTGCGTACTTTAAGTTCTTTTATTTCGTTATTCATTAGTATTTTTAGATTCTAAAATTTAGAAGGATCATTTATAAAATGGATTAGTCGAGAATGGTTGTAAGAATTGTATGTAAAATGATATTGTCTTTCAAAATCATTTAGTGTTTAAATTAAATTCAAAAATATGAATTTAGTAATTTCTGTGTTTTTTTTTAAATCTCTTTACTATTAGACATTTGCGGGGCTTGTAGATTTGAAGAACCAGTTAAAATGGATGTTGATGATCGCGGCGATATGTTAATAGTAATCCTCCCAGTTACAAAAACGAAGAAAAAACGCACATTTAGTGTTTCTTTGGCTTTTATACTGAAAATATACAAATCCAGACAACCCAAACACCGCACTCCAGATACACAATTCAATAAGTCTTCAAGAAGAAGTGATTCATATTTCAGCGGAAAGTAGTTCAGGAGGATTTTTTTTTACAAAGGGAAGAATAATTTATTTATATAGTAGAAAATCACTTTAATATTTATTTTTCAATAAAATATTGAGGTTATATTTCACATTTTTAGATAAAACCAATTTACAAAAACTAAATTGCTCGTTTTATTGCTTCTCAATTCCATTTAACGCGTCAATTGACCCTCAAATTAATTTAAAATAGTTTTTGAAAGTTTACCATAACGTTAAGGCTACCTTAGGTAAGATTCAAATATGGGCTCTTAGTGTAGTTAATAGTATTTTGCACTAAAAATTTGTCAAAAACAAGTATTTGATATTTTTCATTCAATTGTTTTCAAAAGTTGTGAACGTCTTTACAATTTATTTTTATTAAGCATTTCTTTTATTATATTATCACTAAATATGTATTACTTAAATATAATCGAAATGCATTGGTTCTAAAATCAAAACATGGTTGCTAGGCATCAAATAGTTAAATATTAAGAGGAAATAGTCTGCTCCCCTAGTTTAATAAAAGTTCAGTTTGTAATTCCATACATGTTTCGAAGGCACATCCACTAGTGGAAAAATTATACATAAGCAGTGACATTGTTAAGGCAAAAAAAGAGGAAAAACATATTTAAGCATTTTTTATGTAAAGAATATGATTTTGGAAACATTTAAAAAGGTTCAGAAAATTAAGGTAGAAGCAAAAAGTGTAAAATATCTTTTGTAGCAGGAAAATTTCGTATAATCTAAGGGAAAAAAACATAGTTTTTATTGGATTTTTGGAAAATAGCCAAAAATAATTTTCTAAAAAGGTCAAAATTAAACGGACATGATGAGCATGGCGAGCCCAAAATGGAGGGGCTCGTCCCTTAAGTTTGCCCTTTTTGAAAATTATTTTTGTCTATTTTCCAAACATCAAATTAAAACCTATAATGTATTTCTCTTAGATTCCTTTTTCAGTAACTTTCATATATAATTTTTTGTTCTTTGTCTGCTACAAAAGGTAAGATATTTTACACTTTTTTCTTCTACCTCAACTTTCAGTAAACCTTTTTAATGTTTCTAAAATCATAATTTTCTTATTTACATAAAAAATCCTTAAATATGTTTTTCTTGTTTTACAGTTTGCCTTTGTTATGCCAAAAATTTCCGATGTATAATTTTTCCACTGAAGATGAGTATGGAAATTAAAAACTGAACTTTTTATTAAACTAGTAGTCTGCTACGAGTTTATTTTCCTCTTCGTAATTTAATTCCACTGAGAGATGAACTATTTAAAAAGATTGCGGTGGTTCTGCACCGGCGCTCCTAGGCCCCGTTCAGGGCCTGGCCCGTGTTCTTCGCACTTCGCAATTTTTAAGTAAATAATGCAACACCGGTAGATGCTCCACTGAAGGTATCTGATACTGTAATGTTCTATTTACCACAAATGAGTACAGGGTAAGTAGATTTACTGGATAGGATAAAATAATAGTATATTATGTTACGAGAATGAAAAATTTTCTATTTTGGACGTCATTCGGGAGATTACCGGCTGAGGCAAAGCCGCGGCTGGTAACCCGTATTTGCCTTACCGGTAATCCGCAGTCCCAAAAACATTTCGTCCGTGCGACATACGTTATTTTTTATCCGATTGCCAGTTATAAAATAATGTAAAAATAAACAAATGTATTTCATCTTGCACGGTAATTTGTCGTTCTTTAGTTAACAATGAAACATGTAATAGGCGTATCCATGAATATTACAATTTATTGTAACACACATTTATTTTAATAATAAATGTTAGCGTCCGAAAAAAAAATTTATATTTTAAATTTATCTATAAAACGTAATTTTTAACACAATCGAATAAAAAAGTATTTATTGATTTAGAGTAAGTTTATTAAGTAATTTTGAAGAATACTACGATTTAGTTCAATTGAATTAACTACAGTATATTATTTTTTTAAGTAAGTAATGCAACATTTTATTCAGATCATTTACATTACTATCATTATCAATCGACACGAATGTATGTCACATTGTCACAACAGCGAATGTGCAAATTTGGCATTTTTTTAAAATAGGCAAAAATCAAATGTTTAATTGTAGTATACCTAAGTAAGTACCTACAAGAAGTAGATATTTACATGGTAGATAATTCCAAAAGTTAACATTTAATTAAGTAGGTACTGATGTAAATTTTTAAAATACCCTTTTCTCATTGTAGCGACGATGTGTCTGTGCTCTACTTACATGATCGAAATTTTTTTTCGATAGTATTTTCTTCGTGGAAATTTCGTTACGCTCCCAAGGATTCCTAAGAAAAAATTGCTAAATTGTCTAACCACTTCTATGATAGGTTTATAAATATACTAAAGGCACAAAGAATATTAACTTTTTATTCGATTATCAAAAAATATTTTATAAAAAATATAAATACATTATGTTTCATTCTCTTAAAAACATTAAGTAAATAACTGAACCTCGAACAATGTAACCATATTGTTAAACCACATTTTATTAATAAAAGATCGTCATCTTTATGCACTTTAAAATTTAGCCCGCTGGATTTGCATTTTGTGCTTTTTAAAAACGCTTTCAAGTGATGACGCATTCTCTACGAGATAGAAAAAACAGTAAAACTTAAATTCAAAATCTATAGAACATAAAAGTGTTTAAAAAAGGATTTTTCCTATGATTTTTACTGTCATAATAAATTAGGGTGATGCCAACGAACTGACAGTTACAGAAGGAATTAAGTGAAATGACAACCACCAAGATAATAACGGTTGAGCGCCCGCAACAAATAAAAGGAAGTAAAGTCGCCTTTTATGTCCGGCTGTAGTCGCTGATCCATAATAGGACTGATCTTTGGTACCATTTTCAGCTAAAACTTGCACCTTAAGACTTCTCACCAAGAAGAAAGCCAAGGCTAAATTGGTATAAATAAGAGCGGCATAAAACCCAGCCCTTCCTGCAACTAGGCTAGCTAAAATGCTTGTTATTGTACCAACAAACTTATATCCTGAATAAGCTAATAGATCTAGCGTTCTGAGACTCGTTTCTACCTGGATAATGTATAATGTACAGCTATAAACTGCTAGTTCTATAATACACCATGCCAATGCAGATGATGCTGTTATACCAATTTGTTCAGGATTGAACTTGTTTTGCATGCCAAGAACTAAACCAGCTATTAGTATATAAGTAATATACGCCATTGTCGGGATGTAAAGGTCTGGAGCGTTTATTTCAAATCTCGGTTGTACAGGGCCGTCTTGTTCATATTTAACTGACCAGTCCTGAAAGCGTTAATATTTTAGTATAAAATTATTACTTTCAAAATTTGGAAGGAATGTATATGGACATTATTTCAGGCCGGCCACATACATTCGTTTTCCTTATTCGGTTTCCGAATCCGTTTTCCGATTCGGGTAACCTGAACGCACAGAACACATTAGAGTAATCTATGCCACGCACACGTTCCTTTTCTTTCCGACTGAATTTTCGTAACCTTCGTTTCGAAAGCCTCGGGTTGCGTTCAGAATATCGATTCGAAAAAAAATCCGTCTTTCCGAACGCAAGACTACTGTATTGACTGTATTTATCGGTGCACACGTCCGGAATTTTTCATTCAATAATAATCAGTATATAGGAAGAAAACCTTACTCTAGTCTAGGTCAAAACTATCCTTTTTCGAATCACAAAAATCGAACGTGTGAAATACGTTCGCGGAATTCCGTTGTCGTTTTTCGAATTCTGAAACCTAATTAGGAAATGAGTGTGGTCGCCCTCAAGCGTCTCACCGGATTAGCAACTTTACTACATGGAATAGTAAAAAAAGAAAATTCCGACTTCTTCAGGAAATAAAAAAAAAATTTCAATTTCAGTTTTTGTGACGTTATTTATAAACATATTGAAAAACGGAAAGCACTTTCAACATACACTTCTTTACGCTACGTTTAAAGAGTTTATAATTTAAAAAAGGACGCCTCGGTTTTCAGATATCACCATCAGGTCAAAATTTATAAATACGGACCTGAAATTTAAATATTACTCTTTGAATTATTTCGTTCCTCCAAAATATAAACCAATAACTGGCAGTTTGTTCTTGGGTTTCGGTCAGTTTGAAATAAAATTCAATATTTGGTTAACGTTTCGGTTTATTGTATTAAACCATCTTCAGAACTTGTACAATTCTCACCCACTTACACTAAAATAGAATTAAACTAGTAACATTTTGTCTCGTTGTTGAATGGACGAGACAAAATGTTACTAGTTTAATGCTATTTTAGTATAAGTGGGTGAGAATTGTACAAGTTCTGAAGATGGTTTAATACAATAAACCGAAACGTTAACCGAATATTGAATTTTATTTCAAACTGACCGAAACACAAGAACAAACTAGTTATAATTTAAAAACCCGGTCAAGAAAACAAACCTATAAACTAATAACGTTTTATCAAAATTTCACCGTTTTGAACCGAAAATACATTATCAGCTAAATTTTTTTTGCAATACGATCCTAATGATTATTAGGCTTGAAAAATATTCTAATCTAACTAAAAAAAATATATTTAATAAGCAATATTTTGGATAACAAAGGAATTTTTCAGTAAGTATTATAAAATGAAAAGAACAATTTGAAGAAATCCCCAAAATGAATAATCAAGGAATTCAGGTCAGGGCTTCTCGCCGGCTATCGTACAACTCTTTGGTTTTCAATCCACCTATTGGGAAATATATTGTTCAACAAGTCTATGATTTATCTTCCATTGTGGAGTGGGGCGAAATCTTGCTGCCACCATTTTTCCCATAATGCAGTTAACGCTTCTTCAGATAATACTACTGGAATTTCGTCTCTAAATAACTCTGAACTGAAAGTAGCATATTTTTCAAACATAATAATTATTCGAACTGTATTGCAAAAAAAATTAAGTTGCTGAGAGTGAATTGACAAACGCCCTTTTTTAAATTAGAAACTATCTTTAAATGCATCGTAAAAAGTGCCTGTAGAAAGTGCTTTCCGTTTTTCAGTATGTTTATAAATAAAGTCCCAAAAAAACAAAAACAGAAAATGAAATTTTCGGTTTTATTCGGATATCTCCGCAAGTAGTCAGAATTTTCTTAATTTCTAACCGACATTAACTTAAGCTCTAAATTATGTAACTTTGTCATAATTGTCGTGTATCTGTATAGTTTCCAAGATTACAATGGTGAGTATCAAATTTGGGACACAGTATACATAGAAAAATTTTGAAAATTGGACAGTGTGCTAATGTTGATGGGGTTAAAATATTTTCAATATAGTGGCACTTCCGGTTATACCAGAAATAAGTGTCTACTTGCTTATTTTAAATGGAACAGTATATATTATTACATTTTTGGATTCTACGCAGATTTCATATATCATCCTATACCTAAGTCTAAGCGTGTTTGACTGTAAGTTTTTATGTCAAAAATGACGTTTGACGGATTCCCTGTTGAAAAGGACCTGCTTTAATAGATTTTTAATAATATTTTGGAACTATTACTACAGGGTATTCAAAATCAGCTGACAAACGCACGTGCTTTTCAAATGTCACTTTTGCCCAAATTTTTATTACTGTCAATATTTTAAAGTGACATTTAACCAACAAAAAACATTCAAAACCCTTTTATTTGATTTACTAAAGTGGTGAAAATCAATATTAGGATTCTGACATGTTTAAGCTGTAAATATCACTTTAAAATCATCCTTACACGCTCTTATATCATTTTTTGAACTAGTAACGTAACTACAAATGAAAAATTAAACTTCAGAAATAAGCTTGTAAGTAGTTTTATTAAAAAATAGGAAGTAAATCATAATTTACATAAAATATTTTACCATCTTCAACTGGGCTCTAGGTCCTAGCAAATATTTCAAGCTTCAAGTCCAAGCATATTTTTGGGCCCCATATGATTTAGGAAAAGAAATTATTATTGATGTTACTCTCAGTAAAGATGACTAAATGAATATTTCAGTTACAAATTACCCACTTGCACCAAAAAGGAAACGACGTTTTTCGTGAAAAGATTAGAAAATTAAAAATTATTTTAAAATTTAAAGATGTGGCGCGGCGTCTTCTCCACCATTTTAAATCACATCAGATGTTGCTTGATTTTCATTCCCGCCAGACGAAGGAAGTTAGCTTGTATAACAATTCGTGCTGTTCGCATTCTATGCCTGTCTCTGTCTGCAGCAACCTTCCCTAATTGAGTAAAGTGAGACAAATATGACCAGGATCAAGTCGCCTGCATAAACAATCCCTTTTTGGCATTTCATATTAACTCTACGTAAGTCTGATGTTGACTCTTAAATGATGAGAGATGAGATGAGATGAGAGAGTGAAACAGATAGATAAAAGTAGGTTACTTGTGAGCGTATGGAGCAGAGTAGGCTTAGCATCACTTCCAAGCCCTTCTTACGTGTTTCGATCCCCCCTATAAGCACTCTCACCGGGCTGTGTATTTCTTTAGCATTTGACTATTTTTACCGCCGTCATAGCCAACTAGGAGTGAGCTTAAAATCCGCAGCAAAATCGCCATAATAAATATTAAATATGCAATATTTCGAAAACTACAAATTTTCGGAATAAACAACCTTATACAAACTTACCCGTATTTCTAATGCTAAATAGAAAATAATTATAAAATTTGGGGGTTTCCATTTGAAAATGTAGTTCTTTGCAGTTTTCTCAATTTAATTTTTAATCTTATTTTTTGAACATCCTGCATTAATAGTTATCAAAATATTATAAAAAAATATATTAAAGCAGGTCCTTTTCGCCAGGGAATCCAATCCAAATTAAACAATAAATATAGAAAAAATAAATAATTATTTTAAGTCTGCAAACGTCATTTTTGAGATAAAACCCTAAATAAGTCGATCATGCTTAGACTTAGATATAGGACATGATATATAAAATCTGCCTAGAATCTTGCGTACAATCCAAAAATGTAATAATATTTTGTGTTCCATTTAAATAAGCAAATTGATACCGACTTTCAGTATAACCGGAAGTGCCACCATATTGAAAATATTTTAGCCGAGTTGCCCCCATAAACATTAGCATACTGTCCAATTTTCAAAATGTTCCTATGTACAGTTTCTCATATGTAGTGTGAGAACCTTATATGTGATTGATTACCATATGCCAGAAAATAAAATGTTTCGCCTGATAAAGTTCAGTATCACTTTTTTTTTAATTTTAAACTTAATTCTTTAAATTACTGTAGAAATTATACTTACTGAATGTGTAAAAGGAAAGAAGAGCAAAGTTAATTTTGATATTACATATTTAGTGTCCACAGCAAAATAGTATTTTAGTTTACTAACAGGAACATATTTTTCCATTTCTTGTTTAATAATTGTTTTTCCAGCATTTGCCACCTAAAACACATAAACATCATTAACATATAATATCAATTATTTAAACAGCTTGGGATAAAATGGGACTGTGGTGATAAATCCAAACGGGCTTGGCAAGTACAACACAAATGAAATTATTATTATAAAAAATAGTATCGACCCCAGAACTGCACCCTGGGTGTACTCTGCTTTCAGTAACTGATGGTTTGAGCGGCGGAATTGACTCTCTTTTCTAAGAAGTCAATTAACTCTCTTTTCTAAGAAGTCAATAGTTCTTTTTTACTCATTATTAGAATATCTTATATAAGTTTAATTGCTTCAGTGCTCATAAATAGTGAGATTGTTAATGCCGATTTTAAGCAAAGTATTTCCCTAGCAACTAGATGTTGATTACCTACCAGATTTGAATTTCGATTGACACATTGATTTAATGATTAATTCATTGTAGATGATTTTTTTTAAAGCTGACAAACTACCAACATGTACAGTCGTGCCGAAAAAAAACTGAGGCAGCAAAATGTAGTTTCATCTCCTGGAGTATCAGCTTGTTTTGAAGTTATCAGTTTGATTTACAGTGACTATTTTTAATGTCCGCGTTAACCGAGCAACAAGCTACACGCTTTTGAGAGATGTGATTTAAGAAGCATTGCAAAAGAATTGGGAATTAGCAAAAATATTTTTAAAACAATAAAAATACGCATTTTCATTGTTCCTCTTATTTTTAAAAAAGGCAATATTATTGTTTTGGTGTTTAACCTTTTCACTTTCAGGACAACAATGATGATATCCTCAATAGATTTTGCATACTCTTTATAGCCTAGGAACTACTCTACCATGAGAATTTTGTTGTCCCAGATTTCTTTTCGGCATCTTGATACATGTCTAAAATACTCCTACTAACCTGTTGTCCATACTGCATCGCCATGTCTTGAACAACTGGTTGTCCCAACACTGACAGATTAGGAGCCATAGAAAATGAGTTCTGAAATGATGGTTGATCAGGAGGATTGTAGTTTGGTCCAGGACCAGATGGTCCTGTGGAAATATTCGTAAAAGTTTGTGAATCATAGGGTGGTTGATTTCCATATCCTAAAGGCAATAAAATCTAAATTAACCATTAGATGTATAGTACAGTAAGTATGTAGGTATGTATTATTGACCATATTTTGACCAATAGATTACTTTATAATTCGAAGTTAGTTAGAAAAACATTTAAATTGGGAAAGTTGTAGGATTTCTCTTAAAACGCCAGCCTGAGATATCTATTTATTTATTTCTTAACGGGCAAAGCTCAATTTTATAAAAATTACAAGAGTAAACTAACAGATTTATAAAAGTGTAAAAAAATTATCATGAATTGAAATTTTATAATACAGGGTGTTACAAATTCGGCCTTCACCATAGGAATTTCGGAAACGGTAAGAGGTACGAAGTCGGTTAAATTGGGGCAAAGTTGCGTAATTATGGGCCCAATAAAATGCTGCAAAAAAATAAATACAGGGGCTTACAAAAGGAAAAGTCTAAAATTATGTGTTCCGGTTTATATTTATTCCTTCCCGACTTTGTTCGAAGAGATGTCCAAAAATAAATTCCACTTTCTCATTGCTACTTTTTATTCTCTATAAGGTGGCATCATCAGATCTTTCATGCGACGCTTCGTCTTTAGTCACCATCATTAACTTATTTTTTTTCTAATACAGGCCTGGATTTTTTTGTTTAAATTATAAAAGAGGACCGAAATCTACGTTCAGTGGTATATAAAACTATATAACACTGATTTCATTCAACACGTTTTATTCCTTAAATTAATCATCTTCATTAAAATACTTCTAGTACATTCCTGTAAGTTACTTTTGTTTTTTCGAAGAAACTGAAAATTTTAAAATTATTATTGTTATTTCTGTCTTTAATTGTTATTATTATTACGTACTAGTACTGTTTTTTTAAAATTTCAAACTAATAGTTGTATCAAATTTCTACTTAGCGTAAGTATGTAATTTATTATATTAATACAACTTTGACTCTTAAAGCCAGCACTTTCTTAAGACTTTTAAAAGAGGTACTGAGTTTTACATTTTCGGATTATACCGAATTTAAAAAAAATGTAAATTATAAGTATTTTAATGAAGATGGTCCGGAACAAAACGTCGGAAACCCTAAGTGTGGTATATCACTGAACGTAGATTTCAGTCCTCTTTCACAATTTAAACAAAAAGATCCAGGCCCGTATTTAAAAAAATTAAGTTGATGATGGTGAGCTAAAGACGAAACGTCGTATGAATGATCTGATAATGCTATCTTGTGGAGAATACAAGGTAGCAATGAGAAAGTGATATTTATTTTTGGACATCTCTTCGAACAACGTCAGGATAAAATAAAAACCTAAACGCAAAATTTTAGATTTTTCAAATATTTTGAAAGCCCCTGTATTTATTTTTGATTTTTTTGCCGACTTCGTATCTCTTACCGTGTCCGAAATCCCAACTGGGAAGGCCGAATTTGTAACACCATGTATACTATAATAGAGAAGTGAATCTATAGTCACTAGTTGCCTCATACAATCCAACCTATTGCATGGGATATTCATTAGCTAGCCTGATATAGCAAGGATTCCAGACACAGGAGGAGTATTCCAGACACAGGAGGAGTATTCCAGATGGGTTCTTATTAATGAGCAATAAAATTGTGTTATAGCGTTGGTATTAGTAAAGTCACTGGTGATGCGCTTAATAAATCCTGGAGAGATTTGGATATGGTGTTCTGAATGTGAGGAATGAAAGCAAGCTTAGCATCCATGGTCAGACTCAAATCCTTAACTTCGGGAACAATAGTAAGAATATTGCCCTCAATCATGCTGTTCAAACTCTGACCTAGACCTATGGAAATTTATCAAGGGATACTTTAAGGCGTTAATCTCCATACCGTTGTTCTTACACCATGTTACCAATTTATAAAGTCCGACTGGAGATTTAGACAATCCTCATATGAGGAGATTTTTATGAACACTTTCAGATCATCTGCAAACAGGAGTAACTGACAGTAATCAAATTGCATCCCCAAGTCGTTAATAAACAAGTTAAAGAGAATGGGGCCCTTGGGGAACTCTGGATGGGACCAGTATTGAGAATTGTTAAATCGAACAATATGGGATCAACCTTGTTAGGTAGCTATGGCGGTTTTTTTTTTTTTTTTTTTTTTTTTTTTTTTTTTTTAATGATTAATAGCTTAATGCTAATAAGTTACATTTAGCTTTGTGTGATAAATCAGTAAATAATTACACATCTTATTATTAAATAATTTCTACAATAATGTGACTATAAGTTAAGGGCGTACAATGCGCAAATTTATAGGATGATTAACAACGTTTCGCTACTGCAGGATTCTGGAAAGGCTATTTGAACTACCTGACGGGACAAGTTAAATTTTAGTAAAGAAATGTTTCTATTTCTAAGGTACATGGCCCTTTTTTGAAAAAAGTAAGTAAAAAATTTTTTAAGATCGGACCAAAAGTGCATATTTTTAGGCATTTTTCAAGGTTAATATCGTCGCTGATAATTTTTTTTTGAAAAAAGTAGCGATGTACCTTAGAACTTTCATGTCTTAACTTTACAATTCCAAAAATTGAGAAATTACAATTTCGTTCTAAGCGAGTAATCTTGCAGCGCGCGAAGCATGTTTTAGAAAAATTTTGGTGAAATGTATTAGAAGTTGCCTATGTCCAGCATTATTTATTGTCGGTAGACGTGAAACAAGCTATCACGGTACAGGATTATGCTACACTGAAAAAAATATATAGGTTAGAAAATAGGGCTAAATTGTATGTGTTTTTTTGTATTGTCAGTGCCCACCACATAATATCTGTATTAATTTTATAAGGCGTTACTATTCGTTTTACTTTTAACTTTTAGCTCTAAAACCACTTGCATATTAACATATACAGTATGTGTATATAGTCGAAACGGCATAATAACTTTTGAGCCGCTATTTTTGTTTTTACAAAACTTGGGTGTGGGTTATGGGGGAATGTTAACTTCATTTTGGAGGAATAATGACAGTACTAACTGTCAAAATGGCGGATGGGCGCCATTTTAGGGAAGAAAATTAAATAGGAAGGGGTGTCTTGCGGTACATCATTTTGAAGATACTATCGAGTACTTTACGATCCCAGAATATTACTTCTGTATGCCCAACAAAAACAAAATGGCGGCATTTAAAAAATTGCATTGTTGTTATTTCTTTTTATCCTTTATTTCATTTATCGCCTAGGAAAATAAATGCAACTTGACATAGTATAGTAGGAATTAGAGAGCTACTCTTTCTAGTATAATTCATGGTGCTCAAATTCAAAATGGCCGCGGAGTAACATCTTGATAAGAAAAATTGAATAGGAAGTGAGGTCTTGCGATACGTCGTTTTAAAGGTGCTATCGAGTATTTTACGATCCCAGAATATTGGATACCCAAAACAAAATGGCGGCTTGTTAAAAAATAACTACTATTTTTCTTTTGTTATTTAACTTTAGATTTGTTGTTGAGATTGTTAGTGGATGTCCTGTTCTTCCTGACTTTTCAGTTTTTTACATTGCCTAAAGAAATAGTACCCGTTCGTTGCTGACGGCCGAATTTTCTGACCTTGATTTTCCGTGTCGTTGGTGCGATCGCCCGATATTTAGTATGAATTGAAATCATACCTGTTAGGTTGAGCGAGTTCGTGTGCGAGAGTGTGCATGTTACTAATTGTTAGTTATACTTGGGTGTGTTATACCGGGTGTTTCAGCAGGAACGATAACTTTTTTATTTTTTTAATTACAGAAATAAAATTTGGTGGTTTGTATGTGATATTAATTTGCATTTTATGACATGTCGGACTAAATTTTGTCACTTCCGGTTTAATCGGAAATGACGTCAACTTTGGATTTTTAAATAGAACACCCAGTATAATTTTGGCTAACTGCATGCTATAATGCAAATAAATTATCTCTCCTTTTTTAACTTGACACAAGGGTGTGTGCTATCAAATTGTTTGAAAAAAAGTGCTCTATCTTGTTGCCGGAGTGAGCCAATAGGTTTCCATTTGAAAAAATTGAATTTTCTAAGAAAAGGCCTTCTTAAAATTTTAAAAAGTGTGTACATAATTTACAACACTATAAAACTAGAAAATTGCATTTTTATCGAGAAATTGGCTTAGAAGTAAAGTAAACCATTTTAGGGAGTCATAGCAATCTAGATGAAAAATAAAAGAAAAGTTATTTAGTGTGTGGTCGTTGATTGGAATGGTGTTCTGAATCGATATAGCCAAAAATATACTGGGTGTTCTATTAACAAAATAAAAGTTAATTAAGTCATTTCCGGTTAAACCGGCAGTTACAAAATGGAGTCAGTCATTTCGTAAAATGCGAACAAACCCATAACATTTTATTTCAGTAATTTAAACAACAAAAAACTTACAGGATCGTTCCTCCTGAAACAGCCGGTATGTGTTTATATGCGTATATTTACTATGAATGTTTTTTATGCTTACGGGTATGCGACTGTGTGTGCAAATACTTTTGCGAGTGCGCGTGAAAGTATTTATGCGAGTACATTTATTATTATCCTATATAAGCACGAGTAAACATTGATTATTTCGATATTATTGTATTTCTTGTAGAAATTTTGGATTTTTGCAAACTGCTCCCATGCTACAGTACTATAAAGTATGACGCACTGGAGTTAGGTTGAAGACCTCTCCGCAGCGAAAGGGTTAAGTACATAAAAACCAATTACAGGTGGATTCCGTAATATTATGCCACATTTGGCAGATATTTTCATAGCAAAGATTTTAAGGCTGATCTACCACTCGTCTAAAACCACCTTTTCAAAAAAACCAACAATCCTTTATCATTTTTAGTGCGATTTTAATAAATTTTCTATTTTTGTGTAGTTTGTGTATAATTTCTTGGCAAAATTTTTTTTTTTAAATTCAAACCGAAAATATTGATTTTCTAAACTCATCGACGGACGCAGAAAATCATAAATATTTTTTATTTTAAATTTTTTAAATAGGTTAAAAAATTACGTAGTTATATTATGCGCTTGAAGAGTCTTATAAAAGCCTATATCTATTGTTCTCTGATTTCGCGAACGCGAGGTGGTAGCTTTCCGTAGAAGGCATATATTTTCCAGCAAATCGCCTTTTGTTTGGCCATTTTTGCAGCGTCATTCTTTTTATTTGAATTTATAATAATTTTAATAATTATTGATCGTTTGTGTAATATTGTGTATTTGGATTGTTTTAATTTAAACATATTTAGTGTTCTTGAGCATATATATATGTATAATAATATTATTATGTACTTTCCATTGTTGTGATATGATAAGAGTTATTTCTCATTATGTTACGTAGGTAACGCGAAAACTCTCACTGACCTTCCTTGAGTATTCAAGAAAGGGCTAAATAGAAGAAATTATATTTTATTCGAACTGCCGTGCCGGGCGGTGAGGTAGGGGGAAGACTATGACTACTGCGAGCATTAAAATAACATTGTCTTTGAAATATGCCGAAACGGAAGATTCACCGATTGGCCCAAATTCGATGGTTGTTGTATTTCAGTGTGGAGCCGCTGTTCAAGGAGTATTTTGCACCACGTCGTGATATCGCTAGTATGTCCAGCTCGCGGGAGTTTCAGTCGCTAATAAATTTCTTTCTCTACAAAGTACGGCCTTAATATTGTCCTTACAGTATAAAGTACACCTTTTTTTAAAAATCTGGATGGCATTTGAATTCTTCACACTTTGAGGTAAATTGTTATACTGAACAAGCCCCTTATGGAAAAGATCATTCTGACTGTAGTTGGTGTTAACTGTTGAAATATAAAAGTCTTCTCTGGCTCGAGTAGGATAGTTATGCACATCTGTTATAAATCTTTTGTTTTTTAATAAATGTTCAGGAAGCAAATTGTGTTTCATTTTATATATAAAAGTCATTGTATTGAGAAATATTATTTGATTAACACTCAGTAATCCTGTAGCTTGTAGCATGGTTCCAATACTTGTATAACGATTACAACCTATAATGCAACGCATGGCTTGATTCTGTTTTTTTTGGAGTACACTTTTCTCTGTTATGCTCAACAAAAACAGTATAGATGAACAGTAGACAAAATGTGGCAAGATAATTGATTTATAGATTGTTAATTTCGACCACTCACTGAGATATGTACTCATTCTTTTTAGTAGATTTATCTTCTTTGCAATTTTACTAGTTACATATTCTGCATGTGGAGAAAATGTTAAGTTGTTCAACCTGTTCTATCCTTTGGTTATTTATATAAATTCCTTTGTGGCTTCTAGTTGGTATATCATTAAATATGCCTTTAATTATTATAAATTTCGTTTTTTCAGTATTTAGACTTAACCCATTTTGTGTTAGCCATTTAAACAGTACTTCTAGCTCTTCATTTATGGTTTGCAAAATTAAATCAACATCTTCACCCACAAAATACAGTAATGTGTCGTCAGCGAAAAGTTGAAGTTTACACCTCTTTAAGTTTCTGATAATGTCATTGATGTAAATAATAAACAAATTTGGGCCCAACACTGTCCCCTGGGGAACACCAAAAAGGTTTTCTCTCTGCATTGATGTATTATTTAAATATTTTGTTTCTTGAGTACGATTTGATAGATATTTTTTAAACCATTTGAGCACAACATCTTGAATACCATACTTTTTTAATTTTTCTAGGAGCATACATCTGTCTATAGTTTCAAAGGCCCTACGAAAATCTAAAAAGACCACACCTATGACCTTTTTTTCACTTATAGCACTTTTCCAATTCATTAGGACAGTTTGAAGTGCACTCTCACAGGAATTATTTTTACGGAAGCCCGCTTGGTAGTCACTAAGTAATTTGTTCCTCTCAAAATATTCTATAAGTTGTTTATTAACTACAACCTCCAGCAACTTTTCGTAAACAGGAACCATGTTGATGGGTCGGAATTCTTCACTTTTGTTTGTGTTGGTCTTTTTTTCTATGGGGATGATTGTAGTATTCCTCCAATGTTTTGGAAATGTTCCATATTCTAAACTGCTGTTTATTATCTGTAAGAATCTGTCACCAGTAACTTCAAATGCCTTTTGCAGTATGTTTGTTGTTATTCCATCTACACTACTGTTTTTCTTTTTTAGGTTTCGAACTATAATTTTTAATTCTGTTAGTGATATTCGTCTAAATTTATCCATGCTTGTGTTACAGCGTTCCATTTTTCCTACTACCTCCATAATATCTTGGTTACATATTTTCATGGTTATCGCCTCTATACTTTCTATAAAATAGTTGTTAAATTTATCGGCTATTACACTCCCTTCTCTCTCAATACTGCCCTCAAAGTATATTCCTTCTTTTTTAGTTTTTACCCTTCCTCCTACTAGTTTTTTAATGGTCTTCCACATTTCTGTTGAGTTATTTTTATTTAGATCTATTTTTGAATTATAATATGTACTTTTCTCTGTTGTCTAATCATCTCTACTACCTTATTTCTTTGAGTCCTATATTCATGAAAGTCATTGTTGTTCTTAGTTATTATAGCTTTTCGATATAATTGGTCCCTTCTTTGCATATTTAACTCGATATCCAGTGTCCACCATTTTTTATCAGCCCATTTCTTTTTGATAACTTTTTGTTTTACAGGAGCATATCTATGTAATACTGTGGAGATGGACTCTACCAAACTGTCTGCTATTTTGTCTATGTCTGTACAATTTCTGTCCCAATCTGTATCCATTAGATCCATTTGAAATTTTAATTCCTCAAAATTTTTGTAATCCCTATATACCTCAGTGATACTCTCCTTGTCAATGTAATTTTCTATTATATCAACAGTCAATATGCTATGGTCTGTAATTTTTGGTGTAGTATGTACTCGGGGTTTCAAATTTTTGTCATTTGTGATTAATAAATCTATTATTGTCGACGTCCTGTTTGACACCCTTGTGAAGTTATTTATCTTTTGATACAATCCATTTTGTAATATCAGTTTTCTTAATTTCTCCGAATAAAAAGTGTTTTTTGACATGTCAATATTGTAATCACCAACAAATATAAGAGTTCCATCCCTAGATGCATATTCTTCAAAAAGGTCTTCCATATATGATAAAAATTCAGCGTCACTGCTTGCTGGTGAATGATATATACAAAATATAAATAATTTTTGATCATTTATTGAGAGTTCCACACCTGTGATCCATACATTTTTTAAATGTGATATTCTTAATAATACTTTTGACTGTACTTCTTCTTTTATGTACACAATTGTTCCACCAGTGTGCCTACTATGTGATATTGTATTTATAAGGTAATATCCTTCCATATGAATTTCATGATCAAGAATTTGATCTGTTATACATGTCTCAGATAAACATATTACCAATGGTTTCCAGCTATTACTTATTAAACTGAGTTCAGTCTTATGTGCCAACAAACTCTGTATATTTAGATACATTAACTTTCCCTTTGGTTGCTATTTTTGTGTAGGATAAATATTTGTGTACCCAACTTTCTGCTCCAGTTCTCTGAATATTCTCTTATACGTTTCACAATTTTTATCAAATGCGAGATGATTGTAATTAATATTTGGTACTTTTAATACATCTGCTGCATATTTACAATTTGCACAGACAATTTGTTGAGACCGACATATGTCCATTTTATGATCTTCTGTGCATTTTGGACACACTTTCTTTTCAGATTTGCACTTCTTTGCCATATGTCCAAACTTATAACATTTAAAGCACTGCACTATATTTATATGATCAAAATATGTGTAAGATCTCCACCCAATTGACAGTTTTCCTTTCTTTTGTATTAGGGTATATGTACTAGAGTCCACCTCCAAAATCACACTTTCTTTACCCCTTTTACCTTTGAAGTGTGTTATAACTGATATATTTCTCTCGGCTTCTGTAGTAGTAATCGCATTTTGCAAAATAATTTTCTCTATAAAATCATCTTTATTTTCCAATAATTTTTCTTCTACGTTGATAATTTTTATCTTTGGAGACTTTCTTTCTGGGATTTTTACCTCATAATTTTCACCAAGTTGCTTTTGAATACTGTTTGATACATTCATTAAATCTTCTTTTCTTTCACAACAAGGGTTCTTGAAGAAAAAGTAAATAAGACCGTAACAGCATACTATAGGTGGTTATTAAAAAATAATTTAAAGATCAACATAAAAAAACTGTGTTTATGATTTTTAAACATAAAAATAAAAAAAGTGCACAATTCAATATAAAAATAAACAAGGAACAAATAAAAATGGTGAACTGCTATAAATATCTAGGACTAAATATAGATGCAGAGTTAAATTTTAAAAAACATATGGACCATGTCATCAAGAAATTGGCTTCTGCCTGTGGTGTTATAAAAAAATGTGTGAATTATATACCAAACATAATGAAAATGACAATTTATGAGGCGTTGTTTAAGTCGCATTTACAATATATGTGTGCTGTTTGGACATTTTCAAACAATGCAATAATACAAAAACTCCAACGATATCAAAATAGAGTTCTTAAATCTTTACATAGACTACCGAGACTATATCCAACCAAACAAATATATAAAAACTATAAAGTGATTAATGTTAGTGACATAATAAAGCTAGAAGAATGTAAACTGGTTCATAAAATCCTGAAAAAGCAAATAAAAACTAACATAAGTCCGATAAGAAACAGTGATCTGCATCAACACAACACGAGAGCCCGTGACAACTTGTATGTGCCGAGATCAAGAACAAACATTCATCAAAACAAAATTACAATAAAGATGCTGAAGTCATATAACTCGCTACCAGTAAACATAAAGAATACTACAAACGCTAAAGCCTTTGCAAAAAAAATAAAACAAATGCTTACGCAACAAAGTTCAGTGCAATTTTAGGATTAAAGACTGAATGCTTTATGACAAATTATAAATTATAAATTATATATTGTACGCTTTTCCTTGCGGCAAATATGATTGATGGTTCTGTATGGATGTAGAGTGGTTAATTAGTTTTCGTCTCAGAGCATAACTGTAATATTATTATATAATTCATTTAATATTAGGACTTGTTACCAGCCATAAGACATTATGTACTGTTTTTAGTTCAAAAATAAAGTGTTTTCAAAAAAAAAAAAAAACTTATTGCAACTGCCCCATCCCTAAGGAACTTCATTCTTGAGACCCCAGCCTTGATTTTCCCTGGATCAATCATTTGTTCAATATGTGTTTTTGTTACTTTACTTTCTTGAGCTTTCTTTGGTTTGACTACTAGAACTTCATTATTATTTTTTCTTGCCACCTCGTTATATTTTAATCGACCTTGTTCGACTACTTGACTAGTCCTATCCGCTTCTTTGATTTCTTTTTTTAATTGTACTATCTGTTCTTCCAAGCTATTTATCAACTGATCTTTTGTGGAAATTACTTCTTCTTTGGTGTTAATTAATTCATCCTTACATTGCACCAAAAGTTGAAACATCGACCCTGGCTCATGTTCTCGGCATCTTGTACAATAAAATTTCATAACACGGGAACCCAATTCCAACACTCGTACTTCGGATGATGTTAACTGTCCACATGGTTTACAACTTCGTGATTTACATATATCACACTTAAAGGTGGCTGTTCTGGATTGTTTACAGACATCACATTCCATCTTTTGTAGGTTAACATAAACAAATTTTTCAACTTCAAATTTTTGGGTTAATTGGATTCTGTTCAATAAGACTCCAATTGTATACTATTTACAGACTATAAACTTAAACTACATTCCAAAATAAGGTTTTTGCTTTTCACTTTTCCTCAATTTCAACGCGCCAACAACAATATTTGAGGTTATGATGATGGGAGTTTGGGAGTCCACAGGATCACATGCGCACGTGCACCCCCAAAACAAAATGAATCAAAAATATTAGTTTATATTCATTGAATATTATTTATCGTATAAAGTCCGACCCTCCTAATATTTTATCGTACCGTCAAATCAAATCAAATCATTTATTTCATGTTAACATACAATTCCAGTATTTACATACGTCAATAAGTGAACAATAATCAAACAAAAATTTAAACTCTCACATGTTAAAAGTTGACAATTCAAAGGTCAGGAAAGTCAAGATTAAAATTTATAGGGGTCAGTTTTGAGAACACTAAGACATATAAAATATAGATGATAAAACAGTAAAAAAAAAAAAAAAAAAAAAAAAGATCTACGAGTCCAAATCAGAGTTAAAAAATTCCGTAAAAGAGTAAAACGCCTTCTGTATTAGTAGGTCCTTTATTTTTTTTTTTAAAGATATTCAAGGACAGTACTCTAATTTGCCTCGGTAGATGGTTAAAAAATTTTATGGCCCAGTATCCCGGACCATCCTGACACCTCCTTAGACGCCAGTATGCTGGGACCAAGTTTTGCTTGTTTCGGGTGTTATGACTATGAACACAATCATGCGTAACAAAAAGGTCAATGTTATGCCCAACATAGAGCAAGCATTCGTATATATACAGGCAAGGCACAGTTAATATCCTCCCCTCCACATACGCACGCCTACAGTCATCCATTCTACCCAGTCTCGCCATCACTCTAATAGCTTTTCTTTGAAGACGGAACACCCGATGCACCCCAGCCGAATGCCCCCATGCCAGAATCGCATACGAAATATGAGCATGAAACACTGCAAAATAGGATTCCCTAAGCATCTCGGCTGAAACACTCCGACTGATGTTTCGAAGTACATAGAGATTTTTTGCTAGTTTTTTTGCTAGGCTGTTTACATGGGTTCCCCATTGAAGCCCAGGATCCAGGGTTACACCGAGAAACTTCACCTCAGAGTCATTCTGCAGATCTATGTCTCTCATTGAGAAGACAACGTTTTTGGTCTTATCTGCATTTAGCAAGAGTTTGTTGGCACAGAACCATTGTTGGGAGCGTTCCTGTGCTCTGCTAGACCCGTGCAGCGCTTCTTCCAAGGAGTCACCCTCGCAAGATACAGTTGTGTCGTCTGCAAAAAGTGTATATTTGGCTAAGGGGTCATGACTTGGGAGATCATTAATGAATATTAAGAAGAGGATTGGTCCCAAGATTGAACCCTGAGGCACTCCCACTGTGATCTCTTTTTTCTCAGACCGAACTCCGGCCACATCCACAAGTTGGTATCTGTCCTTAAGGTAAGAGCTCAAGAGTTCAATGCTGTTTGGACAGAAGTTATAGTATTTAAGTTTCCTCAACAAGATGTCATGGCTGACGCAGTCAAACGCCTTGCTCAGATCGCAGAAAACAACTGAGCTATAGCACATATTCTGGAAAGCATCTGTAATACTCGAAACGAGATCCAAGATTGCAAGAGTCGTGTTTCTATCCCGTCTGAATCCAAATTGATTTTTTGAAAATATGTTGTTTGATTCAAAGAACTCTACTATCTGCACAGCCATGCATTTCTCCAGGACCTTTGAAATTATGGGGAGAAGTGAAATAGGTCTATAATTCTCTGGCCGAGATGGGTCACCTTTCTTAAAAATGGGTTTGACTAGTGCCAGCTTCAAGCAGTCTGGAAAAACACCCTCCCTGAGACAAAGATTCATCAACTTTGTCAGGGGAAGCAGAATGCAGTTTTTGACTGTTTTTATCATCTTTACACTCAGACCGTAGATGTCTCGACTAGGTTTATTTTTTAAATGATTGATTATGTCTGTAGTAGCGGCAACGTCGTTCTGAACGGTCACGCTGTTGTTATCGGGTGTAAAAGTTATCGTTGATTTGACTATTTATTGTAAAATAATTGAGTTTATCTAAAATGGTGAGCATATAAATGAATAATGTTCGAGGAAACATAAAAGATCGGCGTGTTCCCTGCAGTTTCTTCGTGTAAAAGTGAATAATAACTTTACTAATCCTGCAGAATTCCTTTCTCGCTTGGCTTTTTTGCGGCGTTTTGATCGGCGGTGTTGCCAAAATGTCGCATTCCACTGATGACTGCCCTATCTGCGAAGATAATTTTGTTGTCAACAGTAAAACTCTTATATGTGGTTTTTGCAAAAATAAGTATCATAACATGTGCGTTAAAATTAAAGACAATGTCTCAAAAACGGTTATGGAATGCAGAAACATAATGTGGTTTTGCGAAAAATGTGTGGAAATCGTGTCACAAAATATTGTGGTTGTTGGGAAAATAAACCAAATTGAACAGAAAACCGACGCGGTAATGAAGGCAATTGAGGAAATCAGGTCCGAAAGGCCCCCGGCGACGAGAGGAAAGATGGAAGGAAATGTTAACTATGCAGAGGTTCTCAAACAGGGTGTCGTGGTTGTAAGGCCTACTGTAGAATGTGAAAGTAAAGAGACTAAAAAAATTATTAAGCAAAAGGTAAATCCTGCTGAATTGGGCATAGGTATTAGAGCAATGAAAGATGCGAGAAACGGAGCGGTTGTCATTCAGTGCAGGAGTGAAGCTGAAGCAAAAAAACTGAAGGCTAATCTGGAACCAAAAATTAGTCAAAACTTCATGACCACGGTCCCTAGTAAGAAGAAACCAAAAATAAAAATTGTGGGTATCGAGGAGCAATACAACGAGCAACAACTCATTGAAAAGTTGAAGAAACAAAATCCAAATATAATAACTTCAGAGAGTGAAATGAAGTTGGTAGTCTCGAAGAAAATGATAAAGTCCTATTTTGCCATTGTAGAATGTGATCCAAAAACATACCAGCGAGTGACCTATGAGGGAGATAATAGACTGTTCCTTGGCTGTAAATCATGTAGATGTTTCGAGTATATAAGTGTAATTCGGTGCTATAATTGCAATCAATATAATCACACTGCAAAGGAATGCAAAGAGCAGAGATCTTGCGGAATGTGTGGCAAAACTAATCATGAAACTAAGGATTGCCAGAGAGATAGACCAGAATGTACAAACTGTAAATTAAGCAATCACAAGTACAAGCTAGACCTGGAGATTGCTCACGGAGTGTACGATATTGGGTGTCCAACATATATGTGGCTTCAAAAACAAGAGAGAGCAAAAATCCAGTACACTGATATGGAGAAATAGCAATCCCAGTGTGCAGAGTCTGATGGTTTGGGGGGACATTCTGTTACAATCCTGCATCAGAATGTCCAGTCTCTCAGGAATAAAACATTGGAGGTTGACTGTTTTCTGGAGGGACTGACACATAAACCCCAGGTACTACTCTTCAGTGAACACTGGCTAGAGGGGGATGAAGCCCAGTTCATAAAACTTGATGGCTATAAACTTGTGTCTTGTTTTGCAAGAAAGAATATGAAACATGGAGGTGTATGTGTTTACTGTGACCAAAACTGTGACTTTGAGAATGAGCAAACTGTTTGTGATATGAGCATTGAGGGTGACATCGAGCTCGCTGCTGCATATGAGGAAACGCTGAAAATTGTGACTGTGTGTCTATATCGTCGTGGAATTGGATCATATGAGGTATTTCTGGAAAGGCTCGAACAAGTATTAGAGTTTCTATATAAAAACTATTCACAGTTCAAAATAATATTGGCAGGTGATTTTAACCTTAATTTTTTTGATGGTCAAAGTAATCATGTTAAACATTTATTAGATTTGTTGGGCGTGTATAATTTGAATCAATGCATTTTCAGGGCAACTCGTGAAACTGTAGAGTCTGGTACTTTGATTGATAATATATTTTGCAATTTTGAACAAAACTTCTCCAGCTGTGTGTTGAATTCAGCTCTTTCTGATCATCATGCTCAGATGATTACTATCAAGGGGTTATATAAAAATAAAAAAGAATCCTCATATCGGTATGAGAGGTTTTTTTCGGAAAGCAAAGTGTTGTACTTTAAGCAAGAAATGGGAACGATCGATTGGTCGCAGGTGTATGATGCACAGGGTGTAAATGAGTCCTATTCTGTATTCTTAAATCTAATTTCGAATGTTTTTAACAAAATCTTTACTGTCAAAAAATGTATTACAACTAGAAAAACTAAACACTGGATTACATCTGGTATAAAGATATCTTGCCGAAACAAACGCATTCTTTATTATAAGAAAATCAAGGGAAGAATCTCTAATGAATACTTTAATAAATACTGTAAAATCCTAAAACTGGTAGTAAGTAATGCTAAGAAAATGTCTAACAAACAATTTTTAAATAACGCCGAGAACAAGGTTGTGGCAACATGGCAATTGGTAAAGCGCATAACCAATGACAATGCTGACAGAACAGTTCTCCGCAATTTTTCCAAAAAGTATAAGGATCCATTTAAAACCGTTAATGGCTTAAATGAATATTTTATAAATGCGTGTCCAAAGCTGGATTCTGCTGTTCGCAGTGATTTTCCTACTGCCAACTCTTTGCAGTCTGTATACCTGCGCCCAACCGATGACCGTGAAATTTTAAAAATAATTACAGGACTAAAAAACAAAAAGTCTGTGGGTGATGATAACCTGCCAGTCAAAATTTTAAAAGAAGTTGGTAACATTATCGCAGAACCACTATCCTATATAATTAATCTAAGTTTTAAAGAGGGCAGTTATCCTGATTTGTTAAAGAATGCCATTGTTAAGGCTATACATAAAAAGGGCGAGGCCGATAAAGAAGGAAACTATAGACCTATTTCCCTTCTTTCTAACCTAGGAAAGATTTTTGAAAAAAGTATCTTCAACAGGCTAACAGATTTTTTGGAAAAATATTCGTTGATTGCTGATAGTCAGAACGGCTTTAGGAGGGGAAAGTCTACTGTTAGAGCAATATACCAGGCAATTACAAATATCTTGGAGTCCTTGAATAATAAGAGATTCACTATGGCGATGTGCATGGATCTTTCAAAGGCTTTCGATAGTGTCAATCACAAAAAACTATGTGCAAAACTAGAAACATATGGAATCAGAGGTAATGCTCTGAAGTTAATTCAATCTTATTTGGAAAACCGAACACAACAGGTGATTGAGATTGACACTTCCGGTAGGCATATAGCCTCCCACAGGATCGGCGTTGCTAGGGGTGTACCTCAAGGGTCTATCTTGGGACCGTTGCTTTATATAATGTATACAAACGAACTTCCTGATGTGTCAGGACAGTACACGGTTTTGTACGCGGATGATACAACACTGATCTTTAGTGAGGAGAACCCCGATGCGATGCTGCTGAGTGTGAAGGGGGCTTGTGAGGTCCTTGACAGGTACTTTTCAGAACATGATCTTCTCTGGAACGTGGCCAAGACTCAATGTATTGTATTTGGACATCGAACAGATAACGCATTTTCTTTCCAATACAAGCATAATCAAATTCAAAATTCTGAACACGTTTCCTTTCTCGGTGTAAAAATAGATAGGAGATTAGACTGGAAGGTGCATGTCGAGAGCGTTGCGACGGGTGTGTCTAGGTATTGTTATGCTTTACGAGTTATTGCGGGAAATGTTGGAGTGGATGCGGCCATTTCGGCCTATCATGCCTTTATTCACTCTAGAATAAGGTATGGTCTTATTTTTTGGGGAAACTCGATAGAAATTGAGAGAATTTTAATACTTCAAAAAAGATGTCTCAGATGTATTTTCGGCATGACTCAGCGTGAAAGTTGTAAGGATGTGTTTAGAGATAAGAAAATTTTAACTTTGATTAGTATGTACATTTTGGACTCTTTTATGTTTATTTATAATAACAAAGATTTATTTACAGACGCTATAAATGAGCACTGCTATCCAACTAGACATAAGACGGATTTGTTAACAGAAAAATTGAATTTTAGTTACATGCAAAAAAATGTCCCCTATACATTGATTAAAATTTATAATAGCTTCCCAGTGAGTGTGCGTGAACTGCCTCAAGACAGAGTTAAAACTGTTTTAAAGACTTATTTAATAGGAAAGGCCTTTTACAATATGGGTGAATTTTATAATGACCTTGATAGATCTAGTATGGCATAGTGGGGTTCATTGTGACTCTGTTTCTGTTTTAATGTATTTAAGGTATTTGATCTTGATATGTTATGTGGTCTTAAATATTATTACTATTGTCGCTACTGCGTGTGTTCTGTTTGTAAGAGAAAGTATTGTTTCATATTGTTTAATTCTGATGTAGTTTCAAAATATGATTTTTTTGGAAGAGTGAAGATGTTTTATATATTTCGTGTACTGGATTTTTTTAAAATGTTTATTTATTTAATGTTATATAGTATTGTAATTGTAACATTGTTCTATGCCTCTTTGGCTTATTGAATAAAAAAAGTTTATCTATCTATCTATCTATCTATCTATCTTACCTCATTAAAAGTAACTTCTCTGAATGCGAAGACCGGTACTTCAGTTCGCTGGAGACTCTCAATAGGGTCAAAGTTGGTGGGAGGAATATCCCGAATTATATCTCAAGCAATTGTAGAGAAATATTCACTGAACTCATCCGGTGTCAGATCGATGCTGTTTGTAAGATTTTTATCATTGCCTCTGTGAGAGTTTATTATTTGCCACATCGCTTTTCCTGGGCATGTTGATGCACGAATTTTATTGTCATTATATTTTATTTTATTTTCTCGTATGGCTGCACAATACAGTTTTTTATAGTTTTTATATTGTTCTACGGAATATGGACTATTGTAGCTTTGCCTCAGTTCACCCAGCGCTTTTAGTTGCTCACGCATCATCCTCAATCTGTCATCAAACCAGCCGATACCATGGGACTGATCAGACCTTACCATATAAGCCAAACTAAAAAAGTCCGACCCTCCCTAATATTTTATCATCCCGTCAAACCAAACTGTATAGATCCGGTAACCGTGCCTCAGTCGAGGTAAATGACGATTATGACGAGACTTGCTCGCACGTGCGATTAAGTAGTGCAGTTTCTGACTGACTGACAGAGTGACTTTTCCTATTCCTGTTGTTGAGGGGTCAAGTCAGAGTTCGATAATGTCAAATATGGATAATGCCAATTTTAGAGGTCTCTTAGTCTTAAGCTCCATTATATGGATCTCAGAGGCAGACAAATCGGAACATTCCAGTCTCTTATGAACAAAGCGACCACACCCATCGCAAGAGAATAGCCCAAAGACATCATTTTCTTCAATTTTACACTTAACTCACTTGGAGTGTGACTGCGACATGATAATATCAGAATTCCGACCTAGATTTTTGATATAGTAGGTGCGGAAGGCAAAAAATTGTTTATTTTCTTTTTTATTTAAATTTAAAGGTTTTTATTTCTTAGTATCAGGGTTTTTATGCTGCTAATAATGCACAAATTTCTGATTTAGGGTGAACTCCGGGTTTGTTCGGATAAGAAACTAGATACATTCATTAAATGAACAGAGAATGATACCAACCGACCGACTCATACTTAATTCTACTATACAGGGTGTCCCCTAATTAATGGTACATAGGAAAACTGCAGATTCCTTGGGTAAAAATACTGCGATTTGGCCATACTTAGTTTAGTTCAATAGCTGGTAATAACCGAGATACAGGGTGTCCAAGTAAAAATTTAAATTTCGATTTTCCTAAGTAACTTATTTCTGAATCAATACATTTGCACAAAATTTTGTGACTATGGTTTTTTTGGGGCAATGAATTTGAAAGTAATTTTGATGTACATAGATTGTAGGGGGCGATACTCTGGATACATAAAAAGAAGTGTATCTTTTTTGGGCCTTAGTAAATAATTTGTTTTTATAAAAATATCAGTTTTCCCATCATTTTTACTCACAAAAGGTATACTTTGTAATTGATGCTCTGACTAACCGTTTTCGAGATTTTTGCATTTAAAATGCTCAGTGCGCTACTTAAAATATTTAAATAAAACTTTAAAAGGTCACTAATGAAAATATTATTTTATAATAAATAAGAATTCAATTTTTATATAAATATGCGTTTGGCTACCCGCTTATTGAAGGACCGCCTGATTTTAAAAACGCTTTCACTTTGAATTCTTTGCGATAGTTGCTCCCGAGTATTTATAGTTTGATCATAAACAAGTGATTTCATGTATCCCCATACACAAAAATCAAGGTTTGGTACATGCTAACAGGTAAGTACCTACCTACCTTGTTGAAAACTGCTACTTTGCATATCAGCACTTAAATTGGGATACAAGTTTTGCTGTGCATTTGGATTATTATATGGACTGTATCCCATAGCATTAACATCGCTAACCCTTTTTACTTTTTTTCCAAAAGTTGCTAAAAAATAAAGAAGTCTATACTAAACTTATGTATGGAATAAAAAAAAAATACGACCGGGAAAAATACCAATATAAACATATTTAATTTCATACCTGGTCGAGGTCCTGTGTTTGCGTTGTAGTTCATTTTGTAATTTTTCTTAAAATCTAAAATATAATATAAAAAGTGACGTGTGATATTCCCATCATTTTTTGAAAGTTAAAGTTATTATAGGCGTCCCTAGGGCATCATCATACGGAACTATAACCCAGCAAACAGTGGCACAGAGGAAAGCTAAGATGGTTCTGTCGCTTGCGTGGTGATTCTGTTTAGAGCTAAGGTTATCGTTAGGGATGTGCGATACTCCCAAAAGTACCGGTATTCGTGGATCGATATGTACCGACGTGGAAGTACCGGTCTGGTACAATATCGTTAAGTAAAGTACCGGTACAATGAGTACCGGTACATTGCTTTATGATGAAATGAGTATATTAAAAATGTATAAAAATATTTTTTGAAATTATATTGCTCTTGGAGATAATAGCTGAATAATATTTAGACTCGTATTTAGTACACACAAACACTTTTAATGTTAATTTTACTATATATGCATACCTCGTTTTTGCAAGATTCCTTCTCATTTTTTTTAAAACTATATTTTGGATGTCGTCGTGCAATATGCTTCCTTAAATTTGTCGTTCCTTCAGAATTTTTGACCTCACAAAGACATAATTTGCAGGTACCTCCACTCTTGGTTTTAATAAAAACTTTCCATACATCGCTAATGGGACGAGGCGGCATGATAAAAAATGAACAAAAAACAAACTTTTTAAAATGCACAATTGGGGAATCACCTATTCTCAGACCAGACCAGTCAGTTCGTTTACTTCGTTTTCTTATTTTATTCGGGATTGCGCGTTCAATATAAAGTCTTCTTCTTTCGCAATAGTTTAGCCGTAACTGTGAGCTGCGTTCGAGAATGCATTCCGTTTTCTAGCACGAACTGGATTAGTCAAAATATAATATATAATTTTAATAAATAATTATTTACATACCATACAAATACGATAGGTACTGGGTAAAAACTTAGCGTATCGGACCGTACCGTACAGTAAAATACCGGTACAAAATATCGAGTATCGGTAAGAAAAATACCGGTACACAAGAATATCGTACCGTACCGCACATCCCTAGTTATCGTGGCACTGGGCTTGCGAAAGTAGAAAAGATCTTAATATTAATTATTTTCTAAATTTTTTGTAATTATTAATTTGGAGAATATTCAATGGGAACTGATTAAATATTTTCTTTCTCTTGTATATAATAGAACTCTTAGTTTGAGTAGAAATAGGTATAGGCAGATCCACATTTTATGTTTAGCGTATTGTATAATGAAACTGAATTAATTACATTTTGGAATTTCTTGTGGACAAGATAAGATGTCTCCAATAAAAATAAACATGGCAGTGTTAAAATTTTATTCAATAAAAATAGTGGCTTACTTGAGTCTCTAAAATTGGCGTTATACATATATTTTATGGCTCGTTTTTGCAGAATAAACAACATATTAAATAAATACTGAGAGCAAATTCCCCAAAAAGTATACCATATCTCAGATGAGATTCTATTAGTGAATAGTAATAATTTTTAACAGTTTTTACTTCTAAACAATCTGCCATTACCCTAATTGCAAAACAATCAGATGCCAGTTTTTTAGCCAAGTAATTTATATAGGCCTCAAATTTCAACTTATTATCTATATATACCCCTAAAAATTTGTTTACAGTTTCACTGCTTACAACCCGATTCCCTACTTAAGTAAGTAAGAGTAATTAGATTTGTTTTAGAAATATTAAGTTCTAAGAAATTTGCGTCAGTCCATTCTTTTACTTTAGTGAGATCATTGTGAATATGGACCTCGAGTTCCATTGTATTTTTACTCTTCCAAAAAGGGAAAAGAAATTAGGAAATGCAAAGGGCTGAGGACTGATCGCCGTGGCACTCCAGATCCAATTTCCAATTGTTCAGAACAACGGTTATTAAAATATATCTTCTGAAAACGCGCCGCCGTTAAATAAGAATTAAACCAATCCCCTTACCCCATACTTCTCCAGCTTCCACAGCAGTATCCCGTGATTGACACAGTCCTTTGACAAATTACAGCGAAAAATACAAAAATTGCATCATTTGTGCCTTTCGACTCACGAAAACCAAACTGCTTTGCGCAAAGAATGTTATGTTTTTTTTTAAGAAAGACTGCAGTCGTCGTTTACTAATTTTTCCAATATTTTAGCCAGAGTGGGCAACAGATATATAAGTCTGAAATTTGAAGCAGATTCGGGATCACTTCCCTTGTACAAAGGTACAACCTTTGCTAGTTTCAAAAAAGAAGCTGTATCACTACTGAATTTTCCAGCTATGGAGCAGTAAAATTAATTAATTCTGCAATCTAAACTCGAAACAACAGATTTCGTATGTTTTTTCTCCTTAAATCGTTCACAATTTTCCACATCTCCTGCTGCTTGTACATAGAGTATACCCACCCTATAGCTTTGAATATTTTTTTTATTATAGATTGAAAACATGCCAAAATTATTGTGTTTCGTACCAGATTGTAAACATTATAATGAAAAGAAAATTTGAAAGTTTATTACACTGCCTACAAAGTAGGAAGAAAAGAAAGTCTGGATATCACCATAAATATATTGAAACAATTATTGGTTAACCCAATTATTTATGTTAATGTCTGTTAGTTTCTTTTTTTTTTTTAGACAAGATAGGGAACCCTCCCAACATTTTGATTTGTGGGTGCCGTTTTGTGAACCAAGACAGCTACGTCTGGCAGCATGGAAAATTAGAGTCTGACTTATTAGCTCATGTAAACACTATATAGTTAAATTTGAAAGTTTATTACACTGCCTACAAAGTAGGAAGAAAAGAAAGTCTGGATATCACCATAAATATATTGAAACAATTATTGGTTAACCCAATTATTTATGTTAATGTCTGTTAGTTTCTTTTTTTTTTTTAGACAAGATAGGGAACCCTCCCAACATTTTGATTTGTGGGTGCCGTTTTGTGAACCAAGACAGCTACGTCTGGCAGCATGGAAAATTAGAGTCTGACTTATTAGCTCATGTAAACACTATATAGTTTTGTTCTCGAGGACGGAAAAAGTATATCTCGAATTTCTCCAACTAGAATTAATTCCAGCAATAGTGGCTTTATTTCCGAATCCATTGGATCCAGACTCCCCTGACGAAGAACTGATATTCCAACAAGATGGTGCTCCTCCGCACTATGCGGCCACTGTGCGCACATTTTTGGATGAAACCTTTCCCAATCGGTGGATTGGAAGGAGAGGACCTATCGAATGGCCTGCTAGGTCGCCAGACCTAACTCCGCTGGACTTTTTTTTGTGGGGTTACCTCAAATCAAAAGTATTTGTTAACAGGCCAAACAATATGCACGAGTTGAAAGAAAGGATCCGAAGAGAAGTGCGTGTCATAACTCCGGAAATGGTTGGATACGTGCAAAGAGAGTTTATTGATCGTCTTGGATATTGTCAAGCCGTAAATGGCGCACATTTTCAACATTTAATTTGATTTTGTTGTGTTTTTTTTTAGTAAACAGGTCTTACTTATAGATATGTTCAATCCTAATTTTTTCAATAACTGTTGAGTTTATGTATAGGACATGGTACATGAAACATGCTTAGAATTCAATGCAAAATTCAAAAATGAAATAAAAAATATATGTTCTCATTTGAAAAAATGAAGTTGATGGTCGTAACTTATTTTTGAGCTACCCTGTATACATGAAATTACCACAAAAAAAAAAAAATTAAAAAACACGAGCGTTTTTTGAAAAAACTTACCGCTGAATTTTAAATGAATTTAGACATTTCTTCTGGGACTCGCTGTATAAAGAAATAAAACACTACTTGGCAATAAAGTATAACGTTTAAATATTAACCACTGAAAATTTAAAAAATAAATACAATATTTATGAATATATTATTCTACTTCTTTAATTAGTGGATACTGAAAGTTAGTAAGTGCTACACATAACTGAAATTTGGAACATATAATGTTGTGGTATTTGTTGCAAAATAATGCATTTTGTTCGGTTTTGCTCTATTGACATGGATTCTTGCCTTCATAATTGTCTGGATTTCATAAACCCGAGCTTCTGTAAATTGATGAGTGCTCAAAAATGATGGTATATTTAAATGGACTCATTCAGGTAGCAACTCTCGTCAGCTAGTATAAGTTTTCATGCTGCCTGGCTAGCTGTCTTCATCACAAACCGTAAAGGTTTCCTATCTTTTCTAAAAAAAAGGAACTATTTTAAATAGCAAACATTAACATAATAATTGATTTACCCAATCATTGTGTTCATATATGTAGTACCAGGCTTTCTTTTCTTCCTTTGCAAATGTAGGTACTTCTCATTATAAAACACAACCATTTTTGCAGATTTCGAATCTATAATAAAAAATATTTCAAGCTATATGATGATCGGCATACCTTATGTTGATAAATACAGTACAATAAGCTTTTTTTACAGAAAAATAACAATTTAAATCTCTCTAAACAATAAAGTAAACAACAATAACATAACCTCAAACTTGTTCAGATGGTGATTAAAAATCTACCTAAAACACTTACCTCAATGTGTGGTTGAAAATAGATCAATAATAACATCTAAAATATAAATAATATCAAGAAGTTGCTTATTTATCACTAATAAACGTACACCGATGCTATAAAAAATCTCTTATGGGAAATTCAATGCAATCTTTTTTTGTTTGGAAAGGTTTTAAAAAATTTGACGTTTCTGACGTCATCACTCAGGCTGTCCCACGTTCACTTCAAGACATAAATTTGAAAATTTTTCATAATTTGCTCTAGTAAAAAGTCTGCTTTATTTTTATTTCCAGTGTAGTATTTAGTGAAATTAAAACTTTTTAGCTCTCATGAGTACCGCAGTGCTACTTATTGTCGATACATTTTTTTTTCGCAATGGATACAGCTTTGACGCTCAAAATAGAATTCACTATTTTAAATACAGTCGTGCATATGAGCTTCTATTTTGTAGTAGCTATGAATTACTGCGGCATAAAATACGGCGAAGATTGTAGTCCTGTATCTAACGAACCTTTGTAACGCACAGGTCGTAATCGCTGAGATCTCTAGGATGAGAGGCTGTGTGTTCCATGGTATAAATAGCACCAGCAGCCGTATTCTTGACCAAGGAGAACGATCATATCGAGAGAAATGTGAATTACTGTCTCTCTCTTTCTCTGTGATCCTCTCTAGACATGCTGGTATGATTTCATGCAGGGAGGCTTGGCTTATCGAAGCAGCGGCTAGCAGCTCGACCCGATCCTGTATGTTTTAAAAGTCGTGTCGGAATTTTGTCTTATTTTTAGTGGTATTTTAGCTGTAATGTGTTATATATATGTATACAGGGTGTTATGGAAATGACTTATTATATTTAAATTGATGACTCCTTGGGTGTCCTAGAGAAAGTCTACCTACATACTTTTTTTTATTTTAATCGAATATCTAAATAATATGGTAAAACCCCTTTGCCTACATGCTGTCGCGTCGCTCCATCTGGTTTCAGTTAGCAACAATGTAGGTCACTAGAGTAAATTACAGTAATGCCAGATCACATCGCGTGACGCGCCCTTGCTTGGATAACCGCCGCGCGCGTTTTGATATGTTTAACCTTCAGTATTGTTCTATCGTTGCGTAAGTATGTTTCGATATTCGGTGTTGGAACGACGTTGCTGAGGGCCCCACGTGCTTGATTCATACGAATTTTAAACGTTTTGTTAGTTGTAACATTACCCGATTTTTTTTCTGTTGTGAAATAATTCATAATAATAAATGTTGTGATATGATTTCAAATTTGTGTGATATGAACATACTTTTTGTGTTTTATTTTTTTATGAAATTTAACTGTAAAACGGATTATTTAAAAAAAAAGATTGAAGGTAAGCGAGTATGTACCTTAAAAATGTAGTTTTTTTTTCTAAAAAGTTTGAAAAAGTGTGATAAAGTTGATCAAAGACGTCTTGTTGTCAAAAACTGAACACGTGTGTTGACAATTCTGTGTTGTAATATGACAACACCGCCCACAATGCGCAGACCTCTTTTGAGACTTGAGACTGCCTCAATAAATTATTGATTGCGAACGTCGTCAGTAGCGGCCACGTACATTTTGAGATTTCATATAAAGTGTATATTTCGCTTAATAATTGAAAGCTCCATTTATGGCTATTTTTCTTCAATTTATTTTGATCTAAGGATGTGCCGGTTTAAATATAATAAGTTAGTATTTCCATAACACTCTGTATATGTGGGATTGATGGTATTAGTCATGACATGTTGTTGGGCATTGACATTGACCATGTTGTGGGTGTGATTACAGAATTATTAGTGTGTTTACAGCATGGAGAACCTCCAAAGATATGCAAAACCTCTATTGTTAAACCACTGCCCGAAAGCAATAGAATAGGAACATTATCTGAGTTGAGGCCATACAGTTTGCTTCTCTTTCTTGCCAAAAGATTATAAAGAGTTGCTTGTAAAATGATGGATGAATTTATTTCTGAACATAACATTCTTCCTGATATGCAGTTCGACTTTAAGAAATGTCATGCATACTAAGGCGACTCAGTAAAGTAACAACTGATATTGCTCGGCATATGGATGAGTCCAGGGCTTCTTGTCTGGCCCTTAGGCGTTTGACCTAATTAACCATGGCAATGGGCGCATTCAGCAAAACCCATCGATTTGTAAGTGATTAGTAATCATCTGCTGAATGCTGAATGTAGTAAATGCTGAATGCAGTAATATTGTAAATGGAAGATGTTGGCCCACCCGGCATAGCCCGGTGAGATACCATTGCATCGGTTTACGCGGCGTGAAGTTTGCTCATTGAGTTAACTACTAACATTTGACTTTTCCATTGAAAAATTAAACAGAAATTTCAAATAACCGCAGGTGGTAAAATAACGTAGGTAATAATACACATCAAGATTGCAAATATCATTTTTTGAATATGGTTTCCATGTCACTAAACAATATATTATTTTAACAACAGAGAAATGCTATCAGATGAGGAATTTCATTTTTCTGCTACTCCACCAGAAATTCGAGAAGCAGCAAAAATAGTAGAGGAATATCTTCTGCCAACTAAAAGCCGCCCGAGATATGACAAGGCATATAACTGTTTCAAAGAATGGTGTAGATAAGGGAAACAAAGTTCAAAATCCTGGTTCTGAGTCGGCGCTACTAGCTTATTTCATTGAAAATGCCAAGACAAAGAAGATATCAACCATTTGGTCACAATATTCAATGCTGAGGGCCACTCTATCAATTACTGAGAAAGTAGACATATCTAAACACGCAAAGCTATTAGCATTTTTAAAAAAGTGTGTTTGTATATTATTTTAAGCTATCGATTTTTTAAAAAAATAATTGAGTTGACGTTTCGTCGTTGTGCCGATGTTTCCGGTTAACACCTCCCCCCCAAAAATAGCATGATGGAAGCTCCAGGCCCAAAATACTCCGGAGGTAAACTCTCCCCCCATTCGGATCTCCGGGCGGGGGCTGGACTTGGGGCCCCATCAAGCGAAGTTCATCAAACAACAATTATTTCCGACAATTTACTGGGATCTAACAACACTCAACGAAGAAATGGTGTGGCACCTGCAGTTGCTAACCAACCCAGAACTAGCAACTTCAAAATTGATTCCTGCAATATTAGAGGGCTTAACACGAACATCAATTCAGTCCACCAGCACTTACAATCTTCCAAGCCTCACGTGCTCGCACTGACCGAGACAAAGGTCAGATCGTCAACAAACACCGTCAGCTATTTATACCCTGGATACGATTTTCATTTCCGATTCCGACGAAACTTCGGCGTATGTCTTTTTATTCGAGATGATCTCTGCTGCCAACGAGAACCTACACTTGAACCGAAAGACTTTGATGTAATGTGGTTTAAAATATCAACGCCGAAAATCACCAAGTTTATCTGCTGCCTTTACCGTCCTCCAAGTGTCCATTACAGAGACTTTTTCTCATCACTAGCCAGTACAATCGACTTCTTGCACACCAACCATGCAAACAATCTCTGAAGAGCCTAAAGGGGTCCGGCATGAAGGCATGCCTCGGACTTTGGAAGGCCTCGTTCAGAGTCCTAGCCGCAGCAAAAGGGAAGAGTGATGGCTCCAACACCGTCCGTGAACCTGAAGCTGCTGCAGGCAAATCTACAGCACAGTAGAGCTGGGTCTGCGGCCTTATGCCGTAGGCTTATTAACGAGTCCACATCGGTGGCACTGATCCAGGAGCCCTGGATCTTTGGAGGCCATGTGAGAGGACTCGGTCTAGCAGGTGGTAAGTTAATATATGATTCATCATCTGGTAATGCGAGAGCGTGCATCTACGTCAGAAATGATGTAGACTGTGTGCCTCTGCTAAATTTCTGTTCCAGGGACTTAGCGACCGCCAAACTGAGGTACAAGGAAGAAGGGATTGTGAAGGAGCTAATAATCTCCTCTGCCTACTTTCCTTACGACTCAGCTGACCCACCACCCCCCGCGGAGTTCAAGGTATTGGTGGAATACTGCGAGGCCAACCGCCTTCAGTTACTGGCAGGATGCGATGCCAACTCGCACAACATTGCATGGGGAAGTACTGACGACAACCCACGCGGCAATACCCTGCTAGAATTCCTGGTAAGTAATAGTTTATCTTTACTAAATCAGGGTAATGAACCGACTTTCGTAACTGCAAGGCAGAGAGAAGTAATTGACATAACACTAGTTACAACGCGGCTTTTAGACGCGGTTATAGACTGGCGAGTGTCTAACGAACTATCTGCATCCGATCACAGGCACATTGAGTTCGCACTTCGGAATTGCGGCAGGGAAGTAACGCCCTACCGTAACCCCCGTAACACAGAATGGGAATCATATAGAGGTCAACTGAAGCAGAGTCTGACCTCTGTCAAAACCAATCTGCAAAGCACCATAGATATAGACCTATCCGTGGATCAACTTCAGGACGCTATTGTCACAGCATATGAAGAAAATTGTCCCCTGCATACCCAGGGGAAAAAGAAAGAGGTACCATGGTGGAACCAACACTTGGTAAACCTAAGAAAAGATATCAGAAAACTTTTCAATAGAGCGAAAATCACAGGAGACTGGGACAGATACGCCCGTTCTCTTACTGAGTACAACAAAGCTCTAAGGAAAGCCAAACGAGATTCATGGGCGAAATTCTGTGGGGAGATGGAAACAACTTCCCAAGCAGCACGCATCTACCGAATTCTCGCCAAGGACAAATCAAACTCAGTTGGCACACTATTAAAACCAACAGGGGATTACACTATAAACGAAAGAGAGACTCTTGAAACTCTCCTTCAAGTGCACTTTCCGGGTTCGAAGATCACACAACCGGAAGCCAAACATGAAGCAGTGAACCTTGCGCACAGGGCAAAGAAGGCGGACTGGAAAATAGCGGCTGATACTGTCAGCTACGAAAAAGTCAAATGGGTAATAGAGACGTTCGAACCCTATAAGTCTCCAGGGCTGGATGGAATCTATCCCATTCTTCTGCAAGCAGGGCTCGAACACTTAGTGCCACACCTCTGCAGAATATACCGTGCTTGCATTGCCTGGGGTTACGTTCCCGAGGCATGGAGAACGGCAAATGTAATTTTCATCCCCAAGCCTGGGAGAAAAACTTACACCGAGGCCAAGGCATTTCGCCCGATAAGCCTTTCATCGTACCTCCTCAAAACGTTGGAGAAACTCATTGATAGGCATATAAGAGATGGGGCGCTCATGAAGAAACCCCTCCATAAACATCAACATGCCTATCAACCAGGAAAATCTTGTGAGACTGCGCTGCACAACCTAATATCAAGTGTCGAAGCAGCCATACATCAGAAAGAGATTGCCCTGAGCGTTTTCATCGATATTGAGGGGGCTTTTGACAACGCCCCCTACATCGCGATGATATCAGCTGCCAGTAAACATGGTATCGATGAAACCACGCGGATGTGGATTCACAACATGTTGAAATATCGGCAAGTCTAAACCAGTTTACACGGCGACTCCATAGGAGCCGCAGTAACACAGGGATGTCCTCAGGGAGGGGTACTCTCGCCTCTCCTATGGAATATGGTAATAGATGAGCTACTGGCATATCTCAATGCTGAGGGATTTTACGCCCAAGGCTATGCAGATGATGTGGTAATACTCATCATAGGAGCCCATCCCACCATATTAGCAGAGCTTATGCAAAGAGCTCTGAATATCGTGCAGCGTTGGTGTATGAGGGTGGGTCTCAAAGTCAACGCTGCAAAGACCGCTATACTACCATTCACCAAACGAAGACAAACAGGGAACTACAACGACCTAAAAATCTTTGGTGAACGGATAAACACAGTCAGCGAGGTAAAGTATCTAGGATTAACCTTGGACGCCAAACTGACATGGAACCAACAATTAAATAAAAACCTACACAAAGCAAAAATGTGCCTAATGCGGTGCAGGAGCATGGTTGGGAAAACCTGGGGACTCAAGCCCCAGATGATGCAATGGCTTTATGTCACAGTTATCAGACCCTTGATATCATACGGGTCTGTAGTCTGGTGGACAAAAACACAGCAGATTACGACAGCGAACAAACTCAACAGTTTGCAGAGGCTGGCCTGCCTGTGTATCAGTGGGGCGATGAGAAGCACACCCACTGCAGCAATGGAAGTCATACTGGGACTAATACCCCTAGACATACACATCAAAATGGAGGCTAACTGTAGCGCCTCAAGGATGATCACCAATGGGGAATGGACACAACACCCCGTAAAAATTGGACACACAAGAGCCACGGATCTAATCAACGATGAGCTCTTGGATATGCAATCCGATCGTATGAGAGCAACATACGATTTCACAAAGCCCTTCAAAATTGACTGGAACTTTGATGAATGGACGAACAGTGCACCCCCGTCGTTTGACAAGGGTCTAGTTTGGTACACCGATGGATCAAAAACCGCCAACGGTGTGGGCGCAGGTATATTTGGGGAAAGACCCAGGATGGACATAAGCATTCCTCTGGGGAACTACGCCACAGCATACCAAGCGGAAGTTCATGCCATACAAGCATGCGTACTACAAAATCTTGAAAAGGGCTACCACAACCAAAAGATTTACATCCTGTCGGACAGCCAAGCTGCTCTTAAGGCTCTGAACTCCAATCGGTTTACTTCCAAACTTACACTGGAGTGCCATACCAACCTAAAAGTACTGGCGGCCAGGGGGAACAAGATAGAGCTCTTGTGGGTCCCTGGTCACTCTGGGATATTAGGAAATGAAAAAGCGGATGAACTAGCGAGAGCCGGATCCGCCCAAAATCTCAGGGGCCCCGAACCGGCCTTTGGGATATCAAAACAGGCAACGAAAACAACATTAGATAGATGGTCGAAAAAACAACACCTATCTCGATGGCAAGGGTTACCTGATCAAATACACGCAAGGGCCGTAATTGGAAAACCATCGAGGATACTATCGAATGGGATGCTAGCCCTAACACGGCCCCAGTTGAAACAAGTGATGGGTCTGCTAACAGGCCACTGCCACTTGCGAAAACACCTTCAACGGATGGGTATAAACAACGGATCCATTGAATGTAGACTCTGCGGCGAAGAGGATGAAACCGCCTCACACATAATATACCGCTGCGCAGCACTGTCTCGTAGAAGACAAAATATCTTCGGGAACATACAATGTGGTGACAACCTCCCACATGACAAACTTGGTAGAAGGTTACTGGACCTCATAGAAGGAACAAACATCGTCTAACAAGATCGGAGTACACAATAAGCCGGAAGGCTGCAGTGATAGAAGTTCGGGCCTTTAAACCGACCCCCGCCTTTAACCAACCAACCAACCAACCAACCAACCATGCAAATGCCGAGATTGCTATCTTTGGCGACTTTAACGTCCACAATGTCAACTGGCTTAAATACTCAAATACAGACGATGAGCAAGGCCGCGAGGACGAATCCTTCGCGATCAGTTCTGGTCTAACTCAACTCGTAGAAGAACCAACGCGGATTCCAGACCGAGCTGGAGATTTTGCTAGACTTTTGGATCTTTTCTTAACGTCAAATCCTCCTCTATATACAGTCACCGTACAGCCTCCGTTAGGAGGAACAAACCCGATCACAAACTTATTTCAACTCTAAGCGAACTACCAATTAATTCTGGACAACCTCCTAAACCTCGCAAGATATGGCATTACAGATCGGCCAAGTGGGAAGACCTGAAAGACCATTTTCGCACTTTTCCTTGGATGAGCGTATGCTTCTCTCCTGATGATCCATCCGTCTGTGCTGGGGAGGTCTCCGACGTAATTCTAACGAGCATGGAAGCATTTATCCCCTCCTCCTAAAAACGCCCTTCCAACTGCAAGCCCTGGTTTAGCAAGGATTGTGAGTGTGCTGTAAGATCAAAAAATCTGGCTTACCGACAGTATCGTAAAAACCCTACCACTGAGAATCGTACCATCTTTGTTACCGCTCGAAACCAATGTAAGCTAACAATAGATCAAAGCAAAGAAGCCCATAACGTGAGGATCAAAAACAAACTTCTTGACAGTCCAAACGGATCAAGGTCCTTTTGGTCAGTCGCTAAGGCCGTCAGCCAAAATTTCACCAAATCAACTATTCCACCTCTAACACGTCCCGATGGTACAATAGCATCCACAGCCGGAGACAAAGCAAACTTATTTGCTGAACTATTTTCTTCGCATTCCACTGTAGATTTCCAGGGAAGAACACCACCCGACATTCCTGCAGTTCAATCCGAAATGACCGAAATCGTGTTCCATCAGCGTCCCGTCAAACGAATCCTGAAAGGACTCGACGTCAAAAAAGCTACTGGTCCAGACGAAATTCCTATTATAGTTCTCAAGAGATGCGCCGATGAACTAACACCAGTACTTTGTAGACTTTTCAACTTATCCTACAAAAAAGGAATATTTCCATCTTGCAGGAAGACGGCGCGAGTCCAGCCTATTCCAAAGAAAGGTAAGAGAACCCTGGCTAGCAACTATCGACCAGTCGCATTGCTTTCAGTTATATCAAAAGTAATGGAGAAAGTTATTAACAAACATCTTCTAAAGTACTTGGAAGGCTTCAACATTATCAGCGATCATCAATATGGTTTTCGGAAGTCCAGATCAACTGGAGATCTTCTAGCCTATGTCACCCATATTTGGAACAACGCAATCGAACATCATGGGGAGTCTCGGGCTGTTGCATTGGACATTTCTAAAGCTTTTGGTCGTGTTTGGCATGAGTGGCTTCTAAGTAAACTGCGATCCTATGGTATGCCCAGTCGATTCTGTGCATGGTTGTCTAGCTTTCTTAAGGACCGGTCTCTGCAAGTGACGATTGACGGATTTCTCTCAGACAACTTCACCATCAATGCTCGTGTTCCTCAAGGGTCCATATTGTCTCCCACTCTCTTCTTACTCTACTTTAACGACGTTCTAGTGAAAACGAAAAATCCGATATTTAGTTTTGCTGACGATAGCACACTTATCTCATCTTTCTCATTGAATGCGCAACATCGGCTGCCGACGCACATCTTCGCAGACAGCATGAAGTATCACGCCTCAACAAAGACCTGGAAGAAATTTTGGCTTGGGGTGACAGTAACCAAGTCGAATTTACGCTAAAAACCCAGGCAGCAGTTTCCTCTAAAAAGGTTAACATTACAGAACCGGATACAGTCATGGCCGGATACGCAATCCCACTGGCTTCATTTATTAATTTGTTGGGCGTCAATCTGGGAGGAAATATGTCTTGGCATAACCACGTTGTGGCAATCGCCAAGATAGCTTCTCAGAAGCTTGGGGTACTCTTCCGAACCAGAAAGTTGTACACACCTCAACAACTTTTGACACTATACAAAGCCCAGATTCGACCATCACTAGAGTACTGCTCTCATGTCTGGAGCTCTGCACCGAAACATACTCTTCGGCTACTGGATTCCATCGAAAGGAGGGCTATTCATCTGATCGGAGACCACGAGCTGACGAAGAACCTTGACAGCCTAGAACATCGAAGACAGGTTGGGGATTTGACTCTCTTTTACAGATATTTTCATGGAAGGTGCTCGGCTGACCTTGCCCTCTTAATTCCGCCCAGAGCGACGAATAGCAGAAATACACGACGAACCACTGCCGCCCATCCATATGTGGTTAAGCTTAGTACTCCTCGAACTTAATTATTTAAGAATTCTTTCATCTGGAGGACTTCATCCTTGTGGAACGACCTTCTCGAGGTCGTTTTTCCCAACGAATATAACCTCCGACGATTCAAAACCAACGTGAATCGCTTTTTACGCACACGCACACTCCCAGAGTGTCCTAAAGGACTTTTCCTATAGTGCTTGTGTTTGATCATCCATTTCGCAGAGATAAGCACGTAATATTTGATGAAAATATTTAGAAGGGATCCTAACCAAACAAAATCTGACAGCAAAATTCATTCAGCAGAACTACAAATTGATACTCATCGTGACGGTACCAATTAAAAATCGCTTATAAATAAACTTGGGTACTTCCGAGTTCCGAGAAGGTGTGCAGATGGATTTCCAGTTATCTTTTTGAGCAATCTCAAATAGTTGTACGGGATAAGTTCGCAATTGATTATATTAAAATTTGGAGTTACGCACGGAAGTAACAATGGTTCTAAATTATTCATATATTCTGAAAACCTTTCTGATGAGTTGCGGTTTTGCTCAGGCCATGTCTATGCTCATGATATTCTTCTGCTTGACATCGCCCCAGAGAGTGCCAGCTGATGGACGTTGCAGGAGATTAACGGAGACTTACTTAATGGATAACTACTTAATCCTAACAAAAAATAATAGGTGCTAATGTGGGTAGAAATGGATATGTAGTGCCATCTGTCGAGCATGCCAGGAACCTTGGTATAAGATTTGATATATTAATTTTAAACTTCATGTAAAAGGAAAATTATCTCTAGTATATTTTGTATATTTTAAACTAAAAAGCTTGCATTCATTTAAATACATTTTGCCTGAGCGGCTGAAACTTATGCTAGTCGAATCACCTATTCTTCCCCAATTAGATTATTGCAATGTGATGTACTTTCAATACCTAGCTAACTCTTGAGTTTCAGAATAAAATTCAGCTCGCTCAGATTGCATGTACACGTTTAATATATTGTATTAATAAATTTCATGTTAGTCCTGGTTACATTCAAACCCGTCTCCGCAAATATAAATTTCGTCGTACCTCTAGGAGTATATGGTGGCTAGACAGGATATGCACAATCTGAATCTTAGAAGTGTTGTTAGATTTAATGTCCCACAGCATAAAACATCTAAGTTAGGGATTCATTTATAAGAGAACGAAAAACGCTAACAGCAATGTAAATCTCCATCAGCAATTTAATAATCACTCTCTCCGTGACGACACTGCGCGCTCTAAACGAAACTGGAACGGTTAGATATCTTACCTGTTATTATTTGTACTATGTGCGATGGGTTCGTGTCCCACAGCCGGCAAACCCATTTGAGCGCAATGGATAGTGTTAACCCACGTTAAACCGTGAAGTGCGTTCCATCGGGAATAACCCTGCCAGCGAACGAAGAGGAAACAATTAAACAAAAATTATATAGAATCACAGAAAACAGATTCGAGCATAAGATGATTTTATTTCAGCAATGATAAGCGATCAGTTCACAACAAGCGATGTCTACGCAATTTAATTTGAGTCTTTAGTATCTACTGGTCAATGTTTGTGTCAGGTTTAAATTTTTGTATTGTAGTCATTTGCGGCATTTTATATACTTACGTGGTTTTTGAGACCCTGCGCCAAACCACACCATCACACATCCGCAACGATATGAACTGGTTAATCTCTTAACAGGGTAACAAATTGAATCATGGACGTGATAATTAACAATTACATATGTTCCCGTAACCAATATAGAGACAGGACAACATTAAAACAGCTGTTCTCGATGTGAAAGAAAAGAAAAGATTTGTGTTGTCATTGGTGGGTGATTGCTTAATTCAATTCTAAAACAATTTGCATTTTAAGAAAAGAAAAGATTTGTGTTGTCATTGGTGGGTGATTGCTTAATTCAATTCTAAAACAATTTGCATTTTAATAACTATTAAGTTAGTCGGGTGGCGAAATAGTTATAATTTTTTTTTAGTTATCTAATATATTTTAGGTATTCAATACTGAAATCTAACTTATTGGTCATGGACTTAGCAGCTACTCCAGGAGCTGAGGGGCCTCCAGAAGAAGCAATTAAAGTAGTTGGTTGTGCTCACTACAAAAGAAAGTCTAAATTTGTGGTATGTTTTACTGCTTAATTCTTCGGGAACTGGTCATATGATCTTGTGTAAACATTAGTTACCTTTGTTACAGTTATATTTTTAGAAAGAGCTCTGCAAATCTTGTCAATAAACCTGAATGGATTATTTCCCCATCACCTCTACTGTAACAATCTCCAAAAGTCAACATTCAATTACTATAACCAAACCTACAAATTTTTTGTCATTTAATTTACACCTATAGGTTTGCTTATCCTGAGACACACTGTATATAAACCTGTTATTTAATTATATATATAGTATATTCAAGCTTAGAGTTATATAGTGGTATCTATGATGACATAGTTATGATTATTCTTATAATAATAATAATAAATTTTTTATTTCAAATTGTGTACAACAAACAGAAAAGTAATGACGTCAAACAAAAAGAATTATAAATCTGGGTAAAATTCTTTTAGGCTATATAGTGGAGTCGTCATGGCGAAATAAACGGCTCGAAAATCCCTTGACGAAATCGAGTAATTTTTTTTCCCTGATCGATACAGTAGGATCCCCTCGACATTCTAAAATGATTTGTGCAGAGCGATGCATGGGGAGGGAGGGGAGCACGCCCAGTAACTCTAACATGCAACCTCAAATTTTAGTTAGAAAAGTTATTCAATTGTTCCACCAGTGGCGTCGCTGCAAACATGTCCTTTGATATTTTTTACAAAAAAATGGTACGCCATTGATATTTTTCCATATGGATATTTTTTCTCATTGGCCTGTTCAATTCTCCATGAAAACGGTCTTGATTAAAACCACTAAATTCATATTGAAACTCATTATTTTTAACATTGATAAAATAATTAATGATAAGTTTTTTTATAAAAATTGTTGGAGTGGGCAATTCGATGCCTTTTAATTTTTATTTTCGCAAAGGACTCTTTACTTAATTCTATTTCAAATACCAATTTTCATCAAATAAAATTAAAATAGTGAGATGGAATGAGCCCGGTGTCGGTATTGTGGTCGGCATTGTCGAAGGCAAATTGCGAAGAATCGTCACATATTAAGAGAGGCCTGATAGGGGATATAATATAACTGTCATATAACTTGAGAACTTCATCGTAACTGGCACAAAAGCCGTGATGATGCAATATATTTACCAAAGTTTTGGAACCGTGTTTGTGGTAAAGAGATACCGCCATTCCAATTTGGTATCGGGAGAATACATGCTTATGTCTAGCCGCTACCATAATCGTGTGAGATAATGACATCATCAGCCGGGGTTTAGTCTGAAAATGAAAATGCGTGGAACCAATGATGAACAGAATGATGTCTATGTACTGGGAAAACAAATTTAACAATTCAACTCACATTTTGGTGCTCGATATAAATACAATGGAAGAACGGACACATTTTTTTATAATGAAATGAGGTGTCAATGTCAATGTGTTCGCATCGAATTGCCCACTCCAACAATTTTTATAAAAAAATTATCATTAATTATTTTATCAATGTTAAAGATAATGAGTTTCAATATGAATTTAGTGGTTTTAATAAAGAACGGTGCGTCTGACGAGAAAAACTCAAGAGACCGTTTTCATGGAGAATTGAACAGGCCAATCAGAAAAAATATCCACATGGAAAAATATCAGTGGCGTACCATTTTTTTGTAAAAAATATCAAAGGACATGTTTGCAGCGACGTCACTGGTGGAACAATTGAAAATCTTTTCTAACTAAAATTTGGGGATCTATATCCTATTAACACATACCAAAATTAAACATAATATCTAAAGTATTTTCGGAGATGGCCATTTCTTGTATGCCGCGCCCAGCGCGCATTTGGGAAAATAAAAAAAATCCCACCTCATAGCTGATAAAAAAATTAACAAATTGAATCCGGCCTGATCCCCGTAGCTCGGTTAATAAACTACTCATTAGCATTTATGTAAAAAATTTCCCCCTCCCCTAACTCCCCTCCTAATTGCCCCACCAACCCCAGCCTCCGGCCCATCAAAGTACTCGGTATCACCCATTAATTCGAGAAAAAATGATGCCCCAACTCCGCCCCTTCTGGAGATATAATTAATTAAATTTTATTGTATTATTATTCGAGCTTACGCGCTCTGTCAAGCTCTTCAATTTTGCTTTTCACATTTTTACTCGATTTCGTCAAGGGATTTTCGAGTACCGTAACGACTCCACTAATATGGTTCTTAATTTAAACTAAGTCTATGCTTTATATAATTAATATCCGGTCTTCTAGTTCTGTATTCATGTTTAGGTTTCAGGTCAAATACATTTTTATTTCAAAAGAAAAACATCATTTATATAAACAGCCAATATGGTCATTATACCCAAACTTTTAAATACAGATTTGCAGCTCTTCAAATAGTCCATGTTCTTAATGATTCTGATTAATCTCCTTTGAATGGTAAAGATTGACACTTACTTTCCCATCCCGAGAATATGATTCCGAATTTCATTACAGATTCAAAATGTATTTGCGAACGATTCTGATACCAGTTAAGGTTTTCATTCATATAAATACCCAAAAATTTAGCATTTTCCATAAGATTCAACACTTTGTTGGCTTTATTATATTTGACTGAATAGTTTTGAATAAGAGTACATTCGTTTTATGTTTATTCATAACTAATTTATTTGAAGAAAACCATTCGGTGACTAGATTAAAGAATTCTTTAGCTTTGATAATTAATTCTTGCAGATCTTTACTTCCTATATTTAAGTTTCTGTCTTCTGCATATATTACAATATGTTGGTCAGATGAATTTATCAAAGTCATTGATAAATATAATAAAAATAATCGGCCTTATAATACTTCCTTGAGATATTTCTACATTATTTGAAAATATTTTTGATTTAGCAGTTTTTCCTTTTTTTGTTACACTTACTATTTGCCTTCTATCATTTAAATATGATGTAAGCCAAAGTTTTGCCTTTTCTCTTATGCATATCCTTCAAGTTTTTGTATTAGCAAATCCATGTCCAGACAGTCATATGCTTTAGATAGATCAAGGAACATTCCAAGTGCCAATTCGCCATTTTCAAGGTGTTTAAGAATTTTCTTGATGAAGTCAAAAATAGCAGTTTGCGTTGACTTACCTTTTAAAATCCCATGTTGACACTTATACACTTACACTTATATTGAGCTAAGAAATTTACTAATCTGATGCTCATTGCTCATTGGAAATTTTGTCTATTGTTATCAAGTTTCGAATTCCTTTTGTACTTTTGGCGTTATCCATGTTGTTTTCTGATTTTCTATATCTTGTGACCGAGTATTCGTTTTGTATGGTGGTAACTTTCGCATAAGTCTTTATCTTTGTTCCTAGTATTTCCTTTTCTTCTGCGATTATTGACATTGTTTTCATTTGCTTGTCTGTATCAGATTCGCTTAAATTTTTTCTACTTTGCATATTGGTTTTTAGATATAAGTTTTCTTTCTCCAACTTTGTGATTAATAATGTTTACAGATTTATGAATCTTGAAACTACACTCATTTAAACAGAGCTTATCCTCTTTTGACATGCTATTTTCACCGCTGTCTTTTAGATTTTATCCAAAGAAAAAAATAAATTATTTATCACCTTTTCTGTATTTAGATTGTATTCCTGGTCTTCAGTAGTTGTTTTATCCATTTCATTTTGAGGATCGGGATATGTTTCTAATAAGTTTTTGTCACATTGCCTTTTTGGGGTTGTTTCGGGCTCCCGAACTTTCATTTTCATCAATGTTGTCGAAGTTAAATTTTCGTGAGATTTCACTCGATTTTTCAGGTCGTGTGCGGATTGCAGAAGATTTCAGTTAAAATACATTATCATGATCTTCAAACATTTCTTTATAGTATAAATTCATAATTATATATTTTTGAAGAACTAAAATAGAGCTAGATGTTTTTTTAAATGCATTTATAAAAAGACAATTTTGGTTTATATTTAAAAAAGGTACCTAGTAAATAATTAGTTAGACCACTGGATTTAACGTAAAAAACTTTATAATACCGAGTTTTTACTTTATTCAGAAATTATTTACGTGGATCCCCAATCGACAATATTCAATTTCAACTTATACCGGGTGAGTCAACGATTGCTTGGAGTAATTTTACACCTCGAAGATAAGATTTGTTGATAATGAGTTTTTGTGTTAAGGTATGGTTGTACATTTAAAAATATTTTGATTATTCAAAAAGTATGATGATAGAAAGTTATATTTTTTTAAAAAGGGACACCCAGTATTTTATTACATATTTGGGTTTGTATTAGTGTCCTCTATAAATATCTAAAATGTCATTTAATTTACTTGCGTAGTTTAAAAGCAATAAATTTAAGACTAAAAAAAGTTTTGCAGTGCACTAAAGAACAATCAAAAAAACATTCTAAAATATTTTTTTCAATAACAGGATTGGGTGAGCTTTATAACAAGGGGGTTTAAAGATACTATGAATCTTATACTGTTTATCTGTTTTATAGAGGGTGTTCATAAAAAGAGAACAAACCAAAACAAAAACAGGATTGTGTGAGCTTTATAACAAGGGGTCTAGAGATATTATGAATCTAATACTGTTTATCTGTTTTATAGAGGGTGTTCATAATAAGGTTCTAAAAAGGACACATTTGAAAATTATTTTTCACAAGATTGTGATTGGAATAAGAAAATGGAACACCCTGTATATATATTATTTGTTTATTGGATGTAGAATTCATAAGCATTTTTTTATGTAACACAAACAAGTTATTTCAGCCGTTTTCGAAATATGTAATTGCAAATTTTATAAATTATGTCGTTTAAATACCATAGGCGCCTTGACTAATAATTGTAAACGTAAATGTTCAAAATACGTTTAATTTTTAACCTACGAATAAGTAAACACCTTCTTGAAAAGACCTTTTTACATCCCTTAACATTTGAGGTGAAATATTAGCACCCCGGTTCATTATTAATAGTTAAGCCTAAAAACCATAGCAGGCTTTCAAATAAAATAGAGATTCATTTGTTTATTATAATTTGATCAGTTCTTTAACAAAAAAATTGTTATTTAGACTGAATAAATTATAATTAGAAATTAAAATGGATTTTATTGGTTGGTTGATATGATCTTTGTACATTGTGGGAGCGAAAAAAATTATTTGTTAGCAAGGAGTCATTTTGCGATACGTCATCCCGAACTACAACTGCTATTAATATAAGGCATTATTACCTTGTAAGTTATCTCCAAACCAGCAATTAATTTATTATCTATAAAACAACCACGTTTTATATTGAATAATTGTTACTATAAATAAGACAAGAGATGCACAACTGAGCTTTATGTAAGCAGTAAATTATCACTATAACTACAATTGGTTTAAAGCAATGCAAGCATAAGCAACAATGGCAAATCAAAGCTGTCATAAAGTGATATAATAACAAACCGAAAGAAATCAAACAGAGGCACCCTCAACCAACTTATATACTATAACACTGATAAAAATGGGTTTCTTGGCCCAATGTCTTTGACGCTCTTGACCAATTTCTTCTGGTTACAAGAGCAACTCTCTTAATGCAAGGTAAAGTGTCTTGCTATAAGTGAACAGTCGCTCTTGAAATATTTTTTAAATTCTCTTGGTTTAGAGTTCTCTTGGGGCAAGTCGAAATATCTTGGGGAAAGACATGTTATAAATAAAATAAAGCAATACCTTAAACCAAGAGCGGAATCTCTTCATGATAAACCTACAAATTAAGGGACGTAAGATGAAAACCCGCTGGGTCTTATAGGAAGAAAACAGTGAATTAAAAACTCTTGGTAGTAAGCCGCAATAAAATATTTCGGTTTCATGGGAAGAGAATTTTCTCTTGACACAATCACTACCGTTCGGCGATGCGTGTGTCAAGGAAGGGGTAAATCATACCACTTTCCGTGTTGCGTCTTCACTTGTCTTTCGCTCTGCCTGTCGTTGGCAACGACCATTAAGTGGCTGTGTTTGTGGTAGTGCAAATTTGAGATTTTTTTATATAATGAGCATTCAAGAATACGAGGTCAACTCTCTATTAAGAAAATTGAAAGTGGAAAGATTAGAGCCTGTCTTTGAAGGTAAGAATAAATAATGTAATTCATTTATAAACATAAAACAAAACTCAACAATGACGTCCTTCTTGAATGACGATTTTAAAATTACCAAACATAGTCGGTGTATATTTAGGAATGGATGTATCGTACAGGTTATAAAATTAAAGGTTTTTAAGACGTTTTCTTTAATTTTGCAAAATGGCTGACTTGGAATCCCAGCGCGTTCTAAACCTGCAAACAGACTAGCCATTGTACACTAGTTCAAATTAAAAGAGTATTCTGTTATGGCAAGCCCCGTAGATCTTCTCATAAGATATTAATGATTTGTAGTAATAGCATAATAAAGTGCTGGAGATCGATAGCTTTTACTATAAAACCCTAAGATTTTAGAGCAAAACAAATTTGTTTTACAAAATATAAAAATAATATAGGCACTGATTAGATTTTAATTTATTTAACCTAACCTAACCTGGAACTGTAACTTTTGGGAAAGTGAGTTCTTGGGCCATAACTAAAAACACCAATTTTTAAGGGACAAACGAGCAACAAAGAATTTATGCATAGCGCATTAGCTTTTTAGGTACATATCTAATAATAATACTCATATTTGGTTTTAGCAAGAAGAAGATGAGCAACCCCTAGCGAAAAGACCCAGAGATGACGAGAGTCACCCTCCGCAATTTTTAACAGTTCCCAACTATTCCTTAGCCCAAATGTTACCAGTGTCAGTGAAGATTTTTTTTAAAGTTAGTGATATAATAAAAGAAACAGTTATATTTGGTGTTTATTAGAATATAAATAAACAACAAAAAAAAATTCGGATTTTTTTTGCCTATCATCACTCATCTCAATATATCGTAACTCCACAATTAAAATATTATTGGAAACCCACTACCTAGCAGCGCCCTCGCGCCCCTCAATAATTTTAGTTTTATATGAGTCGTTATATATGAACTTTTAAAATAATCTTGCTACTAGTTATTACTATTTTTAACACAACATACAAATCGACGAGAAGCAAAAATGATTTTTTTTAGTAATAGAAATAAGAAATAAATGTATGTTCCTAAATAGTTAATCAATTTCCAAATTTCACTGTTTCCCAATTCATTTTTGCTTCTCGTCGTTTTGTACTTATTGTGTTAAAAATAGTAATAACAGTAGCAAGATTATTTTGAAAGTTCATATATAACGACTCCTATGAAACTAAAATTATCGAGGGGCGCGAGGGCACTGCTAGGTAGCGGGCTTCCAATAATTATGTTCTTGATGGAAGACCGCTGAAGCTTGTGCCAAGCGCATTTTCAATTGAATCAATGTAAAAAAGGAGACAGAAAATACTTAAGGCTTTAGTTCAACAGCTTAGGAATTGAGCCAAGATAATAAAATGTTGAATACGCAACTACAAATCGGTTCTCAAGAAACCTGCTCTTAAACGAAAAACGTCGAGCTTTTGGTTCAAGAGCACTTTTAATTGACTCAATATAAAAAGTAACAGAAACAGAATATTCGGGGTTTGGAACCAAAACCGAAAATTCATTATTCGAGAACATTTTTTTGATTGATTTTGATTCAGGAACTTTTTCTCTTGGAGCAAGTGCTTTATGTTTGACCTAAATTCCAAAGAACTTGAGACAACAGATTATCGATATTGTGCTAATAGAATCTCGTATGTTGCCTGCATGGCGTCATTACTTAACTCCTTAAGACATTGTCCTAAATGCCATCGCTGTTGGCTAAAAAAATACTGCCTTTGGATAGAAAGAAAAGAAAGAACTTACAACAAAAGAATTAAAGTTTTCTGGCAAAAGACGGCGCATTTGGACCTATTGAAAAGCGCGCGGCTTTTAAGTGAATGTTATAGTCTTTTGGTTTAAAGTATCCTTTTTTTCAGTGAAGGAATGCAAATTATAAAGTGATTCTTTTTTTCGGTCTTCATAGCCAAAGTTTAAAACAAATGATAAAATTTTGGCCAGTAAAATACAGTTTCTACATTTATGCTTGTATAACTTCACATTGGAGACATTTCTTATATCAGTTGGTATGGTATTAAACACCTTAGGGGCAAGGTAGTTTATGCTCCTTAAGTTTAAATGTCTGTTACTATTTGGAATTGTCAGATGTTTATTGGTTTTATTTCTGGTTTCATACAGATGGTTTACATAGTTTCTTATTTTGGTCTTTTTATGTACATACATATGTGCATATATCCAAAATATATAGAGAACGAATATTTAGAATATCTTCAGAGTATAAAGGTTGAGTAGAGCTTATTTTTTCTAAACATTATTTTTAATATATAGTTCTGAACAACCAACATTTAATTTTTTTAAAGCATTTTGATATAAGCCACCCCTATATATGACACGATCATACCGTAGCGGAGACTCTATGAGCGCCTTGTTAACATTGATTAGGAGGTTTTTTGTCAAAATGTCTCTTAGAATGTAAAAGTTATGTACTAATTTTCTAATGTTATTTGTAAGCCCAAATACATGCTGTTCCCATTTAAGGTGAGGCACCTCGGAGATCCTATCATCAAAATTATCTATTTCAATTCTGTTAAAGTTGGGTCGATTGGCCGAAGTAAGGGAAATCTCAACATATTTAGTTTTACCTACATTTAGGGTTAACTTGAATGAATCAAGCCAATTTTTTATTTTGCCTATGCCTAGTTTAGCCGACTGTTCAACATCAAACCAGGTATCTCCATAGAACAACACCGCAGTATCGTCGGCATAGTGTCGCCGAAATAACGATATCTTTCCGCTTTTGTTATCGTTGGAAGCACGGTTGTCTCGCCCGCGGCGCGTTGTTCATCGGTCGTTATCGTGGGTCCCTCGTAAACCCATTTTTCCACTTGCTTATTTATCGCCAGGTCGCTGCTTTTTTCGCTACTTTTTTCCCATTGGAATAAGTCCCTCGTTGTACGGGTTTCTTCAAAGTTTAAACTTTGTATTCAAAAATACGAGTGTTCGTGAAGACTGTACTGGACTTTTTCCCAGCGAACGATCTCGCGGAGATTGGTCTCTCAAAGCAACCAGAATTCAACTGGCGTACTCGATTTTTTTACATATAGTTTTCGTCATTCCATCTAATCTCGTGCCGACGAAGCGTTTTGATAACGGACAGCGGGAACCACACACAGCTGATTACGTTGTAGAAATATAAAAAACCTCTGATTTTGCATGTTGAAAGATTATATTATAACCTTGTTAAATAAATCGTGCTATAAAAATAATCCTTTTTTGGTAACATATAGGAAAATATGTTGAATTATTAAAAAATAATCTAACGTAAAAATCCTCCTTATTTTCTTAATTTGAAAAAAAAAAACATTTTTACAACACCCCCAAACTCGAACGTTGGTTTTTTAACAGTAATTTTCTCGGGCAAACGCATAGGTTTTACTACTTGTTCTGTTGCCGCGGAAGGGTTTTCCATTTCCGTAATGATCCGCTCCACACGATTAATCGTGTTTTTTCGGACTTGTCGGATGCAATCCATTCCCTACGGTATCAACTTCGTCTACCTTCAACAGTTGGCGAGTAAGCATTTCCTCTAGGAATTTACTCTGTCGCTCATCCTGGACCTTGGCTAACGCTGTAACCTGTCAATTTCTTTGTTAATCTCACTCAGCGTATTTAAGCTTTTATGCCCATCAGCAGGCATTTCTTGCTCCTGCAAGAGTGAGATCACAGTTTGAATGTTTTCAGGCTCCAGCTCCAAGTGGCGTTCGGGTTCGCCAAACTCATATTCCGAGTCTGATTCTTCTGAACTATCTTCATATTCGACTTCTTGTTCGAAACTAACTTCATTGCCGGTCTTAACGGGCCGCAAATCGTCCATGTGTACGTTAACTCGGTTGTCGTTCAGTAGAATCTCATAAGTCGTATCTCCCGTGACCTCGACGACCTCGTGAGGCCCTGTCCATGCGGGCGCGAAGGCTCTTGGGACCTGTCGTCGCACATTCACCTGATCGCCCACCCGGAATTGTACCGTCGGAGGTATCTCGCGGTGATATTCCTTACGCTGAAATTCTAGTTGTCGCTCGTACACATATTGACGTGTTTGGCGCCGTTGTTGATTGTGGAGTACTCTTCGTGATTGTGCCCATTTAGTCTTCCATTTGCCAGGGCAGGGGAGTTCATACCCCAACACAATTAACGCGGGAGTTTCACCTGTGGCACGGTTCTTCCGACTTCTTAGAACTTGTAAGACCTTTTGTAGGCATTGCTCCCATAATGCTTCTCGTTTGTTATATAATAACACCCGTAAAATCTTTTTAAGTTCTTGTACTCGCCGCTCCACTGGGTTAGCTTGCTGATGATAAATACTGGAAAAACGCTGTTCAATTCCTTTTCTTCTGCAGAAGGCGTCCATTCGGTTGCTGGAGAAAACCTTACCATTATCCGTTACGAGTATGCGGGGATTGCCGTAACGGCCGATTACCTCTTGCTCCACAAACTCTATTACGTCCCGGGTCTTCACCTCCGGGTACGATTTGGCTTCCACCCACTTAGAAAAAACGTCTTCCGCTAAAAGGATATATCTATTTTTGGTGCCCAACGCCTCTGGGTATGGGCCTAAAACGTCGATACTGACCATTTCAAAGGGGTTTTTTGGACTACGCGCGTGCATAGGGGCCTTCGGTTGTCTTACTTTGCTGGGTCTTGCAGACTGAGCACACAATACATTTCGCAACGTAGGTACGCACGCTTCGGTGCATACACCCCCAGAAATAATGTTCAGCGATTTTTCTTATTGTTTCCTCTTCTCCTGGATGACTGGCTTCTGAAGTATCGTGGTACATGAAAATGACTTGGTCTACAAGTTGCCTGGGTACCACCAACTTATCACCATGTGGATTTTTTCGCCATAATAAATCGTGGCTAGAGACGAACTCATCCAATACTTTCTTTTCTTGAGCGTTATTTGGCTCCCGGCTGTCTAAGGAACGAAGGATTGCTGTAAGCTTCCGAATAGTATGTTCCCGGTTTTGCGTTCTAGCAATTTTTTCATATAGTTCGCCTATATTTTCCGCCAGGAATATATTTTGGGATAAGTCCTTGTCCTTCAACAGTGCTGATTCGGGTGGTACCAAACGCTCATTATCAGGATTAGCGTCGTATGGTGTGTCTTCCGGATTTTGGCTCAGAAAGTCCGGTAACTGGTTTACTTTGCCGGCCACATGTTCTAAAGTGAAATTAAATTCTTGCAGTAATAATGCCCAGCGGGTCGGGAATCCTTGAACTTAGCCAGCTAAGTCAGGGACTTACTGTCAGTTCTCACAATAAAGGGCTTATCCTCAAGGTAGGCCCTATATGTTTTAACTGCCCAAACTAGGGCCAGACATTCCTGTTCATTGACGTGGTATTTCCTTTCCGTATCATTAAACTTGGCGCTCGCGAAAGAAACTACCCTTTTTCACCTTCGGCGCCTTCCTGATATAAAACCGCTGACATTCCAATCTGTGAAGCGTCGGTTTGTAAAATAAACTGGCATTGAAAATCCGGTCTACACAGCTCCTTCGTGCGCTCGATGGCCTTTTTGGTTGCCGCGAAGGCTTCCCTCTGAACATTTCCCCATTTGAATTTACCCTGTGATATTCGAAGGGCATCGGTGAGGGGAGCCGTCAGGGCCGCTAAATTTGGTATAAATTCGCGCACCCAATTGCATATCCCTAGGAAAGCCTGTAAATTCTTCTTTGTTCGTGGTTCTTGGAACTCGCGAATTTGAATAAGATGTTTTTCCTGAGGCTTCACGACGTCCTGGCTTACTCTGAATCCAAGATAATCTATTTCCTGCCGGAATAGTTGGCTCTTGTCAGCACTAACTTTAAGGTTATGCATCGCCAACCGTTCCAGTACAATTCGTAAATGTTTATAATGAGTTTCCTCATCTTCTGAATAAATTACAATATCGTCTAAATAGACCTGCGCGAATTCTTGAATTAATCCGGCCAAAACTTCGGTCGCCATCAGTTTCTGAAACGTAGACGGTGCGTTTTTTAATCCAAAAGGCATAACAGTAAATTGATACGTAGCGCCATCGGGAGTTGAAAAAGCTGTGTATTGTTTACTATCTTCTTCAAGAGGTATTTGCCAATAGCCGCTCTTAAGATCCAATACCGAGAAATATTTAGCTTGTTCTAGACTTTTGAGCGCCCCCTGTATCAAGGGCAAAGTACTACTCTCGTCTGTCGTTATGCTATTAACTTCATGGTAATCCACGCAAAAGCGGGGTTCTTTACCATCCCTATTGACTAATACGGGAGGGGAAGAATAAGCCGACTGCGCAGGTTCAATGACCCCAGCTTCTAACATTTCCTGGATTTGATTATAAAGTATCCGTTTCCCATCCGGATGCATAGGGTAACACCGCTTATTTACAACATTATTATTTTTCAAAATAATTTTGTGTTTTGTCGTCCTCGTAGTAAGGCTGTGTCAAACCAATTTCAAAAACCTCAGAAAACTCCACTAAAAGTGCTTCGAGTTTTTCTGGCTTTGCCATATCAACTTTTGGTAGTTCAACTTTTGTGGATAAATTTTTTTTAGTTAATTTCCAAAATATGGTCTGTCTCTCCTGACTTCCTAGATATATACAATTTCTGGAATAGTCAATTATCGATCGTTCCTGTTTTAGGAACGGACTACCCAGTATAATTTCAGTCGTCACGCCTGTCACTACATCGTAAGATATTTTATATACAGCGTTGCCTATTTTCGTGTCCAGCACAATAGTGCCTATTACATTTGCAAAACTTTGTTTTGTTGCAAGGCCCAATCTCTTCTGTACCGGAATCCACTGTCTATTTTTTATTAAATCTTCACTAATTATATTTAAATCCGCCCCTGTATCAATCAAAACTTCCTTACACTCACCCTGTATATTGATTTTTATCGTAGGTCGCAACTGCGAAGTATCGCGCACCATTGGGCATATGTAATCTAAGGGGCCGTCACTACTTAGAGAGCAACGGCCCATGTTTAGTTTTTTACCTCCGTCTCCTCAGCGACATGGGTGATGGCACGCAATTGGCCCTCACGTCCCTGATTACGTCTCTCATTTTTATCCGCGATGAGTGTATCTCTTGAATGAACATAATTAGGTTCAATGGCTCTTTTAGGGCACTCCTGATCCCAATGATTCCCCCTGCAGTATCTGCATGGGCGCAAAGGTTTTTTGGGGCCTTGTTCCATATTTCGGGGCGGCTGTTTAATTTCAGTTTATTTCAAATTTTCTTCTTGCAACTTCAGCGTTTTTGACGGTTGTTATTTCGTTGTTGCTCGGCCTGCGACGATGAGGACACCGTTTGAAAGTCACTCTCTATCTGGGACGATAGTAAAGCTAATTCCTCGATGTCAGAAATTTGCATACCTCTCAGGTATGGTCTTATCGCTGGCAGCAATTGGGGAATAATTAGTCTTACGCATTCAAAGTCGCTTCCGTCTGGTTCCACGCGGTTAAACAGAGCCCTTTTCTTAAGAATGAAGGCCTCTACGGGTTCACGCAAAGTTTGCTTCCGAATGTACAGGTCCGCTTTCAGCTCTGCTAAGAGCGCTGAATTATTGAAACGCCTATTTATGCGTCCTGCGAATTCTTCGTAAGTTAGTGTGTAGCATCGTAGGGTATTGAACCAAACTTTTGCGGGGCCGTAGAGACACTCACTAGCTAACCTAAGTTTGTCTCTATCATCATTGATTTTGTTTTGAATAAAATGTGTTTGTGATTCATGAAGAAACTCGATTGGGTCTTCATGCACGTCGCCTCCGAAGGTGGCGCGAAGCGGAGTCGCCCGCGGCATTGTTAGCCCCCCCCAGGGTCTCTGCTATTTTAGCGAGATTTTGGGCTATTAAATTTTGATTCTGCATCATTTGATGATTTAGATCAAACGTATTTATTTCTTGCGTTGACTTTATCGCATTTGACTCTTTATTTAGATGGGTTACGGGGGCGGCGCTCTTTAGGGTCCGCAGATTTCACTTTCTGCCCAAGCCTCCCAGAGTAGCAAGGGGCCTCCGCATCATTGACTTTAGTCCCCACCAGGGATGCCATGTCGCCGAAATAACGATATCTTTCCGCTTTTGTTATCGTTGGAAGCGCGGTTGTCTCGCCTGCGGCGCGTTGTTCATCAGTCGTTATCGTGGGTCCCTCGTAAACCCATTTTTCCCCTTGCTTATTTATCGCCAGGTCGCTGCTTTTTTCGCTACTTTTGTCCCATTGGAATTCTAGGCCCGAAGGCGGCGATTCCCCACCAAGATGTTTATTTAGAGCCAACGTTAAGCGTTGACGTGCAGCGGACCTAGTAATAGAGTCAGTATAATGCGCCTCCAGGTACTGGTCGACACTACCGGTTAGGTCGACAGTCCTGCAGAGGTCATGAGAGTCAATGCTAGAATTGGTAGGTGCGCTCTTGACGTTTTCCGCCATTTTTCGAGTTTTCGATTTTTGTTTCGTCAGGGATGCCAGCCGACAGGGGGTCTGTCGGTCTTAGTGGGCCCACCACCTTTCCCCGCTAACAGGAAGTCGTCAGCAGTCCACCAATTAAGATGAAGATGAGGGCAAGAATTTTGTCTTAGAATTTAAAAGGATTGATTTTACTGTTACAAGTATAGTTGTTGGAACGTAGGACGAAGCCTAACTATTGTTCGAACTATACTTTTAAGTTTATTGGCACGGGCACGTCCAATTGAATATAACAAGGCAAGTTTGTTATATTGAACACGAAGGGCTTTTTGCTTATTTAATTATAAGTCTTTTGTCTTGAGGGTTATTTATGGGTTAGTCTTACGTATGTCGAGTCTCACGACCGGGGCGATTTTGGATTAATTAATTTTATTTTCTTTACAATAAAAAAATTAACCTAAGCTAGCAATGGTCCTCTACTAAGAGGGAATTAACCAACCTAACTGTCTTCTAAGGCCCTACACGCGAATCCTAGCTTTGCCTTAAATATATCAACTTAAGATTTTTTAAGAACCCTTACTTCACGCCTAATAACCGTTACTTATTATTCCTAGCGCAAGGCGTCTATAAAGGAATAAATCGGTAAAAACGAATATTTTTTATTAAGTTATTTCGGGCGCTAATGTCTATAACGAAATACTTATTCATTAACGCAATATTTCTCTCAACCTGCGGTTTTTTGAGAAACTTATGAGTGTCGCAAATTTAAGAAGTTTTTTCGATTTTTTACGCCACGCCGGCCGACGATGCCCTCAGTGCAGGGACAACGATGCCTTAATGACCGAACAGAAATGACTATTCCGTTTGTCTCTCTACCTTAGCTTCCACCTTATAAAAGGACGCTATTTTAACGAACGCTTAAGAGACAAACTAGTCCTACTCCGACCGAATTTATTTACTTCTTTGCTTCAAAGATGTCTTCTTTTTTGGCCTTTTCACTTGACAAATATTAGCGATATTTGCCAAGGCGGGCGACTCAACATTATTGCCCTAGGGGTTGTCGACGCAATGGAAGGACGCCCCAGTGGGTAATATTATCAAGCCTGTACAGCGCCTTTTAGATTAATCCGCCGGTATATAGGTGATACCTTGCAAAGAAAAATCTATCAAGCCCGCACTGAAATCGCGGGTGGACGCGAACTGGGGTTGCGCACCAGTCTGCTTTTCCAACGGTGGACGCTGAATTAGAAAGTTTATACTCCGCGTTAAAAAACACAGGGTGTTAGATCCCTCGTTGTACGGGTTTCTTCAAAGTTTAAACTCTGTATTCAAAAATACGAGTGTTCGTGAAGACTGTACTGGACTTTTTCCCAGCGAACGATCTCGCGGAGATTGGTCTCTCAAAGCAACCAGAATTCAACTGCCGTACTCGATTTTTTTACATATAGTTTTCGTCATTCCATCTAATCTCGTGCCGACGAAGCGTTTTGATAACGGACAGCGGAAACCACACACAGCTGTTTACGTTGCAGAAATATAAAAAGCCTCTGATTTTGCATGTTGAAAGATTATATTATATCCTTGTTAAATAAATCGTGCTATAAAAATAATCCTTTTTTGGTAACATATAGGAAAATATGTTGAATTATTAAAAAATAATCTAACGTAAAAATCCTCCTGATTTTCTTAATTTGAAAAAAAAAACATTTTTACAACAATAGGAAACCACAGAGCCATTTTCCACATCGATGTTGGTTAAATAATTAATATGTTATGAATAAAATAGGGCCCAACACAGTGCCCTGTGGGACACCCATCTTAACGACCAAGGGTTCACTAGTTATATCACCAATTTTCAATACGTGAGTTCTCTCGTGGAGATAGCTTCTGAAGACTTCCATCGCTGTGCCCCACACCCCATAGTCGTTCAAGACCGATAGACATTTATTTCCCACATTGAGATGATCAGTGATTTGTTTGTTACTCATACACGGCATCTGTGGTACTTACTCGATTTGTAAACCCGAACTGATTTTTTGATAGAATATTGTTACTTTTCTTTGAAAATCAATCAGAATAATGATTTTGTCGTTTTTGGAACCTTATTATGAACACCCTCTATAAAATGGATAAACCCTATTAGATTCATAGTATTCTAGACCCCTTGTTATAAAGCTCACCCAATCCTTCCGTTGAAAAAATAATTTAAGAATGTCTTTTTGATTTCCCTTTCCTCCATTACTTTTTAATTTTTGCTCTTAAACTAGCCAAGAGAATTAAATAACATTTTAAATATTTATAGAGGACACTAATACGAACCGAAATATGCAATAAAATACTGTGTTCCATTTAAATAATACAGGGTTATTCACGTTATTCGAGACGACATATTATAGCTAAGCTATTTGTTTTGGATAAAAACAAATATTCAGGGTGGATAGAGGCCTGTTTGAGGTACATTTTAAAATTATTTTCATAATGTACAGGTTGTCCCAAAAACACGAAACGTATCAAAGTTGCATTTTTTTAAATGGAATGCCCAGTATATTATTTCATTTTCGGTTCCTACGATCAAAATAAATATTACTTGATTAATATTAAATTGATTATAATTAGCCTGCTTTGTGAATATTTAAATTTTTCATGAAAATGCGAGTAATTAGCTATGGGAGAGGTTAATACTTTTTGATAGACAATTAAATTCTACATCTGCTAGTGACATAAAATACAGGGTGTTATATTTAAATTAAGCAAGTTATTACCATTTCAAACTTGTAATTATTTAGTAGTACTTTTTGGACACCGTGTATAAGTTAGTGAATTTTTCATAACTGATACACAAAACTTAATCAGTGAGTAGAGTCCACTGAAAAATTGGGTTTAAAAAACAAAATACATGTTGAGAATTTAATCATTAAAATTGTTACTACATTTTGACAAAATATAAAATATTTCACAAACCGTAAGGTTTAAGTACGGTAAACCTTAATAAAAGTAATATTTATTTTGATCGTAGGAACCGAAAATGAAAAAATATACTGGGCATTCCATTTAAAAAAATACAACTTTGATACGTTTCGTGTTTTTGGGACAACCTGTACATTATGAAAATAATTTTAAAATGTACCTCAAATAGGCCCCTATCCACCCTGAATATTTGTTTTTATCCAAAACAAATAGCTTAGCTATAATATGTCGTCTCGAATAACGTGAATAACCCTGTATAACTTTCTACCACCCTACTTTTTGAACGTGCCCTGTATAATTCAAAATATTTTTCAAATGTGTAGACTTTACAAACATACCTCAACACAAAAGCTCATTATTGACAAATCTTATCCATAAAATTACTCCGCGCAATCGTTGACTCAGCCCGTACATCGAGATCACGGTTATTTATATACTATATATTATTTTTATCAGTGTTATGTTGACAAAAACAAATCCCTCTATCTTCGCTAATACGGGATATACCAACATCAGAAGCTAGACACCTTATCTACACATAGATTCTCATAGTATACGCTCTTTTACGTTTGTGTTGTCCATTTAGATTGTATTCAAATAAGTCTTCTACTATTTTAGACTCCGTGTTGCCAAAAAGTATATACTTGCCGATTCTGTCATGACGAAAAGGAAGACCACACTGTAAATAGAAAAGAAGTAACAGAGCTAATATGTACATTATGTGATACGAGGCAGCCTGTTCAGGCTGAATGCCGGAACTGTGGAGTCCGGTTTGGAAAAGTAAGAATTTTAATGTTCTTCTAACTTCTAATAACACTATGAAATATCACACTATATAATCCAAGAAACTCAACTATAATGAAAATTTATACAATCATTGTGCACCAGACAGATACGAATGTAACATATCTCATCACCAGCTCCTACCTCACTTATGGTTGCAGCATCGAAGCTCCTTAGTTTGGATTCCAGAAAGAATTTAAACAATTATTAACTAACCAGACAACTTTGTATGCATTGCATTTAATTGGAAAATCAAAAATAAGATTTAAATATAGAACTGGTTGACTCATTCTTACAGTAACTTATATGGTAAACCGCCAACTATCACTTTAGGACTGTTTTAAATTAAAAAAAAAATATGTATAAATGTTATTAAGGTATGTAAAAACCGTTATCCAAATTTCTTATTGTACAGGGCGTTAAAAAAAATGGACTATGAGTGTCATAGCTGTCGCTGCTGTGAGTAATTCACAGCACTTTCTTGGATAGTAATTTGAGGGTCTTACCTGGTATATATAAATTTTTTTAAAAATTACGCTATTATACCTGGTGGTTCAATAATTATGTGTAAAAAACTTGATTCCATTGGAGCTCTTTGGGAGCCCATATCTCCGAAGAGTAGGCATATACGAGAAAAGTTTATATGAACTTGTAGTACTCTTTTCACTTGTTTTCATCATATCCGGGAGATTTCCCACATTTTCCCGGACACACTGTATAAAGTACCATAGAATGTTTAGTCATCCACACAAAGCAATTATTTCACAGTTAGTACTAATGCCTTTAATCAATTTTTACTTTAACCTTTCAGTATGTTTGTTTAGAATGCAACCTATTTGATGATGAGGAAAAGATGCAGTTTCATTGTCAAGGCTGTGGAATATGTAGGATAGGTGGAGCAGAAAGATTTTTTCACTGCAAAAAATGTAACATGTGTTTGCCTGTTCAGTTAAAATATGGTCACCAGGTAAGAAATGCATAAGGATTCATTTTCGTTTCGTACGCTCGCGTTTCGTACACGTCAAAAATTTACCTGAAATTTTCTTGTTTGGTACAGCGAATTAATTAATCCATTTTTGGTTTCTCGTTTCGTATACCGACCATTCTGGTTATCGGGTAGCTGTTGCATAGGTAGGTAGGTAATTTTATAACTAAATAAAATATTTATGAATTTAAAACACTTCGTTTCCTATCACTTTTTTATATTATATTAATTCTATTAACAAGATTGCATTCGTACGTTTTGATATCTTTTGTTATGATGTTGACATTAAAGTAATCTACCTAATCAAGTTTTACAATTTATACAGGGTGTAACAAATTCGTTCTTCACCATTATGATTTCGGGAACGGCAAGAGATACGAAGTCGGTTAAATTGGGGCAAAGTTGTGCAATTATGGGCCCAATAATATGCCGCAAAAAAATTAAAAATAAATACAGCAGCTTCTAAAATATTTGAAAAACGTAAGATTTTGTGTTTTTATTTTTTCCTGACTTTATTTGAAGAGATGTCCAAAAATAAATTTATCTTTCTCGTTGCTACTTTTTATTCTCCCCAAAATAGCTTCATCAGATCTTTGATGCGTCGTTTCGTCTTTGATTCACCATCATCAACTTAATTTTTTAAATACGGCCCTGGATTTTTTGCTTAAATTATGAAAGATAAACTAAATCTACGTTCAGCGGTATATAACACTTACTGATTTTCCGACGTTTTGTTCCTTAAATTGACCATCTTCATTAAAATATCCCTAGTATATTTTTTCTTCTTTCTTTTTAAGAAAGGTATTGAGTCGAATTAAGCCGAATTTTTGAAACAAAAGTAAATTATAGCAACGTATTGGGGGGTCTTTCAATGAAGATGGTCAATTTAAGGAACAAAACGTCGAAAGACCAGTAAGTGTTGAATACCGCTGAACGTAGATTGAGTTCCTCTTTCCTAATTTAAACAAAAAAATCCATAAGTATGTAGTTTTTACAATAATAATTTTTTTATAGTGTGTTGAAAACGTATCCCGTGCCAACTGTCCTGTATGTCTCGAAGACATTCACACTTCCCGAATTCCTTGCCACATACCGATGTGCGGTCACTTACTGCACCGTACTTGTTTCGAGCAACTCTTACAAGCCGGCCATTATGCGTGTCCTATTTGCCAGACTTCTTTAATGGACATGTCTCAATTGTGGAAATATCTGGATCAACAAGTTGCCAATACACCTATGCCCCAAGAATATAAGGATCATGTTGTTTATATATTGTGCAAAGATTGTCACAAGGTAAGTTTTTATCAAAAATATTTTTATTTGATTCAGATCAACATTCTTGTGTTAACAGTGCGACCACTACCTTCCATTAGTGAAGATTTGCCTGGGACTGTTAATTTACGCTTTATAATTTAAATTTAATTAAAACTAAAACAAGAGTACAGAGTGTCCATTTTTCTGTGGGTTTACGGGCTGGGCTATTTCCGTTATTAGTAAATATACGTCATGGCCTACTCTAAAAAATATTTTTTAAAGATCGTAAATTTCGGACATAATATTAAGACTAAAAATAAAGTATTATATATTTCTGAGAAACTTAAAAATTTAATTACATTATAAAAAAATATACAGGGTGGCCAATTAGTGCGACAAAGCTCAATATCTCTTTTACCGCTAGGGATAGCGGAAAACTTTTTTCACGGAAGTTATTAAGCGTTAAGAGGTGCATCTTCTAAAATTATTTTCTACCATACAGGGTGCTCCAAAAGGGCGGTGTGATAAAAATTTCATATTTTTTAAATAGGACACGATGTATATTTTTACATATTTGAATTCACCGTAAAATTATGTACATAGCACAGTAATTATTTGAACACATTTTTGCAACGTTGCCAAATAGATTGGAAAATTCCTAAAATTTGTGCAAAAACATGCTTCAATGTGTAATATTTCTTAACTTATAATAATTTTAAAATATTTTTATGTCGGAAAGAGGAATGTTGGCAAAAGTCCCCTATGATAACACATATCAATATTTTTGTACAGGGCATTTTCTATTTATATGCCAACATTACGAACTTGAAATCTGAGTTTTGTAAGATTTTTAAATGGAACACCCTGTATATTATTACTTTATCTTGTAGATATTTTAATCCTCTCTAATTTTTATTAAAGTCTTTCTATGCCTATCTCTACCAATCTTGGTGGTATTTCAATTTTTATTTAAACTCGAGCAAAAAAAAATTGGTTATATTTTACCATTGTCCCTTTTCTAGTCACCTATGACAAAATAAAAACAAAATGTTGTAATTTTAAATCAAACGTCAGTTCGGTGGTAATTGGGTGACAATTAAAGTGAGTTGGTGTACTGTTTGTTAAAAAATTATTAAAAATGAATTTCTCAAAATGTCGAAATGGTGGATATGGTTTTTGTACTAGGGGCTAGCGACAAAAATTGCTTATTAGCGACCAGGATTTATCGAGAAAGATATCCTAACCGAAGGCAACCTAATAGAAAGGTATTTGAAAAGGTAATGGAGCGTTTTCAAACAACAATAAGTATAGCCTATAAGAAAGTTGAAAGAACAAAACATGTTTGAACCGAAGAAAATCAATTAAATGTTCTTATAACAGTCACTGAAGATCCACATATTGGTCAACGAAGTATTTCCAATCAACTGGATATTAGACGATCATCGATTCAAAATATACTGAAAGCAAACAAAATGCATCCTTATCATGTCCAGTTAATGCAAGAACTAAATGAAGAAGACTTTCAAAGGAGAATCCATTTTTGTGAATGGGCGCACACAAAAATGAGACGTGGATGGGCAGCAGTGGATTGGCAGAGGAGCACCTATACCATGGCCGGCTAGATCACCAGATTTAACGAAAATGGATTTCAGTATATGGGGATTTGTAAAAGATCAGGTATATAAAATACCCCCTGCTACGAGAGATGATATGAAAATTCGTATGAGGAACTGCTTTCAAAGTATTACTCGGCAAATGTGTAGAAACATGACTCATTCTTTTAAAAAACGTATTGAATTATGTATTCAAGTTAATGGGGGTCACTTTGAACAAATAATTAGGTAATAAATTTCTTTAGAAATTGTCCACAAGCTTGAATCGCTAAAATATTTTTATATAAATATTTTTTTTTTAAATAAGAACATTTTGTTTTTATTTTGTCATTGGTGACTAGAAAAAGGACAATGGTAATATACATCCAATTTTTTTGCTCCAGTTTAAATAAAAATTGAAATATCACCAAGATTGGTAAAGATAGGAATAGAAAGACCTTAATAAAAATTAGAGAGGATTAAAATATCTACAAGATACAGTAATAATATACAGGATGTTCCATTTAAAAAACTTACGAAATTCAGGTTTCAAGTTCGTAATGTTGGCATATCCATAGAAAATACCCTGTACAAAAATATTGATATGTGTTATCATAGGGGACTTCGGTCAACATTCCTCTTTCCGATATAAAAATATTTTATTTAAAATTACTATAAGTTAAGAAATATTACACATTTCATTGAACCATGTTTTTGCACAAATTTTATGAATTTTCCAATCTATTTGGCAACATTGCAAAAATGTGTACAAATAATTACAGTGCTATGTACAGAATTTTACGGTGAATTCAAATATGTAAAAAATATGAAATTTTAATCATACCGCTCTTTTGGAGCACCTTGTATGGTCGAAAATAATTTTAGAAGCTGCACCTCTTAATGCTTAATAACTTTCGTGAAAAAAAGTTTTCCGCTATCCCTAGCGGTAAAAGAGATATGGAGCTTTGTCGCACTAATTGGCCACCCTGTATAGACTTGAAGACTATTGAACTTAGAAAAAATTTGAGTACGTTACTGGATTCTACGTAAAAAAAAACACAAAGAGATATGTTACCGAATTATGGGGGGTGTCCCAATATTCTCAAAAACATCCCGTATATTAAAAACGAGGAGGCTTAGAAAACGTCTAATTGGGGGGCATTTTTTGTTTCATAAAAAAGTAGCATAGTGCTGCGAAAACCGTATCCTTCTATCTTTACTAGTAACGGAGATACCTCGTAAAACCACCGAAAAATGGTCATTCTGTACAGGGTAAGTCAACCATAGCACAAAGTTCATTTTCTCCTTTACGTTAAGAATTAGATAAAAATTCTAAATAAAAAAAGTTGTAGAGATCATTCCGGTGCATATTCTAAAATTATATTGAAGTATATAAGGTGACAGACGTGTACAGACGTGGCGAATATAACTTAAGTTTTTTTAAACAATATTTATATCGATTTAGGATTATGCATAAAATTCCGAATATTTTTTATATAATGTTATATATCTAAATCTTATAGTTTTCCCAATATTTTAGTTTTTTCAGAAAAATTCCAGTTGTCAGCGTTGGATTTAATTGTGAATACCTACACGACCTTTGTAAATTATAGATTCATATTTGGTATGGAGATTACATGGAGCTGAGGGCAAATGAATTATGGAAACAAATTTACCTCAGTTTTTACATGGTGTTCAAAATAAGTTTTCGAATTTCAGTAATTTTAAACTAAAAAAATCTCGTTTATTAAAAATTGCACACCCTGTATATTTAATTTTTCTTTGATTGAATATGTTAAATTAAAATATGTCGAAAAGATTAAAAATAAGCATATGATATACTAAACAAAAGTTAAAGATAATTACATATTCTAGCAGAGAAAAATAAAATATACAGGATTTAAAAAAACCTAAAATTTTTAGTTTAATTTAATGAAAATTTATTTTGAAAACTGTAAAAACTGAGGATATTTGTTTCCATAATTTATTTGCCTTAGCTCCATGTAATTTCCATACCAAATATGAATCTATAATTTACGAAGGTAGTGTAGGTATTCAGAATTAACTCCAACGCTGAAAACTGGAAATATGAAAAAATTAAAATATTCGGAAAACTATAAAATTTAGATATATAATAATATTCAGAATCTCATGTATAATCCAAAAATTAATATAAATAAATGGTGTTCTATTTAAAAAAAACCTAAGTTATATTCACCACATGTTTATGTCCACCCTGTATACTCCAATATAATTTTAGAATGTGCACCTGAATGATCTCTACAACTTTTGTATTTCGAATTTTTATCTAATTCTAAACGTAAAGAAGAAAATGAACTTTAATCTATCGTTGACTCACCCTGTACAGTTTGTAACTTTTCCTAATTTATTACTAAAAAATGTTTATTTTTTCTGCTGCGAGAAGTTCACCTTAACAATGTCATAAGTTTTACTTCTTATCTATTTTCCACTGAAGATGAGGGTATACAGGGTACACCAAGTAAAGTGGCCTATTAGAAGTATCTCGAGAACTAAATGACATTTTATTTTGAAAATGTGGCTGTGGCTATAAGAGATGGTTTTCTACGTTTATAAAATATTTTGGATGGTGCGGTGTTGCCGGATCATATTTAAATGATTTACCCTATATGTTATTTTTTCTTTGGAATCTATCTAGGTAAAAATCTAGAATAGTTTTCTGTATAATATCATATACCTATCTTTAAGAGTTTTTGAATTATAAATAATCTTGTGATTTTCTAACGCCGTATCGGGATCTGAAAAGAAAATCACATCTTTTTAGCGGTTACAGCTAGAATGCTGAAATTTGACAATAGTTTCATAAGACCATCGAAATTTTATAATTTTGAACAGTATTTAATTAGTTTTATACAGGGCGTATACATAACAATATTTCTGAGGGAGATGAATTATTGCAAATGTAATAATCTTTCTCTTTGGTATTACTAATCGTCTCGGAGCTTCATTTAAAATAATAAAAAGATGTTCTCGTTCAAACTCTTTCTTTAATAATAATCCATGTTTAATTTACAATACATCCAAATCTAAGTATTCCGAGCATTCACCTTTGATGTTACAATATTCCTATTTAATCAGTCCACTAAGCATAACACGGATGAAATCGTTAATTGACAAAATTAACTATTTCATCCTCACCTAGTATCCGTTCGGAATCAGACTAGTATCTGTTCGGAATCAGACTACTAGTGGTTATACTTAGTGGTTATACTTATATTACACCTCCTACGGAAAATAAAAAAATAATAAAAAAAAATGTTTGATATGCTATTTTTCAAAATACATTTTTGTCCTATTTTTATGTACTTCAACTAATCTATTTCCTATCTTAATTAAAACATTTGGAGCCTTATCCTCTACTACTGGGTAAGGACCGTTATAAATAGTATCTTTTTTATTTCCAGCATCATTTTTTACCAAAATCTTTTCCCCAGGTTTATAAATAATAAATTTTGTTTTTTTGTCAAAACAGACTTTTCTCTTTGGACTTTACTAAATTATCTCTAGCATCTGTGTGAACGCTATTATTGTACGAAAAACTCCAAAATGGAAGCCAAGTGCTCCAAGTTTCTGGATTTTTGGTTGTTTGTATCCGTAAATAAGCATTTAAATGTTTGTGCGTGTTTTCAAGTGAGCCTAATGTTTCATGATGATACGCTGTTGAAAACAATTGTTTTATTTTTAAAATTTTGCATGTATCCTTTAAAGTTGAACACAAAAATTCTGACCCTCTATCTGAAATTATACATTTTGGTATACCATATCGCAATATAAAATTATTTACAAAACTTGATGCTATAGTTGTTGACTCCTTATTTGGCAAGGGATAACACTCAACAAACTTAGAAAGCTCACACTGTAAAGTAAGTATGTAGCGATTTCCTTGTTCATCTTGTTCTATAGGCCCTACCAAATCTAAATATATATTTTGGAATGCTGAAGATGCAGTCGTAGTGATGGACATAGGTTGTACATTAGGCCTAGAATGCTTATACCTCTGACAGGCATCACAACGTTTGACAATCTCGTCAACATTCGAATGTAAGTTTGACCAAAAATAATATTTCTTAATATTGTTATACATCCGGTTTATTCCAGCATGACCGCCGGTGGGCAGGATGTGAAAATCATTAAGAATAATTCTTTGACGTTCTAAATCAGTTACTTTTTCTACATCTTTAACAATAGAAATTTTAAAATATTTATTCGACATGTCTTTTATTTCATTATGCATAATACTAGTTATTAATCGCGCGTTTTCTTTATTTTTTAAAATAATTAATTCCGGAATATTGTATTTAATACAAATTGAATCCAGGTCTCTCAACGAAGTAGCTAGTATGTGCGCCGATCGAGTATCCTGTTTCATAAAAATTATTTTTTGATTTTCGACGAAAAGAAAATCTCCTAAATAAAAATCAAATTTATTTTCTTTTATTAACTTTTCAAAATCTATTTTAGAAAGTAAACTAAGTTCATATGAGTTTTTTGGTCGTTTTAACAATTCAACAATGCCAGGGTGATCAATCCTGTCACTCAGTGAGTCATTAAAACTTACCTTATTTTCTATTTGCTCTTTAAGGACCTTGCTTTGTTGCCTAGTTATAGCAAATAATGTTTCTTCAACTGTTTTAGAAATATTTTTTAATTCATCGGAAGAAACTGGTATTCGTGATAATGCGTCTGCAGTCACATTATCCTTACCTTTTATGTACCTTATGTCAAAATCGTATTCTTCTATAAGTAATCTAAACTTCGTTAATCTACTTGAAGGGTTTGTCATACCAAATAAATAAACTAAAGGCTTATGATCAGTATAAATTATAAATTTTTTCCCGTATAGATAACACGAAAAATGTTTAATACCAAAAACAATAGCTAAAAGTTCCTTTTCAATTGTAGAATATCGTCTTTCCGCTGTATTTAAAGCTCTACTTGCATAAGCTATTGGCCTATCATCAAAATTTGATATTTGATCATACACTGTCACGTGCAGCATCAGTTTTTAAAATAAAAGTGTTTTCAGGTGAAAAATTTGGATATTGAAGGACGGGAGGGTTAACTAGTGCTGTTTTTAAAGTTTCAAAAGCATTTTGACATTCCGAAGTCCAATGAAATTGAACATTTTTCCGTGATAAAAAGTTTAGTGGAGCTGCTATCTCGGAAAATTTTTTAATATATTTCCTGTAGTAATTAGCGAATGCAACGAACCTTTTTACTTCATTTGCATCCTTTGGAGCAGGATAATCCTGAACCGCTTTAATTTTTTCAGGATCTGGTGAAACTCCCTTGCTTGATACAACATGTCCTAAATATAAAAGTTCCTTTTTTAGAAATTCACATTTGTTAGGGTTTAATTTTAAATTTACTTCCCGTAATCTTTGAAAAACTTTAACCAAATTTTTATTGTGATTTAGTAAATTATTTCCAAAGACAATGAGATCATCCAAATAAACAAAACAATTTTCATAATTAAGGCCTGACATTGCAATTGTCATGGCACGCGAAAAAAAATTTGGACTTATCTTTAGCCCCATAGGAAGGCGAGTCATTTGAAATTGTCCCTTGCTACCTACTGTAAAGGCTGTTATAGGTCTGCTAGACTTGTCCAGTTCTATTTGATAGTAACTTTGTGATAAATCTAAATGAGAAAAATAAGTTGCGCCTCCTAACGAATCTAAAATTTCATTGATACATGGTAAAGGTCATCTATCGTCTGAAATAACCCTCGAATTCAGAAGCCTATAATCTAGTACTACCCTAAACTTTCTATTACCATTATTATCAACTCTCTTTGGAACAATTAAAAGTGGAGAAGACCATTCAGATCTAGCTTCTTCTATTATTCCGTCTTGTAGCATTTTATCAATCTGATTGTTTATTTCTTCCTTTTGAGAATGAGGTAATCGATATTGTTTGACGTAAACTGGTGATACATTGTGTTTTAAGTGAATTTTTTGTTTATAAATGTTAGTTGTTGTTAAAGGATCATTTTCTAAAAGAAAAATATCAGAATACTTTGCGCATATTTTCTGTATAGAAAATGTCTCTTTATCGTTCATATGTGTGAATTCTAATAAATTTAGTAATTTTTCTACCCTATTAACTGAATTGTTGTCAGTAACGTTGAAATGACCGAATTCGTAATTTTCGAATAATTCGATTTTTGGTTGAAAATTTTTTAAACTAACATCCTGATCACGTTCATTAAGAAACTTTATAGGTATCATATTTGAGGTAGGTCGGACTACCGCTCCGGCAGTGAAAATACCTTCACCTACTTCGTCAGCTAAAATAACACAATCTTTATCTGTTTGTACATGAAAATATTTAATTATTTCGCTGCGTTTAGGAATAAACGTAAATAATTCGCTTTTAGAATGCAAAGGTGTCGTTATTTTATTATTGTTAAAATTAAATGAAAAATAGAACTTCTCGTAGTTTATCGTTGCTAAATATTTGTAGCAAAAATCCGATCCTATTACACCGTGACAACTATCGTCAAAACTGTCAATCAGCAAAAATTTATGAATTATATTAAAATTGTTTACTTTTAAATTTAAGTTTGCTGAACCTTGTGAAACTATTGACCCAGATATTCCATTAATTGTTATATTATCTGAAAACTTTATTTTTTCTAACTTACTTACATAATTTTTGAAAATTACGCTTACAGATGCACCTGTATCTATTAATAGATTAATATAATTTTCTTTATACTTTACGCTAATAAAATTTAAACCAGTCGAATTTAATAAAATTTGTGGATTAGAAGCCTCGAAAAAACATTATATTTAGGTGTGATTCAGTATAAGTATTCAGTATTAAGTATTCAGTATTTTGTGGAATCCTCAGAGTCATCCATCACCGGAATTAACCCCGCTGCGGTCTTCAATTCGAATTTTTCAGACATTTTACCTTCCGTTTCACTATCTGAAGAATTAGAATCAAGCTCTATCGCAGATGGTAACTTTAACAATTGGATTTCTGTACGCCTTTCTTGTAAACTTTTGTCTAGATGCTCTAGATAACTATTTATATCGTTTACATATAATTTAGCCTTATCTACCAATTCTCCTATATACGACTTACTCTTAAATTTATCCCTAATTTCACTAAATTGTAATTTAAATTTTTCTAATTTCTTAACATAATATTCTAGTACCTTAAAACTATTTCTTCGCTCTTGATTATCTTTTCCAACATTTCTATTAAATACTCTTAATTCTTCCAATAAATACCTAAATTCATCTACTTCTTTCGGCATTTTTTAATTACTTAACCATAATACCATATATACCATAATTATTTTTTTTAGATTTTGTCAGTACTGCTGCTAGCACAGCTCTTCTCATTTTCCTCTCACATGCTTGTTTGCATATTCTGTATCCAATCCATAATAAAGTTATAGCCAAGCAAACCATAATCTCTAATAATAATCTCTTCTTTGCTTTCCTTATTACCCATTTTCGTATGGAACCATTACCATATTCTGTACTATAGTATTTTCCTTAGATTAGGCCGTTGGCAGGATCGCCATGTAATAATCTTTCTCTTTGGTATTACTAATCGTCTCGGAGCTTCATTTAAAATAATAAAAAGATGTTCTCGTTCAAACTCTTTCTTTAATAATAATAATCCATGTTTAATTTACAATACATCCAAATCTAAGTATTCCGAGCATTCACCTTTGATGTTACAATATTCCTATTTAATCAGTCCACTAAGCATAACACGGATGAAATCGTTAATTGACAAAATTAACTATTTCATCCTCACCTAGTATCCGTTCGGAATCAGACTAGTATCTGTTTGGAATCAGACTACTAGTGGTTATACTTAGTGGTTATACTTATATTACACAAAGATCCTTTTTTTATATGGGACACCCTGTATTGGCCGAGGAGGTCCATGGAAATAACTTCAAGGTCTCAGGATCTTACCGCCTAGATTTTTATCTATGGGGTAGGATTAAAAAATAGTATACGAGACACCCGTCACAACAAGGGAAGATTTAGAAAATCGAGCAAGAACAGCTCAGAGGTCTCTAGAAGGGGAAGAAATGAAAACGGTGACAAATGAACATGTTATCACCACCTTTCTTCTATGAATCCATTCCACAGCCAACTACCAAAAAATATATTTTTATAAGATAATTTTTAAAGTCCGAAAATATTGAAGATAGGTATAGGAACACTTAATATCATTAGATAGAAAATTCGATCCTCCATTAGCAAAACATATCAAATTTAAATTTAATCTCATTTAAAAAAAGAAGATTTTTGCAATAATTCATCTCCCTTAGAAATATTGTTATGGACACGCCCTGTATAAAACTAATTAAATGCTGTTCAAAATTATAAAATTTCTGTGGTCTTGTGAAACTATTGTCAAAATTTCAGCATTCCAGCTGTAACCGCTAAAAAAATATGATTTTCTTTTCAGGTCCCGATACGGCGTTAAAAAATCACAAGATTATTTATAATTTAAAACCTGTTAAAGATAGGTATATGGTATTATACAGAAAACTATTCTAGATTTTTACCTAGATTTAAAAAAAAATATAACATATAGGGTAAATCATTTAAAATTTCGAAGTTGCTACCACTTTCGGTATGATTCGGCATTACCGCACCATCCAAAATATTTTATAAACGTATAACCACAGTCAAATTTTCAAAATAAAATCTCATTTAGTTCTCGAGATACTTCTAATAGGCCACTTTACTTGGTGTACTCTGCATATCTTCGAAACCTGTATGGAAATTAAAATTTAAATATTGTTTCCGGTATTGTTTCATTAAACTAGTGGAGCAGACTTTCTTCACCTCTTCATAATTTCACTCCACTGAGAGATGGACTACTTCAAAATAATTAAATACTAAAATGTTTTTTTTTAATAGGAATGTACAGTGCAGTTTCATGTGGTTGGTTTCAAATGCTGCCATTGCGGTTCATATAACACATGCCGTATTAAAGGTCCGGTCGATCCTAGAGGTAATACACACATAAAATTAATTAAACTTAGAGGGTAGTTTACTCACTTCCAAGTATGAAATTTGTAGATAAAAATTAACAAAATAAATCTTCAGAATTAGTATTTGTCGGAGAATACATGTAGAAATTGGTCAATTTGTTTGGCCCATGAATAAATAGCAACATGCCAATTTATATACAGAGCGTGTCACTGATGTGTCTGGCTTCAATAGCGCCTAAACTAATAAATATAGACAAGTTCCACGCAAAAGTTAAAGGGTCTATTAAATGCATAACCTAAAAATATTTATAAAAAGTGGCACTTAAATTAAAGCATATTTAAAATCGCTGAGTTGTCCAAGTTCTAACGAACGCTTTGTATAAGAGATTTAAAAATAGTAGCATAGACCGATATTACGTACTTTAGGGTAGCCACAATGTAAATTGTATTTGTTCAGGTTGTATCAACAGGTTGCTATATTTCTTAAATCGTACCCTTAAAAATTAATAAAATTTCAGAAAAAATTAATTACTTGACAACGCTGCATTTCAAAATTAAATACGTCTGTAAAGCTTGTTTTACTAAATCAAATTCTGGAAAAATATACCCACTTCTTAGGGCTGTTGTAAAATATTTTTGGGTTATGCATCTTAGTAAACCCTTTACCTTTTATATTGACCTTTTTTTCTATCTTGAATAGTTTAGGCGCTATCGAAGCCAGACACCTTACTAACACACCTTGTATAATATATAAAATATCTATTTTTTAATTAAGTATAATATTTTCTAATATTTTGGGTAGATACTAAAGTTCTATTAATTGTGATTGTGGTAAAAAAACCGTACCACTCTTTAATTGAATTTTACACTTGTGCAAATACAAAAACTTTTTTTAATTTAAAAAAAAGTGCTGCAACAAGTTCCCGTGAAAATTAAAAATATCCCATGTCTATTGCTTTCGTGGATAAATGAATTTGTATGTATTTTATATTCAACTGAAATAGTTTTAAGAGATTTAACATACCTTAGCCTAGATGTATTATAACATTTCTCACATTCATCCATATTACCAGGGTTTTATCATTTCTCCATTGAAAAATAATCAACAAAATTTGTGTATTTAATCCCCACCAATAAATAGAACCAGTTTACCCTATCATTTATTATTTCGATGAATTTATATAAATACTATATGTTTAAAAGCAGGAGATATTTAAAACATAAACAAAACAACGTATGTTTGTTTTCATTTCATTAAATTACAAATATTTGTAATTTTATAAATTAGTATTAAGCACTGTGTACTGAAAGAGCTGTTATGGTTTAATCCTAAAATAAAGTGAAAATCTAAAACATACGTTGTTTTGTTTATGTTGTTTTTTATCAAGTAAATACCTCATCAATATAATTTTAGAATATTTAATTAAGAAATTATTGAAAAAATCTTATATTCCGTGTATCTGAATAATGAACGAACCAGGACTGACGATATCTCTTAGCAAAGGACCCCGCAGAATCCTTATGGAAAATGGGTTACGGTCAAATTGGCCAAAACTTTCCTCACTGATAGGATTCGGTGAGTAGATAAAAAGTGTCCATGGGCGCCCAGCGTATAAAACTCCCTGTCGAGAGATTTCTTCGTCCGAAACTAGGTTCTTTTTCGCTGCCTAGTGTCCTGCAATAGTGTGTCGGGCTTCCATAGTTCCTATACGACTTAACTTAGGAATTATATTATCATACTGTATTATAGGGTAGATTTCACGACAATATTTTTAAATATACAGGGTGGCCCAAAAAGTGTGGTAACATAATTTTTTAATGAAACATCCAGTATTTGATTACATAATTAGTTTCGTATTAGTGTCCTTTATAATTGCCTAAAGTTTGGTTTCAGGTGGTTATGTAGTAATAAGTAAGTAAGTAAGTAAGAGTAACAAATTAAAAACTACAAAAAACCGTTTTTTAGTATTAGAAAAAAGAAAGTAGGAGTCTTAGAAATAAGGAAACTGTAGTGAATATGTGGGAGATTCAATTTCTTTAAAGTTGCTCAAGAGTACTTTTATTTTTCATTTTAGATACAATTTTCATTTGTAGAGGTTGTTTAGAATTAAAAGTTATGTCCGTCACGGCCTCCATTCAAATTTTTTTTAAAATACTTATTTTCTTGTCTTAAGCCGTATGCTAGTATTTCATCTGAAATGTTGCGGAATGTAAATAGATCATTTGAAGAGCGTATTAACTTGTGTTCAGATCAACATGGTAGGCATTTTGAACGTTTACTGTAGTTTATAATTATTAATCTAATCGCTTATGCCTAATTTTCATAATAAAAACTGTATTTAAACAACATAACTTATGGCAATTATTTCGAGAACGGCTGGAAATAACTTATATGCTTCCATTACAAAAAAAAAATGCTTATGAATTCTTCATCCAATAGCTAAATAATATGCAGGGTGTTCCATTTGAAAATCTGGAGAAAAATTATTTTGAAATATGTCTTGTTTGAATCCTAATTATAAACACCCTGCATAAAATAGATAAACGCTATTATAATCACAGTATCGTTAGACCTCTTGTCTTAAATTCCACCCAATGCCTTGGTTAAAAAAGTTATTTTAGTTAGTTTTTTTTAATTTTTTTCCAATTCCAAAAAGTTTTTTTTAGTTTTTAATTTATTACTCTTTACCTATATAACCAACTGAAATAAAACTTAGGCAATTATAAATATATTTAAAAATATTTTCCTGTAATACACCCTATAATACAGTATAAATCGGCATATGAATGAAATTCCTAAGTTAATTCGTATAGGAGCTATGGAAGCCTGACACACTATTGCAGGACACTAGGCAGCGAAAAAGAACCTAGTTTCGGACGAAGATATCTCGACAGGGAGTTTTTTACGCTAGGCGCCCATGGACACTTTATCTACTCACCGAATGCTATCAGTGAGGAAAGTTTTGGCCAATTTGACCGGGACCAATTTTCCATAAGGATTCTGCGGGGTCCTTTGTTCAAATTCATACTATGTATTGGAGGTGTTACGGAACAGCTTTTTATTGTACCTAGCCGGACCCGTACCTGTTCCAAACACAAACCTGTTCCAAATACCTCTTCCAGGTCCAAACTAATCCACGTCAAAATTAAACGCCGGTGCTATTACGGCACCAATGAGCGACGAATCGGAATAGCCGGAGAGCGGGAATAGGTTAATGGGTACAAGGGCGCATTCGTCTTCGGTCGGGTCCTCGTCCGTTTTCGTCAATCGTGTCGGTATAAATCGGCAACATAACATTGTTTATATTTATGATTTATTGTTTTACATTGTATTATTTTAATAATTTTGTCTTGATACCATGATAAGACAAACGCACCAGCGTAGTGTGGATTTTTTTTCTGTCTCAGACGGAAAATGCAAAAACATTAATGTGTCAAATTTAAAAAACGTATTATGAGTTGTAGGATGGCTTCAAAATTCATAAATAAAATCAGATTGTCGCGAGCAAATGCAAAACACGTATTACTATTTATTTCTCAAAAAATCTTCTATCTTCCTTTTTCACCCAAAACATTTGTCACTAGAAAAAAAGATACTAACTCCGTTGCTAACTTATATTTGGCGCGAAATTCAAATATTTGTATGTATAGTATGTCAAATGTATTTCTATGCTGTCAACTTTCAACTGCCGCTACCATAACATATCGATTCAAGCAAAAACCTATTGCCGTTCCATTTTCTATCTCGCACGATGTACCTGTGCCGTACCCGCACCCGGCAACTTGATGACTAAATAGTACGTGAAACTAGAACCGGGTCAACGAACCTGGAATAGCTATCTGGTAATAGGTACCAGGTACGCGGATTAGGTAGGTGAAACCTATTCCAAAAGAACAGGTCCAGTTCCATTGTAATACCTCTATTCTGTATCACTGTTTCGTAGTGGGTCGATATAGCGAAAGCGATAACTCAAGATGTATCTCTTTGCAAGCGGCGTAGTTGTATCTCTTTTTACCTTCAGCTAAATACACGCTTTGTCTTTTTTATGATACGATTAATATAAACACAAAAGACCCAAACTATCTACTATTGCATTGGCCATTGCATAGATGCATCTGCTCACTACTTGCTGACTTGTCGATAACAATAATTGAATTGCCTGTGGCAAAGAACCTGAAAGCAGTTAGAATTTTTGCCTCCCTGGATATTCTAGTTGACCTTATTTCTCCCTGCAAGTACTCCAATAAATTATGAAAAAGAAATACCAGTAGGTCCTTATTGAGACGTCTGTCGTGTACTGAAAAGGGATCACTTTCGTCTCTCATAACCCGTTTTTGAATCTGATATTCGTATACAGGGGTTTCTTAATAATATGCTAATATTTAAGTAGGTTATTCTTTGGTCCATTTTCAGAAAAAAACTTCTACGAGCATATGTCCTTTTGAGATACAAAACAAAATCTGCTTCTTACCTAGTAGATCATATTTAATCTTTGTTAATACCTAATTTCATAACATAGTGCATATGAATTTCATTGTTTTATACGAAAACTGTACGTTAAACGACAAAAATCAAGAGATTACATTTGGTCAGCAAGGAATGAGAATTTAAAAATAATTTTTAATTAAAAAAGAAATGGCGTACCATTCTTTTCTTCAAAAATAGCGAGGGCAATTCCTGCACAAACACTACTGGTCGGAATAAAAAAACATATTATACATCATAAGATGCCTCTTGATGAATAGATAGTGTGTACCAAATACCACATAAATATCTAGAGCAGTATCACAGATATTAATAAAAAATGAGAATTTTTCAAAATCTTTATCTCAAAAGTTAAGACGTTTAGGACATATGTTCAGTTTTTTTCTGAAAATGGATCGAAGAATAACCCCTTTAAATATTATCATGTTATTAAGGATGTGTTGATCGTTTTCAAAATTGTGAAAAAATGAAAAACCTGCGTGCAGGAACATAATTATAAAAAATTTTTTTTTACTTTATATTCTAAAAACAAGTTAAACTATTATGTGTTATTAATGTCATGTTATTTCTCTTTTTTGACAAATGTCAAATTTGCCGGGACAATACCAAAATCTCTATCCGAATGAAGAACACGAGGTTCTACATGTACCGGGTTGCCCACTAAGAGAGGACGCCGGCTGTATCTCGGAAACCGTTAATCGCACAGATTAGGGAAAAAAATATTTTTAAGCAAAATGGCCAAGAGAAATTGCTGGAAATAATTTTTAAGTGGCCAGGTGGTTGGCTTTTACAGGCCGTAAAAGTAATTACAAATTAGAAAAACGAAGTCTCTCCGTAATTTCTCTAGTTAAGGCATATTTCTATTGAAACCGCCGGAACATTATGCAGGTTTATTCGTGAAAGTTTTTCTCTAGCTCACTAAATAAAGTAGTGGGGGAGCGAACACATTTTTTTTTTAATGTTGATATCTTCGGTTTGTTCGGGTTTGGGTTAATAACTTAACCGAATTTAGTCTCATTGTAAATTCGGTTTTTGTTCTATTATTTGTATTATAAGTTTTTACAGTGGAAGGTAGGTGGCACTAGTTACAATGCCAACATATTTTGCGTGTTTTCTTAAAAATTTCAAATTAAATGGTATATTTGTTTTGACATGGTTAAATATAGTGTCAAAAACAAAATAATTCAGTGAAACCAGTTGATATCTTATTTCTAGCCGAACATATTGACATAATTACACAAATTTAAACAAAATATTTAGGATGTTAATAAGTTGGTACCCAATATCATCAAAGTTAAACTAACCTGAACTAACGGAACTTTAAAACTTCAAAAATAGTAAAATTATTTCAGTTTATTTGCCATTTTTCTACTAAAAAATCACGCAAATCGTGAAATTTCCGTCCGAAAGAAAGGAGGAGAATTCATTCTATATAAAATGAAATCAGATTTGGATAAACTTATTGTGAAATTAACGTTTGTTTCGTAGGGTTAGCAAGACCTGACAACGAAAATGCTGTAGGAGAAGGAAGTAATGCCGGAAATAACAATAATAATGACAATAATCAGCCACAACATGAAGGAGAGCCACCTCAACCGCCGAATGAAAATCCAAATGAGTAACATTTGGTAACCCTTTCTTTAGTTACATTTCTTTTTTGTTCTTTGGTTATTTTTGTACTTTTTATGGTTTTTAAACCTTTTGAGACTCTTATTAAATTTTAGGGTATTAGGTTTTAGTGTTTAGTTCAAATAATTTTATTACTTTCGTGTACAAACTAATAGAAGACCCCCTACCTAGTGATTATTTCTAATTAATTGTAAATAAACTTCATTTCTTCATAATTTAATTCTAACAAGCTATGCATCAAAGATTGGGACCGCAAATGTTTGAAGGGAAAGAGGTAATACAAGAAGCAAATCGATACAAGTACAGGTCGACAAGTTTATCTGTAGCTACGAAAGGAATGCGGGTAAAAAAGTTTCTGGACTTAACAATAGTGTTACATTAAATTTTAATTTAATAATCTCTTACCGAGAAAGAGCTAAATTTAATTTACGCATTTAAAATAAATTGTAATAGGTATATACGAAACCAATATTCTATTATAGTTTCAATGATTAAAACCTTTTTTTCAAACTATTAATTTTGATATTTAAATGCAAAATAATATATTTTTTTGATTAAAGTACTTTTAATCTAAAAATATGGCAACATAGTCCGTTGTCAATGGTTACAGGTAGCTAGCACTAATTTTATTGGTTATATTCCAGAGAGCTGATAGCGCATGCGTCTCGTGAGACACTCGATGGGCCATCGGGCTTGATCGGCGATGTCCGATATTTGATGGATGTACCCACCCAGTTGCGTAGTGATAGGAAGGGCAATAATTATTGTATTGTGTTAAATTGTGTTTTATAAATACGTGTTCATTGTGTCGTGTTTTAGGGTGTTATTTTAAAATTTTGAACTTTGTGATAATAATTTAGTATATTCTTGTAAAAACCAACACAGTCAGATCCGTGAAGTGATTGCAAATGTTTATAGGGTAGGTGAAGAAGAATCATAAATCAATATATTTAAATTGCCACCTAAGAATTTACATCTTAAAATGCAATTACTGAAGAATTTCCTATTTTTATTACATTATTTAAAATAATAATAGCACGCCCATGATTATCCACTTGTCGATCTGTATGTGTATAAAATGAGGTAAAATCGATGTATTATTGTATTTATCCTTCTTATCCAGTAGAGGGTGGCCTCGAAATTGTACTATAATATGAGTTTACATCTATAAACAAGCCAAAAATTAAAAAGAACAATAAGATTTTACTTTTAGATGTTAGAAAATTTGCTAAAATTTCCAATACCGCATCAAGTAATCAACCGGTGGATCACGACACATTCCAAAGCATACTCCAAAATATACCAAATACATACGGGTCGATACGTAATTGCAACATCGGCTTCAAGGGTTACACCATTCACATAAAATTCCTTATTACACCACTTTTATCTTTATACAATATAGAAGTTAATTTTCCTTCAAGTTTTTTTAAACTTCTGTTTTGACTTTCTCAAAATATATTGAAATTTAAATGGTACATTTATTTTCAAAATTCGATTATTATTTATGCAGCTACGTTATTTTTACTCTATAATAGAGTATATCAATATGCGTTTGGTTATACACGAAAAATAGGCCATATTAGACTGTAGTTTAAAACTGGCCGTGATATGTATATTCTGACCCTAATTATATGTATAAGAGTGCTAAAATAATATTATTATTCTCACCTGTATGCGATTGTAACTGTGCGATTTCATATGTGTAGTACATACTCTAGCAGTAGTACATATTTTAGCAAATATATTCATACAGGGTTTCCCAGATAAGAATGCACTCTGTTGACCATAGGACATACAGAAATTATCAAATTTGACAAAAGTTTCACATTAGTCAGTTCTGCAACGTCATGTTTTCATATTAAAAACATTCTGAATATTTCCGAAAATATTGAGCAATAATCGAATTTTTACGATTCCGTTCTTTTTGTATTTTGACAACGTTGTTTCTTTAAATAATAGTAATCGGTGCCGTAACTAAAAATTTAGGGGCCAGGGTTAGGGTGGCGCCCTTATATAAATTTTATAAACAGGCCAAAACAACTTATATATTTTAATATAAAATAATATATTTCTTTATTTTTTAGCACATTAGTCTGAAACCTTCAGAAATATTTGTCTAATTTCATCGTTTCTGTATGTCCTATGGTTAACGATATCCCTGTAGAGTGCATTCTTATCTGGAACACCCTGTATAGGTACAGTACGTTTCGCGCGTTTTGTTTGCCTTTCGTCAAAATGATAATTATCTCAGTAAATACAAACATTAATTTAATTCTTAAGGGCCCCCGGGTCGGTGTGGTTTAATGCGTTAAAAGTCAACGATATAATGTGGAATCTACATTAATATACAGGGTGTTTCGATAATTCATCAGGATACTTGAAGAGGTGATTTTACATATTAAAATAAAGGTAGTAAGTCATATAACAAAATGTCGAAAACGCAATAGTTTTAGAGTTACAGTTTTTCAAATTTAATTTTTGTCTTACTGTTACCGTCTTGCGGTTAGTTGATAATTTCAACTTTCAATTTTTTAATCATTCTGTTATAAAAATGGTTCTCTACTGTGCTACCAGAGGCCACTTTACCTGAAATTCAAATTAAATTTTGGGCATATCTTTTTTGTTTTGACAGTTATTGAAAAAATGCATGCCAATTTAAAGACAAATCTGATAAAAAACGTATTCATTTTTTGAGTCGATAAATCACTCCACGTTTAGGTACAAGCTGTAGAAGTTTTTGTTCGGGTAGTAAAATCAGTTTTTCAGATGGGAGCAAAAAATCAAGCACGTTTCTTCAAATTTTTGTTATATGACTTACCTACTACCTTTATTTTAACATGTAGACTCACCTCTACAAGTATCCTGATGGATTATCTGAACACACTATATCTTATAATGTTTGTATTTGTATACAGTTTCTAAGTTTTATGTAAATATAATAATAATATCATAATGATTCCTTGTAAATTATGAACTAATATGAAAAGTCTCGCAAAATCGTAAATATTTTTAGTACTAGCTTCAAAGCGAATATTGCAGTTAGCCGAACTTGATGTCATTTTAGAAAGATCACTAGATATTATCCAATAACGTAGTGATTACTAATTTTTCCACGACCAGATCTCGGAAGTTACTGGTTGAAAGACAAAATCAAAAGCGGTATTATGTGACTGCTATATTATTTGGCTGCTCCATTATTTGGCGGCTCTATTGTTATTTCGCTGCTCTATTATTTGGCTGCTGTATTATTATTTGGCTGCTCTATTATTTGGCGGCTCTATTGTTATTTCGCTGCTCTATTATTTGGCTGCTGTATTTTCTATGTTTCCCGTCACTTAAACTAATTTTAATTAATTATACCCATCTGAGATTAAACCTGTTTGATTTCCTACATGATATTTTTAAACTAGTCTTAATGTATTTTATATATGCCCAAGAAGGGTAAATTCATAATTGTTACTGACTCTTAACTGTGTAAATATACAAATTTACCTGTTAGGTTCGTACACGCACGTACGTACGTCAACCTGATGAGTTATTATCATATAACATGCTTCCTCAGTTTGCAGTGCCCCGTTAATAGCCCTAATGCCCGTCTAAGATATTTCCTTCAAATTTTAATTTAAGTGCAAATTAAACACATTTCCCTTATTTCTAGATAGTCCTCTAATAAATTCCTTAGTTTGCCAATCCAGGTAATCTTACCCAGTTGTGCTTATGCTTCTCCCTTAACTGTTTCAATAGCATTACTTTTGCATGTTGGTATCCACACACACACATGCACGTTGGCTTTGGCTTACATGTAAGAGAAATGCTATCGGAACAGTTAAGAGAAATGCGGAATTCTACCATTTTTACTCTACCTACGTAAAGTGCGCATACTGTATTATACAGGGTATCCAGAAAGCTAAAAAATCAATTTTTTTACAAGAGTAAAGTACCCTTATTTTAAAGTTTTTAGCAAAATGCTATTTAAGATAATTGTTTCAAATCATCACATATTCTAAAATATTGGTTTTCATTAAGTTTGGATGGCAATAATTTTTTTTGCTTTAAATTTGCATTTCACTAAAAGTTTGGAAGGTGTACCTTTGATTTTGTATACCCTTTGAATAAAAATGTCATTTTCAGTAACTTTAGTTATTCTGAGGTACCTAATCAAAGGTGATATTTATTTAAAGGTATACAAATCAACCTACCAAACTTTTAATTTAATTTTTTTTTGAATCTTTCTATTGCTTGGCGGCCTTGAAATATGAGTAATAGGTAGCAACTTATAGCAATACTTTCACTTGATTTTGAAATTAAAATCAAGCTTTATTTTTTTTTTGTAAATTCGATGAAAAATTAATAGACTATTGTCTTATAGTTTTCAGCCTAAGTTGATGAAAATCCATAATAAAACTATTAAAGAATTATTAGTGTATATTTTATAATTTTATTATGGATTTTCATCAAGTTAAGGTTGAAACTATAAAACTAAAAGAGCATCTCGAAAATGGTAAAATATATCTAATAGAACACCGTAAAACTTTTTTTAGCAAATTAATAGAGGAATGGAACTACATGTAAAATTTAGCAACACCGTCAAAATTGTATACAGGGTGTTATGGAATTGAGGTATTATATTTAAATGACTCCTTGGGTGTCCTAGAGAAGCGCTACATATTTAATTTTTTTTTAAATCGACCGTTTTAAAAGTGGGGTAACAAACACTCTTACTCACAGGTCAGTCCGCGCTACTGTACAACATTTCACCCAGACCCAATGGCAATATTGCCAAACTTAATGTAAAACTGAAATTCCATATAAAATTATAAAAATAAATTATTTTCTACCTACTTGTATTTATCTTTATACCTAAAGAGCGAGGAAATTCAGGCACAAACACAATCAGTTTTTTTCTTTTTCATGGAAACACTCTTGGAAACACTTTATGTACACACAGTAATAGTGAAACATAACCGATACTTAGCTTTTGAAAATACAATAATACAGATTATACTACAGATTATTAGATTTTATTACACGCGACGAAATTTGATGCCCGGAAGAAATGCGTCAATAAAAACAATGTTCAAAGATTATTTATGAACGGGCAAGATACACGCGTAAACCAACAGAGCGGATTGCTGAGAGTGTGTTGGTGATCGACGAGACACGTATCCGGCCGCTGGTTGGTCTTCAACTAACAGCCCGCAAGCGTGCAACGCTATATGAACACAGCCGATGTAAGGCGTCAAGAGGTCATTGGCATTTGACCTAGTGACGTACGTGCCTATTTCAAACTTATTTAATACTATTCTATATGTTTTTCGAGTTGTTTAAAACAGTCCGTCGTAAATGTTCTTCAATTAATTGTACAAAAATGTATTACAGAATGGAAAAGTGTATGACAACACCGGCCAGAATTCCTTGATTGCTTACATGTATCGCAGTGCCACACAGGTGTTTTTCTGGTTTGACGTCAGGTCACTTTTATCGCTGAATGAATTGAAAGCGTCATTTATGAGTATTTTTCTTCAATTTTTCTTTATCTCAGGAATTGCCGGTTTAAATATAATTTCCGTAACACCCTGTATATTTTAAAATTTAATTTCAACCGTACCTGTGTAATAAACCATTTCAATTTCAATAGCGAAAGTTGTATTGCTATGAGTTATTACTATACTCAGGGTCCCCAAAAGATCCAAAAAATTTCATTACTTACTTACTTAACTTGTTTCTGGTTACCCTATATACCATATTGTAGATACCATTTTGTGACAATTTGAATTATTGAGATTACTATTTAAAAATAGTGGACTGTAAAATAGGCATGGTCGTTGAATAATATGTATCTTCAATGACTTGTTCCTAAAAAATATAATTGCTAATAATAAAGACGTTCTTATAGTTAGAATTGTTAGACTGTATGTTATGCTACCTATACTATTAACGTTGCCAACAATGCTATATTATGTTTATACAGTTTTGTAGATTCTTGTAATATATGAGTATGTAAAAAATAAAATGATGGGTTTGATCGACGCACACATACAAGTTTATAATGGTAAAGGTAAATGATCAATAATTGTATGTTTGGTGGCTACGATTATTGGTTCTCCCTTATTCCTCACATCGAGAGAATTAAGTTTTTAAATTATTCGCAAAAACACAATTACTTATATGAAATCATCCTAGCTACAATTTAAAATTGTTTGCATCTAGACGAGGTGACTTAAAAAGTCTGGATTGTTCATGGTTACAGCGTTCAAAATCAAAAAAATATCTATTTCTAAATGGAACACACACTTAACAGTTTTCCATACTCTTTCTATTGATACCATATTTAATGTCCCCAGAACGCAGAGTGCGGAAAATGCACTAGCGCGACGTGTCGAGGCCTCTACGATCTAGCTCGATGCAGTGTGAATCATTAATATTTCCATACTTCCCGTCGTTCGAAAGCGTGTGGTAGTGTGGTGCAACAAATGGGAAACTCTTTTTATCCTTCATTTTAGCGAGAAAGCTCACTCTGGCTAAAAAGTTTTGCTTGGTTGAAAACCTAGCCATAGCAGAAATTCGAAATATTGTACAGTGGCCAAAAGATGTGAAATCGATCTGAGAATAAAATACCCTTATTTCTAAAATGCGTTTTGAAGCTCTTTCCAGAATTTCCTCTCTCTAAACATGCTGACGATAAACAGCTACTTATGAGACATAATTAGGTCATTTTACTTTTATTATTGTATTCTTCACTGTTGTTTTTTTTTCATTGGCTGCATACTATGTACAGGACATGGTACGCATAGAGACCGACAATTTATAAATTGGCCTGCAGATCAACCTGATTTGACGCCCCTTTATAGGGGTAGATTAAAAGAAATTGTCTACCGAGATAGACCCGCAAGTGCTGAAATTCTACAAGACAGAATAATGCAAACCTGCAATGAGGTGCCGAGGGCAGAAATAGGAAGAACAATAAAAAAATTATAACGATGTATTGATTGGTGGCTCAGCAATTTTGACAGTTGTTTTATACAGTTTAAACTTTTTACGTTAAGGTGCACATGTCATTGTATCTAATTTATTATGTAATCTAATTATTTTGTTTTGTCTGGAAATAAAATTTTATTTGTTTTATAAAATCACCGAATATATCTCATAGTGGCTGTTTCTCGTCGGCATGTTTAAGAGCGAACATAATCTAGAAAGAGCTTCAAAACAGCATTTTGATGTATTTTTAGATAACTATTTGGGTATTTTATTCTTGGATCAATTTCACATTTTTTGGCCACTCTGTACAATATTTCAGATATTCGACTATGGCTAAGATAGTTTTTAACCAAGCAAAACTTCATTTTACCGAAAAACTCATTCTTGCTAAAATAAAGGATAAAAGTTTCCCATTTCTTACCTTCCTACCACACACGCTGTGTTTTATAATAATATATATATAATATTATTTAAACCCACAAATCCTGATATGAAAACAAATTACACAAAAGTAACCGTAAATTCCACTTTGAGTTTATAACCGAAGAAAATCACCTTATCTCAGTATCATAAAAAGCTGCGTGCACTACTGTAATTTTGTAAATAAACGAACAGACATGATTGTTCCTCAAAGAGACGACAGTTGTCAGAGGTGTTGTCAATTTTACCCGTATAAGTTCAAACTCTAGAAAAAAATATGCTACAATAATAATAACAATTCCTTCCATAATAAGAATTTCCATAAAGATGGCAACAACAAAAGTATTTTTGCGAACGAGATAAACAACACGCACATATGGTCGTTGACGGTCACATTTTTAATCTTGTAGAATGTAATTTTGATCAGTTTAAATTTATTTTAATGGTGCTTTGTTTATGATTTTAATATTTTGACCTAACGTCAATAAATTAAGACTTCCTAAGACCTAAATGAACAATCAATCTCGAACGGCTTTGCCTGAAAATGGAAATAAATATTTCGGGAAGCTTGGACCAAGAATTAATATTCTTTCATTTGCTGCAAACCCCAATATTTCCTAGTTAAAGAAGTAAGTATAAAACAATGGTTAGGACACATGGCAATTATTTATTTAACCGAAGTGTCATTCCTTCGTTTATTTTAAGTAGGTGGTATAATGAAAGATCATAATAGTTATTCAAGAATGAAAAATGAAAGTATGCCGAAACGGTAGTTTCATTTCCTTCATTAGAAGTCACTGGTCTGAGTAAATTTTTTGGTGCTTTTAATGTTGAACCATAATCTCTGAAAATGTTCTGAAGTCGATTAAATTTCTTGATATTCATTTTTGATAAATCTGGATACCTACATTTTATTAAATTTTCTACACGTTCTGCCTATAATCGTATTACACTGTTCTTGTAGAATAAATATATTAATTATAATTGCTAGTAGTAGAGTAACTATTATGATCTTCGATTGTACCGCCAACTTAAAATATTAAACGAAGGAATGACACTTCTGTTAAATACATAATTGACATTTGGCCTAACAATTGTTTTCATGGTCTCCTACTACTAAAGTCGTTAAAATTTACATGTTGTATGAAATTTCGCAGAGAAATGCTTATAAATCGAAAAATTGAAGAGTAAAGATTTAAGCAAGTATACATTGTTAAAAGCTACTTTTATCAGCTTTCCAAATCAATATTGATATACAGGATGTCCCATTAAAAAAACAAGTTTTTGGGCATTTTTTCAACTAACCTACAAACAATTATTTTTGCAGCACTGCTTAAACTAAGATATGACAAAAAATAGGCATTTTTAAACCGCACCTAACAGTTCAACATAGGAATGAGTTTAGAGAAAATCATATTTATTAGAAGACATATTTTCATTTAAAAAAATACTTAATAACTAAGAAACGTCAACAGATAGGTAGGAATAGGTTAGTATTAATAATAATAATAATAATAAATAGTGTCAATAACAAAGGCAATATGAAGGTATAGACAATATCTAATAATTTACAATTTTTTCAAGGTATTCATTTATGCTATATGGTTCTATATCAAGAAGCGCCCTATATAGAATCTTTTTAATTTTTTGAATATTATTTAACAATCAAATATGGGTAGGCAAACTGTTATAGAATCGAATACAATTGTAGTATGCTCCTTTCTCATACATTGTTGACCTATGTCGAGGAAAAGTGTAATTTAATGTTCTTGTTGGATAAGCTACCTGTGATTCACTACTCCTAAATAACCCTCTATTCTTACAAAAAAATAACACACATTCTTGCACATAAATTATAGCGGTGAGTGTGAGAAGCTTGTTTTCTCTAAATTTACCTCTGCAGGTTTGTCTTGGGTTAATATTAAAGAGTGTTCTTATTGCCCTCTTCTGACAGATAAACAGTGTTTCCACCTCACCGCATCCTCCATACATAATGATGCCATATCTTATTTGTGTCTCAAAGTTTGCATGATAAATTATTTTTTTTGTCCCGGTGTCTATATATTTGGATAATACACGAAAGGTATAACATGTCTTATTTAATAATTAATATATTCAACGTGTTTTTTCCATGAAAGATTACTGTCCAGTTCCATCCCCAAAAACTTAGTATCTTGCTCCAATTTTGTATTAGTGCCATTTAAACTTATAGTTTCTGGTTCTTCTATACTTGACCTCTTGGTCTTGAAAACAATAACGCTTGTTTTGCTATTATTTAGAATTAATTTATTTTTTGTAAACCATTTAGATGCCTCCATCATTAACAATGTAGATCTTTCAATCAAAGCAGAAAAACTACACGCTTTAACCAAGAGGTTAGTGTCATCAGCATATTTAGTAATGACACATTCCTTGTTGATTGAGTAAAGATCAGTTATGTCATTTATGTAGATAATAAATAAAAGGGGTCCTATAACACTGCCTTGCGGTATTCCTAACTTTATTTCAACTTCTTTTGATGAAACTCGTTTAGAGCCTTGACCGATGACAACATTTTGATGTCTATTTGAAAGGTATGATGTGATCCATCCCAAGGCTGCCTCCCTTATGCCGTATAATTCTAATTTATGCAGCAAGCTATTGAAATCTAAAGTGTCATATGCCTTTGACAGATCAAGAAACAGCCCCAAGGGGATCACACCATTATCAATGGATTTCAATATTTCCTCAGTAAACTGAAAAATGGCCGTTCGTGTTGACCTACCTTTCAAATAGGCATGTTGGACCTCATTGAGAATGCCGTGGCTCAGCAGATACTCCATGAGTCGGTCACACATCACTCTTTCTAAGATCTTTGAAAATGACGGGAGCAAACTAATTGGGCGATAGTTTTCAAGTTTTGACTTATCCCCTTTATTAAAAACTGGAACTATTTGAGCTGTCTTTAACCTATCCGGGAATATACCATGTCTGAGTGAGTTACTAAAGATAAAAACAATGGGGTGTGTAATAGCTGTAATTATGTAGGTACTTTATAAGGAAAGTTGATATTTCATCATTGCCACTACTATAAGCTTATTTTTGAGTTTTTTACATATGTCAATGATTTCTTTGGAGTCTACAGGTTGTATGGAGATGGTATCCTGAACACGTTGAATATTTTCCGAGAATGGAACACTTTCTAATTTTTCTAACATGTTGGTTGATATACCAGAGAAGAAGTCATTAAAATTATTTGCCACTTCAGTATTATCTCCTTCAACGTAAATGTCATTGGTTGCGGTTTTTCCTATGATTTCGTTTACAATAATCCATGCACATTTTGTTTTGTTTTGTGATAACCTAAGGCGATTCGCACAGTATGTTTTTTTGCAGTTTATTAAGAGAGCATCGTATTCTTTTTTTTTTGCACTATACATATCCCTATAAACATTATTTACATTCCTATAGACATACAATATATCTAATTGTCTTTTGCACTCTCTTACTTCTGCACTCCTCTGTTTGTACTTTGCTTTGTTGTAATTTCTTTTGGAAACTTTTCTAATTGGAAAGCATTCATTAAAATCAGCTAAAAGTTGCTCAGAAATATATGTAGAACCGGAAAATATATACCTAAATATATAGGGCAACGGCGCATTGCTGAAAAAGTTTTAGAATGATAGATCATGGTCGGATATCTGAAACACAAAATAAACGTTTAACTTTGCATCCATCGTGAATAACCCTCTATAATGGTTAAAAATACTGGAATAATGACCATTGTGGTGAAAAACATGTCAGAAAGTTGTCAAGTCTTTAACAATTGCAGAAAATAGGGCCCTATATAATTATAAATTTCGAAACTAATAAGGGACACATAATAACTGTTCCTATAGGTAGTAGGTACGTTAGGTATATAAAGATTGAGTGTATTTCAGAATAATTTGATTATAGCTGAGGAAGTTGACTGAATCTAACGAGCAATAAATCCTAGAATGATTATGTGGATTGGAAATACAAATACTTTAAAAACATTACCTACGTCGTACCACTCGACAGTATTGTATAACATTATATTTTAGTTTGTTATTTTAAAATTTATGCCTTTGGCTGGTTCATTATGCAACTAGTAAATCGTCGTGCTAGACTGAGTTTGCGTATCAGCTTGCTTATCCCCAGTTGTATGCCTCTTAAATAGTCCTCCTAAATAAACTAATAAAGTTCTATCTTAAAGCAGGACGTCAGAAACCCTGTGTGATATATAAAATTGAAAATGTATTATTTAATATTACTATTATCTAAATCGCCAAAATGATAGATAGATAGATAGATAGATAAACTTTTTTTATTCAATAAGCCAAAGAGGCATAGAACAATGTTACAATTACAATACTATATAACATTAAATAAATAAACATTTTAAAAAAATCCAGTACACGAAATATATAAAACATCTTCACTCTTCCAAAAAAATCATATTTTGAAACTACATCAGAATTAAACAATATGAAACAATACTTTCTCTTACAAACAGAACACACGCAGTAGCGACAATAGTAATAATATTTAAGACCACATAACATATCAAGATCAAATACCTTAAATACATTAAAACAGAAACAGAGTCACAATGAACCCCACTATGCCATACTAGATCTATCAAGGTCATTATAAAATTCACCCATATTGTAAAAGGCCTTTCCTATTAAATAAGTCTTTAAAACAGTTTTAACTCTGTCTTGAGGCAGTTCACGCACACTCACTGGGAAGCTATTATAAATTTTAATCAATGTATAGGGGACATTTTTTTGCATGTAACTAAAATTCAATTTTTCTGTTAACAAATCCGTCTTATGTCTAGTTGGATAGCAGTGCTCATTTATAGCGTCTGTAAATAAATCTTTGTTATTATAAATAAACATAAAAGAGTCCAAAATGTACATACTAATCAAAGTTAAAATTTTCTTATCTCTAAACACATCCTTACAACTTTCACGCTGAGTCATGCCGAAAATACATCTGAGACATCTTTTTTGAAGTATTAAAATTCTCTCAATTTCTATCGAGTTTCCCCAAAAAATAAGACCATACCTTATTCTAGAGTGAATAAAGGCATGATAGGCCGAAATGGCCGCATCCACTCCAACATTTCCCGCAATAACTCGTAAAGCATAACAATACCTAGACACACCCGTCGCAACGCTCTCGACATGCACCTTCCAGTCTAATCTCCTATCTATTTTTACACCGAGAAAGGAAACGTGTTCAGAATTTTGAATTTGATTATGCTTGTATTGGAAAGAAAATGCGTTATCTGTTCGATGTCCAAATACAATACATTGAGTCTTGGCCACGTTCAAGAGAAGATCATGTTCTGAAAAGTACCTGTCAAGGACCTCACAAGCCCCCTTCACACTCAGCAGCATCGCATCGGGGTTCTCCTCACTAAAGATCAGTGTTGTATCATCCGCGTACAAAACCGTGTACTGTCCTGACACATCAGGAAGTTCGTTTGTATACATTATATAAAGCAACGGTCCCAAGATAGACCCTTGAGGTACACCCCTAGCAACGCCGATCCTGTGGGAGGCTATATGCCTACCGGAAGTGTCAATCTCAATCACCTGTTGTGTTCGGTTTTCCAAATAAGATTGAATTAACTTCAGAGCATTACCTCTGATTCCATATGTTTCTAGTTTTGCACATAGTTTTTTGTGATTGACACTATCGAAAGCCTTTGAAAGATCCATGCACATCGCCATAGTGAATCTCTTATTATTCAAGGACTCCAAGATATTTGTAATTGCCTGGTATATTGCTCTAACAGTAGACTTTCCCCTCCTAAAGCCGTTCTGACTATCAGCAATCAACGAATATTTTTCCAAAAAATCTGTTAGCCTGTTGAAGATACTTTTTTCAAAAATCTTTCCTAGGTTAGAAAGAAGGGAAATAGGTCTATAGTTTCCTTCTTTATCGGCCTCGCCCTTTTTATGTATAGCCTTAACAATGGCATTCTTTAACAAATCAGGATAACTGCCCTCTTTAAAACTTAGATTAATTATATAGGATAGTGGTTCTGCGATAATGTTACCAACTTCTTTTAAAATTTTGACTGGCAGGTTATCATCACCCACAGACTTTTTGTTTTTTAGTCCTGTAATTATTTTTAAAATTTCACGGTCATCGGTTGGGCGCAGGTATACAGACTGCAAAGAGTTGGCAGTAGGAAAATCACTGCGAACAGCAGAATCCAGCTTTGGACACGCATTTATAAAATATTCATTTAAGCCATTAACGGTTTTAAATGGATCCTTATACTTTTTGGAAAAATTGCGGAGAACTGTTCTGTCAGCATTGTCATTGGTTATGCGCTTTACCAATTGCCATGTTGCCACAACCTTGTTCTCGGCGTTATTTAAAAATTGTTTGTTAGACATTTTCTTAGCATTACTTACTACCAGTTTTAAGATTTTACAGTATTTATTAAAGTATTCATTAGAGATTCTTCCCTTGATTTTCTTATAATAAAGAATGCGTTTGTTTCGGCAAGATATCTTTATACCAGATGTAATCCAGTGTTTAGTTTTTCTAGTTGTAATACATTTTTTGACAGTAAAGATTTTGTTAAAAACATTCGAAATTAGATTTAAGAATACAGAATAGGACTCATTTACACCCTGTGCATCATACACCTGCGACCAATCGATCGTTCCCATTTCTTGCTTAAAGTACAACACTTTGCTTTCCGAAAAAAACCTCTCATACCGATATGAGGATTCTTTTTTATTTTTATATAACCCCTTGATAGTAATCATCTGAGCATGATGATCAGAAAGAGCTGAATTCAACACACAGCTGGAGAAGTTTTGTTCAAAATTGCAAAATATATTATCAATCAAAGTACCAGACTCTACAGTTTCACGAGTTGCCCTGAAAATGCATTGATTCAAATTATACACGCCCAACAAATCTAATAAATGTTTAACATGATTACTTTGAACATCAAAAAAATTAAGGTTAAAATCACCTGCCAATATTATTTTGAACTGTGAATAGTTTTTATATAGAAACTCTAATACTTGTTCGAGCCTTTCCAGAAATACCTCATATGATCCAATTCCACGACGATATAGACACACAGTCACAATTTTCAGCGTTTCCTCATATGCAGCAGCGAGCTCGATGTCACCCTCAATGCTCATATCACAAACAGTTTGCTCATTCTCAAAGTCACAGTTTTGGTCACAGTAAACACATACACCTCCATGTTTCATATTCTTTCTTGCAAAACAAGACACAAGTTTATAGCCATCAAGTTTTATGAACTGGGCTTCATCCCCCTCTAGCCAGTGTTCACTGAAGAGTAGTACCTGGGGTTTATGTGTCAGTCCCTCCAGAAAACAGTCAACCTCCAATGTTTTATTCCTGAGAGACTGGACATTCTGATGCAGGATTGTAACAGAATGTCCCCCCAAACCATCAGACTCTGCACACTGGGATTGCTATTTCTCCATATCAGTGTACTGGATTTTTGCTCTCTCTTGTTTTTGAAGCCACATATATGTTGGACACCCAATATCGTACACTCCGTGAGCAATCTCCAGGTCTAGCTTGTACTTGTGATTGCTTAATTTACAGTTTGTACATTCTGGTCTATCTCCAAGAGATAAACATATAACTAAACAGTTCTTTAGGTTAATAATTTTGCAGCATTTATTAAAGTACTATTTCTAACTTAACTTTTCGAAAAATAGGTCTTATCTTTTTGAACTTTCTGAACTTTGCTAATTCACAACAGAAAAAATCCCTACGTTATAGTAATGTGAAAAAAGAGCATTATTAATTATGATCAGAGATCATTCCGATTCCTAAGTTCCAATGCATATAAAATATTGTATAGTTGTTAGGAAACACACCCCTCAATTATAATTCCCATCTTATAATTTTTATAACGGTACCCGCCCTGCTAAATAATACAAAGCAAAGGCTACCCGCCTTGCTAAATAATACAAAGCAAAGACTATTTCAAATCGCCCGCTCTTCGTTTGACAGGTTACCGCCGATTGGGTGTCGTTGGTGTTGTCTTGTCAGTAGTGTCTAGTGCCCCAAAATGGCTGCCAGCGATGATGAACCTATGCAACATTTGTATGAAGTTTTTACAACCTGTTTTAATAAAATAGCAAACAAAGCACCAGGTATGTTAACTATTGTTTTGTTATTATTATGTTAAGTGATAAATTGCGCCGGTTTTTAAAGTTTCGCCGTATAATAAGTCCGTGTTGCCAACACAAGCGTGCACCAGAAACATTTAAACAGCTTGTTTTAATACTCGGTAAAATTTAAATTATGCTCGAAATGATGCCAAATATTTAAGTTTTTTAGTGGAATCCACTAATATACCAGCCAATTACGACAAAGTTTTTATTTTGGGTTGCAAAAACTTTAATACCAAGATTTTATTTGAATGCCTTCTGTCACTTTACCTTAATTCAGAAAATGTCTTTATGTTCTGTTTACAATTTTCATTCAACATTTTTAGGTATTTCTTTTCCTATTTTATCTCAATACCATCTATAATCTCACAATACCGTTTTGTTACTAATTATTCTAGAAATGCTCACATTAGATCTATTGTTATTGTTTATTAAATGTCAAAATAAAGAAGATAAGATAGCAAGATGCTGAGAATCCATAAAAGTAACCAATATCTTTAAAAGAGCAAATTTTTTGGGTGGAAGGCTTTAATGACATATTTTTTTCTAACTAAGCAACAAACTTATCAACAAATATGTAGTTCTAAAAAAATAAATGGCATTAAAGAAAAGGTACATCTAGGGTGACCACCTCTCCGGGTTTGACCCGGAGTATCAGGGTTTGAACCTGTAATCTCCGGTCTCCGGGTTTTACAGTAATTTCTCCGGGTTACAATTTCGATGTATAAAAATATGATAAATAATTTAAAAAATTGCTTCACCGATTTTGAATGCGCCCCGAAAAAAAATCTGTGTTTGCCGCCATCTCTTAGCTGAATCGCGCACCGACACGCAATCTTTGTGACCCAATATCAGCTCTCAATGGCCGAAGTGTGAAGCTATGGTTTTGCCAAAAACACAAGATTATGTTCTCGGCAATATATGAGCAACATTAGAGGCATTTGGCTATCAGGGTATATACATTCGATTGTTGAAACCTTCTTTTGGGGACATTTTAAATAATAATTAGAATAATCGGATATCTGAAAATAATTAAAAAATGATATTAAGAATGTACATATTTTGAAGTAATTACTTTTTGTTAACTAATTAAATAATTGTTTATTATTAAATTGTTTATTTATATTGATTTTTAATAATTACACACACACACACACACACACACACGCACGCACGCACGCACGCGCACACACACACACACACACACACACACACACACACACACACACACACGCGCGCGCGCACTCAAAGTCTCAGGGTTAAGAACAAGTAAAAGGTGGTCACCCTATACATGACCCTAAACTATTTATTTGTGAAAGGGTAGGTAATTGAATAATTATGTGTTTGTAAATAATTTTTGACCAATCTATTAACTTTTCTCACGATGGTACTTTTATTGTTTTATATGGATTTCTATCTCTCTAACTTTAAATAGTTCAATAAATAGTTTTCTGTCATTACACTTGATCACAAATTGTTTTTAAATATTGCACTTACCAATATCTTTCAATGTAAGTAATTTATTTATAACAATTACTGCTTTACCTACCTTTATTGTCATAATAAAATCGGACTGAAACTAAAGGGTAGGTGCTGAAGCTGAAATGCAATAAGCATCAGGCAGTGTTAAGAATTTTTATATTTACTTAATTAGGATTTTATTTAATGTATTGACGTGTCTTCATCTTTAAATAGGAAAAAACAGCACTCTACAATAGTATGTACACAAACTTCCGTCTAAATTGTCCGTTCTTATTAAATGTTGATGGTGATGTTAAGTTTTAGACTACAAGTCTATACAGGTTAATCCAATCAGAACAGTTTTCATGTATTTTTATTAAAAACCTATATAACCATCTTGTTGATGTTTTCCCCAATCATCTAAAATTGGCATTTAAAAGCCGGCTTACCTTAAAATAAAGTAACTATGGTGTAAAGTTATTGTTTTTTCAATAGATCACCATGTAAGTAAATTTTTATGAGTGTCTTTCCTGATTCGAAAAATATATATGTTACGGTTAAAATGTTTACTTGGCTAGTTTATAGACTAGTATACAAACTATCCAGCTAGCATACAAACTATCCAGCTGGTTTACAAACTATACAAGATTTATTGCTAAAGTACAAACCACAACAAAAGTACACAAATTAACTGGGGTGTTTGGCTAGGTTACAAACTATCCACTGTAGTGGGATAAAGTGTGAACTTACTATTACTAGTAATGCAAAATAACTAACTCGTGGATTAGTATGTAAATTAACCAATCTTCTTGAGTTAATTTAGTTTAGGATAGTAACATAATTCTTGGTCAAGAATAAAGTTTATATGTAAGTACAACATAACATTGCTATTACTACTTAAAATGTAAGCAATAACAACACTTGCCATAAACATAACCTCACCTTTCTAATATATTAACCAGAGAAGACGAGTTAGTTATTTTTTATTACTAGTTATCGTTCTGGAGATAATTAATTTTTTGCAAAACATATCCTTCATATATAGCCTCATAAAAACTATTTGTATGCCTATTTGACTATTGGAGATACGAGGTTTACTTTTGATGTTTCACAGGATTGAGGGTTATTTGGGGGTTCCAAGCTTTTTTAGGTGTATTAGTTCCTTGATTAAACGTTTGGTGGTATCAAAAATAGGGTGACGACATATGATTGTTACTCAAGAGTCATCAGCGATGAGGTCAATTTTACCCATGTTCAAACTCTAGAAAAAAAATTATACTATAATTTTTAATAAGTTCTTATCGCAACAATTCTTTCCACAATTTCCATACAGATGACAACAAAAAATTTATTTTATTCGAACGAGATAAACAACATGCACAACAACCCACATGGAAGCAAATTATTTCATAACACCTCATTACTTTATGGTACTTGTGAGGTAGTAGAGACGTGGGAGGGAATTCGATCGCGTCAGATCATGGCAGCGAACGACCGAATGCCAGAGCCCGCGCAGTAGTTTGGCAACATCGCAATACGAATGTTTAGGGCGTCATAGCAAGTGGGATGAGTTTAGGAATTTCCTAGACGGACAATAAAACAAAAGTGTGGAGGCTTTCTCTTGTCACCCATTTAAATATAATAACGCCCTGTATATAGGCCAGCAGTTCATCACAGAACATTGCTTAAAAGTTATATTATCCAATTGCACTCCACCATATTTTGCGCTTAGTATCTTATTTCGAACCCGAACAATGGCGCGCGGGAATCATTAGTCATCAGTACTTATTCGAGATATTTTTAACAGAAAAGGGAGGTTCTCAATTCACCCTGTATTTTTGTGTGTGTGCGTTTACACGCGAATAACTTTTTTCACCGGGTTCACTGATTGTGGTGATTCATTTTTGCATGGGGGGACATGCAGATAAGTAATCACAAACTTCTTTGAACTTAACTCAAATTTGACATTGTCCGTTAAAGAAATAATGAGGGAGTTTTTTTTTACCCATTTTTAACCATCTCCTAGAAATTTAATTTGTTTTCAACATTTTCAGTCTGGTTCATTTGTGGATTATCCGAATTTAAGCGAATCTTTCTTATTCTTATTCTTATGATAAATTTCTTGGTATCTCTGTTCAGCAATATTCTTCTATGCTATAATTTCCTTTAAATGTTTTTTCATACTTTTTAGAGCGTTTTTGAACTTCAACGTTTTTCCCCTCCTTCACCCCTTACAAGCAGAAAAAATACAGTTTTTTAACCCACCACCTAAAATTGATTACATACACTGATAAAAAAATTAACTAAATTCTAACTACAGTAGTAAAAAAATACCTACATAGTGGACAATAACAAAATATAGTAAAATTGATTTTGCTGGCATATCATTGCTGTAGTGTAAAGTCGCTTTATCAATATTATCCTGCAGTTACAGCAAAGGAAACTTGTTATGTTTTTAAACTCGCTTACCACCGATTGAAATGATACTTTGCTGGGACAATAAAGATATTTTCTTACCGACGCCATGATCTCGTTGTGGTTTCTGTGGTCGTGTGGACGCTAGGGACGCAACGTACTGTAGGAAGCAAGTTGGTAAACGGATAACTCCGTAATTGGCCTAGAGGAACCGAACGAGCCACGAAGGTCGTTTTCCAATCGAAATATTTACCGTGCCAGTAAAAAAATGTACCTATATAGATATTTTTATAAAGTTTTATTTTTAATAACAGTAAAGTGCATTCCTTCCCCAGCATATAAAGGGTGGCAACTATTTAATTGATCACTATGGGTATCTCTCGAATAGTAATGTCTACGAAGTTAGTTAAATTAGAGAAAATGTGCAGTTTTTAAATCTCTTTTAGAATCCAGTAGCGACGTTACCGAATTGTTTTTGATTCATGAGATACAGGGTGATTTGTTAAAAACGTCTGAAATAAATTTCGTTAATAACTTGAAAGTTTTAGATTTTAGAAACGCCCATTAATCCATCATGAGGAATTTTTTTAGAATTTTCTCAGTACGGCCCTGATTTTTAAAAATAATACATGCATAATATTTTCATTTGATTTAGCTATAATTGAGCTAAAATTAAAACTAGTAGAAATATTTGAAATTAACAAATAATATTGACCAAATTTTACCTAAGAACAAAAAAATTAGAACTAGGTACACGTTGAAACATTCCAACTGCGTATAAAAAATAATTAAATATTTTACTTAGTAATGTAATATCATTTTGTTCATTGTTTGAAATGGCCTCCTTAATTTTAAATACAACGCTTGATTCTTTTTTCCATTTCTTCAATAACGTGCCTCACCATGTTGGATATACCTGTTTGGAAGCCATCGATTATACGTCGCTTAAGTTCGTGGATATTATTACATGGGGTGTAATATACTTTGATCTGGAGATTTCCCCACAAGAAATAATTTAGCAGATGAAGATAGGCCTGTTCCGTGGCCACCTCGATCTACATTTTTTATACGCGGTTCAATGTTTAAATTTGTACCTATTTGGAATTTTGTTGTTCTTAGGTGACATTTAGTCAATATTACTTTTTAATTTCAAATATTTCTGCTAGTTTTAATTTTAGCTCAATTACAGCTAAATCAAATGAAAATATCATGTATGTGTTATTTTTAAAAGGGGCGGACTGAGAAAAATTCTCAAAATTTTCCTGATGTATAATTTGTTCCGAAACTAAGGTAAATAGAAGAGTGATAACATCATTGTATTGGGGACAAAAAATGCTGCAAATAAAAATCCCAGGTCCGTATTTAAAAAAATGTTGACCATAATATCTAAGTTATAAAAAAATTACATAAAAAACTGATAACGCCATTTTATAGAAAAGAAAAAAATGTTTAAATTTTTATTTATGGGTGTTTTTCTAAAATCAAAACCTTTCAAGTTATTAAAGAAATTTATTTTACACTTTTTAACAAATGGCCCTGTATCTCATGAATCAAAAACAATTCGGCAACGTCTATACTGGATTCTGAAAAGCTTTAAAAACTGCATATTTTCTCTAATTTAACAAACTTCGGAAATATTACCGTTCAAAAGATACCCATCGCCATCAATTAAATAGTAGCCACCATGTATAAACATAATGTCAGGAAATATTTTTAAAGAGTTATTTAATTGTCAAAGTAAATATTTCTAAAATTGTCAAATTTTCTTCTAAGAAGAATAAAAAATATACAGCAAAATGGTTTATACTGTCACAAGAAATCAATTTTGCTATTACAGGTAGAAAAAAATTCTATCCCCAGCTAAAATAATCCTAGCTAGAGCTTTTCTTTTCTTTCAGTGTAATACGTAAACGGTCCAATACTATTTAATTAATTAGGTAGGGGTTCTTGAGAGGTCTATTCAATTGATAACATAAAAATAATCCATTTTAATCTATTGGGTACGTAGAAATTATTGAAACATGAATATTTTTGACAAAAAAAATTAGTTAATACTTCAATAATTAATTATTTCATAAGGAACGTAATACAAACAGTTTTTATAATTACATATTTTGCAGTTTAATTCATTCTTGAAAAATAATATTTATCTGCCCCTTTTTATAAGGAAGATCGCACTAGGGGGCAGCTTTAAATTGCCTCGTGAATGGAAAGCGGCAAGTCTGGCGCGTGCCTTGATGGTGTTCTTGACAGAGTTGCCAAGTTTATTTATTTGTTGGGATATTTGTTGTTTATGTTAGAGATTTGCATTGCGGGTAGTAATAGTACTAGGGTCAGTGATTCGTATTCGTTTTTTATTTCGATAATTTAAAAGCGATATGTCAACTCGTGAGACTAATTAATTTACACTAAACATTACAGAACACAGGAAGAGTTTATTCGTGTTTATCCAAACAAATAGCTAACAAACTATGTTTCTGTGTTTAATATTTTAATTGGTTTAGTTTAATTTAGACAAAACTAATAACATTCTCTTATATTTCACTATCATATCTTAACAATATTTTTCGGATATAGTAGGTACACATTTTAAACTGCCAACGTTTTTGATTCGCTAGTCATCGTATAATACAGTATCATCATTAAAGTTGGAACTACATATACGGGTAAAAATTTATTGTTCGATTTAGGTAAAATTTGACATCACCATAAGTTTTGCTTGAGAAAGACCAAAAATTATATAATTAAATGGTACCATGCGGCTTTCGTTAACTGTCAAATTTCACATTTTCTTTACAAAATATCTAATAATGGCATTTATTGATCGAATTTAAAAAAAAATATTTGGAAAAGCTGTTTGTATTCTAATTTTATGCCCACATACCAAATTTGTATCACTTATAATAATTTTTGGTTTCAATCTATTTTTGGCCAATATGTTTTCATTGACAACGGAAGTCGACCTACCACCATAAATATATTTATTTATGGTGATATTTATATTTTCACATCGTCTAAATTCATTTTTTTTATACCAAGAATTTACCAAAATAATCATATCATAGATAGAAAACAAAAATTTATCATACGCGATTCAAATTTTGTATGTGGGCATAAAATTACAATACATAAACAACAACTTTTCCAAACCATTTTTAAAAAAATTCGATCAGTAAATGCTATTTTTCGATATTTTGTTGAGAAAATGTAAAATTTCACAGAACAAAAGCTACATGGTCCCATTTAATTATGTAATTTTTGTTCTTTATTGAAGCATAAACTTATGGTAAATTTAAATTTGACCTAAATAGAAAAATAAATATTTTCCCCATTTGGTTCCAACTTTAATGGTGACACTGTATATTTATCGAAGTAATTAAATACAGTGACACCTCTCTTAGGCGGGCACCTACGGGACCGTCTAAATGTGGCCGCCTAATAGAGGTGTCCGCCCAAGGGAAATTTGTTATCAGGTAATATATAAATGCTAAATTATTACTATGTATGTACAAATAAACATAACATAACAAAAATACACTAGTTTTAGTTAGGATGTAGTACTAAAAAAATCTAATAACATAGTTTGACGTATTTGCGTTTTAAATTTGCAATCTAGAAAATGTAATTCCAAGTCTGATAACAATTCCATTGCTGTAGAATCACCTCTACTCTTTGCATACTCTTGTAATGCTCAACCATACTAATGGCTTGTTGACAATTGATGACATTTGTTTGATTACTGCATTCAACTTCTTCATCAGCTTCAGATAGTGATGTGGTTTCAGTTTGGGCTACATAATCGGTAGGAATGGGGTCACTCTCATCTTCTAATAGCACATTGCAATCAATGGTAATGAACTCGCCCAATTCATTGTTATAAAATTACAAACTTCCACAACATCAATATTCTCTTTCGAACTCAAAACGCGACATTTTTGTGCCATTGTTTACGATTTTAACCTTACAACTCACAAATAAACGGGGAATCACACATACTTTCATTCGGCGAAGTCCTTTCGCGTTGCCACGCATACGCGATTGTGTCCGTTATGAGACGTTTCACTGTATATTAGGATTTAGATTACCATCATTAAAGTAATATAATTATAATTGAAAATATAAAGCACACAAACATAACCAGCAAGTCGCTTCAATATTCTATCGCTTCCCCCTGCTAGTTCCTTTGTCTTTCTCTATCGGCCTCCGAGGCTTAAGCCTTCATTGCCTCTTGGCGTTCTTGAACGACCTAGTTAAATCAGTCGACGCTGGCCTATTTTGCTTTCTGTCATTATCATCTCTCCGTTAGGTCATTTCATATTATGTAATTAAGCTCTAGCCAGCATACAATTTATTTTAGATAATAATTGTTGTGTATGAACATAAAAAGTATAGGAAATTTAGTTAAATACATTATTGCCTATTATTATTAGGAATTAAACTTAGGAATAAGTTTAACAGTTGAAATGAGGCATCACACCAGCTGTAAATTCGCCACGGGTTGGTGTTGGTCCAAGAACGTTTGTGAAAAGGATTGGCGTTTTCACACTTAACCTACTGACACCGACAGGGCACCGGCACGATCATAGCACGGCACCGACACGATACCGACAGACGACAGCATCCGGCAAATTTTGAAGTGTCGGGTGTCGACTCGTTGTGCTATTTACAAAATTTGCTTTATTTGTTATATTTACATCGCAAAAGGCGACATAAGCGGACAACCCCGAACAAACCTGCAAGAGTTATTTATCTCTAATTTTTTCTGCCTTAGCACCCAGTTCTTCACACTGTTTGGAAATAATTCTGATTTTTGGTCTTTTTTTCTATTCTTTCTTTAGATCGTAAATTTCATGTTTTTGTTTATCTATAGTACTAAAAAAGTTCTATTCTCATTCAAGATCTAAGGAGCCTTTTTGGCAGGTAATGCTTATCCTTTTCCTGAATAGTTATAATAGTTAAATAATTAAAGTTTTTAAGTCCTTCAGCCTATGTGCAGTTTCCTTTTTCAGCTGATCAATTGTGATATTCTTACTTTTTTGCCTTAATTTTTTCAAGTTTTTCACTCATATTTTTTATTTTTGACAAGTCCTTTAAATAACGGGCATGCATGGGGCATCTGGTGGATAAAGCGGTGTAAATGAGACAATTACATTGGTGATGGAAATAATCAACATTAAAATATTGGCTTCAAATCACGTGACTTCTCGCGGGTCTATTTTTCTTTAAACGTTCCTGTATGTACTATTATATTTTTTAAAGGTCTATATTTTCAATAATGTTCATTATCATTATCATTTTGATTTTTAAGTGCTGGCACAAATACCAATCAGTTTGTAACTTACTTGCTTTCCTGTGTAATTTTCAGTAATCAATTAAATCAGATAGAACTAGAAATAATTTTGACTGACAATTCTTCCTTCCAACCATGAGGTGTGTAATCAAAGAACTGATTATTTTAATGTAATTTATCTATGAGTTCTAGGACCCACAGGATAAGGATGTATTACATCATTTATTTGACTTATTTGAGTTAGGTATTAAAAGTCATTACACCACTAGTGATGTAATGAACACAGAATGAAATTCATTGTAATGACCTCAAGACGTATTACCTTTAAGTTAAGTATGTTTGTATGAAATAGTAACATATCATTGACCATTTATGATCAAAAGCATATTTTATAACTCAAGATAAATATAGAGGTATAATACGATTAGTGCAGTGTGCTGCGACTCGTAAAGAACTCTTTACATTATTATAAGATATTAATCAACCTTCTAAATAACTGCCCATAAAAGAAAATAGTTTTTGCAGTTGTAGCGGCCTACAGGCCTAATAGCATTCGTTACAGATAATTATGTACGTGATAGACAGTGCAGTAAAATAATATTGAATTTATACTATGGTATCAAATATTGTAGACCGGGGATAAAATATTCTAAAATGTCAAGAGTCAAGTAAATCAAAAGTCTTCCAAAATTTTGTAACCTAGACCGTACAACAAAGAATATTCTGAAATAACAGTGGAAATTATTTTAATTGAACTTAAATTGAAATACAATAAACCTCAAATGAAAGTATCAAATATTCTAAGTAAATAAACTCACCATTCAAGTCGAGACGCAGCAAAAGAAAGAACGCGCGCGACCCGCGTCTGCTTTCTGGCAGCCGTCTCCCAGTCTCCCCTCTCAACTAAAGTTCCAACCAATCAGAATACTCAGAAACCAGTTCGCACCGGATTACCGCTGACGCGACTGTCTGGTTTTTATGACCATGAGAACCGAAACAAATGCATTCTCCGTATCGTTACAAACTGCTACAATGAAATACGATTTATGTGTCTGCGTACTAAGAATACGCGCCATTAGTGTCACGTGCATCCGCTCGGGCTGTTATTTAGGGTCTGGGAACCACTTAACTTAATTATAAGGTCGTTGAATTGTATAGTTCTTGGTAGTTTTAAGATAAGGAGATTTTAAGGAGAACTGTCACATAAACTTTACTTCGAGTTGTGCAAGCTGTGCAAAGTAAGCTCGTTTTAAGAGTGGTACTAAGAACTGACGGTAATAACAGTGAGTTATATGGCAGTTCTGTCACATAAAAATGTTTTAATGGTACTTAGTTAGCGTATTTCATAGGACTATTATTTTTAATGTTGCAAATTTCTTATGAAATTGCTGACACTACTGTCTGGAAAAGGGTGGGAAAATCGTAAGAAATGTCAACCTAAGCATAAATTTTACTATATAAACCGACGCGAGTGAGGTTCAAAATCAATTCAGTTCAGACTAAAAGATAGAATTCAGACCTTCAGTTGACAGTAATATTCAGACATTCTTTCAGTGAACGTTTAGTGACTAAACAGTGTTAATAGAAGTAAATTGTCACATGTCTAACGAAGTTTATTGTTAGAATTTTAGTAGCTTTAACCTAGATAAGTGTCTTTTTGTGAAACTTGATTGTGTGAAGATATAGATGATGGGTTTGCAACAAATAGGTTAGTACTTGTAAACTGAGACATTTTCGCCCGTACTAAGAAATGATGACAATAAAATATGTATTATGTAGAACTTTATGATATTTACTTTCAATCGCCGCTCGTAACTACAAGGCCATTGTAGGTCGATCATTGGAGACATACGATACCTTTAGATGATAGGATTTATTTTTAACAGTGTTTATATTGATATCATCACCCAACAGGCCGGCAAATAATACCCAGGGTCCCGAACCCACTAAATAAAACTTGTAGGTCTTCCCATGTGTGAAAATTGATAGATAGGCCAACATAGAGGAAGCTAGATAGCTTTAATAAATAGACGACATGGGTCGGCTATTACAAATGGTGTCAGGTGTGGGGTTTGAATAAAAAGGAAAAGAGAAATTCAGAATTTTAGGACCTTGCGACTGTGGACGTCAAGAACTCACCCACGATAGTATTTTTGCCTAACAATAGATATATTCACTTGTAAAAATGACCGAAGAAAAGAAAATTGAAACTCTGATCAACCCAGTAGTTTTGAATAATGTTGTAATTGGACTCGATTCAGTCCCGACTTACGACGGATTAAGTAATGTAGACGAGTTCATTGGAATCATTGAAGAAACAGCAACGCTTGCCAATTGGACAGAAGCTCAGAAGGTTGCCATAACTAGACTAAAACTTAGGGAGGATGCCAAACAATTTGTGAAGTCAGAGGAAGACCTTAAAACCACTCCAAGCTGGGATGCTTTGTCTCGTGCATTGAAGAAACAATTCCAAAGGACTGAAATTAATGGAGAGTCACGAAGGAAGTTTTTGGAATGCAAGCAAAGGACCGTTGAAACAAGCAGACAATTTTTAACAAGACTCAAGTCATTGGGAAATCATACTATGTCGTACACTGGAATAAAAGATGTTGACGCGGTTTTAAAACATAGATTCGAGGAGGACTTAATCACGCAGTTCATGATGGGTCTGCTGATGCCTATAAAAGCCCGAATTTTATCGAAAGCACCAAACACTTTAAATAGCGCATTAGAACTAGCGGAACGTGAAGAAGCAATCGAAAGTCTCATTAAGCCTTCAACACCTCATCGAGAATATATTAGAGGGATGCAATCCAGTGAACCTGAAAGAAACAAAAGTAACGATGTCATACGATGTTACAAATGTCAACAAGCAGGTCACTTCGCTAGAGACTGTCGTGACCAGAAACCTCGCGAATTTAAATGTTTCAAGTGTAATAAAGTTGGACATTTTGCAAATGATTGCCGTACAACAAACGCAAGAGATTTGCGCACTTGTTACAACTGCTACAAAGTGGGACATTTACGTAGGAATTGCCCAACTAGTCAGCGAACAGGTACGGAAGGTCAAAGAAGTTTAAACTCCCAAGCAGCCACTTTCCGACCCCGAAGTCAGGCTGCACAGCAAACAGGAAACCGTCATTAGATGTACAGGAGGTCAGGGTACAGAGTGCCACAGAAACGTTTCTTCCCCATAATATAGCTAAGGTAACAATAGGAAATAGGAAATGTTTTGCACTTATAGATTCTGGAGCTGCTGTATCCCTAGCGAAACCCGGTATTGCAAAAGGGTTTGAAATTAATAAAGATTTTGAAAGTAATTTAGTGGATATACAAGGAAGTGGTATACCATGTACGGGAAAAGTTATACTACCACTCGAGTTGGCAGGAGGAAAAATAGTTAAGCACGATTTTATGATTGTCGACTCACCTTTAAGTTTCCAGGCAGATATTCTACTAGGCCTGGACTTTTTACATAAATTTGGAGTTAAAGTAGATTGGGGAAATGGATGGATGTGTATACTTGAAGATGTTATAAGTCTGTATGAAGAAGAAGAAAATGTATCTAGAGCAAGTTGGTTAGCATTACGAAATAAAGAACAAATAGAGAGGAAGATTTTAGAGGAACTAAAGTATCTTAGAGACGAAGTTAAAAGTTTAGAAGTCAAATTGGAGGCAGCGCTTGTGAAGAATTCTTTATTCCTGGGGAGGAACAAGAATTCAGACGAGCAGGTGATCCCCAGTCACCTGGTCGCATCAAAATCAACAGCAAATCACAGCAAAGCTACTAAAATGACTATGGAGTCCGTGGCTCCTAGAATGAAGGAAGATAGAGGTACCAGTAGTAAGATTACGGAGGAGATAAGAGTTCCTAACACCGAAGAGACGAGAACAGTTTCGAGAGTGGAAGAGAAGGAAGTTGAAGACGTGAACGTGACAGGAGGGAACGCACGTGAGGAGAGAAATAAAAGAAATAGGAAGAGTGCAAATCAACAGAAGATAGATACCATTGCTACCGACGTTCAAATTCAAAGAGTAGGTCAAGAAGACAACTTTACTGCAAATATTATCTTACCTCAAGATTTAACGATTCCGGCTAGATGTCAAGCCATATGTATGGCTAGTCTTACAAGAGCATCACGAGTTAAGGCTCAGCATATGGTTATCGAACCATGTGACGATGTTCCGTCAGGACTATTCATAGCTAGGAGTCTTTGCAAAGTTGATTCAACAGTACCAATCAGAATTATGAATGTGACTGAAAAAGCAATATTAATTAACAGAAGAAGCATTATTGATACTGCTATGGAAGTACCGAATGATTCAAGAGGCCCCGAGAATGAAAGAAAACATAATATAGTAAACTCCGAAATGAGACCAGTATGGACGTTCCCTACATTACGTCAACAATTACCTATAGTTATTTCAACCAGTACTGAAAACCAATCAGAAGTCTAAAGTTGTCACTACTATTCTGTATAAGTACCAGTACAATTCGACGTGTATGAACTGCCATCTAGGCATTAATGATTATACTTATTCAAACTGTAAATATGATTCTACTTCTCAAACTAGCGCGTTCAACAATAAGTGAACAGAGGGCGACACTTTGTTCGAAAAGATTTTATGTTACTACAGACTTAAAGTGCAATAAACCTGTGGGAAGGCTGTGATAAGAACTGAATAATACAATGGGGACGCGAAAATTTAAAAAGCGCAGACAAAATAAAAATGTGATTATTGGATTGAATGAACTTTAAAACGTGACGGATAAAAAGGGCGTTGTTGGTGGTCCAGACCCAGCAAAACTTATAGACAGTGACTGACCTGAATGTTGATAAAGGTTTCCGTGGGAAAAAGACGCTTAGAAATGAAGTGCTGAATTAGGCGAAAAAGTGAAAAATTTGCGAAATTTTACGGTAAATAGTGCCGGAAAATGGGTGAACAAATTAGTTCACAGCTGCGAATCTACGTGTCGGGTCGAGAAAATAAAATTAAAAGTAAAAAGCATCATGGATTTTGAGCCATTTTTACGGTATGTGAGGCACCTTAGTTTCCCGGAACAGCGACCACTGCTTCGGGCAACTATATCCGATTTAAGGGAAGAGTTTTTCCTATTAGGGGCAGACGCGCCGTGTCACCCCCGTTTGTATCATCTGCGGGCGCGAAATAGACTATTTTCGGTGCGGGTGCATGATGATCTTCGGCGGGTAGACACCTACTGGTCTATCGTTAATAGAGAAGCAGAAGTTCCACCATGCGACTGTGTGATCTGCAGTCCAACAGACCGCGTGTTTCCGCCTCTGGAAGCTTACCCGGATATACCTGAGGTGCTGAGGGTCCAGCCACCACCAGTTCCAGCGGTCCAGGAGCTACCTCGACATGTGCCTAGACCACCATCCCCTAGGTCACCGCCGTATACTCCGCCGCCACTACAGGAAGCGGTCCAGGAGCTACCTCGACATGTGCCTAGACCACCATCCCCTAGGTCACCGCCTTATTCTCCGCCGCCACTACAGGAAGCGGTCCAGCAGGATGCTATCCCACAGGAATTCCTACCACAGGCTGAAAATCAACCAGCCGTTCAGCAAGAAGTCAATATCCTAGAGGCAGGAGAAATCTATGTGCCGCTACCAATACCTAGGCCAAGGTATCTGGAGGAGATGGAGGAAGACTACCATGAACGCATTGGCGGGTTACTTATGAACTGGCTGGATGGCCATGTTCTCGACCTGATATACGAGGACCCATGATGAGAGAGCAATGACTGCTCATTATATCCTTTTTAGGTTAATAGTAAGGTAGATTTATAGATTTTTGCAAACCCATCTTAAGTTAGATAAACTAGTTTTTTAAAAAATATATATTATGCAGGTACCTAGGAAAAGTCACCTTTTCACCTGTATATATTTTAAATTACTCATTTCAAAAGATGTTATAGGAATGAAGATTATTTTTAATATTTTTATTTAGGATTAGCTCTAAGTCAATTAACAATCAATGAACTCTTATCTGTTTAATTGTCAACGTAGCGTTTTATATTATCAGGTATAGGAGTCACGAATGGACCACACATAAACAACACTCGTGCAAGGACGTATTGTTAGATTATTAAAATACGAGGGGACTTTAATTAATTTATAATGTTAAAGAAATTTTATCATTTGGGACAAAATTTCTTTTACGGGGATAGGAGGAATGTAGCGGCCTACAGGCCTAATAGCATTCGTTACAGATAATTATGTACGTGATAGACAGTGCAGTAAAATAATATTGAATTTATACTATGGTATCAAATATTGTAGACCGGGGATAAAATATTCTAAAATGTCAAGAGTCAAGTAAATCAAAAGTCTTCCAAAATTTTGTAACCTAGACCGTACAACAAAGAATATTCTGAAATAACAGTGGAAATTATTTTAATTGAACTTAAATTGAAATACAATAAACCTCAAATGAAAGTATCAAATATTCTAAGTAAATAAACTCACCATTCAAGTCGAGACGCAGCAAAAGAAAGAACGCGCGCGACCCGCGTCTGCTTTCTGGCAGCCGTCTCCCAGTCTCCCCTCTCAACTAAAGTTCCAACCAATCAGAATACTCAGAAACCAGTTCGCACCGGATTACCGCTGACGCGACTGTCTGGTTTTTATGACCATGAGAACCGAAACAAATGCATTCTCCGTATCGTTACAAACTGCTACAATGAAATACGATTTATGTGTCTGCGTACTAAGAATACGCGCCATTAGTGTCACGTGCATCCGCTCGGGCTGTTATTTAGGGTCTGGGAACCACTTAACTTAATTATAAGGTCGTTGAATTGTATAGTTCTTGGTAGTTTTAAGATAAGGAGATTTTAAGGAGAACTGTCACATAAACTTTACTTCGAGTTGTGCAAGCTGTGCAAAGTAAGCTCGTTTTAAGAGTGGTACTAAGAACTGACGGTAATAACAGTGAGTTATATGGCAGTTCTGTCACATAAAAATGTTTTAATGGTACTTAGTTAGCGTATTTCATAGGACTATTATTTTTAATGTTGCAAATTTCTTATGAAATTGCTGACACTACTGTCTGGAAAAGGGTGGGAAAATCGTAAGAAATGTCAACCTAAGCATAAATTTTACTATATAAACCGACGCGAGTGAGGTTCAAAATCAATTCAGTTCAGACTAAAAGATAGAATTCAGACCTTCAGTTGACAGTAATATTCAGACATTCTTTCAGTGAACGTTTAGTGACTAAACAGTGTTAATAGAAGTAAATTGTCACATGTCTAACGAAGTTTATTGTTAGAATTTTAGTAGCTTTAACCTAGATAAGTGTCTTTTTGTGAAACTTGATTGTGTGAAGATATAGATGATGGGTTTGCAACAAATAGGTTAGTACTTGTAAACTGAGACATTTTCGCCCGTACTAAGAAATGATGACAATAAAATATGTATTATGTAGAACTTTATGATATTTACTTTCAATCGCCGCTCGTAACTACAAGGCCATTGTAGGTCGATCATTGGAGACATACGATACCTTTAGATGATAGGATTTATTTTTAACAGTGTTTATATTGATATCATCACCCAACAGGCCGGCAAATAATACCCAGGGTCCCGAACCCACTAAATAAAACTTGTAGGTCTTCCCATGTGTGAAAATTGATAGATAGGCCAACATAGAGGAAGCTAGATAGCTTTAATAAATAGACGACATGGGTCGGCTATTACACAGTCCACCCGTAAGTCAATAAGTGGTGCTTACAACAACCGATTCTTAGTGTATGTCCTCAACGGAGCGCCGACCGTCGCCCTCGCCCATAGCCCCTAGCCTGGTACCATAGCATCGCACAGTAGTGTCCACAACGGCGCTCCGACCTTCGCTCATTGCCTTGCCTGTCTGATCAGTTTGTCTCTCGACATCGTGATATAAACATGGACTGTGCGTAATTTGTCAATTTAAAATCGTATTTTTTATTTTAAACTTTGTTATTTTTTGATTCTTTTCGAAGCCCCTTTAAATACGAGGCGCTAGGCTAGCCCTAGTTATAAATCCGACCCTGTTTGAAGTTTTTTTTTTCATGTGACATCCTGTATATTAATTGATTTCCCAATTTTACGTCAAATGCTCAACGTAATTTATCTAATATACCCTAAAGTAATACCACTTTGTTATATTAGAGTCTAAAATAATATTTTCTTCATCGGAAGAAGATAACAACGCACAGTCCATGTTTATATCTCGATGTCGAGGGACTAGTGTGCGAAGCTCAAGCGAGGGCTGTGCCGTGCTATGGTCCAAGGCGATGAGCGAGGGTCGGAGCGCCGTTATGGACACGGACTTAGAGCTTATGTCATGTCTCATGTCAAATCGAGGAGTTTTTGACAAAACATCGTAAGCGACGTGTCTCAAGTTTTACAAAAGGACTTTTTTCTGCTCATTATTTTTTTTTGAACATAAACCTGTTTAATTTTTTACATATTCTTTCGTATTGTTATAGTTTATTGTAGACTAGTCAATTTTAATAAACTTATATTTTCATGTAATTGTACAGTTTACGGTACTTCGTCAATACATTTTTTGAAAGTTTTATATATTTATTTGTCGTTTAAGATAGACTTTGCACTTAAATACATAGTAAGTCGATGCAGGCTTACTACCTCGTAGTATCGGATGGGTTTATAAATTATCGTAAGCGACATTAGGATAAATCGTAATCACCACGAGTATACGGCACATTCGATGTTTTGTCAAGGTCATAGTGGCGCTTACGAAGTAAATACTGCCGCTTGGAAAAACATTACAAATTTAATTTCAGATACGATAACTTAAATATGGCTTCTTATACATTTTTAAATAGTTACAGGCCGATCATAGTTTCCTATAAAAATATTATTTTCGAGAAATTTGTCGCTTATGATGTTTTGTCAAGAACACATCGAATTATCGTTCGAGCTGCTTGTCGCCAATCTTCAGTTTTCTATGTATCATGTGCTTTTGCCAGCGACAGGAAACTATTAAAAGAAAAGAATTCATTTAATTTAAAAATATATTTCTTCGGGCTTGTTTGGTAGTTTATATAGAAATCGTAAAGTAACTTTATCTGGAACGTTATGCCTTTGTGGCAAGCTAAGTAGTAAAGTTTCAATCACTTCTCTAGATATGCGTCATTATTTAATCGAAATCAGTGTCTGATTCAAGCGTAGACTACGTAGGGTGCAACCTAGGGGCCCGCACCACGGAGATCCCGCGTAGTGTTCTGAATTCTTAGCGTGAAATTACAATCCAGGACTGTCTCTGTCTGTGTCCACAACGGCGCAACGCCCCTCGCCCATAGCCTTGTACCATAGCACCGCACAGCCTCGCTTGAGCTTCGCACAGTAGTCCCTCGACATCGAGATATAAACATGGACTGTGGGTTGATATCTTCTTCCAATGAAGGAGATATTGTTTTAGACTCTAATATAACAAAGTGGTATTACTTTAGGGTATATTATATAAATTACGTTGAGCATTTGACGTAAAATTGGGAAATCAATTAATATACAGGGCGTCACATAAAAAAAAAACTTCAAACAAAAAATCTAGTATGTATATGCATTCTCATATATTCACAAAAGCGTTGGGATCTTTCCTTATAAAGGTAATAAAATTCTCCATAGAATCTTCGCTTTGCGTTAATAGGATGCACTGGTAATCTTGATTTCTGTTTAAACATATACCACTTGGATATATTAGCGTCTAAAATAATATCTTCTTCATCGGAAGAAGATGACAACGCACAGTCCATGTCTATATCTCGATGTCGAGAGACAAACTGATCAGCAGGCAAGGCAATGAGCGAGAGTCGGTGCGCCGTTGTGGACACTACTGTGCGGTGCTATGGTACCAGGCTATGAGCGAGTTCCCTATGCGATGCGCCATTGTGGCCATACACTTACTCCGTTACAATTTATTTTTTAACATTTCTTTTAGGGCCCACGTATTATTCATTTTTGTTGAATAAAATAAATAATTACTATTAAGATTTTTTTGCCTTTTTTTGCAACTCATAAATCCGGCTCCGATCGAAATATTTCAATAGTGCTGTTAGAGTAAATGAAAACGACTATTTTGCACGCCGGATTCTTAAAAGTCGCAAAGTTTCGATATGTCTTGCTGTTGCCGCATGGTCCCTCGCAAAAAATAATATGTATTTTCACTTTACACCTTATAACTATTAACAGCCTAAATATCGAGTGCAATATTAAAAAAAAAACAACATTTAAACAAATAAAAACATTACAATTTTAACCTAAAAAATTTCAACTGGAGTCCTACATACTTGTCGAGTGATTTCATTATTAAGACTAAGAGTATTTTTATCAGTGGATCGCGGGGTCCGATTTGGGAATTCGCCGCGGAGGAGCGTATCAGTCAGTGTTATTGACCAATCAGACAACATCGCCATTCCAAGACACGACGCTAGGAGGCCTGAATCGAGGGAGTAGGAGGCATTTTTCTTATTTTTCTGCCTTTGATCAACCGAAGCGCTGCCAAATCACTTTGACTAGTTGCAATTTTAGATATTTTTTCTGAAAAACTATGAAATTAATTGAAGTTATAGATAGTGGAGGAAATACTTTCGAAAATGACTGTATAACCGTGTTTTTTTCAATTTAACCGTTATTTATCGCTTTGAAAAAATAAAATTGTTTCTAGGAAAATTCAAGATAATAAAGTAGTAAAACATTTCGAAGCTAAATTCAAAATTATAACAAATTCTAATTGTTTTTTTGTCTTAATGGTGGTCACTGATAAGTGCTCTTAGTTCATTTTATTTGCTTCATTTTCTTTTCATTTCATTTCTGAGCCATCTATCGACCAAGAAGTAACGCAGGGAATGCGCGTTGTTGCTGGTTATCTGGGCTGGACAAATGTTTTGTCCAGTCGCATTAATTATGAGAAAGCACTGCGTGGTATTTGTTTTACTTACAATGTCGTTAATCTACTTGGTATTTTATTCTTGGGAGATAAAACGCACTTAACTTTTTGCAAATTATTATTGATCGGGCTTTAAGCCAGACAGACCCATTTTCAAGCTAAGCCCTATAAAATATATTATTTCCCGTTTCATTTACATATCTTGACGTAATAATCCACATTCTTTTAAATCGGCAGGAAATTAAAGAGATGCAAGTTGAAGTAATTTAAGGAAATGAACCAGCGAGAGATCACCAAAACAAGGTTTAACCCACAATCATAATCGCCAAAGCTGTGTCGTGGTTGGCCAAGGGGGACAGATGTTTTTATTCGGGTCTCGGTCGGCCGATACAAGAACTGTTCGGTGTTGCCAGTTGCGGATACGATTTTTATGACTCAAAGTTCACATTTGGATTCGTTCTCTGTTATTACGTATGATTATTTATTAAATTATTTCAAAATGGTCACCGGCTTTACATAAGAATAGGGTTTCCAATTTTTGAGCTTAATCTTTATCCCATGTTTTCTTGTACGTTAGGGACTTTTTGCAGTATCACTTATCGCAGACTTGCCATCTCTAACACAAATGTTTTCATATAAGAATACTAACTAACGTTCTCCTATAGAAAAAGAAGCTCACTCTATTGCTTCATTGGTGAATTCTTTATACTTGAATATGTCTTATCACACCCTTGTCGTAATAAGTAGGGATATTTTAAATACACAGTTATGACAACCAATCGGGGGTACTTGCCTCTCGGGACAAATTTTAATATTAGTTTTTCTGAATTTCTTTTAATTACTCTTATATAAATATATTTTTTTTGAAAAATGTGGGAAAATTCAAGCGAAAAATGTTTATGATTCACGGTCGAATATTATAAGCTTTGCAAATTTGGATGTTAATATTTCCTTTTTACTCAAAATATGAATTAATTTTTTTTCGCCTACCGGGTAAAAGTAGCCGATCAAAACCGGTATTACGGGGTACCCGGTGCATCCGAGGGGATGTACCGGGACTTTTCTGAGCCCCCCTCTGAAGCTGGCAATTTTATTGCAGCCTCTTATAATCGTTACATTTTTTATAAGTGGTAATTTTGTTTATGGATTTTATTTTTATCTACATTACAATCTGTAGATCATCTTTTTTTAAAGAATGCCAATAACATGTCAAAATTGTGCACGATCACGATACTTAATGACAGATTTACTTTTGCGTCATATAAGAGGGGGGGCGGGGGTGGTAATCTTTTCCAAAAACGGCGTTAGAGAGTAAACATTTTTAGGAGTATATTTGGGCATATTGAAAATTCAATTTCTGCTCAGAGTCCTTAATTTCTGCGCATTTAATAAATTTTTTTTTTATATTATATCGCTAAATTTCATGACATGCTAGTTTTAAAAAGACGCGAAGTTTAAATATTCAAAACCCATACAATCAACATCAACAACAATGTGAATAGCATCACTTCTAACCTATTGTGTTTATATGAAAGGGCCGAAGTAAATAAGTATTATGACCACAATGTTTTTATTGCAATCGTTAAACTTGAGGATTTACCATTGTTGTTGGGAAAATCCCTTAATCAGGATATGTATTGGATGTTTTAATTACTAAAATATATTCTCTTGAAATTTAGGTTAATATAGTACTATTTGAGATAATATTACCAAAGATATAAAATAGAAACCCGAACAAAACTTTTTCAAAAATGGAATAATAGTTCTCTGAGTTAATCATACCCTGATTCGTAAGATTAATTTTTATTAAACTAATTTATAACAATAATTCTTAACTATTTCCTCGCTTATTATATCTGCATTTCCACATTTTTTTCTTCTTTTATTACACGATCCACACACTTTTCTGCACCGACTTTACTTATAGATTAATCAAGTAGTTTTTTAAATCCGCCATTTATATGTCGTATTTTTGTGGCAACTTTTCTGTCTTTATTTAAGCACATATTGGTTCGATTGGGTTTAATTCGCAGTGGTATTCCCGTAACTTTGCTATATCATAATTTTTTTAATAAATCGATTATTATAAATAGTTCTTTTTTAAGAAATCCAGTGTAACTTTTGCGACTCGCATTTTCGGTAATTTTTCCGTCAGCCTAGACTGGCCTGACTAACTTGCGTTATGCAAAACAATTATTGAATCTTTTGGTATCAGATCCAAATTTGCTCGAATCATTCTCCAAAGAAAAACATCGGCATTCATAATTTCGTGATATACTCCTGTTTATCAGTAGACCAACCTCTTTCTCTTTACTTTTAACTTATCTAGAATACTCCACAAGCCTCAAGTCTATTTAAATGTACACGTCTAAAAATCATGCACGCCCATGGAGAAGGCGGTTTTGATTCATTTATTTTCTCTCGTCTTTTGAAACCAGTGGAGTTCAATTGCTGAAAGATAATTCTCTACTTGTGAGATTAAGCTTAAATCGGTCCTAGTTATACTATTATTTTAACTTTTCCGCTGCTTCGTCAACTCTAAACAAAATTTTCAAAAAATGTTTGTTTTATACTGTTTAGGAAGCATAATTCAAACATTTTTTAACTTCCTTTGTTTGTACAGGGTGTCCCATTCTCCGTAACTGGTAGTGCTATAAAAAAAGTAATGTAGGGGTCAAACTTAAAATGATAAAGAGAGATAAGAGATACCGGGGGAAAATCAAAAAATTGACAATTTCGAAATTACACTATATTTTCTTAGTTATTTATGTTTCTATGTTTTATGCAGAAGTTTATTTATAATGATTGTTGAATAATCTGCCGTTTTCATAATAAGTATAGGGGGTCAGGTAAGAAAGTTATCGCACCTAACCTCATTTTTTAAAATGGAACATCCTGTATATTTTTATATTCATTTTATATTCTCTTTATAAATTTATACACACCATGCATAATATTGGTTTCCTAGCCGATTTATTTGAATTTTATTACTTTAAACCACAGTAGGCCATGAAACAAAAGCTAATATCCTAGAGACAACTATGTTGACATTCTAGTTGTTATTAACATTTAACGTCAATTTCATTTTTGCATATTCATTTGTGAAATGACTTATCAACATTTTGAAAAATTTGATATGATATCTATCATCCATGGTGTGTTATAAATTTGAAAAGAGAGTTTAAAATGCTATCTTTTTAGATTAAAATATACAGGGTGTTCCATTTAAAAAAGTGAGGTTGGGTCCGATAACTTTTTTACCTGACCCCGTATACTTATTCTGAAAACGCCAGATTGTTCAACAATCATTATAAAGAAACTTCTGTATAAAACATTTTTCTGTATCTCTTTTAACTAAGACAATATAGGGGTAATTTTGAAATTGTCAATTTTTTGATTTTTTCCCGTATCTCTTAAGCGAGCGAAAATTTTCGAATTTTGATTTTACCATTTTAAGTTTGACCCAAAAAGAGCACATGACAACTACATTACTTTTTTGATAGCACTAACAATAACGGAGATATATATAAAAGGGTCGAAAATGGGACGCCCCTTACATCAGTGTAAGTAAGCATTTCTTAACCTGTAGTGGCGCCTAACAAGAATTCAAACTTAATTATTGTATTTATTAAAAATATATTCATTTGCCATCAACAAAGTACGATTTAAAAAAAAAATATTTTTAAAGTTAATTCCTCAAATTTTGTAATCAAAACTTCTTGAACCACCGTATATCAGACTGATTGGGCCAGACATATTCATCACCCAGAAAATCATACAGTAATATCGTCATAAACATGTAACTATAATACATAAACTTTCGCACGAAGAAGAACGGGTCATCTTGAATGGTGCACGCATCGTCGGACCAGTCTCCGACATGATTCGGGGTCAAAATGTTCCAGCTTCTCGTCTGCTAATGAATACTATCTTAATATGTCTTTACCATCGGATTTACGGTAACTGCATTTACGGTCCACGGCACAACTTAAAAGTGTCATACCAAACCTATTTAATGCCTCTAAAGTTTCCTAAGTGCCATTCTTGTGGAAAAGCTACTATAGAGAACTGTATTTTACTATGTGAACTTCCGAATAAATTTAGAACCGTCAAATATTTCTGTCCTGAGATACATTGCTGACGGTAGAGTTTATTACCAGGGTAATTTGGACATGTAGATAGCTATCGCTGCAGAGGAATCTTAATTTGTTTGAATTTTAAAATTACGATATTCATGTGCCAGCAATTTTATGATTTTATTGCTAGCAGGGCCGGGTGTACAACTTTTCCGCCCTTAGGCTGGAAAAAAATGTACTGCCTTTTTTTTAGAATATTGTATTGCAGGAATTTTTGGTGAACAAAAAAATAATAGGTAGCTATAAATAATAAATTTATCGTATTTTTTAAAACTTTAGATAAGTCTATAAATTTAATTAAAAATTATAGAAAATCTTTGTGGAAACTGAACACATTTCAAAAATAAAGAATAAGGAATATCACATGCATTGTCTTTGTTTTGAAATAATTGGATTTTTAACTTTTGCGGCCCACTTCATGCCAAGACTACTTCTACTTATAATTTCTTTCAATGACCTATTGTTAAAAGGGATCTAAGTCGGTCTAAAGGAAATTTGAGAAACAGGTATAAAACTGTTTACGATTATAAGAAATTAGGAAACATCAATAACTATGCAGCTCGACCAACATAACCGTATACTCCAAAATATATTAAAAAATGCACACATAATGCAAAATTACCGAAATAGTAAAACAGTAGGCCTGCTAACTAATATTAATATCAAATCATTGGAACAGAGGAAAACCATCCTTTTCCGCTTGGACATTCCTTGTTGTTCCCTTCGCAATCTGTTGTGCAATCTGGAAAGTTATAGAGAAATCAATTTTTTTTTAATTTGTGGGTTAAGAAAAAGTCACTGACTGAATTACATCTGAAAGGCCGGGGCAATAGAAACTTTTTTGTTCATAAATTTATTTGCGACCGACATGTACAGTGAAACCTTTCATAACGGGCACCTCTAATTAGCGGACATTTTTTCATAGTCCGGAACTAGGTATATGAAATTCCATGAAAATCAACTTCTCTTGGGCGAACGCGGACAGGCTGTTTTCATACAAAGAGTGCAAAAACTTCCTCCTTTAAACGGACAAGAAATTTTCTAAAGTATTTGGGAGACGAATAAGTACGGTGCAAAAACTCTCTGAAGACAGACCGGCAACCAATCGCGTATGCGTTGCAGGGCGAAAGGACTTCGCCGAATAAAAGTATGTGTGATTCTCCGACAGCAGTCCGCCGTTTATTTGTGAGTTGTAAGGTTAAAATCGTAAACAATGGCACACAAATGTCGCGTTTTGAGTCTGAAAGAGAATATTGTTGTGGAAGTTTGTAATTTGATAACAATGATTTGGGCGAGTTCATTAACATTGATAGCATAGTGCTATTAGAATGATTAGATTATGTAGTCCAAATTGAAACCAAATCACTTTCTGACGGCTCTGATGAAGAAGTTGAATGCAGTAATCAAACAAATGCCACCAATTATCGACAAGCCGTTAGTATGGTAAAGGAATTATAAGAGTATGCAAAGAATAGAGGTGACTCTACAGCAATGGAATTGTTATCAGACTTGGAATTATATTTTCTAGGTTGCAAGTATAAGACGCAAACACGTCAAACTACGTTATTAGATTTTTTTAGTACTACATGCTAACTAAAACTAGTGTATTTTTGTTATGTTATGTTTATTTGTATATACATATACATTTTAATAATTTTGGATTTACCTACATATTACCTAATAACAAATTTCCCATGGGCGGACACCTCTCATTTAGACGGTCCCGTAGGTGTCCGCCTAAGGGAGGTTTCACTGTACAGGGTGTCTCGTTTGAGATAATGCAGAAATGCGATTTTCAATCGTTTTTTCGTTTTTGCCATTTTAATCAACGGAAAAAATGCTACTAATTTACTAATTTTACCAACATCGTAGCTCGAATAAGAACGGAGTTATAATAGTGAATCGGATACACCCTGTATAATTATAATAGTATTTTTAAAAAAATATATTAACCAACATTTTTTTCTTTTCAGAGAAACCAGGATTTCAATCACCCTACAGCGGGATAGACAACGGAATGGTAAGTTGTAGTGATGTGTGTTTTAAGTATCACTACTTAAATTTTGTACAGATTCCTACTGGGTGCCTCCACAAAAACAGTTTATTTTGGTTTTGGTGGTTTTACTTTAAACTTAACACAGAAAAAGAAACGACGAAAAGGCCGTATCTGGGTTAAACCATGAATTGATCGTCGACCTGCTTTGGGTGCATATCCGATAAACACGGATAATATTCATACCCTACAAGAAATTTGATTGTCAGTTCTGCTGACCACTTTGTTTTAGCCATAATAAACTATATAAACAACAATCAACAAATATTAGAAGCGCAACCTAAACGAAATTCAAACTAAATACTGGCGTGCGGTCGCCAATGCGCAAACACTTTTTAAGGTACGTTTACACATGCATGGATTTAGTGGCGCCAATAAAAACTGGCGCGCCAGTAAATAAAATTAGCAATGTAATCATCGACTTGCATAAAAATTTATTTTTGCACGCATAGATAAAAAAAGTTAGCATCCTTCTGAAATCACTGGCGCCAGTGTTGACAAATTCGTACAGAAAATCAAAACTTGCAAGTGTAAACAAGTGCTTGCACGTCAGCGACCGCTCGCCAGTTTTGTAGTTTATATAGGTGGTTGGTAGAAGATGGTTTTTATAGCTAGCAGGATCCTTTGCTGCGAGTTCTACTAGAAGTTTAAGCTTAAGCTTGGTACTCCTCGAACTTCATTATTTAAGAATTCTTTCATCTGAAGGACTTCATCCTTATGAAACGACCTTCCCGAGATCGTTTTTCGTAACGAATATAACCTACAACGATTCCAAACCAACGTGAATCGCTTTTTGCGCACACGCACCACTCCCAGAGTGCCCTAAAGGATTTTTCCTATAGTGCTTGACTTTGATCATAAAAAAAAGGTCGACGATCAATCCATGGTTTAATCCAGACACGGCCTTTTCGTCCTTTCTTTTTCGGTATTTCTTTTTATCTTTTTTTTCACTAAAAGTTCAGCGACTATTTTACAGGCTTCGGAAAGTTCGCTCGAAATAGTGCGCACTGTGAAAAACACCTTAAAAATGAAACTGGCGTGCCACCTATTTTTGTTTTCTCAACAATGTGTAAACCTTTACTAGCGTGCAAATAGAAATGGTGCGACCACTGGCGCCACTAAATCCATGCATGTGTAAATGCTCATTTTTACACTTGCAAGTCTTGATTTTCTGTACGAATTTGTCATCACTGGCGCCAGTGATTTCAGAAGGATGCAAACTTTTTTGGTCTAGGCATGCAAAAATAAATTATTTAAATTAACTTGTGCGCCAGTTTTTATTGGCGCCACTAAATCCATGCATGTGTAAATGCACCTTAATACACTGAAACATCTTGATGGTACGTTATTTAATTTGGTAGATAAATTTATATAAGACAAGCGCCCATTTTCCTTTAAGTTCGGCTTGCATAAACTAAGTTTTATAGCAAATAACATATTAATGTTTCATCTTACTAACTGGAATTGACGACTTTATGCGGTTTGTATCATTCGGCGTTTAAAGTCAATATCGGTGATGACTAACATTAAAATTATTCCCATAATTTATATTACTGAATAAATTATTACAATTACATTACTTATTGCAAACATTTTTATATAATTTCGGGCTTCGACTCTGTAAGCGTTTAGTGGTGCAAATTTCATTACAGAATAGACTCAATAAATTGGCGTATGCCTAGCTACAGAAACGTATTCTGGCGGGAAAGGCGCCGTGGCAATAAGAAATCTTACTCGCGAACAAAAATTAAGTTTCTGTTATACCTTTGATAAGTGCCGTTTCTGAGAATGTTGTGATATAAAAAAAACCTTTAGAAACTTACTCTTAGTAGTTTAGAAAAACCTTTATTGTACAGGGTGTCCATTTTTCGTTGGTTTTACGGGATATCTCCGTTATTAATAAATATAGGTGGATGCGGTTTCCGTAGTACTATGCTACTTTTTTATGAAACAAAAGATGCCCCAATTAGAGTTTTTCTAGGCCTCCTCGTTTTTGATATACGGTATGTATGAACAAACCCGAACAAACCCTGTTAACTAACTTATCAAAAAGAAATAAAATGGTTTCTTTGTAGTTTCTTACGTAGTATCCAATGACGTACTCCAGCCAGTGACGTACTCAGATTTTATCTACATTCAATAGTTCACAAGAGGAAAAAACAAATTTCCGTTTTTTAATGCTATATATTTTTAAATATATATATAATACTTTATTTTAGTCTTAATATTATGCCCGAACTTTAAATTTTTTTAATAACATACAATTTTTTAAGTAGGCCATGACGGATATTAAAAATTTTTTAATAACATACAATTTTTTAAGTAGGCCATGACGGATATTAAAAAAAACAAAAAAAAAAACACAGTAAGTTGTGTCATAATACACATGTAATTCAATGATATAAAATTTATGAGAAAGTTCCATAAACGTGAAATTTTTGAAATTTGAAATTATTGACAATCACAATTAAAGGTGTCCGGTCAGTAAATCAAAAATTAAATTTAAAAAAATTAAAAGTTGTCTGGATAGTTAATTCTTGATTGAAATGTTTCTACAACCAGACATGAGTTAACAAATTTTATTAATTTAAGTCTGTTATCTCATGCAATGATCCATTCAGCAATTAAAAAAAAAATAACTATGCGCGATTGGTCACGATTCCAAAATTATGATTTACTTATTTATATTATTGGTAAGTTATTATAATAACAAAGCTTATTTAAAGTTCTTTGTAATTAACCTTAAATTAGTTACAATTATATTATTATTACCTCTTACGTTAACGTTTATGAAGTGAGGAATATTATACGCGATTGCGACCACCATCGCGATGGCGATAGTGATGGCGTTCGCGATAGCCATCACAGGAAAGCGAACATCTACGCGATTGCGATACAATTGCATCAGAGAATCATTAAGGCAGTAGTGTAGCTGCTTTTTGCGATATTATTTGAAGAGGAAGAAGACCACAATGTACAATATTATATTTTATGAAAAGGCGATTCTATAATTTATTAATCATATTTCTTTATATTATCGAAAAAAGAAAGACGGAATATTATATGAAATTAACAAAAACGGGCGAATTTGATTCCCGCATATTCTTTACCTAGTCAGGATGTGACAAATCAAATAAAATGTAGGGTGTTTAACATTTTCAATTAAATTTTCTGTAAAATTTTACATTTTTCACGTTACAACGGCGACCACTCTGCGATCAAACGCTGCAATAGTCGACCATATCGCCAACAGACAAGTGTGTCCGACTGAATTTGTTTAGAAGATACGCGTATGAACGCGATCGCGATGGCTCGCGTATATGGTTCCTCGCTTTACCGCGATGTTCGCGGTCTTATCCATTAATAAAACATCAATATCGCGACTGAAGAATCACGGCGAAAACGTTTATGTATAGGAAACACAAGTGTATTTTGTTGCATCAAAATTTAACCCATAATTTAACTAACCAAACAAATTTGACTGCGACATAAACTACATTGGAGAAATGACTTTCGCATAATCAAATCAAATCGCTTATCTAACTATCGATTTACTGATGAGACCATTGAATGTGAGTGGATGGGCCATTTCTGCCAATGTCATTTATGTCACAATCAAAGTTACCTGGTTAGTTAATTATTATTGTTTAAAATATTTCTGCAACACAACATAAATCCGTATACCTATACATTTTATAATTTATTTGTCCTATAGAATTTGCAATTTTCTTTTTCATTGATGTTTGACTTTTAAGTGTGAAAAACACGGTGCTGGCATATGTAATCCGACACGCGAAAATTTAAGTCGAAGTTTATTTTATTACTTACGCAAATAATGTACAGGGTGATTAGCGGTCAGTGGCATATAAAGATTATACAGGAAATTAATGCCAACTTTTTTCAAAATGAAATAACAGTTTTTATTGCATTTTTGGCGTTTATTTGTTCTATATATATAATACATATTTTGTTTAACAGTTCGAACACGAATAGTTTATGATATTTAAAAAATTACATTTATAATACTTTGACAAGTTGTAGTTAAAATATCTTGCACATTAATAGATTTTCATTTCCTACCCAAAAAATAAATGGATGATACAGCGTGTCATAATTAAAAGAATATACAGGGTCCTGCAATAGTGCGTCGGGCTTCCTTCCATAGCTCCTATACGAATTAAGTTCAAAATGTCTTTTATTTTGATCTGTGAAGAAGTAAATACGTTCTTGAAAAGATCTGTTACTTTCCTCCACATTTCAGGTGAAAAACTAGCAAACGCACGTCTCTTATTCTTTCCTGTATATTAATAGCAAGTGTAGGCGGATATTCACAAACAATTTGGTAACGTGTCCCCATAAAAAAGTGAAGTCTGGATAGATAGATATTTTAATTTCTTAGTATAATTTATTCGCCCCAATAACAATTTTTTCAATTCAAAGAACTAGAACTAACAAATTAATCCCTATTTTATTTCACAGCCTGACATAGTTTTTAGGCTTAACCATTACTAATGAACCGTTGCGCTAGTATTTCACCTCAAATGATAAGGGATGTAAACAGATTTTTTAAATAATGTTAAAATGTCAGAAATTTTTAGCATTTACTGTAAGGCGCCTATGATATTTAAACAATATAATTTATGAAATTTGGAATTATTTCGAAACATCAATAACAAAAATGTATTCCAAAAAAAATTACTTATCATCCAATATTCAAATAATATACAGGGTTGTTCAATTTGAAAAACTTGAGAAAAATAATTTTGAAATGTGTCGTTTTTGGAACCATTATAACCACCCTATATAAAATATAGAGACACTATTCATAGTATCTTTAGACCTCTTGTTATACCCAATTCCGAAGTTAAAAAACATAATTTTAGAATGTTTTTTGATTTTTTTCCTTCCAGGACTAGGAAACTTTTTTTTTAGTTTTTAATTTATTGCTCTTAAATTACTCGAGCAAATCAAATAACATTTTAGGTAATTATAGAGGATGCTAATACGAATATAAATATACAATAAAATACTGTGTATCCCGTTTAAAAAAATACAACTTTATGTTATTAGACTTTTTGGGCTACCCTGTATACGGCAAAATATTTTCCTAAAATACACCCCATGATATAGTATAAGTCAGGATATGAATTCAATTTCTATCTTAATTCATATATGAGATATGGAAGATTGAAGCACTATAGCAGGATCGTGTGTGTTGATATAAGTGAAAATTGTTAATAGTGGGAACGTTGTAAAGTATCTGGCACACACGTATAAGGCACATGGTATCGACGTTGAAACGCGTGACGTTAACAAATCTCGGTAATTCCCCGACTGCCCGCCCAACCTAGTCTAAATACTAGCAGTGATTGATCATTTTACTCGCCGCCCGCGCCTTAGATAAGGGGTGGGACTGGGGTAGTATATCTCCCAGAATCGACAATTTGTCTAGAAATAGAAGTAAGCTTCAGCTTCAGCAGAACCATAAAAACAAATATTGTCCGAATTTCCATATTATTTAAAAAACAATTCGGGAGAAGTTATCTGAAATCACACCTAATAGCGCATTGATTTGGTTGTTTTTGCTTAATGTCATAAGGCCAAAGACAACATCCCAGTGCCCCCTAGAAAAAACTATCTAAGGCACTGGCTCAGTTCTTGAATTGAATTAGTATTTGTATAGTTGATATTTGATTCTCTGATCGAATGCCCACGGAAATAAAATATCTGCTCGCACAAATAATATAAAATATCAAGAGATATTTTTATTTGTATAGAATCAACTATACGTTGCTACTTCATATAACGCTCGTGTCGTGCAATATTTTCATTTTTTGCAATACAAGCAAAAATACAATTGGAAAAAATAGCGTTATAGTAAAAAAAAAAATATTTTTTAAATCGAACGAAACAATTACTAGATAAAGGAAGATATTCCCAAAGCCGCTGGAGATTCATAAAAATGGGGTTTAACTTACAAATTAATAAAATAGTTAATCTATCGGCAAAATTTTGCTGATTTATCGGTATCGGTCGATTACTAATTGCTACCAGGATTATGCGACCTAGACCCTAACAAACCCAGAAAATGCAGAAAATTCTGCATTTTTGTTTGTCTACAAACCTACTTAAGTCAGAATATGGACTACGATTTTGGTGGTAATTTCTCTCGATACGGTACGTGCTATGCCCGACAAATGGGCATTTCTTGCAAACGATGAGACTCCTGAAGACAAATTCGACTATCCTTTTCTAAAGATTTGACCTTTGACTTTGAAGGCATTGTAGACCAAAAAGTAATATATAGCGAAATAACGTTAAAAAAGCGGTCGTTTGAGAAAAATATTACTTTTTGCTTCAGGCCAGGGGTCAAAACTTTAGAAATTTATTGTAGAATAGTCTCATTCTCAAAAACAATTTCCTGATCTTATTTCCCATTATCCTCGTTTGTGAATAATTTGGCTACTGGATATACGTTGTAACCAGAATTCTTCCAAATTTCTATATCCGACAAATTATTTTTATAGAAGGGATTAATTTAAGGTGTATAACGCTTTATAATTAATTTGCCATTTATTCTATACATAACCACTAAATCACGACTTCCCTGGAATTCATTCTTCCACCCTGTACTATTTTCGTTCTTTGCTGCCAGTTTGTTAATATTAACTCTTGGTGAATATCCTAGTAGAATTTGAATTTGAATTAATATTATATTGGTAAACATTTGACCTATGCTAAATAATATTCATGCTTCAGATAATTTTACAACCGTTAACAACTATATTAATCCTAAGAAGATGTTTTGTTGGTTCCTTTTATTGATACAATTTATTTTTATTCATTATAAAATAAATAAAAAATAAATAAAATAGCTTTAATTATCTAACAGTACAGAAACATACCATTTATAAGACAATTTAACTTAACCTAACTACAACAGCATACAGCTCAATTTAATTTTGTGTTGCTTAAATTAACATATACTCAACACAGCTCTTTTAATTTCATTTTTATTTGTAAAAAATAAATCTACTTTGTCATGCAAGGAGTCAAAGCTTGCACACATGCTGTATATTGGGGATTTATGAAGTATATTTGTATTTGGGGTATGCAGGTAGAAAAGAATGGTTTTTGGTCTTAGATGTAGTATCGGAGCATAAAAGTTAATTTGACCAAGTAAATATGATGACTCAACGTAGTTATTACATATTTTATATAATGTATGTATTTGGTGATATTCTATGTCTGTCTTCAATGGTGTTTATTTTAAATCTTTGAAGTAATACTTTGCTGTCATAACCCCTTGCAGGATAAATGTTGTCCACTTTATATGCAAGGTATTTTAATAATTTACGCTGCACTGACTCCAATTCAACCATGTATTTGTTATTATTTAATTATGTATTTGTTATGTTATATTGTGTAGTAATTTTCACTGTTCTGTGTCAAAATTTGAAAAAGGGAGTACTTATAAAAACAGCTGCGTATCTTCAAATCTTTTTCTCATCGACCATGATTGTAGTTAAGAAACCAAAACAAACTCCAGTATAGACTAAAAAATTTAATTCGGAAACTTAATGGTATTCCTTGAGCTCAACAGAGGCGAGAACATAAGTATAGTTTGCTTAGGCCCGGTACTTTCATATAAATTCATGATAACTAACAATTTGTTAGATAAATTAGCGAGCATTTGCAATCTGGAAAATAACTTATTTGGGTATTTTCAAGTAACGTTATCGGATAGATAACAATTTAAAGGTTGTGGCATTAGTGAATGAAATACATATTTTTTGTTGATATTGTCACTCAGATGATGAATTTAAATCTCTCAACACCTGTAAAGTAGAAAATATAGTATTAGGGCGTGAAATCTTTTGGAACAAGCACAATGCAAACAAAATATTTAAATAAAAAATGGTAACACTTTATGATGTTGTTAGGGTCTTTATCCGTGAGATAAATCACTATTCGTAACTATTATCGACGATTAAATTATGTGGCGAATAACTAATTTATTTGAGGAATCGCTTATGGGTATACCAAGTTTGCTTAAAAAATTAACAAGGGCTGGGGATGGGGTTATCATATGCAAGCACTGTATAAAACATGCCATTTTACAGGCGTACGCGTTAAGTCCTACCGGCCCCGTATATGCAGGCCCTGGTGCTAGCCCCACACAAGCCTCGGGCGAACCCTTTGCGGCTGATAGCCCCTATTTTCCCTTTGGCGCGAGACCTGGCAGCCGTCTTTCGCCCGCTAAAGCTAAAGTTGCCGGTGGAGCATCCGGGCCCACCGGAGCCGTGGGTCGAGGACCGAAAGAAGAACCACAACAACCCGCGACGACAACCACAATAGATGGCCAGCAATGGACGACGGTGGTAAGTACATTTTCTTACTTTTCCGTTGGGCGTTTAAAAAAGAGGTACCCGTGAGCACGGGCGCAGACGCACGTGGGTGCAATTAGTGAGGCCTAGGCAAGGGACTGCTCCTTACGCTACAATGAGCTGTGTATTATGGTAAAAATCTTTTCTTGGGGACGCAAAATCAGTCTCATTTATTCCTCAGAATATATTCGATAAAAAAGAAATCTGAACTGTCGACACATTTTTTTTAAATACACTATTTCCCTACTCCATATCTCTCTTCCCCTCTCGCTGAAATTCTTATGAGGATTTTAAAGTTTGCTTTGGTAGTATTCAGGATTCTGTTAAAATGCTACAATGCAAAACCCTGAATGTTTTGTTCAAATTTGAGGACGTCCATAGAGAGGTCGCAGGACACATATTTGACCCCCGCCATATTGTATCTGGGTGGTGACAAGTTTGTAATGTCAAATGAGAATGTATCTTTTTTTACCTAATTCGATTCTCCGTCAACAACTGCGTAAGTAAGCAGAAACTTGTTACAATTTCTCTACTGGTTGTTTAGTTACGAGTATTGGAATACATTTAAGATGTAAGCAGAATATGTAATTTCATGTAAATGTATATTACCGAAATGAACTAGTTTTTGAGGACTCTGGACTAAACAACGTGATATAGTAATGCCAGGCTATTTACTATCGTCCCAAGGGTCGCTTCCAGCGATTTCAGTAACAGATAGCTCGATTATCTTAACGGGTCAATTTAAACGAAAGCGGCACACAATGTTAAGTGTAAGAAGGGGATACTTTTGGTTTTATGGTTCGTAATCTGTTTTGTTTGAGCCGTTTATTATGGAGTAAAGAATCACTAGAATAGGCATAGACTAACGCCTGAATTTACAAAAATTAACCAATAAAAAAGCGCTCGCCACACACCCCAAGTGCCAAAAAATTTAAAATTGAGTTAAATGATGTAGTGGATTCAGAATGGCCTATATTAGATATTTAAGTAGAAAAAACACCGTATTTAACAGTTAATATATTTTATTTTAATTAAAATTAATTCTTCAGTCTCTTCTGCTAAATTTGAGGCCTACATCAAGTAAGAAGCCCGTTTCTTGTCAAACACTTGGGAAAATGCAAGTATAGTTGTTGCAGAATTATACCGTTGACTCTTACTGCCATAAATAAACTACCCGATTAAACCCTATTGTATACGCCTCAACCTCTTCAAAGCTCAATAAATGGGATCAGGGCCTAATAATATAATTTAAAAGTATAACTATTAGGATAACAAGTACAATAAAAATTAATTAAATTCTAAGAAACTATTGACAATTTATTCAAAATTTAACTCTGTATCACTATCCTCATCTAAGCCTAATCTTATAATTTAGGGTTGAACATTTGTAATCATACAATTGGAAGAATTTTCCACCTTAAGTACATGCTGTACATAGTTTTTCCAGCTGTCTGCAGAAATTTTTCTTACTTCGTTTTTAATTAATTCTACTACAGATGCATTTAACGTAGCAGAAATATTATTTCTCCTAATATTGGATTTTAATTGGTGCCATATTAGGTCAATAGGATTGAATATACAATAGTACGGAGGAAGACGCAACAATGTATGTCCATTTTCTGCTGCAAGTTTGTCACACTCGTATTCCTAATTTATTTTAAAAGCTTTTAATACTTCTAGCAGTTCTCGTTTTTTGTAAGTTTTCAATCATAAAATTTTGAATTTCTGCTTTTATATTATTAGAATTGGGAATGATTTTTGCTTGCCGACTATGATAACTAGCATTGTCCATTACAACGACACTATTTTCAGGTATATTTTTAAGGAGTTTATGTTTAAACCAATCTTCAAAAAGTTGTGCGTCGGTATCTTGATGGTAATCTAAAGAAGAATCTGCTATGTTTTTAGCTGAAAGCAACAGACAATTTGGAACAAACCCGTTCTCTGAACCAGCATGTAATATTGTGATTCTTTTGCCTTTATTTGATGGTGCCTTGGTTTAATAATTGGACGATTTTCTTCTCTAAATTGTTTAACAGCTGTTAAATATTTAAGTCTCCATTCCCGTAAACGTTGAGATTCCATTAATGTTTGTCTTTTATCAATGCTTCGGTATTTAAAACCCATTTTACGCAATATTTTCCTAAGGCTTGAAAGGCTACAAGAGATATTTGTTTCGTCTTTAATCAGCCGCTCTTTGAGGGAAATCAAAGTGGGTACAGTTTGTGCCTCATACATTAGTTTGGCATCGGTAGATAAATGCTTTCTTTTAAAAATGGCACTTGAAGATGCCCCCCTATCAGCACAATTCCAAGGACGCCACATTCTACCACTAATAAGCCTAACTAAAAATTACTCGCCGGAAAACCACTAAAGATTAAAATTATTAAAAATCACTTTGTATTTATATATCAGGCTTAGGTATAAATTGAATTTGTATACCTGGTCCGGCTCTGCTCGAAAAGGTTTTAAAATTTGGGATTTCCTTATTTATTTTATGGTCGAAGGGATAATGAGGTTTTATTGCAGTCAAAAGATCAACGGTATAATTCTGCAAATACTATATCTACCAGTCGCAATATACTATAATTAAAATTATACACGAAATAAATTAATTAGGTAGGTAAAATGACAACTATTTTGTTCATAGTGTTCAAACTTTAAAACACGATTTACTCGAAAGTATAAGAATCTCACTTGTGGTGCTTATGACGGCAGTATAAGCGGTTTGACCACTGCAAGGAAATGTAAAAATCTTAAATACAAATTGGTATTTTTATCGGCCTTATTGAATTGTTAATTATTTGTTATTTTAACATTTTCAAGTTTCACAAAGGGGAATAAGTTTTCTGGGTTATTTCATGCGTAAGCTAAAAAGATGATATTAAAACTAACGCTTTGAGTTAATAACCCAGGAAACAACTTATCTCCTTGTCATAAAAAGCCGCGTGCACTACTGACATTTCCCAAACAAACACATATGATTGTTACTCAAGAAACGTCAGTCGTCAGTGAAGTTGAACGAGATTAATACGCCTAACAACGCACACGGAAGCAAATTATTTCACAACAACAGAACTTTTACAGTAGTGATTACGATTACGCGATTAGATTTTGCATCCGCGTTGTTAAGGGTTTATATCTAAAATGACGTTTGCAGACCTTAAAAAATTAATTATTAATTTTTCCTATAAAAAGGACCTGCTTTAATAGATTTTTATAATATTTTGATAACTATTCTGTACCATCCGTGAATAAGTTAGAACAGTTTAAAATGACAAGGTCAGTAGTACCATTTGAACAAACCCGAACAAACACAAATTAAATAATAAAGGCTCCTTACAGGAAAAATAAATAATTTTTAAGGTCAAACGTCATTTTAGACATAAAACCTTAAATATGTCAAACATGCTTAAACTTAGGTATAGAACATGATATACGAAATCTACCTAGAATCTTGCGTATAATCCAAAAATGTTACAATATATAAGTTGACACCAAATTGAAAATATTTTAGCCGAGTTGGCATCATCAACATACAGCATACTGTCCAATTTTCAACATTTTCCTGTATATGTATAGTTTGTCATATACAGGGTGTTATGGAAATGACGTATTATATTTAAATGGGTGACTCCTTGTGTCCTAGAGAAGCGCTACATATTTTATGTTTTTTAAATCGACCGTTCTAAAAGTATAAAAAATAAACACTGTTACTCACAGGTCAGTCTACGCTACTGTACAACATTTCAACCAGAGCCAATGGCAATGTTGCCAAACTTAATGTAAAACTGAAATTCCATATAAAATTATAAAAATAAATTATTTTCTACCTACTTGTATTTATCCTTATACCTAAAGAGCGAGGAAATCCAGACACAAACACAATCAGTTTTTTTTTCTTTTTCGTGGAAACACTCCTGGAAACACTTTATGTACACACAGTAATAGTGAAACAGAACCGATAGTTAGCTTTTGAAAATACAATAATACAGATTATACTACACATTATTAGATTTTATTACACGCGAGACGTCCAGAAGAAACGCGTCAATAAAAACAATATTCAAAGATTTTTATGTACGGGCAAGATACACGCGTAAACCGAAAAAACAGAGCAGATCGCTGAGAGTGGGTTGGTGATCGAATAGACACAACGTATCCTGCCGCTGATTGGTCTTGAACTAACAGACGCATGCGTTCGGCGCTATATGAAACTACTTTGCTCAGCCGATGTAAGGCGTCAAGAGGTCATAGGCATTTGACCTAGTGACGTACGTGGCTATTACTATGTTATATGTTTTTTCAGGTTGTTTAAAACATAGTCCGTCGTAAATGTTCTTCAATTAATTGTACAAAAAGGTATTACAGAATGGAAAAGTGTTTAAATTATTTTATTTTGTCTAAAGAGTTTAAGGTGTACATATGACAACACCGGCCAGAATTCCTTGATTGCTTACATGTATCGCAGTGCCACACAGGTGTTTTTCTGGTTTAACGCCATGTCACTTTTACCGCTGAATGAATTGAAAGCGCCATTTATGGTTATTTTTCTTCAATTTGTCTTTATCTCAGGAATTGCAGGTTTAAATATAATACGTCATTTCCATAACACCCTGTATAGAACGGGGCGGTTCCCGGTGGGACACACTGTATTTCAATTAACTTTATCACAGGGGTCTTATTTGTTCCAGTCTTAAAATTATAGGAAGAAAATGGAAATAATGTACAAAGTACATATTTAATCTAGCCAGATTATTGTCTACAAATGTCAGTTAATCTGCATTCGGCGTTGATGATTCACTATTAGTATTTATTAGTTTAATTCTTTGGTTTCTGTCTTTTTAGTTCATCCTTTCTCCTTTAATTTTTAATGATTTTAGGAGATTCTTATATCGCCCCAAAACCCATAAAATGCAACGTTACATGTATTAGGTCTAATGCGATTCGTTTTAATGTATCACGCGAAAAAATAGTTTTTAAAGTTTAAATTTGGGTTGGGAACAACCATATGGACACATAGATATTACGTTTCTAAATAGGGACATGCAATGATTGAAGGAGGGCAAAAGTTTAGTTAATTGTAAATATGTTACAATTATTAGAAACCTACATATTTTAAACAAAATTTCTTATTACATTAACAGAATATCGGGAAAATAATGATAATTTCTTGTTAAACTGTTTCTTGTTGCTATGTGTTTTTTAGATAATATTCTTCTTCGCCTTTTTACAATACATGGTGTTATGGAAATTACTTATTATATTTAAATGAGTAACTCCTTGGGTGTCCTAGAGAACCGCTACATATATTTTTTAATCGACCGTTTTAAAAGTGGGGTAACAAACCCTCTAACTCACAGGTCAGCCCGCGCCACTGTAAACATGTCACCCAGACCCAATGGCAATGTTGCCGAACTTAATGTAAAACTGAAATTGCATATAAATTATAAAAATCAATTAGTTACTTATAACTAACGAGCGAGGAAATCCAGGCACACATACAATATTTTTTTTTTCTTTTTCATAATAACACTTTATGCACATGGGACATCTTAGATTTTAACGGCAACACGAATCAACACATAGTAAAAGAGAACAAATAATGTGTAGATAGACCCTACATACACAAAATTTACATATGATAAAAACGCTGATTTCTGTACAATAGGCATCACAGCAAATTTGTAGATTCCAAACTATTATTTCTTTTTCCCTTTTCTTTTAGAGTGGAAGATATTGAAAATAACTGACTTCTGCTTCACTACCAGCTTGGGTGCCTCAAACTCTCTGAAAATTGTTCAGCAATTCTTTTATCTGCTGCATCCAATATCTTATTTTGCAACTGATCCATATCTTCGATTTACTCTTTATAAACTATTTCTTTATCCATCGTACCTCTCCTCTTACTAAAGGAACATTGTCTCACATGCATTCAACTTGATTTTTCTGTATGTACTAAACATTTTCACACTTCTCGCACGTTCTTGGCATATTATAATAGATTAATATTCCGAAAAAATACACTTTTAAATTCGAAATGACGCGACGATGTGGAGGAATTCATCTTTTTGTCACCCTTCCGTCTTCCTTCGATGTCGAGTAGAGCTGAGCTAAACTGTGATTTTAAAATCAAATATAAAATAATAAAATGACAAGATCACACTAACCGGTTTCGTATCGGTGGAATCAAAGGTTGTTCTAAAGCATTATGGAAAAATCACCGACTGTGAAATATTGCTCATCTCTAGTTACGACAAACCCGAGTTTTGATAACTCAATTTGAACGTTTCCGTTTTAGTTTTTAATTGATTTAATAAAATGTAATTTTTAATTCAAAGAAATCCTATTTAAAATGTATCTTTTTGAATCGGTTAAAAACAAATTTACTCGAGAAAAAAGGGTGAAGCCAAAATTAATAAAAACCTTGTCGCCGTGTGAATTTCTGCAGTGCCCATGTGAAAACTTGTTTGGTTTGTATTTTTTATAGAAATTGTGAAAGTAATTTTTAAATAAGACCGAAAAGGTAAGAGAGCATGTGGCTTAAATAAAATTGCAAAGAGTAAAAATAAACAACGCCAATCACTCAAAAGGTCAATGACACGTTTGAGCTAGTTGCATACGCGCGCATTTCAAACTTGTTTAATTACTATTCTTTGTATTACAAAACATTTTTCATCGTAATTTTTCTTAAATTAACCAAAGGTATGACAGAGTGGAAAAGTGTTTAAATTATTATATTTTGTCGAACTCTAAAGAGTTTAAGCTGTAAATATGACAACACCGGTCAGAATTGACTGACGTATTTTGACACGACTTATCCCAATGTTGATTGTTTACATGTTTCGCCAGTGCCACACACGTGGTTTTTGTGGTTTGACGTCAAGTGATTTATACATTATTTTTCTTCAATTTGTTTTCATCTCAGGAATTGCCTGTTTAAGCATAATAAGTCATTTCCATAACACCCTGTATATACAGCATACAGGACTACACTTTCGCAATATATGTTAAATTGTTAAACACCTAAACAGTTGTTTATATTTTGCTAATGAATAAATTTTAATAAGAAATAATTAAACAAGATTATAAATAAACGATGCAATCTCTTGTACGTACAGTCGTAGTAGGCCCATCCCATAATACTACACAAGGTCTACATAACTAAAGATTTGTGAAAATGTCGAGAAGTGTCCACTAATCATTATAATTAATCCCTTTCAGCGAATTAAGTAAAAACTAAAGGCTATGAATCCATTTCATTTAATACTCTCTTGCACCTACCAACATGCTATTTCAAACTGTATGTTGTATTGAGTAACAAAAGTAAAGACGATGCAAGCCGACAAAATAAATGAAATATTGTAACATGTAAAAATGTATATAATAAAATTATTGTTGTGATCGCTCGAGCGAAAAACCGCTTGATTACTCGATTATTGAAATAATGGCCGGAGACGCAATCCCACTGGCTTCATCTATTAATTTGCTGGGTGTCAATCTGGGAGGAAATATGTCTTGGCATAACCACGTTGTGGCAATCGCCAAGATAGCTTCTCAGAAGCTTGGCGTACTCTTCCGAACCAGAAAGTTGTACACACCTCAACAACTATTCGTCTGATCGGAGACCACGAGCTGACGAAGAACCTCGACAGCCTAGAATATCGAAGACAGGTTGGGGATTTGACTCTCTTTTACAGATATTTTCATGGAAGGTGCTCGGCTGACCTTGCCCTCTTAATTCCGCCCAGAGCGACGAATAGCAGAAATACACGACGAACCACTGCCGCCCATCCCTATGTGGTTAAGCTTAGTACTCCTCGAACTTCACTATTTAAGAACTCTTTCATCTGGAGGACTTCATCCTTGTGGAACGACCTTCCCGAGGTCGTTTTTCCCAACGAATATAACCTCCAACGATTCAAAACCAACGTGAATCGCTTTTTGCGCACACGCACCACTCTCAGAGTGCCCTAAAGGATTTTTCCTATAGTGCTTGTGTTTGATCATAAAAAAAAAGAAAAAACCGACATCGCTCGTCACTTATTATCTTGCACTCGATACCCGGGCTTCGCTTGGCGCCGACGGAAATGTACCGCTGTAGTGTGATCGAGTTAAAAAACTCCTCGTATATTCGAACAGTTTTTCGCTCGATAGGAAATACTCTAGTTATAAATTCAAGCGAAAAACCGAAAGATTTCGCTTGCCACTTGATACCCGACCTTCGTTCTACGCGCCGCGCCATCCGATTGGCGACGTTCGAGTTTGACGCTGAGCAGGTAACACGACATACGTCTTTCTTAAAGGCACATAAACGAGAAGATGCATATAAAAAAGTATGCCAAATCCCTTAGTGGAGTCATCGCGACATGGGTTTTGTAAAGTTTTGTTTTAACTGACTAGCCAGCGGCGTAGTTTAGGTCTCCGATTGTAAATATTAAAAAATTGAAGATATAATTTTAAAATTTTTATTTTATTATTATTTATAATAATAGAAATTTGTTAATGAAAAATAACAAAACGAACAAAATGGTTAACAAAATATATAGAAAAATTCGTTGGTAATCTTATAGTAAACATTTTTAAATCTAAACATGAACATTTTATTATTAAACTCAAGAAGACTTCTTAAAAATAACATACATTATAGAAAATGTTAATGGAAAATAAGAAAACGAGCAAAATAGTTAACAAAACATAGGTATCGACACATTTTTTGGTGACCAAAAGTAAACATTCTTAAATTTAAACAGGAACTTTTAGGTAACTATAAACATGAATTTAAAAAAAATAATCACCAATTTTCTTATTTTGCTAGTCACGTAACTAAGCCCAAAGTTTTGAAGGGCACACAGCGGGCACCTTATAATTTAATGTGGAAGAATTTGACAAGCTATTTTAAATATCTACTTATTTTATGCTCGTAGATTGAGAAAGATGTGAAGAAAAATAACTCTTGGTAATACTTTTTGTTCGGGTTAAAAAAGCACAATAATAAACCCGAACAATAAATACATATTTGGGTGATTTTTTGCGATTTTTTTGTTTGGTATCGAGACACGTGGTAAAAATTCATTATTCACAAATAAATAAATTTCTGGAATTTTTTTGGTGGCTACTACAATTTTTTAGCTAAACCTGTGCCCACCCGTAGTTACGTGCCTGCTAAATACCCTACCTGATCACATGTAAACGGCTAGGCTGCCGGTCGAGCAGTCGGTGACGTCATCGCTTGGTGAATTGGAATTTCAAGCGATTCACTCGATTATTACAATCCCTCGAGTATCAAGTACTCGATTATTAAAATCATAGGTTTTTCCCAACACTAAATAAAATACCTAATAATGGCACAATGATAGAAACAAATACATGTCAAGGTTTGCTTATTATAATTTTCCTTTAATGCCATATCTTAGATAAAATATACTATTATGTCCGCCCCGACAAGATCACTCTCCGTCAAAGTTTTAGTTTAAGACGAAAAATTTGTGGACACCCAGAATCAAACTTGAACCAACCCACCCTAAAAAATTAAATAACAATTATGGTAATTTCAAGCTTCAAGCTAATATTTCTTTGAACATATCTTCACTATTCATTTTAAAGTGATAATCACCCAAGCAGTTTTCAATGACTTTGTGAAATACTTTTGAACTGAACTAACTATATATTAAGTATTTAATTTGTATCAGATATTTTCGTAAAATATTAACCTAATGATCCATGCACCATTAAAGAAATTGATAATTTTTTTTCACACTAATGTTATATCAAGAAAAATTTAAGCAAAACACATCTATATATAGTAAAAGTTTTGGAAATTGTTTTAACGATTCTAGATTCTTGGTGCCTGTTATACTGATATTTAAAAAAACATTTGCCAGTGCCTCCCTACAGACGATACATTTAGAACATCTTGTTTTTTTGTCTGTTAATGACCACACAAAATTGTTACTATAAAATTGAGACGCGTGGCTTGTTGAAAAGTATGTTATTTTTTTATTCCGACATAATAAATATCTTCTTGATTTCTTTGTAAATCTTAAATAACCGATTTTCAAGTATTATGCGCCGAATTTACTTTAATATTATTTGTAACTATCTAATTTATAATAATTAGAATAAATTTTTGTGAAATTTTATTCCACAAGAACTTATTTTTATTTTTCGCAAAAATAATTAGATTACTTTGCGAAAAAGCCTAATAATTCGTTGTAGAATTGTAACTTTCGATATTATACTGAATGTCAGGTGTTAAGCTTCTGGGCACCGTAGGTATCTAAAGCAGTACCTGTTAATATTATGTTCTTAAATTATTAACCTTATTAATAGGTAAGCTACGTAAAGCTCTATATATGATTACTTTAAAAGTTTTACATTAATTTGTAATATTTATATGTTAATATGTTTGTAATTAATTAGTTGGTATTGGATAATGGCGCACTTTGACAGGGTAACTATATATTATTGCTGTATATCAATGCAATATTGATTTTTTTCTATAAAATATTTAACTTATTGCTAAAATAGGTTAGAAAAACACTGAAATCTATAAAATAAAAATTGCTATATTATGCTTTAATGAAATATTTTTAGACATTGAACATGAAACACTTAGACATTTGACTTTCTCAACTGTTACTCAGAAGTTTAAAAGCCTCGCGGAGGTAAAAATATTGTATGCATAACCGGAAATTTGCAAATTGATTTTAATTAACCAATGGATTTAATTAATGGTCCTATAGAATGATTTCCACAAACTGAAATATTTATATACAGGGTGTTATGGAAATGACGTATTATATTTAAATGGGTGGCTCCTGGGGTGTCCTAGAGAAGCGCTACATATTTTTTTTTTAAATCGAACGTTAAAAAAGTGGGGTAATTCACCCCTAAACCCACCCGGTTACTCCTCGGCACATTCATATATGATCATATTACATTGCTAAGCTATGTAATCAACAGATGTTCAAACCCAATGTTGCCAACTGTGTAGAAAATAACTTTAGATTCTTATAAAAATAATATTTAGTTTACCTAGTATCCAAATAGAAGTGAATCCAGGTGCCAGTATCCTAGCAAGTAATCCAGGGCACAGAGACATCTTCAGGTTTTTGTTTCTTTTTCTATGGGAAAAGCTTTATGCTCAGCACGTACCATGATGATAATGTGGAACTGCATAATAAACTTATACCCACTAAACCCCATTCGGCCTCTTATTTCCAATCTCTCGCAACATTTGCACTAAATCACTTAAAGAAAGACACCCACGAGTTTCCAATTATTTTTTTTGAAGATATGCACTTATTAGATTACACAAAAGCAATAAATACTAACGCATAATTACACTTAACAATAACCTACCGTACACATAAAACAACAGCACTATAGGATACAAATTATTTCGCAATAGAAATTCAGAAATAATAAAAACGCTAATTTCTAAGGGCCTAATCAAATGTATTAATCCTTTACTGAAGAAGAATGATGACATAATTATGTTGATAGACCCTTCCATCCCTTTAAAATAAATAGTCTCGTCCAACCAACGCGGTTGCCATTTCCGAGACTATCATTATAAAGAAAAGTGTTAAAGAAGGAAATTCTTCATTTTATGAATATAACCTTATAAAACATCGAAAGTGTGGCAACGCTGTATTTTTAAGTATCAACCCCAGTCGAGATGCAACCATTTTTGCAAGATCAGCTGTTCCTCCAAAATTAGCCGGCCGGTTTAATACTGCTGTTTCAAGCAGATTTGTGTGTTAAATTGTATGTTAATACTTAAACCCGAGTTTAAATTATTAAGTTATTTGTTCTTTTCGCGACGGCAGTGCCCCGGTCCAGCAGTTCAATATTGATCGACGGAATCAACGTGTTATTTAGACAATAAGGGCCTACTTTTGTCTACACAGTAGCACTTTAAAATACTAATTCAGATTGAACGGTACTTAGATGTGTTGTGACTCGAGAACTATGTGATTTTGTGATGTGATTACTTGGTGTTTTTTATAAATTAAGTTGGTTTTAAATAAGTCCGAAATGGTAAATAAAATTGCATTTTTTTTTCTAAAGGGTAAGTGGCATTTATAAACTTTTAAGTTGTCCAGATCTGATGGGTGTCGTTCGAATTGAACAAATGAGAACATACCTGACCATTTAAAAACTCCGCGGCGGTTCGTTCGAGTCAGTTCAAGTTTATAAATCAGAGATTGTTTCCTAGCGAACTGAACTGAACGTAAAAGTTTATAATAATGTACCCTGAAAAATAAACAACTTAAAATCTGTCAAACGGTTATTGACTTTCTAAAGAGTTTACCCTGAAGATATGACAACACTGTTGACATATGTTGCTTTGTTTACCTTTCTGACAGGGGCATCACATGGTCATTTTTGGTTTGACATAAGGTTATGTACCACTCTTTAGAGCCCTCAGGATCTACGTTCCTTTTGAATTTTAAACATACGTCCGTTTCGAATTTATGATGTTGGAATACATGACCCGTTATATGTATCTAAAGTCTCTAGTACGTACCATTTTTTAAATGTTTAATACCGAATATAAAGAATGCTTATATTGAATGGGAAGTGATTTATTACTGTTGTAACTACCTTTATGTATATTATTCATACATATTTCTTTTATTTATCGGCATAACACATTTTGTGTTGTTCACATACATTTTATAGGTTTTGCAACAGCAATGGTATTCAATGGTTAGAGTAGGTTTTGTTTGTGTACAGCGTAGGCAATACTCGGCTTTCTAATAATTTTTGTTCCACCTATTATGGCAAAATGGCTGTCAAATACTAATAATGCAACTAATTTATTGTCACGCGTGTACCTAGTTTATTTGTCGGTCGACCAGTATACAACATACTATATGGTGCGATCTTAAACTAGATAATGTTTATATTTAGGTATATAAATTTGTATGTCATTAAGGTTGGCTAATCTGGCATACTAACTTTTTTTTGAAAATTTGCAATGCGTCTAAAATGAGAATAGTCAGGGATCTACATAGTTAATTATTTTAAAGTGTCATTAGTTGTATTGTTCTAATTAGCAATATTTTGATATTATTGAAGTCATATTACTAGTGTTGGGAGAAACCGATGATTTTAATAATCGAGTACTTGATACTCGCGCGATTTTAATAATCGAGTGAATCGCTCGAGCGATTAATCATTTGAATTATGACTAAGAAGAACCAGGGGTTGTTCTTGTAAGTTTTAGAAGTTTAGTATAGAGTTTTTATTAAGGAAGAACAGTTGATTCTGATTTAAAAAAAACTATATCCTTTAATTTTTTAAAAATTTACAATCGCCGCTGGCTAACCAGTCAAAATAAAATCCATGTCGCGATGAATCCACTAAGGGATTTGAAATACTTTTTATATGCACCTTCTCGTTTATGTGCCTTTAAGAAAGACATATGTCGTCTCAGCCTTCTGAACGTCAAACTCGAACGTCGCCAATCGGCATATTTCGGGTGGCGCGCGAAGATCGGGTATCAAGTGAAAGGCAACGATTCGATTTTTCGCTTGAATTTATAGTTGAGGTTTTTTACCTCGAGCGATCACACTACCAAGCAGCACATTTCGGCCGGCGTCAAGCGAAGCGCGGGTGTCGAGTGAAAGGTAATAAGTAACAAACGACGATTTTCGCTTGAATGTATACCATGTCCACAACAAAGCGCTGACCCTCGCCCTCGACCATAACATCGCACAGCAGTGTCCACAACGGCGCTTCGACCTTCGCTCATTGCCTTGCCTGTCGATCAGTTTGTCTCTCGACATCGAGATATAAACATGGACTGTGCGTAATTTGTCAATTTCAAATCGTATTTTTTATTTTTTGGTTCTTTTCGAAGCCCCTTTAAATACGAGGCCCTAGGCTAGCTCCTAGTGATAAATCCGACCCGGTTTAAAGTTTTTTTTTTTCATGTCTATTAATTGATTTCCAAATTTTACGTCAAATGCTCAACGTAATTTATGTAATATACCCTAAAGTAATACCACTTTGTTATAGTAGAGTCCAAAATAATATCTTCTTCATCGGAAGAAGATAACAACGCACAGTCCATGTTTATATCTCGGTGTCGAGGGACTAGTGTGCGAAGCTCAAGCGTGCTATGGTCCAGGGCGATGAGCGAAGGTCGGAGCGCCGTTGTGGACACGGACTAACAGTTTTTTTAATGATCGAGCGATGTCGGTTATTTCAATAATCGAGTACTCAAGCGGTTTTCCGCTCGAGCGAACACAACACTACATACATATTAGTTATGCAGAAAAACTTAATTCTAATTTTTTTGGTTGCCCAATGTGCATGTTTCGAAAATGTGTTAGTATGTATATAAATAGAATGTTTCAAATAGCGATAAATATATTTCAATTTTTATATTTCGCTTTATAATTTTATTTAATTTTTATTTCTATCTGAAATTCTAAACATTTTTGTTAAAATTCTTATTTAAAGTAACGCCTGTAGTTTTCCAATTGTTCATTGTGGGAAAAAAACTCATTTATACATTTTTAGTTTAGTTTTTCATCCTTCTATAAAAATTACAAATTTACAATTTCTGATCGACTAGTTGAACCGGAAGTTGGTAATATTGGGTAGTAAATTAAAAACTAGGATAGGAATATGCATGTCATTCTTCTGTTGGAAGTATCGTTAGAATGCTACAATACATGTAAAATTTTCGAGTATTCCAAAAATGTATATTTAAAACTGCATGAAAAAACCAAAAACAATATTCTTTTTTTATTTTTTTATTGACAATTCAAAAATTATTTTACCACGAAGGAGCACAAATAATTTTTGTGAGAATTTTAAATTCTCATTGCCATTATGCGATATTTTTAATGTCTCCATAAATAGTTAGACCATATCTTATAGGCATAGTTTAATTATGAAAAATTAATTTACTTTTAATTAATGGAAAATTAATCATAAAAATTTGTTTAACGTAATATATGACTTTAAATAAAGAAGCGATAATTTCTATGTTCACTAAAGAGCGTTAAATTTGCAGGAGTAAGAATAAAACAGATGAGTTTTGTGCCGTTAATCATTTTTTTTTTTGGCTTGTTTTTATAAGAAAAAATATTAAGTACGTACTGACCTATTTTCCTAACCACATCCAGGTAGATAGGTAACTTATTTGCAATTTGCAAAAATGATTCATCACAAAAGTAATAAAATTAAACCATTTTAAATAACGCTGGGAACACTAACATGCGCAGAACACTACTATCCCGACTAGATACTTTTATTTTCTTGAGTACAAAAGGTTTCCCTCTTTAATAAATACAAGAGCGGGGGGCCAATGCGTTGTTTCACTTTAAATATCACTACAAATAGTTTTTATATATATATATATATATATATAATGCACCTTTTCTAGCCAATTAACTTTTAAATTTAAACTTTTTTTTTACATTCAACCTGACATAACATTTATAACGAAAATATCTACGAAAATGTTAAATTAATGTAGAAATTATTTAAGTTAACTCTGATTTGAACATTGTCTTCAAACTTAATTGAATTCTATCTGGCCTTTGCTGGAAAGTATTGTGTTTGCAAAATATTTTTTTTGTATTCCAGTATCGTATCGCAATTAAAATTAAATACAAAGCATTTTCGAACAATAAGAAGAAAGCTGAAAAATATTTTTAACTACACATGGAGTCCCAAGGTAACATGAACGCCTTATTAGTTTTAACTTGATTATCCCATTATGGTATCTATACTTTTTTGGACTGTTATTTACCAAAGGTTACTGCTGAAATAAAATAAATCAATAGTCAGATAAAGCAAATTCTATTGGATAAATTCACACATATTTTTATCATAAAGTATTTAATGCGATCGATTCGGAAAACCAAGACATTGGGACGTTTGATGGCAAGCGTATTTTTTAAAAATGTATACCTGTGCCTCAATTATAAGCAAATTATCCATTTTAGACGTAAATATGATATATAACTGTTTCTTTATTCAATAAAGCCAAATAAGGCATAGAACATTGTTAACATTTAGCTGTACATACACTATTGGACAAAATTCAAAAAAAAAAAAAATTATAGGATTGTGATCTCCAGCTAACTTTAAGGTAATATTATCCTCACAATATTACTTATATATCACATTTCGGTAAACTTTAAACAAAATATCGATTGACAAATAATTATAATTATAAACAGCGACGAAAAGAAGTGCGACAGAAGTAAAGCAACAATATGTTATTTTACATACTAACAGAAAATATCTAAGAATTACAGTAATTAGAAGTAATATGTTAATAGTTAATAGTATATCCATTGTTATTTATTACTTTAGTTTTGAGCAGCACTTTCAGGAAGGCTTATCCACACTTCGATAATTTTAATTACCATCGATTGTTTATTGGGAAACATTTGTGTAGGAATACCACGTTTTACTTTTTCCCACAGGTTTTCAATAAGATTAAGCTCTGGGGATTGTGCCAGCCACTGCAAAACCCGAACGTCATTTTCCTGAAAACACTCTTGGACAACTCGTGAAGAATGTTTTGGATTATTATCCTGATGGAAAATAAAAGGCAAAGGCATTTCCCACTTTGCATAAGGCAGCCCTTACATTTTGCGTTATATCCCTATAAACAAATCGATCCATGATCTCATGAAGTTTAAAGGGCCCACACCATTCCATAAGAAACAACCCCGCAGAAAAACACTGATTTTACGCGTTCAGCTTCTCTGAACAGTCCGTGAACTAACCATCATTTCTGGAATTTCAGCAATAATTATAGGTACGGACATTCAAGGATCGTTTTGAGAAATTCTTTTAATGCACCTGTAGGTCCATATTGTTGTTTTTCTCGGTGTTCCCGATTCCGGTAGATTCTGTAAATGTCTCCTTTTATTATAACATGAAATTTATATAGGATACGCTGTATCTGGGTAAAAGAAAATTGAAATTGAGGCTTGTTTTTTTTACCTTCCAAGAATGCATTTACTACTCTCTGTTTTAACTCTTTCGAAATTGCTTTACTGTTGACGCACTACTATTCTGTATTTTAAAGTTTACGCCAATATCATTTGTTTCGATTGTTGGAAAAAGTCGTTGTCGCCGATAATAGCAGCCTATTTTGATATTTGAAAACACAATGTATTTAAATTCGATATCATTCATTTTGTGTTATTATACCACTATTTTACATTTTTCGAAAGTGTTGCTCTACTTTTGTCCAATAGTGTATAAAACAGCGTAACAATAAACATTTTATAAATCCAATGACATACCTACGAAACTAGATATTTTACGATGAAAATAGTTTCACTTTTCGAAATTCATATTTTAAGACTATATCAAAAACTAAATATGAAATAATCAGAACATAACGTAGTAGCGACACAAGTAATATATTTACACAAATAAGTAAACCTAGAATGACCACCAGCCAAGAAATGGGCTATCGTTACGCATTGGCGTAACTAGAATGATTTTGTAGGGGGAGCCTGGCCCCTAGTCTAGTAGGATTTTAATGGCAAGTGTCACTATGACGTATGTATGGCTTCGAACTTCGGAAATTCTGGTGTGGGCACAGTCCACCTGTCTCTGAAGCCATGGCAAGCGGTGCGCGTTAGTCAGTCAGCGATGACAAAATATCTGCAAGCAGTGCTTCAAGCATGATCACGATTGCTCCCGCAGTATTTAACCGGAGATTTAAAAAATCTGTTATAGACAAACATTTTTTTCCAACATGTTTGCAGATTTTCTTTCCTATTAAAAATGAGCTACATATTTAATTTTTACATTGTTATACACTAAGCCAAACTATCAGAGGTACCTTCCATCTTAAAGATAATACGGTAAGGTGGGGTAAGTGTGTATTCGGGGTAAGTGCGTAATTTTTAAATCATATATGTATAAGTGTTGTCATCTATGAATTACCGTGGAAGGTTACGTCCACTTGAAATGTAATAAAACAGCAACCGTTAGATATTTTAATTTTCGACGCAAATAGTATTTATTTCTCAATGGGTTGTAATAAATTGAATATGCAGTTGGTAGCCCAATTTTGAATCTATGATCATCGACGTTAATAAATAAATTTAAACAGCTACTGAAAGATAAAATTTTACACACTAACCATAGGTGTAAATCGCATAGATATAACCACTATATTGCCAATAAAAAAGTGTCCCCGCTATGGGATATGGCGTGGTACTATTGAGTTTGCGCAGTAGGGTGGAAATTTTATCGATCGCGTCAGATCCGGCCCGACATTATTTGTTTGTTGTTATTCGTCGCCATATTTGGTTCTGGATGCTTTTTCAAATTACAGAATAAAAAGTGGTTCATCCACATTATTGTCGGTATATTAGTGCTTATAAACTTTCATTACCTAACAACAATTTTTGTAAATGAGTTTTTAATTTGTTGTGATTCGATTCACTGTTTGGTAGGTTAGTGGCTTGTTTTGTTTAAGATCAAAGGACAAAAGTGCATGGTGATTTTTTGCAAAAGTCGTGGATCAGTACCAGGTATAACGTATTTCAGGTATGTACATAGGATACGAAAAAATCACATTAGCCGATCTTCAGAACCAAATTTCACTAAAAAGTTTGTAAAAAAAGAAAAGAGTGTCACTCACAATATAATATATATGTGGTCACTACCTAACCTTAAAATTAATGTATTTTTAATTTGGTGCATTAGTAGCTGATAATAATTCCCAAAATAGTCAGTATAGTCATTCATTCTTAATTTTTGATTTAGAAAAAAGTGAGGTTAAGAAACATACGAGGTCGGATCGAAGTTAAAATAAAGCTCATCGTGTCGATTGTTACAAATATTCGGATGGAATTTGGCACTAAAAGGTTTACACCAATCAGGGCACCGTCGGATCATCATATCGTCAGAAATCGTATGCATGGAACTCCCGTCTTAATTCGAACTAATCGAAATTTTGATTGCAATATTTTTCCTAACCAGTGAAATTTACATTAAAAAAGTTGAAATCCGGTCCTGTCGAATGTTTACTTTCACAAGGAAATTTCCGAACTGCGCAAACTCACTATTACCCCTTCGATTCACATAGCCGGGACATAATTGCAGATGGTATTAGCAATATAATGGTTATATATATGTGGTATAAATACATACAATTATGTGAAATCGGATTTCCTTACACACTTCATTTTGTAGGGTAAGTGTGTAATATCGACCCGAAACAAAAAAATTTCAAAACAAGATAAAAAGTCGTTGGATACAGTTGTAGTTTACTATACCTATAGATAATGTCCAGTACCAAAATGTAAATTAAATAGTCTAAATAGTTTGTTCAAAAATATGTCATATGTGTGAACTTTTAAAATTCTGCTACATACTTACCCCATCTTACCTTATCGCATTTTTAACTCTACATAAAATGATGATATACATGTTTCCTCAGACATCAGATTCTCCGGAATTAAAGTTAAAATTATATTAAATAAGTAGGTTTTTCTGCAAGTACTGCGTAAAAATTGTATTCGCAGTTTTCGGAGAAAAAAAGTGATTGAGATATTAATATGGAGATTTGACGATGTTAAAATTTAGCTAATAATTTTGAGATTATATCATAATTTTTTACTTTATTAAAATCTCACAGGTGAGATGGGAATTTTTGTATATTCATCTACGATGAATTTTTCAAAATTATTCATCTGCCGCGGTGCTTATTTGCACATCACAACTTTTGACCAGAAGTCTAGAACTACATTAAATTGAAAGTAGTTTTCAAATGTGTGTCATCGCTTGCATTGCATTTTCGATGTCTCCTGTGTCGATGCATTACCTGGAACATAAATATTTGGTAGAATTAACAGAAATGCCAGTAAGAAACAAGAAATTAAGAAAATGCAACATTGTAAAATAATATAATTAGGGAATTATCTTATACCAATAAAAGGTAACATGTAAACTAAACATTAAAAAGAATAAAGTTAACGTAAAATTAATGCACCCCTATAGAAGTTCTTGTACATTTGTTATTCATTAACGTATTTCCATGTTCGTTAAATGCTTTGCGGTGTTTTGTTATACGTAAGAATCAAGAAATGATATAGGTACTGCTTTATTAAAAAAATGATATGTTGTCAGACGGCTAAATCGTTTGTAGAATTTTTTTAACGGCCTGTTTTTTATGAAGCAACAACTGAAGTTTTTACATAAAAGGCAAATAAGTTAATAGATAATGCAAATAATAAGGTGCAGCCATTCACTTGTCTAGAAAAATGTTTTATGCATTCTTTGTCGGCACCTACAGCTATTTGCTATTGTTGGAAAAAAGCCTATTGATATACAAATTTACAAATCTATTCAGATATTATGAACACCGCCATTATTAATTAATATTAATAAAATATATTTGAAATTATGTACTTCGATACTTTTCTAGCCAATCAAATTCGATTTTTCGGTCAATTAGAATCCGAATATAATAAACATTTTTCACCTGGCTTCTTTGCGGCGGTCATTGTTTTAAAATGCTGTCTATAATACCATTTCCATTAACGCATTTGGTTAGTAAGGAGTTGTTTAAAATTTCGTGGTTATTCTCAAACATTCAATATGGCATCAAAACGATAAGTAGATTTTGGATAATTTTTTGTTGCAGTTATTAGGATTGGCAAGTTTTGGGCATGGTGGTTTTAACCACGTTAAAATTGGACAGGTCACAATTCGTTTTGACCACGGGCAGCTAATCATTTTTCATTGAAATTTCTATAATTTATCTAAGCTTTAAATTCTTTTTTACTGTTCAAATAAGCCCAACAATATACAGGGTTGGGCAAACGTTCCGGAACGGCTTAATTACGGGAGAACGTAAAGTGATACCAGATCCGGGGTTTCGACAATCGATATGACTAACATTTTACTATTTGACTGTGCATTCCATATATCGGTAAATTCATCAACTGTTGAGGGGTGACGTTACATTTAATTTTTTAAATGAACACCCTGTATATTATTAATTATGTTAAATTCTCAATAAATTTAAAACATTTTTTCTATAACATATATGGCTAAATTCAATTGGTTTGGAAATATTGACAACGAAGTGCATATATGTATTTTATTTAAAAAAATAACTAACAATTTTTACATAAACGATAATTTAAAATAAAACTTATTTAACTAAATGTCATCTTCACCTGACAGTGTTCAGGTCTCTCTGAAAACTGGGAAATGTAAAATTTTCTCTTCAAAGAGTTTTTTTTTTGTATGATATACGACAGTCTTTAAATTACCACAAAGTTAGAAATCTAAAGGTGTTAGATCTGGAGATCTAGGAGGCCATTCAATGCCCCCTCGCCTTCCTATCCACCTTTCAGGAAAAGTTTCATCCAAATAGTTTCGCATATATATACGACATTTTAAGTTTCGTTTATGTAAAATTTGTTACTTATTTCTTTCTTCATTTATTTGTCAATATTACCGAAACAATTTAATTTAGAATAACTAATATTATACAGGGTTTGTTCGGGTTTCGTGTTCGGTATGATGTTTAAAATATTAGGCGGTAAGAATGTTACTCACTCTGGAGTCTACTTAAATCCAAGAATTTCATTCGAAATTTCATCTATATACTTTTGTGTATTTCAAGTAACATATCGACTTTTAAAATGTCTTAACTCCTAACGTGTTAGCCAATTCTACTAGTGCTGGCAAAAACCGGAAACAATCGAAACCTGTTAACCGGGTTCGTAAAGAATCGGTTTCGGATAAAACCGGTTAGCCGAATATTTGTTAAACCTGTTTTCTGAATAATGGCCAAAGACTTTAAATCATTAATTTACATTACAAATACAGATTACAACACGCAAAAATTAATGTCTTTCAGTTTTTATCTTTCAATCAATTAATTATTAATTTTACAGCATCTTTAAACTGAAACGTACATGTTTACTTTGTAGGTGATTCCACGTATTAGAAGTCCCACGAATATTAATCAAATAATCGGTTATCCGAGTAATCGGTTAGGCGGATGTTTGAATAATCGGTTATTCAAATAATAAGACATTCGAATAACCGTTTTTCGGTTTTGTAAAATAACCGTAAGAATTGTAAATTGCTTGCCATACATCATTTCAGTATTATAAGCAAACGTACTTGAAATAAAAACAATAATATTGACCACATTCTTTGTCAGTTAAATGCATAAAAGTTATGCCGTTGATCGATGCGAAATGTAGACGGATAATTGGTAATTTCAAGTGGAATCGGACCTTGAGAAGTGACATATCTTTAATGTGATTTAATTACATATACCTAAAGCAATAATACCAATCGGAGATGCCTACCAATAATAATTGTACAGTGTAGCCAAATAAGAGAGGGACTGTATCTTGAAACCCTTTTACTTTACAGCTGCCGGAACCACCATATAAGAGGGGGGAAGAGGGCAATAAATAACGTTATGGAAAATGCTTATAATTTTGATTCAGCTTAACGGAATTTGACAATATTGGTAGCATTGAATAGAGTTTTGTTTGTGTTATCAGGCTAATGAAATCTATTTGATGATGACAGTTAGATAGCGCTGTTTATAAATTTTTTTTAGATTAAGTAAAAATCCGCAAATTTATTTGTTAGGATATACAGGGTGTCCGGGAAAATGTGAGAAATCTTTCTGATATGAAGAAAACAAGTGAATGGAGTACTACAAGTTCATATACATTTTTTCGTATGGGCCTCCTCTTTGGAAATATGGGCTCCCACAGAGCTCCTCCAATGGAAGCAAGTTTTTTACACATAATTATTGAAGCAAGTGTTAACATTTTAAAAAATATGATTTATACCAGGTAAGACCCTACAAATTACTATCCAAGAAAGTGCTGTGAATTACTCACAGCTGCAGGGACGGACTAGCTGTGACACTCATGGCCCCCCTTTTTTTAACGCCCTATATGATAAGAAGTTTTGACAACGGTTTTTACATACCTTTAACTATTGACTGAAAATTAAGTACCTACTCTTCATTCATATCGCTAATCTTAACCGTTTTCGAGAAAAGGTCATTTTGTTTTTGGTTTTCTCTAGTAAATACGCCATAGGTAGCATAACGTGTCTTAAATACTAGGATTATTTAGATATCCAGATTATACGGAATCAGATGAACAAGATACTCGGATTAATTATCCGAATTCAAATTCAGAACCCGGCAACAGGCAATGTCGGCATCGTTATCGAAGATACGAACCGTTTCGCGACTTACCGGACGGACACGGAAGCATTGATTCCGATTCGACTGATTCAAGGCAGTCCGACGAGTTCGAATATGACCATACCCGGCTTAATCGTCCGAATGAATTCACAATTAGTGTTGTGATCGCTCGAGCGAAAAACCGCTTGATCACTCGATTATTGAAATAACCGACATAGCTCGATTATTAAAAAAACCGCTCGAGTTATTTATTCACGCGAAAACCGTCGCCCGTCACTTATTATCTTTCACTAGATACCCGAGCTTCGCTTGACGCCGGCGGAAATATACCGCTGTAGTGTGATCGAGTTAAAAAACTGCTCGTATATTCGAAAAGTTTTTCGCTCGATAGGAAATACTCTAGTTATAAATTCAGGCGAAAAACCGAAAAATATCACCGGTTACTTGATAGACGACCTTCGGTCTACGCGCCGCGCCATCCGATTGGCGACGTTCGAATTTGACGCTGAGCAAGTACACGACATACGTCTTTCTTAAAGGCACATAAACGAGATGGTGCATATAAAAAAGTATGCCGAATCCCTTAGCGGGGTCATCGCGGCATGCATTTTGTAAAGTTTTGTTTTAACTGGCCAGCCAGCGGAGTAGTTTAGGTCTCCGATTGTAAATATTAAAAAATTAAAGGATATAATTTTAAAATTTTTAATTACTATAAAGACGAGAAAACTTCTCAAAAATAACATAATAATAGAAATTGTTAATGAGAAATAACAAAACGAACAAAATGTATAAGATAATTCGTTGGTAATCTTATAGTAAACATTTTTAAATCTAAACAGGAACTTTTTATTATTAAACTCAAGAAGACTTCTTAAAAATAACATACATTATAGAAAATGTTAATGGAAAATAAGAAAACGAGCAAAATAGTTAACATAACATAGGTGCCGACAAATTTTTTGGAATTTCAAGCGATTCACTCGAGCGATTCACTCGATTATTAAAATCGTTCGAGTATCAAGTACTCGATTATTAAAATCAGCGTTTTTTTCCCAACACTATTCACAATGGCAACAGTAATGTCTGGTGAGGGATCAAAATCAACAACGTAATGACTTTTTTGCGAAGTCGACTATTAATTTTATAACTGTTAACGTAATAAGTTCGAATGTCGATGCCGAATTAATTTTGCCTCGGGTGTAATTAATCCGATTCGGTTTCGCCTTCGCCTCCCATTTAGATATTCGGATGCATCCGAGTATCTCAATTCTAGGATTCAACGATTATTTTAATTCGAATTCCTACATCGCTAATCCATGCCTCGAGGAGGCTAGTCGATTTTGTGGGTATTTCGCGCCCCACCTTCTTCTTAAGAAATACTTATATTTTAAATTGATGATAAGTTATCGTTAAAAAATGTTATTTCGTATAAACAATTGTTGTGAAAAACAACATTTTTTAAAATAATTCTTTATCTACGAATTACATAACAGAAAAAAAGGCACCTGCATTGAATCATGTATTGTGCATGCTTCATTGATAAGAATTTTTGCGCAGTAGTTTACTAGATCCTTCTACTGACGTCATCGACTAATCACACATTTTTAATTTGTTGTTCTGTTTTAAATCAGTGACTAGACACTGATAACCCATTAATTATTTTTTCCGAAAGAAGGACAACATACAAATGGCGAGCAAAATTGTCTTTTTTGTAGTAGTATATTATACCGAAATTAAAAACGACAGTCTTTCTGTTGGTTTTACTCTTTTCGTTACCAAAATATTTTTTTATAGCAGGATTAAATATAAAATGTGTGTACTTTTTAAAGTTTTAGATACACTCAAAAAAGAGATCATTTGTATGATTTTAATCTGACATTTTCCCAAGTAAATGATTCCTTTGATATGCCAAATGGTATATTTGATTTAAGGGCAACATTTGCTCAATTCAAATTTAAAAGAATTCATTGGTTCAAAGAAATCTAAGTTTACCTGCATTAACCATAGCTTTGAGGGGAGTGACTACGATGTTGTGACAAGATATGATGTTTTGTAATCAAATGAATACTACGAGTTATTCAATTGTGGCAAATACCGTTTTCCATTTCAAGTAAATTGACCGAAAAGTTTAGTCGGTTATTACAAATTACTTTACTTATTTTAAAAACTTCAAAAATTTGAGCCAAGCTACTGATTCCTATTATAACAAATTTCGGTTAGGATTAGCGATATAAATGAAGAGTACTTAATTTTTAGTCAGTAGTTAAAGGTATCTAAAACCGTTGTCCAAAGTTCTTATCACACGTTAATTATGTGTACAAAAATTTGATTCCATTGGATCTTTTTGGGACCCGTATTTCCAAAGCGGAGGCCTATATGAAAAAAGTTTGTATGAACTTGTAGTACTCTTTTCACTGTTTCTTTCATATCCGGGAGATTTCCCACATTTTTCCGGACACCCTGTATACTAATGTAATGTAACTAACTTAATTTGAAGGTTACTGATGAGAACAAAAGTACTCGAAATCGGTATGTTGATGTTGAGATCTTACCAATAGAAATGGCTTCCTGTTCGGTACTCGGTACTATCATTCAATTTTTTTAAATACCTAACTGTGTTAGACAAAATATGACAAATTTTCTCTCTGCAGTTCAGCGTTCGACGGACCTATAGCTCGGAGGATAAATGTTTAGTATTATTCCTTATTGCAAAAGGTATCCTCAGGTGGTTAAGAAATTATTTTGCTTGCATGTTTATGCTTTATGTTTTAGTTAAATGCGCAATAAAATAAATACATAACTAAAAGATTACGTTAACTCGTTGCACGTCCTGTTTCATGTACATCTAAATATACACACAACCAAACTTATATGGAATCACCTAATATTTTTGATGATCTATATAAAAATTATTTATTTAGGCATAAAATTCATTCTTTACTTTTAATGAAAAAAAATTCATATACGAATTAAATAATTAATTATAATTGACAAAATAAACATAATGGTAGTTTCGGAACAGTGATAAGATTTCAATTAATTGTAAGAAACGAATTAAAAAAATAGATAATTGTAAATTTTAATAATCCATATTGCCGCCTGTAGTCCTTTGCAATCTTCAATTGGGACTGAAATGCTTCTGACTAAATTATCAACATTTTCTTGGGGGTATATGATTTCCTATTCTTCTAACTCTGTTTTAATAAGTTGTGCGATATTTCCTGGATTATTATGACCCTCTAACCCTTCGTTTGAGCTGGTGCCACAAGATTTCAATTGGATATAAGTCCGGTGAATACACAAACCAGCTTAAAATTGTGACACTTTCCTATCCAAGAATTTCTCACTATGCTAGTATGAGGAAGTGCTCTAACCCTTCGTTTTAGTTGGTCCCACAAGATTTCAATTGGATATAAGTCCGGTGAACACGCAGGCCAGCTTAAAATTGTGACACTTTCCTTTCCAACAATTTCTCACTATGCTAATATGAGGAGGTGCATTTATCTTGCATAAAGATCAAATTATCCCCAATTGCACCTCTCCTAGGGTTACCGATTCTAACACCAAATCAACATATCTCCGACCGGTTAAAGTTTGTTGAAGAAGTAGCAAATGAGTTTTTTCTTCTATCATAATACCTCTCCTGAACATTACGGTTCCTCCTTAATATTTTGGGATAGATTTGGAAGTCTGGAGTCTAGCCTGTCTGCTTGAGCTCTGAAAATAGGACATTGTCCCAATTTTATATTGTCCTGTATTGGTGGTGAAGGCACCAATGTAACCGGTCAATCTTGTTCTGCCTGGACAACTCGGGAACCCGCAACTGTCTCGTGCTGCACAACCCTCGAGCACGAAGTCTTTTCGTATGGTTTCAACTGAAACATTTACACCTGTAGCTTCCAGAAGTTGTTGTATTAGCGCTGGATGAGAAACATTCGGATTTCTTCTAGCACAAAGTTGTCCTATATTGTTTAGTCGGACCTCTTCGACGACTTTGTCTAAACCGGTTTTTGCGAGTTCCTAATTCTAAATACCTCGCATACGTGATAAACACCCTGGGTAACGCCTACTACCTCTCTCTGGGGACCGAAATAAAATTATCGGAATAACGAGATTTTACTGGTGATCACAAAATTTAAAAAAACTTTATCTTCGACTAGTATACAAAGTTTTTCTCTACAGCAATTTTAGTCTCAAATACTGAGTGATTCCATATAAATTTGGATATGTATATATTTTTTATTGCCAAACGAAATTTAGGCAATATGTTTCCATCCCGGCAAGCCTAATTATTAGATCCTAGCTTCATCATTTATACGGTTTGAATATATTTTCGGAAAAATACTACATTCTACAATACTTATTAAAATCTATTCAGCAGTTTTTCAGTCAGATTCGGATGACCAGCACTTCGGGGACAGACAAACAGAAAAAAATAGTTAGAGTTTTGAAAATTATCAATACGATTCCTCCGATTTGAAAACTCTCATCACTTCCAGGCATAGGCAAATATTCTGTTATTTTATAGCTTCCACATCCCAATGGTTAATCCTCACATTTCTCACATTTATTGTTCGATTTAGGTAAAATTTGACTTTACCATAAGTTTTTGCTTCAATAAATAAATACCAATAATAACATAATTAAATGGGGCCACGGGGATTTTGTTAACTGACAAATTTCACATTCTCTCCACAAAATGTTAAATGGTATTTATTGATTAAATCTAAAAAAAATTATTTGGAAAAGTTGTTTATACTGTATGCTCAAATACCAAATTTTGATCACTTATGATAATTTTTGTTTCTATCTATTTTTGGCCAATATCTATTTTCATTGAGAGTCGAAGTCGGCCCTACCACCGTAAATCTATTTATTTATATAATACTCATCGCCTAAATTCATTCTTTATACCAACAATTCTACCAAAATATTAATTTTCCTTAAAAAATTAAACTTGTTTATGTTTATGGATGTTGGCATCTCAAACTCCTCATAACTTTAAAGATTTAACAAACGAATACGAGAGTCTTCTTTTTTGTTTTTAAATAAGAAATACGTTCAAAAATGGACATAGTAGAATAAAAGTGCCGATGTTTATGATTAAGGCCGTACTTTGTAGAGAAAGAAATTTATTAGCGACTGAAACTCCCGCGAGCTGGACAGACTAGCGATATCACGACGTGTTGTAAAATACTCCGTGAACAGCGGCTACACACTGAAATAAAAGAGCATCGAATTGGGTCAATCGGGGAATCTTCCGTCTCGTCACATCGGTATATTTCAAACCCCTTACCTCAGCACCCCGGCGCGCGACCGTTCGAATAAAATATAATTTATTTTATTCAATCTGTCTTGAGTATAGAGAGTTTTCGCGTTACCTACTTAACATAATGAGAAATAGCTCTTACCGTGTCACATCATAAATCGAAACTACATGCATAATATTATTATATATATGCTCAAAAACCCTAAACAGGTTTAAATTAAAACAATCGAGATACACAATATTACACAAACGATCAATAATTATTCTAATTATTATAAATTCACATAAAAAGAATGACGATGCGAAAACAGCCAAAGAAATGCCGATTTGCTTGCCTTATGCCGGTACTTCCACCGAAAGCTACCACATCGCGTTCGCGAAATCAGAGAGCAATAGATATTTAGGCTTTTATAGGGCTCTTCAAACGCATATAATTACGTTATTATTTAAAAAATGTCAAATAAAAATATTTATGATTTTTAATTCTGCGTCCGTCGATGAGTTTAGAAAATCGATATTTTCGGTTTGAATTAAACACAAAAATTCATTTTGCCAAGGAATTATACACAAACTACACAAAAAATTAAAAAAAATTATTAAAATCGGACTAAAAATGATGAATTGTGAAGGATTATTGGTTTATTTGAAAAGGTGGTTTTAGACGAGCGGTAGATCAGCCTTAAAATTTTGCTATGAAAATATCTGCCAAATGTGGCATAATATTACAGAATCCACCTGCAATTGGGTTCTATATACAGGGTGTCCCATTTTCGACACTTTTATATGGTATCTCCGTAGGATATGATTTTTAATAATTTATTAACATAATGATTTTGAACTAAAACATTTTAATTTACTTTTAGAACAAATGAAAAAAATTGTTGGGGTCAAAAAAACAAATCAATAAATAAACACACAAGTAGATATTTAAAAGACTATAAATTAATGTTCGAAATGTCCGTCATGGATATTTAAACAATATACTTTCTTCAGAAGATCGATTTATTTCGTTCAGTATAATATTACTTGTTGTATTTTTCATTTGGCACATTCGCAAAAACTACTATGGCACCATGATCCTGCTGAATTAACTCCTGCATTGGCTGACTGTGGTACGGATGCATTGTAAAATGCTCTGAATTGATGGCAATGTTATTTTGTTGTAAAACTTGTATAGCTCTGTATAAGTTGTGGCCACTTTTCCCTATTAATATCACTATGTTATCCCTTGGGGTACGAAAACCGTAACCCCGTATTATTAAATTTAAATCAGTTAATATTTTGAATACATATTAAATAGGTCGTTTATCCTGGATTTTCTTGTAAATTTTATATACCGTAGCAACACCGCAACGAACATCAAATTAAAATGCGGCAGAATACGTAGAATTTTATGCCGAATTTAATTCCGTAATAAAAAATGTGGGTTGCAATTTAAAAAAAATATACTTTTTTGCCCCTCTACTTTTGTGGGAACCCCGTATACTATAAAATATTTTTAAAATATGCAACTCTCCGGATCCTATAGCTTATGTATTTAATATTTCTTTGTATTTCTGTTAACAACTGAGATATTGGACTTCCTTGCACTAATAGGCCACCCTGTATACATATTTTTTGTTTTAATATTTTTAATGTTTGTATAGTGTAGATAAGTATTATATTAAGATAACCTTATTTCCTCCTTCTTAAATTAAAATAATATTTTTAATAAAAATTGAAGATAACATTACTGTTCCTTATTTAAGGTAGCCTTCCTAATATACTACATAAATGAAATATTGAAGAAAGTAACTCTCTAATTCCTATTAGACTACGCCAAGTTGTATTCATTTCTCGAAGCCGGTAAATCCCGACATTGTTTTTTCGAAAATAAAACTTTCATCTATATAGCTATCACTACTTGACATTAGACAGGTATGAACATTTTTTCCCCATTTTTTTCGACCCGGCACATCCGATGGTGAAAACCGCATCGCGATCCTACCCATAATAAAGATTTTAATTTTGACAGGTGTCAAATTTTTTAAAGTGTCTCGTGCACTATCCCACCATGCCCTATCGATCTGCGGGAACTTCTCCCGATACTTTTTGTTGAGATACTTCACTTTTCGTGTATCTGTCACTTTGACAGGTGTCAAATGTCATTTTTATTTTCACACTTTTCTTCGGTCATCCTCCCTCTATAGTTTACCGACTCTAATTTTGGCCTACCGAACAATTTTTTTTACGCTGTCATCTTTGACAGATCGAAAAAAAATTGTTCTCTTATAACTTTAGTCCCACTAATGATCTCACCCAAGTTTAGGTAAAATCCGTCAGTAATTAAACGAGATATCGTTGACAGCTGTCCAATTTCGACAGCTCAAGGTCAACTTTTTTAAGGTTTTTTTCACTTTTGGCCTATGCTGTCAACGTTTCCCTAATAATTTTTAACTTATTTGCGTAATTAACAATATTCTATATGACACCTGTCAAATATTGACAGGTAAGTGTCAACTTTTTTTACCAATCTTATCCTTCATTGATGTGTTATATATTTCCGAAATCACCAAATTTTTATCTCAACAAATACGATTGTTTTATTTGACAGCTATCACTTTTGACAGATTAAGGTGTCACTTTTTCGAACCTATTTTCATATTAAAAATTCACCAATTACATTCCACTACTTTTTTTTTTAATTTCGATTTTAAGACCCAACTCATGTTTCCAGACTATATATACACACACTGTATATATAAAATTATTTAAGTGTCAAAAAGTGACGTATGGGGTGTGGTTGAATTTCGAATGATGTTCTAAATCGATATAGCCAAAATTCTACTGGGTGTTCTATTTAAAAATCCAAAGTTGGCGGCATTTCCGGTTAAACCGGAAGTGACAAAATTTAGTCCGACATGTCATAAATGCAAATTAATATCACATACAAAACACCAAATAAAAAAATTATTGAGGTGAGCGTTCCGGCTTAAACACCCGGTATACACACCCAAGTATAAGTAACACTTAATTATAGTAACATACACACTCTCGCACACGAACTTACTCAACCTAACAGGTACGATTTCAAAGATCAGCTGACCTATACCACTTACTGTACCTAAATTAAGATGTATACACTGTAGCAGAAAAATAATATGAAACTTACTAAATATCGGACGACCGCACCACAGACACGGAAAATCAAGGTCCGAAAATTCGGACGTCAGTAGCGATAGGGTTACTATTTCTTTAGGCAATCACAACAACCAATCTGAAGAAAAGAAAAAAATTGTAAATATTCTTTTTAACAAGACGCCATTTTGTTTTGGGTATACAATATTCTGTGATCGTAAAGTGCTCAATAGGACCTTTAAAATCACGAGCAACACCTCACTTCCTATTCAATTTTGTTTATCAAGATGTCGCTCGGCGGCCATTTTGAATTTGAGCACCATGACATATGCTAAAAAAGAGTCTCTCATTCCTATTACACTATGCAAAGCTGTGTTTATTTTCCTAAGTCGGTAAATGAAATGAAGGATAATAAAAAATAACAACTATGCAATTTTTACAATGACGCCATTTTGTTTTCGTTGGGCAGACAGAAGTAACATTCTGGGATCGTAAAGTACTCGATAGTATCTTCAAAATGATGTATCGCAAGACCCCCCTTCCTATTTAATTTTCTTCCCAAAAATGGCTCCCATCCGCCATTTTGACAGTTAGTACTGTCATTATTCCTTCAAAAAGAAGTTTACATTCCCCTATAACCCACTCTCAAATTTTGTAAAAAACAAATTAGCAGCTCAAAAGTTATTAAGCCGTTTCCAGGCTATATACACACACTGTATATGTTAAAATGTAAGTGTTTTTAGATCTAAAAGTTAAAAGTAAAACTAATTGTACCGCTTTCTAAAATTGATACAGATATTATGTAGTTGGCACTGACAATACACAAAAACACATACAATTTAGCCCTATTTACTAACCTAGATGTTTTTCTCAGTGTAGCATAATCCTGTACCGTGATAGATTGTTTCACGTCTACCGACAATAAATAATGCTGGACATAGGCAACTTCTAATACATTTCTCCAAAATTTACCTAAAACATGCTTCGCGCGCTGCAAGATTACTCGCTTAGAACGAAATTGTAATATCTCAATTTTTGGAATTGTAAAGATAAGACATGAATCTTCTAAGGTACATCGCCACTTTTTTCTAAAAAAAAATATCAGCGACGATATTAGCCTTGAAAAATGCATAAAAATATGCACTTTTTGCCCGACTTTTAAAAATTTTTGACTTACTTTTTTCAAAAAAGGGCCATGTACCTTAGAAATAGAAACATTTCTTTACCAAAATTAAACTTGTCCCGTCAGGTAGTTTAAATAGCCTTTCCTGAATCCTGCAGTAGCGAAACGTTGTTAATCATCCTATAAATTTGCGCATTGTACGCCCTTAAGTAAATACATAGATTTACGGGGGTAGGATCGACCTCGATTTTCAATAGTGGCCAGAAATGGATAGGAAACAAAAATTATCATAAGTGATTCAAATTTGGCATGTAAGCATAAAATTACAATATAAACATCTTTTCCAAATTCATTTTATATTAGAATTATTAGAATTATTATTAGAATAATAAATGCCATTTTTCGACATTTTGTCTACAACTTTAATGATGACACTATACTTAGTTGCATTCAAAATTTCGCGGTTTTTAATTACAGTTTTTTTAATACTTGCTATGCTTTTCGACCTGCTTACTACTTATATTTCCTTTTATTTGTACTATTGGCGTCCCTTACTGCATAAAAAGTTGGCAGACAGAATTATGACGATTTTTGATATTAAGAGAGTTGAAATTAGGGATAAGCGGAACCTATGAACTCATGGTTTAATAAAATTAAAGTGTATAAAATGTCGGTATAAAATATTAATCGCAAATTATCTTTTATTTATTTAATTGATTATTAATTCGCTTTATGATGGAAACGTTTGTTTTTATTTTAATAAATAGTCTACAGCAAAAACGCAACACCTACGTACTTTTCTCCAGTCATTTCTTTGTGGGCTTTGTTTTCATAAAACTATTACTATCTTTAAAAAATATTAATTAGTTGTTAAATCTGATATCGTTTTAGTTCTGATTTACCCATTGAGGTTCTATAATCATTAATAACTCATATGTAATTAAAGTTGAAACTATTTGGCATGCTTGTAGCTTGTCAAATATTTAGAGAACTAGAACTAATAATTTTTAAAATATTCACGAAAATGTATTCTCTGTAAGAAGATAAGAGTAAAAGTCATGAAACGAGAATATAATCATTAGTGAACCTAAGCACACAAAAATATTTCTTCAATCCAATTCTGGAAACCTGGAAATATATCGAAAAGGTGAACTATTAAGGAAATGTTTAAATATGCATTAAGGAAATTTTGATTTTAACTTTTACATAATTTTATATTAAATTTTGACGTCTGCCACAGTTAGGACACATCGTAAGGATTTTTAGATTTCAACTTGGTTTATGTAATTCATTATTTGAAAGGCTATTTTAGCCGGTCACCAAATTTGGTGAAAAAAATTATATTATTATCTTTGTTTTCTATTGTTCTTTGTCTATCTTATATTTTCGGTATGTATTTAATAAAAATAATAATATATAAATATAGTTTATAAATATATTATAAAATAATAAATAAAAACCTTGAAATTTAAGGGCAAAACATATATTTGTTACCTTTAGATACTACATACATATAAAATGTACATACTACATAATACAATATACATATGAAATGTCATTTTAATGACGCAAAAATTCATATATTGTTGTTTGGACTCATCTTCTTTTAAAATTGCGTCCAGAAATCGTATTTCCAAGTTGGAAGGAAGCTCTAAAGATTCTGCATCTCCGTGATCTTCTGAAAAAGTTATAAGCTGCTTGGTTAGGGTGATAGCTTTACCCTAATTTGGGATAGCCTCGACCTCAACGACATCAGAATCTTTTGAAAGTTATTGTATTTCAATAGGATTTTCAATTTTTTCATCTGAATCTTCAACAAACAAATTTTCATCTAGGTTCAAAAAATCGTTAAGGTTTTCATTATCAGTCAACTCCAAAAAAATTTTATTTCTGAGGATATATGCAAGTACGTTGTGGTAAGCATCTTCTGGATCAAATGTAATAGCCTCGGTTAAGTGGTCTTCACGTTGCATATTTCCATGCTTAAATCCCGCTTTACGGAAGCACTGTTTCCTTTGTTACTTCAGCATCAGACGAATGTTAATATTAAATCCCCGCGTGTAACGAAATATTGAATTCGGTAAATTCCCGGGGTACTTTGGGAAGTCTTTCAGTGAAGATATGCAGCGCCGTTGCGCGCGCCTCAATGGGATAACGCATCAGCGGTATTCACCACAGAAGGCGTTTATTAGTATTTTTTTATTATTTTCTGTCCGGTTATGAGAACAGTTTTAACATATTTTTGTGTCCGCGTCCGTTCAAGAGAATGTACGTCCAAGAGGGAGTTACAATGCAAATTATATGAGAAGTGGTCGGGACCATGAGGAAGCGTCCTTTCAAGGGAAGTGTCTGCGTAAGAGGTGTGTCCCCAAAGGGGAATTTCACTGTATATTTACCATAAATAACCTACGTTGTCTTTAAGAATAATGTATTTTTATTTGAATGGAGACAAGCATTTTTAATAAATATCCTACAACTTATGTTAAAACATTTAATAATAATAATAATAATAATAAACGTCTTTTATTTCAAAATAACATCAGAAATTATAGCAGAATACAAAACAAAAAAAATATATAATAGTAAAAAATACTGCAAGAAAAAATAAATATATGAGGCAGCATAAAAGCCTGGCGCAGTCTAGCTACAGTAGCTACTCTACTGAACCAGTCAGATACGCATACTTTAAGTAGCTAAGTTGATTTTATTGATTATTAATAATTAAATAAAAATTTTCATGTTCGTAACCAATTACTAAAAAAAATTAAATAACACATACTCATTAGTCATTAATAATTAGATAATAATAGACTTCATAACCAACATTAAAAAAAAAAAAATACATAACAGCAAACAACAATAAAGAGCCAAATTTAAATTGATCCTAATACATTCACAACAACAAAAAGAAAAACAAAAAAAAAAAAAAAAGAAAAATGCATTAAATATAAATTTCAGTGATTCTGTATGTGCAAAAGATATTTTTTGTATTTTACTCGAAATAAATCCGCATTCAAAAGCAACATTTCAGTGGGCAACGAGTTATAGTATTTGACAGCATTAAAAGAAAATGAACGCTGGAACATGGCACTCTGATGATGAAGCATGGTCAACTTACCCCTCCCCCTGACCCCCCTATCATGAATGTCATGACGAAAAAGCAAACGCTCACGAATCGAGAGAGGGGAATCTGCGTTATTCATTATTTTGATGAGGAATGTGCAAAAATGAAGGATCCTACGCTCATCCATCCTTAGCCAATTAATAACCCTATATAAATGCGAAATATGATCAAACTTTCGCACACCATACACAAAACGTAAACAGGCATTCTGAACTTTCTGTATTCGAGATCTACTTTCAGCATCCAGGCAAAAACCATAAACGAAGTCACAATAATTGAATTTGGACAGAACGAGAGACTCGCACAGATCCTTTCTTAGTTTGAAACTTAACACGTGTCTATTGTTATATAACATTTTTAAAGAAAGAAATGTATGCTGAAATATTTTCTTAAGATGTTCTTTAAACCTTAATTCAGTATCAAGAAATAAACCCAAATTCTTTGCACAATCAAGAATGTTCAACCTTGAGCCATTTATGGATATATTTAATGTGTCTTTTAGGATGGAAACCTTATTCTTATTACCGAAAATTAGCATACAGGACTTAGAAGGATTTAAATGTAAATTGTGGCTCCGAGAATGTGTACTTAATGTTTTTAGATCGTGATTTATGTAAAATTCAGTCTCCATACAATATTCAGCATCAAAACAAAAATATATTTGGGTATCGTCAGCGAAAGCCTGAACTTTACAATATTTTAACGACTTAAGTATATCCGAAGTATATATAAGGAAGAGTAAGGGACCCAAAATTGAGCCCTGGGGCACACCAGAAAGTATGTTGACTTGGTCAGAATAGCTATTGTTAGAAAAAATTGTTTGAAATCGGTTAAATAAGTATGACTTTATAAGAAGAGATGATTCATTGCTAAAACCATAATATTTTAATTTAGAAACAAGAAGTTCATGGTTAATCGTATCGAAAGCTTTCGAAAAGTCCAAAAGTATTAGTATACTGTTCATTTTCTTATCATTGGCACGTATGATATCATCAATTACGTTAGTTAAAGCTACAGTTGTTCCAAAGTCTTTTCTAAATCCACACTGTGTCGGAGGAATAATATTATTATCAGTAAAGTAAGTGTACATTTGACTGTGCATAAGTTTCTCAAAAATTTTAGAAAGTGCTGGAAGAATGCTTATTACGCGAAGGTCATTCAAACTAGTTGGATTATTTACCTTTGATAACGGTTTTCCAATTGATATCTTCCACCGGTCAGGAAAATAACTTACCTCCAGACAGCAATTGATTATATGGGTAATATACTTATCAATATACGGGCTACAATATTTCAGCATTAAAGGCGAGATTTCATCCACCCCTGTCGCATTTGTTTTAATACTATTTAAAATTTTATTAACGTCAGATATCTCCGCTAGCCTAAATGAAAATTTCAAGTTATCATTAAAAATATTATTATCATAAAAGTTAATTTTATCATTACAGTTAGATGTATTTTGAACAAAGGTGGCAAAAAAGTTATTAATATCATTAGGGTTCGATAATGCTTTCGGTATTGAATTATTTTTACTAGCACATATATTATTATCTCTTAAAGCCGACCACAACTTCTTAGTATCATTCTCAACAGACAAAATATCAATATAACTTTTCTTTTCTCGTCTTATCGCAGCCAGTGTAAAATTTCTGAGATATTTATAATAGGCCCAGTCTTCATCCAGCCTGGTCCTTTTAAATTTTTGCAAAGCACCATCCCTCTGTTTCATATATATTCTTATGTTGGCGGTTAACCAGGGTGCTCTAGGTTTGGTCATTCGCGATTCTTTCATTGGGGCATGCGCATCAAACAAGGTTAAAATTACATCATTTAGAATTTTAATTTTTTTGTCAATATCGTGTTCATAAAGTATATTATCCCAAGGCAAGTCATGCATATTTGTTAAAAAGTTATTTACATTAAAATCCTTATAAGAGCGATATCGAATCATTCTGGGAACAGAAGGCGGTTTCGCTATATTGCAGTCACAATAAATAATTCTGTGATCTGAAATATTATCAGCGGGAATAACTCCAGACTTACTTACTAAAGACTGATTAGTTACAAATATTGCATCAATCAAGGTACTTACAGACCCAGATATGCGGGTAGGCTCCTCTATAATTTGCACAAGGTTATAATTTTCAAATAGTGGAGTTAAAGGATTATGCAAATTAAGTAGATTAATGTTGAAATCACCCAAACAAAAAATTTCATCAACTGTGGGATAAAGAGCAGAAAATATATTATCAAAATCAGGTATTAAGCTGTTAAAGTTCACTGCGGGTGGTTTATAAAAAACAGAGAAAGCATATGTTTTTGTTGCGAATTTGACTTTAAATACTAAGAACTCCAATTGTATATTTATGTTAAAATCAAATGTAATAGTTTCAATAGTATAATCAGTCTTAACATATGCTGCTACTCCCCCACCCCTACCAATCCGGTCCCTCCTGAAAAACTGATAACTAGGGATTTCAAAAATGACAGAGCTATCACCATCAGAGAGCCATGTCTCAGATAGAAGAAAAATATCAAAATCATTATCCTCAATCAAATTTTTTAATTCATTAAAACCTGTAAACAATGACCGCACATTCAAATGACCCACCTTCATGTTACTCAGTAAACACTAGCAGAATACAAATCAAAACAAGGATCAACTCAACTTAACAACTACTGAAAATATATGTTGCTTATGAAAACAAAAACTAAGTAATTTGCACTCTAATAGCAAAATATTATTTATAATTAAAAAAGCCATCATTCAGTCCATATATCGCAATATTAAATAAAAAATAGTACTTAAGACTTTTGTTTGTTTTTTCTAATTTCCTTGTATCAATGTACAAGTTGCTAAATATATAAAGCCGCAGAAGTCACATAATGTCAGAAACTAAACTTGTTCATTAAAACCTCAAATACTATCCAAAAATTAATACCGCTAGCTCTTGACTATGTAAAATAAACCCTTTGATTAGAAAGATATAGGCAGCAATTTTAAAAAGAAACATGATTTTTATTTAAGAGGTTGCTGGAATCAGTTAAAATCTCCCGATTTGACCCCTATTTATTTCGAGGCACGATTCGAATTTGATCTTCCCTTGCCGTTAGAGTAATACTTCGAGCGTTCGCCCGTAATCGGTACGCCGACAGAAATAACGATAATCGGAAGAAAGAAACGGAACGTGATCGGGGGTCTAGACTTCAATTTTTAGCACTGAAAAACTGAGTTTGTTCGGTTTTTTTTATGAAAACGCGGTATTTAAAAAAAAATTGTTGAACAAAAGATGTCTAAATTTTATTAATAATTGGCGGAAAGTCCATAATTTCTTTCTACATGTAACAGTAAATAAAATTAAATCTAAAAATCTTCCGAAACAAGAAAATATATACTTTCCTTCAATTTTAGTTGCATTACAAAGATATTTTTCCTTAGACATTCTTTTCCTAAAACGGAAATAAACGCTTGGGGAGAAAACTCGTTTAGAAATACTCCGGAATCCACTTAATTATATATACTATATTTTTTGCAGTTTTGCACAACGCAAATTGTCTTAATAAACACGTTTCTATTTGTTAAAATGTTTGTTGCAACCGTTACTTCAGCATCAAAGAACACCGAATTGTTTACAATAATTATAAAAATGTTACTAGCTTTTTAAAAACTAAAATCACGCTACATTAACAGATATTTCTTGAGCGGCATTTTATACAAAGACGAGTTTATCTTTATTATGAAAACACTTAAAAGCCTATAAATGGTTTAGAGTCTGGCTTTAGAGTTTTAAATACATTTATTGCACTTAAAAATTGCATTATAAGTATTGTTTAAGTTGCAATATAAATGCGAATAGCAAATTTTTTAAATGGGATACCGATACCCTCTATATTATTTATTATATTTTATTAATTCAGCATACTTTGGGCTTTACAAAGATGTCTAATTCTTTATGTTTATGTATCTTCAAAATTTTACTTTTGTTAATATCTCAAAAATTAAACTTTTTAGAGTAAAGCTGGCTACGCCATTGAACTTCACGTAAAAATCTCTAACACAACATCAGTTTTGATAAGTTACCGAGTAACGGAATATGAGGGGTGTCTAAAAAGCGAAGATTTTCAAATTCACCCTGTAGATTAAAAACTAAGAGCCATAATCTTTAGTTTCGTTACAAAGGGGGACAATAAAGTGGAAACCGCAACATTATATCTTTGATAGTCTCTATTACCTCTAGAAAGTGTCAAAAATGGGACACACCCTGTAAAGATTTTGATATTTTTATCCGAATTTTTTTTGTTTTAAAAATTACATAGAAACAGTTATTTAAGGACAAATTTATTAAGAATGATAAATTATTGGAAAATAACTATAATATTGATTTTATTTAAAGGATTGTCCAAAATAGTATGCCTTTTCTGTAACCCTGAAACGCCACCTCTAATAATAATAATATACATAATAAAACCAAATAGTATGTAACGTCATGTCAAAATATTTAAAATTCCTTTGGTAAACTGATAAGGAAGGCTGATGATTTGCTGCTATTCCGGGGAACAATGTTAATTCGCTCGCCAATGTTACAATGCTGCTGCCAAGCAGTCTCGCTGGCCAACCAACAGCACTGACCGGCCTACTATGCTAACAACAAAACGTTGTGTTTACGGCAAGTGTTTCCTTTCCGTTAAAAAGCAACATTTTTTTAAAGGCGACGAAATTCAACTAGCTAAAATATTTATTGTAAAAATAATTGCTCTAGCGACAGCTTTACGATAAAATTTCTTGCTACCTTAAGTATTTCATCTAGATCTCTATCAATATATTCTTCAAGTTATTTCTTCACATTATTTTTAAAAAAATTTTACTTCTATTGCCAGTCAATAATTGATGACAACAGTGTTGCCAACCCAAGGAATATGTCCCATTCATGGGATTTTTCAGGTCTGTGTGGGAAGGGACATTTGGGTCAATACGTGGGACATTTTAAAAGTATCGGGAATACTTTTTTTTACAGTACCCGATAGGCTACCGTTTTCTATGTACTTTTTGGACTTATTATTTCTTGATTTCTTTCGATCGTATTTTTTTTTTAGCAATCTGCCAATAAAATTCTATTTTTATTTATACTAGGCAGATTGTGTACTGCCTAAAGACATTTTGTGGTGTTTTTTTTTTAAATATGGGGCATTTCGTCCTCGCACTTGTGATATGATTCATGGTAAGGTTAGCAACACTGGATGACAAAAACTTCGTTAAACGGCAGGATTTTCAAGGCAATGTGGTTAATTATTTGATTGTCAACACTTTCCATAGCCCTTGTGCATTTTCCACATTAAACTTTGTGCTGAACAATAAAATTATCTCTACGCGTATAGAAATATACCTATTCGCTCATCTAAAGGGTTTTGAATTACCTATTGCGAGAGAGGGATTCATTGTTACTAAATGCGCAATTATTTAAATTTTGAAAGTGTACGCTGATCCCAAAAAAACTTGTTCCAGCAGGACTGAAATAATGAAAGTCTCTTCATTTGTTGTTGAATATTTGTCCATTTTATTTTTAATATTGCCACCACAGATAAGTAGGTATATACCTATTATACATCGTTTGCAATAAACTGGTGGCGTGATATATTTAGTACGAAAACACTAGCTATTTTTTGAGATGACGTATTGACAATTTTTGAGATGACATATTGACAATATTCACTGTACTCAATCATGTGAGAAATCGTAAACTGCAGTGGGGCTCCGTGTACTATAAAATTCTAAAAATCGACTGTTTTCTATACGACTGGTAGTCTGTGAGCGACTAAAATTGCTATTTAAGGCTGATTCTCACTATCGTGCAAGGCACTTGCTCGGCAACGGCAAGGCGCCGACTCGGCAAAATAGGTTAATCATTGCGTGATTATGAATTTTGTCAGGTCGACGAATCCATAAGATTCAATGATAAATATATTTTGCCGTCGCCGAGTACGTGCCTTGCACGATAGTGAGAATCAGCCTATTGGCGAGATGCCGTGACGTCGTTGTCTACGATTACAGGGAAATCTAACCTAATTTCATCAAATTTAATTTTGTCATCTTAACAAAAGTTTGTGGTTTATGTGTGCATAATATTTTTATTAGTTTTTGTTTTAAAACACATATTTTAATAAAATACGCGGGATCGCATATACTACTCACAGTTATTGTTAAATTTGTGCGAAAATATTGCATATTGCAAAATTAATGACGAGCAAATTTTACTTTGTGGACGGCCACTAAAATATTAACCGCATTCACATGCAATATTTTGCCACAATTATCGTCACACATTTAAAAAAATAATATAAAAAATTCGCTCTAAAGTATTCTTGTTTAAATAAAAAATAAGATAAATGTATTTTGCAGTTATCTTTTCTGAGACCTGGAATTCACAGGTGATATTTTTCGAACTATACCTAGTGAAATAACATAAAACAGTCGGTAGAAATCACCAAATTTTAGCTAATGTTTTTCGTTCGAGAAATAAAAACCTCCGAAGCGTAGTCGATCGCCATGTGGAGTGCCAAGAAGAGCTACTGTCGACTTCTGGAGTAGAATTTCCAAACCTTTCCTTTAATTTTACCATTGTAAAACTATAAACAAACCCAGTCCCCGAAGTTGTAAATAATAAGAAATATGCAACATTTTTTTATAACCTACCTTATTACTTAATGGTACAACCAAATTTGCTCACTTGCATTCGTTTATAACTCAACATCAATCAAAAAAACTAAATGTAACCAAAATTAATGTTGAGTGAGACCTGACAATGTGTTTTTTAAAAAAAATTTCAATGTTATACATAATTAAAACTAAAATAAAATAAGAAATCTGTCACTTCCACCCTCTAAAATGTTGTTTCTTTCTATTTCCACTAAAGGCTTTTTATTCCTAACAAATAGTTCTGATGATGGTTTAGTACAAGACACCGAAACGTAAACTAAATACTTGAATTTCATTTCAAAGTGACCGAAACCCCAATACCTATAAATATAGATTAACTGTCTTATGTAGACTACTTTGGTTTTAATCAACTAGCGGTTAATAGTTTAATTCAAAAACATTTAAATTTAGCAAAAGTATCTAAGCTGTTCTAATGATATGTAAATAATAAAAATATACGATTTTCTTGAATTGTACTATTGAATCACGTGACCGTGATGTCATAATATTATTTTAAAGTGGTATATTTTTATTGTAATGATCTTAATGATACACTTGTAAGAGCTTTCTTGAAAATCTTATTTGTATCACACAGTATCTGCATGATCTTATATCTTATTTATATATCTAAATCTGACCACAACAGTTCTAATGTTGGAATTTGGATCCATCTCCTGAAACAATAAGGCAGTACAGTAGACACTCGATAGTGTGAACCGAAAAAACAACGTCCGTTCACATTATCGATTTATTCACGTTAGCGGAGGTTATATTTAATATGTTAGAACGTTTTATAACCAACATAATAAACATATAAATGAGTAATACTCATTAAAATAAACAGTAACAAATTTTAAAAAAGGGATAAAGAATTATTTTTTGTTAAAAAAGTTTTTGTTTGTTTTCGGGGATTTGGCTTTGTCTCTTAGTCTTTTTATAACTACAAAATCATTACTATTAATGTCACTTTCGTCAGCCCACTGGTTTACTACACTTAAAGACTATAACTCTATCTAGTGAAACCAATGGAGTTGATGATTCCGGATTTTCTTCGGCTATCTCAAGCTCATCGCTTTGACAGTCTTCGACAGTATCTTCAACTTCAAGTTGAAAGCTAAAAAAGTTATTCGCTGCTTTTCATTTTTCCTACCAGCCGCAGTTTTTTCCGCCGCCGAGACAAATGTTTTGTCTGGTAATAATTTCCAGTAAAGTTCTGTTTCATCAGCATTGTAAAGTTGGTCTAATGTGATACTAAGTTCTTCTACTTTTTTTGGATTTTAAATGAATCCACAATTTCTCTCCAGAAATTTAAAAAAAGCGGATTCCAATTCTCTTTTTAAAGCGTTGTAGCCATCCCTCACTGGCTGTAAATTGCTTATCATTTTCTTTAATTTGTAAATGGATTTGTTTTGCTTCTTGCTTGATCATATCCCCACTTAAAATAAAATGTTTACGTCTTTGCTCCGGGAACCACTTATATAATATTTTTCCATTCTGGGAAATGCCAAACTCTTTAATGTTTGTCTTTTACCTTGGCCCACAACTTTGATTTTTTTAAGCGACATTTCACCGATGTTTACCGAAATTACGTGACCCAAATACGCATTAACATAGAAACAAATGGCACAAAACATATGCATTTCTAGCTAACACAGCGCCCGCAGTGGGGAAGTACCGCATTTATTGGGGATTTACAGCACCGCGGAACAACGACTGCCACATAATGTAAATTTGTAGGGTCAATGACTTTGTTGTCATTAGCGAAGGTATAATTCATATCTTGTTCACACTATGCGAGGTTTTCGTTAGGCGATGTTCACACTATCGAGTGTCTACTGTATTATGTTTTAATAATTTCAATTACTGACTATACCCTTCGTTAGGTCTTGGTAATCTTAAATTGTCAATTGGTTTTCTATTTTCCTTCCAAAATACAGCTGGTATCTATAGAGTAAAATTAAACAATAGTAGGTTGTTCTACCAGTAAAGAAAGTGGTAGTTTTCTATTGAGGGGAATAAAAATTTCCACGAGATAGAAAACTTACTTTTCTTTCGCATTGAACACGCAAGTTTTTTCGCATTTTTAATGGAAAAGCATTAATAAAAATAACCATAAATTATTAAAGTCGTCTCTCGAGGCACTACATCCGTCAGATGGATAAATAAATCAAAGTCAGGTCGGGAAGTGCAGGTCATACTAAAACAACAAACAAATAAAGTGTTGCTAAGTAAAAAAGTGTTGCTAACCATAAAAGTAGTACTTTCTTCACGATTTTCTCTAAATAAAGTGTGTTCTTTTCCATTAGAAATGCGAAATAGTATATTACATACCAAGAGTGGTAAGAAGCCATACGATTTCGAAACGGTAAGTGCATAGCGAGTCGGTACTCAAATGGTTATCAGTAGACCAGTCAATACATTTTTAATACACTTTTCCATACCACTCCCTGGATTTTTCTAGTAATGAATTATTTGCTGTGGAAGTAGTTTGTAATGTAATTTCCCGTAGCGTTCCTTCAATCTAAATATCGTAGTCACTCATACTTTACTAATATACCAAAAAATAAAATCCAAATAAAAAATGTTGAAGTTTAAATTCCTGACATTTACGTTGTCAAGGCGATCCGATCCATAAAATCTATTGGAAACATTGACGGTTCTGGCATATCACGGATAATGTGATTTGTGTAATTGTCATTACGTAACAGTAGACAGTGCGTAAGTAGGCTCTTACTAATAGAGGAGTAGAAAAAACAATATTAACTTATTCAGCATTCCAAGGTAATCTTAGGGGTGTCTATTTCTACATATAGGTATAAGATTTTCAGAAAGATATATTTTACACTTTATAAGTACATTCACTTAAAGGTTTGCGTGTACACAACGTCATCGCGGGTATAATTACATATATACAATATATTTAAAATTATATTAAAGTAAATAAATACTAATTAGGCCAGGTGTTCAGGCATATATCTCCCTAGATATCTTGTCTGAAAATCACCTCATACCTATTTCAATGTAATACACGTTTAAATCGGTTTAATAATAACAGTGTTTATCAAATAATTTGTATCAAATAATTGGTTTCCTTCAACCACAGAAACTCTTACAAATACGGATTTTGGCTTGCATAGAAGAAAAGTCCATCCATAAAAATGTTAATGGTAGTTTATGCTAGTGAAATCTTAACAGAAATCTCAGTACTCGTTGGCTGGGTTTTAAATTTCTCCTCTGATATGATATGATCATCTTTATACGGAAAAGCCAATCCTTTAAACGATGGTCAAAAACTTGTTCTTATCCTTTATGTGATGTGACGAGGATGCAAATTGACATTCAAATCTTTGTGTATAGGGGTGCCAATCTCGGGATACCGAAATCCCGAGATCACGATAAAAACACTACCATGAAAATCCCGGGATCAAGCCCTCAAATCCCGGGATAAATTATATAAAAGAGTTGTTTAAAAATCCGTAATTTGACAACATGTTTCGATAGCCCCTAATACAAATACAATTTCCAAAATAATGTAATTTTTTAGCGCTGATTTTCAGAGACGCCGAACCAATTTTTTCGGGCATTGAATAGTACATTATAAACCTATGGACTAAAAAAGACCCTTTAATCACGTGGTTTAGATACTATTCTGTGCAGTTTAGATAGGGAAAATTTAGAATAATTTAAAATAATATTATTTTCATTTTACTTTTGAGGAATACATTTTTTTTGTAATCCCTCAGGGATTAATATTTTTTAAACTCTCGTTCTGAGGGTTTGAGTGTAGAAACAAAACTATGCTGCTCGAGATCAGGTTATACTTGCAATAAGTTACCATCAAGTTTAGGAGACGAAGCACTGGATGCACTAATTTTTTAGCGTTCTCGTTTTAGAAATCTTTAATGTTTGTTTTTTCATTTTGTTAACAGTAGGTAAGATTTCTATTTAGTGTATTTAGGAAACACAAATAAACTTATCTTTTAACCCTTCATGTCAATTTTTTTTGGGGGATTAGTCCCAGAATCCCGGGATTATATAGTCGTTATCCCGAAAATCCTGGAATTGTAATAAAGTTTCAAGACTGACACCCCTAGTATAAAATGAACTAATAAATTATTCTAATAAATTAATCCGGTATTCCGGCCTCCTTATTAAAACAGAAGTTCGCGTTTAAGCATAGAAGGGGGACAGGGGAAACGCAACATTCATAGAGCTGGGTTCTGGGTTATTATTACATATTCATAGAGCATAACGTCATCGAACAAACTACATGTAATTCAGACATAGTGCAAGTGTTGTGCGTCGGTGTTTCACGTTCTCTTAGTCTCGAAGTCGTGACTATATCGCCGGCAGTTGGAGTCACTATGCCGTCAAATTAATTTATATAATAGAACAATAGCGCATGTCGTTGTTGAAACAACTGGAAAATCGGCTTATCTTATTTCGATATTTTATTTGTCAAGTCTTCATTCTCAGTTCGGAGCGCTAAATTCTAATTATAATAGTGTATAGTATCTCCAAGTGAGTAGGCGGATTACATTTAACTTTTTTTTAACTGCTTAATTGGTGAATACAAAACAACTAATTGTTTAGCTGATATTAACGCAATTTAGTTGATTCGTGTCCGTACCGCGCGCATGTTATTCCGTTTATCAAGAAAATGTTTTGTGATTATGTGAGTTTATTGATGTTAATAATTAATTTGCGGTGAATTAAAATTATATAAAATGGACTTTCATAGTCAGGCCTATATGAATGGGCAACTGACATGGAAATTTAACCAGTTTCTTAATGCCGATAGCGGGGTGAGTGGTTTAGTTATTATATTGTACGGTTTAAGTTGTGGTTTCAATTATTCAATGGAAACTGCATCAGAATTCATAAGTTCACTAATAAATTAGTAATCATTACTCACCGTTGAGTTTTAGTTAGCTATTGTGCCGCCTTCATAATTTAAATAATATCTGTGATGGAAATAAAAAAGTTTAGAAACCACATCGGGGGTAAGGAAAGTAAACTTTTAATTTTAGAAACACTACAAAAATGTAATATGACGTAGTACTTCTTTCCAAGCACGTGTGCTGGAGACTATCGAATCTTTTTAAAAAAAATGGGGATATGAGCTTTTACTTGAATATGTATATGCTGTTAACATATTTAAAAATAAAATAAATGTTATTTTTCTTGCTTTTGTGGTACAAATTGACACAATTTACTTACATTATTCAACATTTCAGATTAATTTAACCAATTCAAGTGGGAGACATGTCACGGAAGTGATAAATTAGGGCAGGGCTTAAACCTGAAATACTAAAATACAGAAACAAAATTATGAATTCTATAGATAGGAAAAATAAGAAGCTAAAAGTATTTATTTTCGGCGTATTTACTTTTAAAAAATTATTACACGTGATTACATTAAATTGCTTGAAATATCTGATTTGGCCAGACTAACACAAATCCACCCCAATTATTAAGTTCAGTATCCATATATGTACACTGTAGGTCAAAGTAAATAATTTTCCTGGTAAGTTCTCTGTTAAGTTATCTTTAGTTTTCAACTAGAGTGTGGGTAGTTGTTTCACCTAACAAATAGGCAGTCCAACGTAGAGTTTGACGGTTGACAACCACAGATGACATGTGTGACATTGTGTGTGATTGGAACAATAAAATTGTGATAGCTTCTAGGACTAATCACCTATCTACTTGTCACATTCTTTATATAATTTTAGTTTTAGTTTACGATTAAAAAAATCCAATCAGGACAAAGTTTAAAAAGAAAACTTGTCAGCAAACAATTGTTTGGAATAAATTTGTTCAGAGAACTAGAGTCTTTAAGAGGGGTAACAACAACTCCAAAATGTTTGGTATTTCGTGGATCATGGTGGATTGTCAATTACAAATTCTTAAGTTACGACTACGTTTTTCTCTCTATAACCCCTTTTTTAAAATAATTTATATAAATTTTTTTCCACCAGCATACCTAAGATAACTTAAAGCGCCGCCAACACACAAGGTTTTACCTGACGTTTTACTTGTTCAAGTATGCGCCTAACAAAAGGTTTCGTCTTATTAAGGCTGTAATACAGTCAATTGCAATAAGCTTGAAAGAATAATGCATGCACATTAAGTATTTTTACAATATTCTTGCATCGTGCAAGACTTGCCAAGAAACGAGTCTGCTCGATTTTGGTGCAGTTTCTGTTGCAAGTTTATTGGAAAACGTGGTGATTTTTAAATTACCAACCAAAAATAAATGTAAATTTTAACCTTAAAATATGTCTCGTGTTTTTCTTGCTGATAGTGTATTCGTGTTTATTTATCTTCTTATTCAGTTTCTAGTTGTGTTTTCCGGAGTATTTTGATAGTTTCACGGTACCTTTTTGCTGGTTTGACTGACCTGGCCGTTGAAACCGCAACTACAATAGAATAGAATAGTCGAGATTTGTATGACATATTGCTTGCAGCTCTCATGCCAAAAGTTTACTTGCAGCAACTAAATTGTAGTACCTATCTGTCTTGATAGAGAAAATGCGGGCAAAAATAAAAAACTAAAGCAATGTTTCCTCCATAGCGACCTTCCAAAACTGATCTGACATATTAACATGCCCAACTAACATTTACAAGTCAAATGGATTATCTATGTAAAAAATTAGGCAAAAATATTGGATTTTTCAAACGTGTTTCTGATTGTATGTCTCAATGGGCCAAAACTTTAATTTACAATACAATTATATTACCCCATTTTAACTATTGTTCTTCACTATTTGTAGCTTGTACTCGGGAACAAATAAATATGCTTCAACTGCAGCAAAAATAAAGCGATGCGAATTATATTAAATTGTAAGAAGTTTACCCCGATAGGAAGTATGTTGGAGGGCCTGAATTGGTTATCTGTTGAACAAAGTGTTAAAAAGGCCAATCTTGTTTGGATTTATAAAATAGAGCACGGGCAAATGCCAAAGTATTTATTAAATTTTTTGGAAAGAAGAATAGATTTTTATGATTATAATATTCGCTCAAGACAAAACTTTCATATTGATTCGGTGAGAACTTCAGCACTACAAAAATCTTTGTTCTTCGATGGTGTTCGCCTTTTTAATGCACTTCCAAGGGAAATTAAGGATGCGCCGTGCTTAAAACTTTTCAATAGAAAAGTTTTTAAATTTTTACAAAGCAATAATTTTAATTTTAAGTAACTTTGTTAAGGACTTAGCTTATGTAAGTACATAATGGTTTATAATGTGTTTAATAGCCAAGTGCTAAATAAAATTTTATTTATTATTAAACTGTGAGCGTAGATACGGGTTTGCCTGACAGTTTTACTTGAAGACATAAGACGTTAAAACCTTATGTGTGGACACTCTTTTACTTTGCTAGAGAAGGTAATAATCCTCTGATTTTTACTATATGATTTTGCACACCCTACAATATATTTCTGATAGAAAGTTATAAAACCATAGCCACACATTACGATGATCCAACAGAAATAAAGACATAAAACGGATACGGACAATATACGGATAAAATATGCTGAATTGCATTTAACCCCCGGGCAATAAATTTTTCATAGAATACGGACTTCTGAATAAATGTATCGGTGTATTTTTAGCTCGGGAATCCAATAGTACGGACTCTGTAAGGAACAATTATTCAAAACTACACATACAATTCCAGGATTTGTGCTCAATTTTAGATTAATGACCCGTCAGTTACGAACTTCTTAGTTATGATCGTTACTACCGCATGCATTTTCTTAACTCATAAATTTTCGAATATGGCTACATTCTTGGAAATCTCGCCCCATCCGACAATTTCGCATTGATATTAACCTTGTGTAAAATCGCCCGTTAATCTAATATATTATAGAAATTATAAATTTAAATGTTGGAAAAACATAATTATTTCAAAACGAGTCAAGGGGTATGTATAATATAGTGTTGTGATCGCTCGAGCGAAAAACCGCTTGAGTACTTGATTATTGAACTAACCGATAACGCTTGATTATTGAAAAACCGCTCGAGTTATAAATTCAAGCGAAAATCGTCGCTTGTTACTTATTACCTTTCACTCGATACCCGAGCTTCGCTTGACGCTGACGTATATTCGAGCAGTTTTTCGCTCGATAGGAAATACTCTAGTTATAAATTCAAGCGAGAAATCGAATCATTGCCTACCCGATCTTCGCCGCGCCTCCCGAAATGTACCGATTGGCGACGTTCGAGTTTGACGCTCAGAAGGCTGACACGACATACGTCTTTCTTAAAGGCACATAAACGAGAAGGTGCTTATAAAAAAGTATGCCAAATCCTGTATGTCATCGCGACATGGGTTTGTTTTGACTAGGACTGGCTAGCCAGCGACGATTGTAAATTCATAAAAAATTAACGGATATAATTTTAAAAAAAAATCGGAATCCAACTGTTCTTCCTTAATAAAAACTCTAAACTAAACTTCTAAAACTTACAAAATCAACCCCGGGTGTTTTATCAACACATTCTCTTAGTCATAAAAATTTCAATCGAATTAATCGCTCGAGCGATTTACTCGATTATTAAAATTGCTCGAGTATCAAGTACTCGATTACTAAAATCATCGGTTTTTTCCAACACTAATATTATGGTTATGATCTTGGACCACCTTGATATTACGCACTTCTTAGCTGGAACATCAGGTTTAGCGATATTACACCTATTTTTCTTCTGTGAATGTAAAAGAATAATTTTTAATTTAGACTTGATAATAGATGACGCTATAACCTCAAACACTGCTACTGTCCGATAGTCGGGATAAACACCAAATAAATCTTATTTTCTTGCGCAGTGTGGTTCTACATAGAGTAGGATAATTATATCCATGGGATGTTGCGGGAGAAAATTAGATTCCCCCTTTTTTCATGTCATATATCCATGAAATAAAGACCTGCTGACAAAGTGTGTCTATAATTTTGAAATCAACATCTAAATAATTCATTGTTCAATCAGTCAACTTGTTGATCTTGATATCAGAATAATAGCAAATATATGCCAAAATTTATTTAAACATAATATTATATTATTATATGTTTACAATCTTTTAAATTATATTAGTCTCAATATAATGATTGTTAAAATAAATCATGATTAATGTTAATATAGGTATGTACCATTTAATTTTAATTTGTTTTTGGACGTAGATAAAAATTGTACTATATATTTGAGTCTCCGAAAGACCGAAATCCCACGGAAATAAAAATTCTCTCATAAATTATTTATTTTAAATATTATTTTTTGCTGGCGTCGGCTTCGTGATATCAGCTCGCAAAAAATAATACTTATTAAATAAATAATTCCAGAGAGAATTTTTAATTCCGTGGGAATTCGATAACGATATTGAATATTAACTATACATACATGTTGAAACCCGATCCCATGAAGCTCAGTAACTCAGTATCCATTTGCCCTTCCTGCGTGACTCTTGACCTACGTACCGCATAGGAAAAAATATTGAGAATAAATTTTCTGAAAAGAAAAAATCATACCTTCAAATCTTAATATGGTAGAATATCAAACAATACCGCTATTTACTTACATTATATTATATATTATAATATACATAAAAAAATTATTTAACCGAACAACGTCAAAATTCTTAAGCCAAGTGTTAACGCTAATTCTTGTAGAATCTTTAAGGCAATTTTCAGGTCGCCCCCGTTTCATATAGCACTTCAAAATTAGAAATGTATCGATTTCTATCTATCTCAGACATTACACAAATAATTTATGCTTCTTATCACTAATGAGTTTTTTGAATCCGTTTTCTCATTGTCACGGATCGACCCTTTAATTTTTTAACGTAATCGGGTTCTCATTTTTATTTTCCAAAACTTATTTTTAGAGAATTGAAAAGCTCAGAGGTTATTGCCTCTAAGTACTAAGTATTTTATTTCAAAAAATTAAAGTTATAAATAAGTAATGAAAGCTCATTAGTATATTTTTGTAAAAAAGAAATAATTCGATAAAATGATAAAGTTGTCTCTCATTTAATAAGAAAATTTAATAATGATAAAGGCAATTACACCAAACTAGAACGGCTGTAATTAACTCGCGTTCGCTCTTTGTGAGTTGAAATAGGATTATTCGCGATCGACCAATAAATAGTAGCTTTATTACCTTTTCTAATAAACTAAAAACTAACTAACACATTAACGTATCGATATAAATTCTATAAATATCGTAGAAAAGTTGGGCTTCCTTTCTGATGGAAGCAATGTATATAAAATATTTAATAAGCAAAATATTCTATTAAAAACTAGACGTAGTTTAGGCTTATATTCAAAAAAATGTTTATTTTTGGTCATTTCGTCAAACCGGAATGAAGTTTATTTATTGAACACGTAGATCATTACTGGTAATAATATTATATGTATAATAATAATAATAGCTTGTATTGGCCCAACAAGAATTCATTTATACAACAATATAAATATATTACAACAAAGAATTAGAAATATTCGGCATTCATTAAAAATTACATTGTATTAGCATTACAGTCTACAGTCTATTCATTTTCCCAATTCAGAAGACCAAAACAAATACACGAGCACATGAACAGCACACAGGGCTACATTAAGGACAATATCAATCTCGAACCACACATGAGTAGACCTGAAATAATAGCCTACCCTGAACTACGACTCTGTTAGAAATGCAGCAATAGGTATCGGAAGTTTGGTCGCCGATTGACAAATAGCAATAAGTTTATGCATCGAGCACGTGGCTATCACTCGCTGATGTTTGATTATTCTCCTGAATTGGTAAAATGAATAGAGTATAAAGCCATATCTACGAGGACTGATACAGCATATAATAGATAAAAAATAGTTAAAAGAGTCAGTTAGTTCTTTCTTGGATTTTTCCGAGAAAATAGGGAAATATAAAATTTTTAATAAATTTTTGGAAATTGCTTGGATTTCAAATTTGGTTGTTGTACTTTGTACTAGTATTTTGACATTCTTATTTAAAAATTACACTTTTAAAATTTTTGTTAGTGGGGTTGGAAAACAGGTTTTGGGGAAATATTTTCTAATAATCTTTCGGACGCCGGGTTAGAGCAAACATTTTTTATGAAGGCTCCCAGTGAAGAATTTTTTAATTAAGGTCGATTTACACACATCAGTGCGATACAGTGCCGTGACCGGCACGTGATTTCACCGGCGCGTTAGAAATTATTCCTGTAGGAACTTGGAGGAGTCTATTCATACCTGTCCGACGTGCGATCGTGACAGACGTATGAATACGCCCCTATAAGTTCCTACAAGAATAATTTCTATCGCGCCGGTAAAATCACGTGCCGGCACGGTACCGTATCGTGTGTGTGTGTGTGTGTGTGTGTGTGTGAATCGACCTGATAGATAATTTGCAAATGGGAGTAGAAGTGTACCTGCTAGCCGAAAGTAAAAAATACTCCTTTGGCATGCAAAAACATTAGCGGATAAAATAGCATGGGAGGTTAAAAAATTTAGAGATTTATAAAAAAAATTAGAGGAAATATTTTGAATTATGCTATTTTGTTCCGACCATACATGAAATAAAATATTCTTATCTAATAGTACTTATTCTAAAATATTATGAAATAGTAAAATCCACCAAGGCCAATAAACCCTAGATTTAAGTATCCCCTTATGACAATCTTAGATCCGGTGTAGAAGTCAACGGACTCGTTTATGATAATAAATTAGGATAATTCGGTTGGAAAAGTAATTTAGGTTATTAAGCTCTTAATTTATAAACAGAGCAAAGAAAAAATATTAATTTGTACTTCCTTGTTCTATTTGAAATTGTAGGTAGTTCAAGACAGAGATTGGACAATTGGAAACAATCTAACTGAAAATTTACAATATCAGATAATAATTATTATTTGATCATAGTAATAGGTATACTATGTATAACTCAAGATCTTCGCTATTATATAATTATATGATATTTATTATATTACTGACTGAGTGCGTCTATTTTGTCAAAAATATGTTTGATATAAGCCTATCAAAAAAAAAATTTAAAAAGTCTACATACATGTCCACATTAAAGAAATATTAGCAGCGAGTTCGGCCCACACAAACCCGACCTGAACCCGACCTGTATTGGAGATTTTTATGTTTGTTCGCATATTAGCTTTTTCTGGATTAACTGATTTTAATGATTCTTTATGTACAACTATCAGTTTTAACGTGTCTTTTACAAATTTTAAGTAACATCGATTATTCGACATATTCTGCCAGGATAGTTAAAATGTAATTTTTTTTTATCTAATTCCAAAACACCCTGTGGAATAGTAGCAAAATTATTTCAAAATACCAGTTTACATTTGAGGCCGGTTGTATAAACACTTTGAACTGTAGTTCACTCTTGAACTCTAGTTCAAAGTAAAAAAGTTTTTGTACAAACAGTATTTGACACTGATCTAAGTTCAGATCATGAGTTCACGTGAACGTCTACTCTTAGCGGTTCAGAATAAACTGTCGATCCAAGCCACTTTCTAACCTTAAATATAGTTTTTTTGTGTCAGGTCATATTATACAGTAAATTATCGTTATTTTATTGTTTATAAAAATGTAGGAATTTAATGAAATTATAACTGATGACGAAGATTTTTGGGTCTTGTGGATACTGCAGTCAATGCTGTGAACACGGACATACCGGAGAAAGCCTGATCAATTTACTAAATTAACCGACAATGAATATTTGCAAAGATTACGCTTAATAAAAAACATAGCTGTTTATTTCTATTTATTATAACGTACCTAATAATATATGTTTATGGAATCAATAATCTCTATCCGCTTTAGAAATGTATCATCAGTCTACAGATAAAATTAAAATATTTTAGTTCTTATTTTTAACAATATTTTATAAGTACACAGAGTAGAAAGAAAAGCCTGGAATGCAAGCCTGCCAAACGCCAAATCAAAAAAATAAAAATATCTAGAAAAACAATAAAAGTATCTAAATAATAGTAATGCCAACAAACTGGTCGTAGTTCAGCTGAACTAAAGTTTAACTTATCTTGAACAACGTAACATTGAATGCACGTAGTGCACAGGTGGATCGACGTTCCGTTGAACCTAAGTTCAGAATTGTTTTATACAACTGGCCGGGCCCTTAGAGTCGTCTATTCTATACATTTTGTTTTTTGGTTCATGGCAGTACATGCATTTATTCTCAAACGAATGCAAAATGAACTTGTTATCGATAATTTAAATTTTTTCATAATTTATAATGAAATATGAATTCAGTATTTTCTTTAACAAAGTGGAGGTTCCTTGATGGCATGAACCAAGGTATATAAAATATGTAGTAATTAGGGCTAGAGGAGGTAATACAAAGTATTGAGGCATAAGTTAAAATGCTTGTTTTTAAATCCTATGGAATATGTATTTAATTTAATAAGTATATTTAAATAAAGTTTAGTTAAGTTTGTTTCTATCTGATCCAACAATAATCTATGGGTCCATATATTTTGTTTATCCATCAAAAATTGTATTCTCATTCCAACAACAATAATGTAATTATTATGGAAAAATTTGAGTTATTGATAACCAAGATCATTTTGCATTTGTGACAGATAAATGCATGTTTTGACATGAACCAAGAACGAAATGTACAGAATAGATGACTCTAAATGAAAACTGGTATTGTGAAATAATTTTGCTCCTTAATTATATTCCACATATTCCACCAGGTGTTTTGAAATAAGATAGAACAGAACATTTCAATTATCCTTGTATGTCCAATAACCATTGTTACACGTTAAAACTGATAATTGCACCTCTTTAGTTATATAAAAAAAAATACTAATATCGGATTAAAAATAAGAAAGTTATTAAGCCTAAAACTTTTATCAAAATTTTGTAATGGCCGTTTTCTTTGCACGTAAGTGTATGATATATTTTTCAACTTAAAAATTCCAGCCGTATTCACTAAAGGAGTTTTAATTTAAAACCGCCTAAATTCAGTTGGGGGTTTGAAATAACAACTATAACAATGAAGTTTTATATTTTGTGTTTGTTTTTGTTAAAAATAGTTGTTGAAATATGGAAGAAACCAGAATTTAAGCTATAAATTATAAATATTTTTCTATTGCGTTATTTACGATCACTAAATAGTCAATCTAAAAATTGTAAGAATCTTTACATAAACAAATTGTCTTTCCCAAATAAACTAATCGTGATTTTGTACAGGACGTCTCATGCAAGCTGCTTAATTTACGAATTTATGAACAAACAGTTACTACCAGTTTCATGCATTATAAATCTAAATGGTCCATATATCGATGCTAATTAAATTTAGCCACAATTTTATTATTATTTATTGTACATACATGTTTTGTTTTCCTGCTTCTGATAGAGTTATGTAGTTATATTTTATTTTTTAAAAATTATTACGTAATTACTATTTTGCTGTCAAACTGCTAAGCATCATTTTAACATGACTGTGTATTGTTTAATACCCTGGAGTCTGTAACGTCTGTTTTTCTAAGAGAGCTCATATTTGGAATAGTTATAGCTATTATGATGGCGGGGCTACAGTCAGCCCTGTCAGATCGAAAATGACAAAGACGGTAGATATGACATGGAAAAAAACGGTAGATTATTATGGTAGACGGTACACGGTACACGGTCTGCCTGGTACCACATGAAATATAATATTTTTTTAACAGAATACTAAAAAAAGGTAAAATTAAACACAAATAGAAAACGGTAGATTGACAGTTAAAAACGGAGGCGGTATACGGCCAGATTGCGTGTGCCGCCGAGTTAGCACAGTTTGGTGAAATCCCGTCATCGCGCGTCTTGCGCCATCGACGCTTGGTTGCCAGGACTTAGTTCGACGCATATTTCCCCCGAGGTACATGAGCAACTCGAGCCGTCGGCACAGGCTGATGATGGCTGATGAAGTCCCTCCATACCCCACCTGGTTGAGCAACTCAAACCAGCGGCATAATCCGCTGGCCTAGCACAGTTTGGTGTAGTCCCGCCATAACACGAACACATCCAAAAACATAAATAACAGGGCAAGAAACGAGTGACCAGCTTGTTTCCGACCTCATGGACTGGATTACATCAAAAGGAAGCTAATGCGCGGAATCAAATAATATAATAATAATTTAAGAATAATTATAAAATGACGTCAACGCTGAAAAAAAAGTAACCTAGCATAGAACACACATTACGCAAGTTCAAGTCGCTCTGCCTGTTTCTTTTGAATTGGGTTTGTAACGAAAACAGAAAAAATGATTATACAGGAACCGTCAAAATGAATGGACACGCTATATCAACTTTAATTATATTTTATTCATAAAACTTATAGTGTGTGCTTTAAGTGAAACCAGTACTGCTCTTTTTCATAGTCGTTTTGTTGTGGAAGGAAAAAACTCTGTAGCATTGCTTTGGGAATTAACTGTTATTCCTACATTATTATTTTCCACTTGATTTTCGGTTTAAAACACTATTTTTCCACTTTTAACCCACCTTGCAATGACATTACGAGCAGGTGTATCGCGAAGTTGAGAATGTGGTCGTAAGTCAGGTTGAACTTTAATTGTTGAGTTAATTTAAGATATCTCTCGGCACAATAAAGACGCTGATTTGAAGATCGACGTTCTATTTTGTTAGCTGTCAACTATTGTAAAAATTTCTATAAGTCCTACTCTACCAAACCATTACTAGATTAATTTGAAGTTCCCGTCTATTTCATATATTTTATGATCTAAATAATATAGCCCATTCATTTTGATGGCCCCTGTGATAGTCTTATAGCGATTAATTATTAGGACATTGTCACTGGCGTAATTTTTGTAACCTTTACCAAAAAGTTGTAATTTCCCTATTGGCATAGTTAATTTAATACTAATACTAATAATTATCTTCTTTATTTTAAATCATGAGTATACATTAAAGAAATATTTAAAATTTATGAGGAAACATAACATTTAATAATATAATTTGATTAACTGATACGTTGAATATATGTAACAGTTTGAAACATTTTTTGTTATAACGGGTTGATTCTAGCTCACACCTAAATAAAGTCATACTAACATACTCCTAATAATAATGTAAATTGTAAGTAGTTTTTGAATGGATATACTAACCAAGACATTTCATACGACTAATAGATTAGATAATATATTAAGTACTATTAAATTCTTACAACAATTTCGTTCTTTATCAAAATCACGTTACTTTTTGAGTTTATCAACAACTTTGTTTTATCGACAACGTCAGATCGTCGATTATACCAAAAGTTGCATCCCAAATTAGAATAATAGGTTCCTTATATATCTGTGTTTCTGAATTTATTCCATCAGAAAAAATGTTTCCAGTTTGCCTTCATGGGCACCAACATTCTCTTTCAATTCGTTATCGTCTGCAGGAACTTTTAAAAATCTTTGAATTCAATAAGAATTACTCCTGCTTGTCCCCAAAAGGTGGTCCATGAGCTTTCCAGCTGACGATAATCAATTAGAATAAGAGATTCATGTCTAATTCGAAGGCCAACGTGAATGGAATCATTTGTTTCTGATAGAATAGTCAGTACTTGTGCCCCTCGTATGACTAGCTCGACGAACATTTACATCCTGGAAACCTGTACTATGTAACCCATGCACCTTCGGAAACGAGTCCTCAAATGTTATGTCTGGTCCGTATTACTTTATGGCAATGAAACATGGACCCTGAAGACATCAACAACAAATAAGCTGGAAGCATTTGAACTGTGGTGCTATCGCCGAATCCTGAAGATCTCCTGGATTACCCACACCCCCAACGAGGAAGTACTTCTTATGATGAATACCAACAGAGAACGCATAAAGACAAGAAATACTGAATATTTCGGGCATATCATCAGAGGACCCAAGTACTCTCTACTCCGCCTTATTGTCCAAGGAAAGTGGAGGGCACACGTTGGATTGGAGGTAAAAAACTATCATGGAGAGAACTGCAACCTGAACAACTTTTCAGAGCAGCCGCCGATCGTAACACCTTTCAAAATGTTATCACTACGATGATCGCCAACGTCTGAAGACAGACAGGGCACTGGAAGAAGAAGAATAAACATTTAATTGAAGATTCCTCTAAATCTTTGGAAATTCATAAGATGTCGCAAATCTACTATCCAGTGTACATAAATCGTAAATTTACAAATGTATTATTGCTTATTACCTTTAATGATAACAAACTAATTACAAATTAACTTATAGTCTGCTCCACTAGTTTAATAAAACAATATTTAAATCTTAATTTCCATACATGTTTAGAAGACATATAGGTACCCTCATCTTCAGTGGAACATAAATAAGTGCTAAAACTTATGACATTGTTAAGGTGAACCTCTTGCAGCAGAAAAAAGAAAATTTTTTTAGTAATAAATTATGAAAAATTATTGAAATAATAAAAAAAAAATGCTGTTAGTTTTATATTTATTTTTCTATAATTTATTACTAATTTTTTTTTCTGTTTTCTGCTGCAAGAGGTTCACCTTAACAATGCGATAAGTTTTACTTCTTATGAATTTTCCACTGAAGATGAAGGTATATGCCTTTAGAAACATGTACGGAAATTAAGATTTAAATATTGTTTTATTAAACTAGTGGAGCATTGCGTTACCCCCACCACTTTATTTGAGGGGTGAGAGAAAAAGTATGTAAGCAAAGTTGTTCACAAGACATGAGAGATTTATTTGCAAATATATCAATATACTTTATATAATCAAATTGTAGAGAAATCGACTGTTAATGAATTACTATTAGTGTTACACCCCCATCCTACAAACTTGCAAATAATTTCCAGCAGCAGCGGTGAACGGTTTCCGCGATACAGCCGAGTACTCCGCTTAGTTGGCCACCCTGTACAAAGCAAAAGTAACAATCACATCACAGCGTCTTAATTAGTTTAAACGTCAGTTTATTTGAATATCAAGCATCACTTTGTTGTATTTCAATTCCTTTTTTGGATGTATATAAATACCGTTAGCTAATATGAATACAAATAAAACTTTGTAAGATTAAGAGCCGTTTCTTTGCCAACATTTTACATTTATAACAATAAATCATCTTTGAGATTACTTTCTTATAGTGATTGGATTTTAAATATTAATGAAAGTTTATATCGTTTCATCGCCTTGTTCCAAATTGGGTTAACATTTTTGTCTGAATTATTTGATATAACGGTGGAGTAGTCGATATATTTGAGTTATACTATACATATATATATGTTTGAGTACATGCATACAGTGAGTTTTTCTTAAGGCTGGCTTTAGGTTGTACATGGTAAATGTTTGACTCTATGACTCTCGGAAATGGTTGGACTTAGATATTACATATTTATGATATATGAAGTATATTAAAAATTTTACATAAAATTCGAACACGTAACAATAGATAGGGTATTCCATTAAAAATACCTAAGTTGCTGTTTTTGAAGGCTTTGCGAGCTACATTTGTTTTTCTGATGCATTGAGAGGAATCCTACAACGTTCCTAATTCAATCGTTTTTCTAGCTAATAAGAAAGTAATCTTATTGGTTACAATATGGTCAATAACCCTGTACAGGAACACAAATATAAAATATTTTATATAAGTATTCATTAATTTTTAAATAATTTTTTTTATACCGTTAGATATAATATAATTTTAATAACTTTAACTTTAATAACATTTGGCATATAATGAACAAGTATTTAATCATTATCACTTGAGATTTTCGAGTATTGAAAAAAATAGTGTTTTACAGCATTGTTTAGTTATAATATGTATTTATTTCGCTTGGTATTTATACATCCCTAATGTTATTCAAATACATTTAGTTAACTGTTATGTGATATTTATTTAGGGACATTAATATATATATACACACACATTTATAAAGGGGAGGGGGGTTATAGCCATAAATAGGGGTTCAGGACCAATAAAATTAGATATAGTAATGGCAGGACACGCAATTCCACTGGCTTCATCTATTAATTTGCTGGGCGTCAATCTGGGAGGAAATATGTCTTAGCATAACCACGTTGTGGTAATCGCCAAGATAGCTTCTCAGAAACTTGGAGTACTCTTCCATACCAAGAAGTTGTCCACACCTCAACAACTTTTGATACTATACAAAGCCCAGATTCGACCATCATTAGAGTACTGCTCTCATGTCTTGAGCTCTGCACCCAAACATACTCTTCGGCTACTGGATTCCATCGAAAGGAGGGCCATCGTCTGATCGGAGACCACGAGCTGACGAAGAGCCTCGACAGCCTAGAACATCGAAGGCGGGTTGGGGATTTGACTCCCTTTTACAGATATTTCTATGGAAAGTGCTCGGCTGACCTCGCGCTCTTAATTCCACCCAGAGTGGCGAATAGCAGAACAAACCCGACAAACCACTGCCGCTCATACATATGTGGTTAAGCTTAGTACTGCTCATCTGCGCCGGTTCGAGTGAAAATACCACAGTTGGTTCCTGAAATTCCCCGGCGGCATCGGGGAACCGCCGTCCGGTAATAACAACCGGAATTTGTCAACCGATTAGGTGAAAGTATTGAACATTAACCGGAGTTACGCAATATTCGGTAAAGAATCAAGGAGTATTCTGACGGGGAACAATAAAATGCGTACGTAGTAACCGGAAGTACGTTATACCCGAAGTTTACTGTAGTTAGTTAATTATTTACCATATTTTTTTATGGCATAAGTACATTAAAAAAAAATATTAGTTGAGTAGATTAAGAAAAATACAAATATTATTTTTCCGCGTTTAGCCAATTATATTGCCAACATCAATATCTCAACGAATTAAAGTAAGCAGTCATTGTTAGCGAACAAACCTCCTCCCGTTCTTGTGAAGCCGCCTTAATACGAATAACTAACTTTATTAACTGATCGTTCACCAACAAAATAGGAAAATATAAAATGTGTTGATTAGAACAGAACCTTTAAAAAACGTTTATACTGTAGTCATTAGTTTTAAAACATAAACATAAAAATAATTCGCCTAAATATAGAATGATGTTCCTCGAAAAGCACGTTAATATCTCTCAGCGGGAGGGATTTCGAAGAATGGAACAAAGCATTAATATCTAATGTTATGCAAATAAGCATAAATTATTTAAATATTAAAAAGGCAAAGGCAGTGATTTACCATAAATAGTTTTTTTAAATTCTTATATAAAACAGTGAGCACGTCTAGTGTCCTATATTACACGGAACGAAAAACTTAGTTAACTTTACTATAAAAATGATAAAACTAGCCATAATTTATGCCTTCATATATGACTGGAATAACTTTTAGTTAGAACTACCATAAAAAATTTTAGTAAAAATTACCGAAATATTTAGTAAACCATTTATATATTTGTTATATTTACTAAAATGTTTTGTAAAATTTACTAAAATTGTTTGTAAAATTTACTAGCTATACTAAAATATTTTGTAAACATTTCGACACATATTATTCCCAAGCGGTTACCCATCCAAGTACTAACCGTGCCCAACGTCGCTTGACTTCTGTGATCGACGAAATGCTTCCTCTTGTTGTCTTTTCATTCCTGTAAAAAGGCATTTTACAGAGGAAATACAATTTATTTAATCGCGTTCATTTTTACAATAAAAAATATTTATAGTACAATAGTAGTCATCAGTAAAATGTACCATACATTTAAAAATATTTACCCACTGGAGTTATAAATAAATTATTTTCACTTAAACTGTACAATCAATATATTTTATAAATTTCTTAGAAATCCTTACTATAGTTTTTTGTAAATTATGTTTTTCTACTCCTATACATATTAGTAAGCATATACTTACCCACGGTCTACTTTATCAGTAAGAGTCGAATAACACACACTGTACGCGCTGATACGTAATATACGTATATACAGTGTGTCTACTTAAGTTCGACTCATATGGAAAACTTGTTTATTGTTGGTTTCTTGAAAAAAGTTATTCTTCATAAAAGTTCTGCATGGTCCAAAAATTAAAATGCAACCATCACATATGAATTTTTGTAACCCGTATACGAGGTAGGTCAAAAAATATCAACTCGAGAGTAAAGTACCTTTATTTTTTACAATACAGAAGAATGTTATAAAATAAAGTTATTTTGAATTATAAGTTATATTCAGATATGCAATTACGGCCATTTAGCATAAAAATGAAATTTATAATTACAAATAATTTATACTGTAAAACGTAAATAATCACCAAACCTCATTTTTATGCTAAATGGCTGTAATTGCATATCTGAATATAAGTTATAATTCAAAATATCTACTTTATAACATTCTTCTGTATTGTAAAAAATATAGGTACTTTACTCTTGAGTTAAAAATGATATTTTTTGACATACCTCATATACGGCTTATAAAAATTGATATCTGATGGTTGCATTTTAAGTTTTGGATCATGCAGAAGTTTTTATGAAGAATAACTTTTTTTAATAAAAACAACAATAAAAAAGTTTTCCATATGAGTCGAACTTAAGTAGACACACTATATATATATATTACGTAACAGTTTCACAAATCATATTAGCCGCGATATGCCAAAACCGTGAATGTTTACAATAGATGTTGCTCAAAGTTGGCTGTGTAGCATCGCGTCGCCTTGACAACGTAAATGCCAATTGCAATTTTAAACGTCCACATTATTAATTTTTGTGTATATTAGTAAAGTATGAGTGACTACGATATTCAAATTGAGGGAACGCCACCCGAAATTACAAGAAATAATTATTGCTAGAAAAATGCAGGGAGGGGTATGAAAAATAAGTGCATAAATAATTTATTGACTGGTGTACTGATGAAAACATGTGAGTACCTACTCAGAAAATGTTTTATTGGCATTTCGAGTCGTAGAAAAAGTATAGTAGACAACCCGAGCGGTAAGCATATTACACACTCTTTCGAAGTATGGTACTCGCTACGCTCGTAGTTTCGAAGTCGTGTGTAATAGACTTCTTACCACTCTTGGTATGTAATATACTATTTCACTTCCATGTTATTACAGTGGCGGTTCTTCCACAGGAGCACATTCTCACGTGCACTCCCAAACGAATAAAAAAATATTAAATCATATTCATTGAATATTATTTATCGTATAAAGTCCGACCCTCCCTAATATTTTATCGTACCGTCAACCAAACTGTATATTATAGGCTCTCGATCTGGCAACGGTGCCTCGGTCGAGGTTAATGACGATTGCGACGAGACTTGCTTGCATGTGCGATTAAGTAGGCGGGGCATAATGCAGTTTCTCTGTAGTAACAGGTGGCGGGAGACAGCGGGGGATAGCGGGGCTATGGCGATTTAACATAGGACACTAAAATTGTGCGCCGCGCCGTTGTCTGTTCGTGCGTCTAGTTAGAAATTCGAGCGTGTATGTTTTAATATTTTAATATTAGGTATATATTTATTAAGTTCAAATGAATAGTTTGACGGTGGACTATTTAAAAAATAACTTTAGCTCTTTGAGTTTGGAGCAAAAAAATTGAAGTGAAGAATGTGGGAAGACCTAAACCCGAAATTAATTTAACGCAGACCACAAAGGGTAAATCTAGGGACATTTTTAGGAAGTTAAAAAATTAAATATATGAAAAAAAATTTATAGAGGGTATTCCAAACTTTAATGAGGCTGTTATTGATCAATTTTCTACAATTAAGAACCGAAGAACGGACTTTACGTTTAAGCACTATACACACCTTTCTTATTTTCCAAAAGTTGTATTTCCTTGTGTAAAATTAAAAAATAAATAAAAATATGTTTTACCTAAGCATTTTCTTATTACTTCTTTTCCTTCTACATTTAAAACGCCTAGAAAGTAAGTGTTTGGTCGTTACACAAAAATAAAATTTTAAAAATAATTTCACCATACTTGTGAACCCCCTCTATCATAGGTCACGAGCCGCCATTGGTTATTACGAACCATTTCATTTTTTATTTGAGCCCAGATAAGTTCTATATGGTTCAATTCGCAGTGGTACGGCGGTAACCATAAAACAGATATACCCTGGTCACGTGCCATTTTGTCGGTGACATATTTTGTATTTTTTTATGAACCCCAACAACATCTATGTAAAAATTTCATTTTGAGCGTCGTTTTATCAAATTTGATTGATTTGATAAGAAATGCCTGTCTCCAAGGATCCGAAGATAAAGGGAGATATGGATTCTACTGATAGAATCCTTTTTTTGTTGTGATTATTTTCGTAATAACAGGCGTCACATTGACGTGTACAAAGCAGTCTCGAATTTGTGACATTTAAATCTTGTCATACTTTTGTCCTTCATTCAACCAACTCTGTCTCATCACTGTAATATAGTTTTAACCATTTCGTCGATGTTCTTTGGCGCTATAGTATCGAATGTTTTTTATATCAAAACTCTTAGTGATATTTTTAGTAATGAGTCATATTTTTTTTGTTTCTGACATAATTTTATATATCTGTACCAAACTCTATTAACTTCATTTTTGAATAAAAACAGTATTTAGCTCTTTTCTACTAAATAAAACCTGCTGATTTACATGTAAAACAGTAATAAGTCATACATATTATACTTTTGAAGTTAGGCAGTATTATATACTCAGCGTGGTCCGTTTTTAAAAAATTTTAAATCTGCTCTCCTGTAAAATTTCATTTTTGTGGCTAAATACAGTTTGGCTCAGGTACAGGTATGTGGAAATTTCATTTTTAAAATAAATCTATTTTTCCTCGCGCGAAGACATTATTTAATACACTCACCTATACCGACAAATTAATTGTGGTGGTGTGTGGAACTAACCCTCTTTCCCATGGATCCGTTCTTTGTGAAAATATTTTTAGCGAGAGGCGTTGTGAATATATTTAACGAATGGTTCGCGCATTATTTAATGTCACTTTCTGTGCTAGATGTTTCAAACTAACCGCTACGGCTACCTATTGATATTTGATCCATTCCGCAGATTTTTATAAAAACATTTAAGCTTAAAAAATATATTTATCTAAAAAGGGACTTTATGTAGAAATAGATTAAACAAAATAATATAGACCAACAGAAATATATTTTTAGTAGATGCTGATATTATTGCATTTCATTACACAATTGAGAGGAAATATCTATAATAATTAAAGTAAGTCATATCCCAAGTTCTTGTGTGGGAGGCAGAGTAAAATAAAACGATATTTTTATTTTAAACGTCCATACGTGCCCTTGAAAAATATGATTAAAACACTTAAGTTTAAAAATATCTGACAAATCTACGACTTCAGTCATTAATATCAAGCTTTTAAAATAAAATAAAAATACATATATATTATTTAATGTAATTACTTCGATTAAAATTCATTCCTGGGCCATATTGCTTTTAAAAGCCCAATACTTTGTGACTTTTTTTAAGTATAATTTTTTCGTTTGCAAAATTTTTTGTTTCGATCTTTGAGGTCAGACGCGGCAAATTAACTTTGGTAGTCTACGGTCGGTCTATTTCTTTTCGTTTGAGATCATGAGATGATCAATGAAAAATATGATCAAAAGCATACCGCATTGGTTAATACCAGAGGTAGTATGATATCCCAATCCTTTTATGTATCTACTTTATGTATCTATTCAGTGATCAGATTTTTTCTATCTAGTACAATTTAATCAGCATTGTGTAATTTACTATTTAATTTAAGTACATTTTTCACGGTAACTGTGTTATGCTAAAATATATCTAAGCCAGCAGTTCTCAACCTTTTTTTATGCACCAAAATAGTACTTACAAATTCGCGACACCTTTACATCTCAAACTTTTGATAGTTTGTAGGTAAGTATACTTCTTGGTTGGTCATGACATAAACAAAAGACGTCAAAATATTTTATTAATTACTTTTTAACACTGTATAGTTTTAGGAAATTAGTATTTATAACGTTTTTAAAATTTATTAACATAATGGTTTTCATTTAATTTTGAACTAAAACATTTTAGCATATTTAAAAAAAAATGAGAAAAAAATATTATGGCTCGGAGAAACAAATAAATTTACACACAATTACAGATGGGCGGCCAACGCATTCCCATACCTGTATAAGCAATAGTTCCTTTGATGTCATGCAGAACAATAGTTTATTGTGGTATCCATGTCCAATAATCATCCTTAACTCATGCCCTTAGTTGCTATATTATTTATTAAGAGTATTTATCAGTGGACCGCTGGTCCGATTTGAGATTTCGCCGCGGAACATCATAAGTTATTGTTATTGAACAATTAGACAACATCGCCATTCCAAGACATGCATCGAGATAGTAGGAGACGTTTTCCTTATTCTTCTGCCTTTGATCACCCGAAGCGTGACCAAATCACTTTAGATAGTTGCGATACACCAGCAATATTATTTCTGTGCCTAGTGTACTTTTAAGGTTTTTTAATTTTTATTGGCGTTAACCATTATTATCGATATACTTTAATTTACATTACTTTGTTAAGGTTATGACTAATATATCCAATTTATTTATCAAACAATAAATAAGCGCGTCATTTAAAGTTTCATAATTCTCGGTCATTGGAATAAGCTAAAATGAATTTGCTTTTTCGGGTTGGCTTTGTAAGGTTAATCGATCATTTATATATGGAACAGGGTCGAATTAAGCTTAAAATCGACATAAATATAATTTATATCGTACTAGTTCATTATTTTGTTTTTATTGCATAATAGTGGCCCGCTCGAGACACAAAAATTACAGGGTTTGAATAACTTATTAATATTATTAATAAAATTACAAAATACTATTTTTATCAATATTTGTATTGTTGATGTTATGACGAAGTACGACATAAAAGTTTGTATGGGAACCACTGAAATCGTCGACCTCAGGATACAATCATCTACTTAATGTCTTGTTAGTTCATAAATAACTATTTTTAGATAGCCTTTACCACCTTTACACTGAACTGTCACCTGTAAATAAAATGTGCATATACCTGTCGCACGTTTTTTAATATACACATAGATTCAAAAAGAATTCGGAGAAATCGTACTATGCCAGTCCCACAACTTTAGAGAGATGTTATGCATGCAATTGGAGTTAGCGTATCCGTCTCTACCCTAAGAAGTCGAATTCTTGAATCCGGTTTAAGATGTTGGCGACTAGTAAGAGTTCCCCAACTACAATACGACCACCGAGTTCGTCGACTGCAGTGGGCTAGAATGCATGTTCGCTTACCCGAAGAATTTTGGAATTCTGTCCTATTTTCCGACGAGGCCAGGATTTGTCTGATAAACGATAGTCGCCGGATTCGGGTTTGGAGAGAACCAACAAGAGCCGCTTAACTTGCGCCCATGCTCGCCCCTTGCCTCCATTCGCGGGAGGAAGCGCCATGTTTTGAGCAGGTATTATGTCTGACGGGCGTACTGAGTAAGTCCACGTTCAAGGCACAATCACTGGCGACAGCTACATTAGGGATATTCTACATCCTTATGTTAGAACGTGGAGAGCGGCCGTTGGTAACAATTTTGTGTTGAAGGACGACAATGCCCGGCCCCATCGTACTAGAGCTGTGGATGAATACCTAGAAAGTGAGGGAATCAATCGCTTGCAGTGGCCTGGTTTGTCCCCTGACATGAACCCGATAGAACATGCTTGGGACATGCTCTCTAGGGCAGTTCGCGTTAGAAGATATCCCACTAGAGCTCTCCAGGAGCTTGTCGTCGCTGTCACCGATGAATGGCAGACAGCATGCGGCGTGGTCTTCAAGCTTGCATTGAGGCCAGAGGAGGAAATACACTTTATTAGAAGCTTTTTTTTTTATTTCACAAATTATACAATATAAAGAAAAATTCTACTTTTGTTAAGTTTTTTTTTGGAAGGTTTAAAATGTTGTGGTAAAATAAAAATTTTAAAAACTCATTGATTTTTATTTTAAACTTATCAATGAACTAATATTAGTAATATTTAGTCTATTTTCACCATGACGTAATTACTTATTCGAGAATCAGAGTGACACAAAACTTTTGAATCTATGTGTATTAACTAAAGTATAAAACTTATTCTTAATTATTTTAAATGTACCTTATTTCGTTTACTATTGTTACTGCTACTGCTTCTACAGGAGTAATTTATAATTAAACTAGAAGTGAAATAAAATACGTTTTACGAGCATTTGCGTCTGTGTTTAAGTTACGCGAGATTGGTGTATAATCTGACTGTAAGGTTTATTACTCTTTGTTAAGGATTTTTATGACCCTCTTATGCTAGGGGTATGGTTTCGTTCCCTCATATTTACGTATGTACGAGTATTTCTTTAGATATTTGCTGTACATAAAAATTTAGAGAACTAAAAATCATCAAAATTCTTAAGACATTAACAAGATTTTGGGAGTACTTTGTACAACTGAATGTTTGTTATTTAAAGATGCTTTATTGAATGATATACCGCAAGACTCGTTTCTTCGATATATTTTATAATTGCAACAAATTCTAGTTTCTAGGACATGAAATTTTATACCAAATTAGGTACGTTCCCTTTTCCACTATTTTTTTACTAATTTTAATACTAATTTCAATACTAATTGTGGGGTCCCACTTATTATAAATCATTTGATAATGCTATAAAGCAGGTAAAGGATGAAAACAAATTTGCCTGAAATATTCTTGTTTCCTACACTGAATTAATTAACCCATTTTTGGCTTCTCGTTTCGTACATCGACCATTGCGATGGTCTGGATATGGGGTAACTGTATAGGTCGGTAGACAATTTTATGACTAAAATTTAAATTGGTCCGAACATGTAAATAATATTCCAAAAAAAATATTCCATCCCGATCATATTTAGATGTAGGGACTATTTATCAGATATATAAAAATATTGTATATCAGGCATTTTTCGGAGCTACTTTAGGTATCTACTTCCTGCGTGGGGTATGTGTGGTAATGCAATTTACAATAAAATGCAAATCTAAGTTTTAAAAGTGATTTACGGCTATGAAAGATGCGCACACACGGATGCACTGTACAGAGGGCTGAATATCTGGAAGCTTGATAAAGTTAGTGTTAGTAGAAGTAGAACGATGCAAATTAATATTTAAAATAATAAACAAACAACAGAAATGTAATATTAAGATTATATTTTCTAATGAGATAGATACATTACTATGAAACTAGGGCTCAAAATAATATTTTCAAATATATACTAGATCTAATATAGTCTTAAAGAATCCAATTGTTCATGCATCAAAGACGTATAACAAACTACCTGAATGTATTAAAAATATAAACCATTTTAATTTGTTTGTTAGGAGGTTCATCATCTAGATTTAAGTTAGAATCAGTATATTCCGCTATTTTTGGTAGTAGGTACTTTCTAGGCCAGAGCTACAAGAACGGATTTAAGAGTTTGTATAAATAATTGTACTAATAATATTATTTGTAGTGTTGTGATCGCTCGAGCGAAAAACCGCTCGAGTACTCGATTATTGAAATAACCGACATCGCTCGAATATTAAAAAAACCGCTCGAGTTATATATTCAGGCGAAAACCGTCGCTTGTCACTTATTACCTTTCACTCGATACCCGAGCTTCGTTTGACGCCGACGGAAATCTATCGCTGTAGTGTGATTGAGTAGAACAGTTTTTCGCTCGATAAGAAATAATCTAGTTATAAATTCAAGCGAAAAACCGAACATCATCGCCTTTCACTTGATACCCGATCTTCGCGACGCCGCCGCGCGCCATCCAAAATTAGCGCTGAGAAGGCTGACACGACATACGTCTTTATTAAAGGCACATAAACGAGAAAGTGCATACAAAAAGGTATGCCAAATCCCTTAGTGGATTCATCGCGACATGGGTTTTGTTTTGGCTGGCTAGCCAGCGACGATTGTAAATTTTTAAAAAATTAACGGATATAATTTAAAAAGAAATTAGAATCAACTGTTCTTCCTTAATAAAAACTCTAGACTAAACTTCTAAAACTTACAAAAACAACCTCGGGTGTTTTATCAACACATTCTTTTTAGTTATAAAAATTTCAAGTGATTAATCGCTCGAGCGATTCACTTGATTATTAAAATCGCTCGAGTATCAAGTACTCGATTATTAAAATCATCGGTATTCTTTATGCACAATTTTTCTGCAATATTCCTTTTTACAATCGTAATAATCCCTACATTTTTTATATTTAATTCCAACTCTACTATTTTTTAGAAATTATATCGATAATAAAGTTAGCAAACGTACAGATTACCAAAGATTTATATATAATATATATAAAAACAAGTTTCCTTCGCGGGTTACATTCCATGAAAATTGTATGAACGGTAACAAATATGCGTCACGTACTTGTAATAAATACATCGATATATTAGGTGTTCGTGAACTGAACGAGAAAATACAAAACTCCGTCTTGGCAGAGCTAAATAATTTATGTACATTTTTCTTTTAAAATTACGAGTCGTTCTGCTTTTTTAAAATAAGAAATTTATACAACCTCGTTAATGGATTTTTTATTATATTGAAATGGATGATTCCCTAGGACTACACTCTTCCTCGCCGTCATTATCAGTAACTTAGTTCCAGCCATTTGAAAATATTTCTGTTGAATTAGTGCCTGTTCTCACCAAAGCAACTGGCAACCGCAACGCAACTTCAACGCGACTCTGCACTAATGTTTAAATACGCGTGTTCCCACTGACTTAAGGCAACTCAACTGCAACGCAACTAGTTGCTTATGAGTTGCCCGGCATACCGCGTCGCCGTTGTCAGTTGCTTCCAATCGCGGTGTCATGGCACATTCGGTAAAACCCATGGAATTTAACCGGACCATTATTTAATTCCTGTGCCACTATATACGAACTATGTATCAAATTTATGGTATAAAAAGGGTTAACCCAAAATTGTCGCTCAGTTTTTTTAAAGCTTTTTAACGAGCAAGTATGTTGCGGCTATATCGTCAACTGACGAAGACATTTTGCTCACGTCAATAGAGACTTCAAACCCGTTGATTCCAGAGCAACTCAACTGAAGTTGCGGTCGCGTTGCAATTGCGTTACTTGTCAGTTACTTTGGCGAGAACAAGCGAGCAACTCAACTGAAGTTGCGGTCGCGTTGCGGTTGCCAGTTGCTTTGGTGAGAACAGCGCATAAAGTCAACTGGCTAGACAATTTCCTAACCTCCTCCTAAACCAGATTCAACCCAATTGACATTATTAAAACCGAATCAACCTTGTTAAACCATAACTATTTCTTAATATTATTCATCGAATTGTTGCTGAGATAAGGCTTTTATTTATTGATCGGCCGATACTGATATAAATATCGATACATCGGTGTCGTATCGGCATATCGGCAAATATTGCCGATAATTGGTATCGGCATTTTTAAGATTAACTACAGTGAAAGCTCCCTTACGGGCAGCTCTAATCAGCGACCATCTTCCCTAAACGGTCAACGTTTTTAGAACCGATTTTAGTTCTATATTTTAACACATAAGGTGCATTCCCATAAGCGGGCGCTCGCGGGCAGCTGGAACTGTGACTTCCCGCTTAAGGGCGCATTCACTGGATTATATAAAATTGTAAGTGAAAAGCCATGTTTAAGAATCTGCAGCGGCTTTGGAAATAACTTCTTTATCTAATAATTGTGAACTGTAGAGATATTTTTTTTACTATTATTGCTATTTTCTCCCATCGTACTTTTATTTGTATTGCAAAAAATTAAAATATTACACGGCACGATCGCTATCTGAAGGAGCAATGGAGGTACAATGTACTAATACTAATTTGATTGAAGAATTGAGCCAGTGCCGTAGATAACTTTTTCTAGGGGAGTACTGGAATGGCCTGTTTCACCTTATTAGAACATTAAACAAAAACAACCAAATCGATGCCTAAAGATGCGATTTCAGATAACTCTCTCGAATTATTTTAAGATAATATTGGAATTCGGACAGTCTGGCATTTGCCGATTTTGGGGCTCCCCTCAGTACATCCCCTCCCATTTAAGGTGGCGAGTTAAATGGACAGTCACCGCTGGTATTTGTATTTGTATTTTATATGTCCGGATGGATACCAGTATATGACTTTAATGTGCTTTACAACGTTGCCACTATTGACAATTTTTACTTATATCAACGCATATCGAATAGTTACAGATATCTATTAAGAATGTGGTGCCGATATTATATCGGTATCGGCCGATTATCGGTATCGTCAAAAAAATCCGTATCGGCCGATCCCTATTCTTATTCAATACTTAAATTATCCATCTATTTTACTAACTTAACTGGCACGCCTGACTCAAAGCATGTAAAAAATGATGGCAACTAATTAATTTTTGGTAACACAAATCGTTTAACTTACGCTTATGTATCTGGAACTCATTAAGTATTTCGCTATATCCCTAAAAATGTCGAAATAAACATACATATTTAGTTAAGGTTAGTTTAGCGACATACAACGTATTGTTAAAGGCCGTAGGTTATATTGATACATTCAAAATTAAGTAATTAAAATTACCATGAACACCAGTTAGTTTAAATCGTTTATTGGGAATTGAAGTAAAGCCCTACATACATCTAATTTTGTAATGGTTTTCTATCGGGGGCCTCGAGTTCCTCAGAATTATGTTATGTCGTTAAGTAGTGTTGTTCAAAACCTAATAATTTATTTTATTTTACAGTATGGATCAGACGAATTCAATGACTCACCTCGCTATACATCCCCTGGTGGGGCTTCAGGGTACTATCTAAATACTGATAATGGAGCCGGCGGTGTTGGTGGTGACTGGCCCGCGCCCTACGGTTCGAATTACCAAACCTATGAAGCTTATGGCCTAATCCCCGAACCAGATGTCGGACCACAGGGCTTACCCCCTATGTCCTCCCTGAGGCCCAATGGAGCACCAGCTACGACGATTGCAGGACCGGGCGGGCCCGGGGCTGCTTTTGGACCAAATGTTCACCCTGACGCTGTGGTAGCAAAGGGTATGGGATCGGTAGGTTAAATTATAGAATATATTTATATTATAGTGTTTCCAAACCTAATTTAACAGCATACAATAATTGCACCAAAGATCCGCTGACATATCGTCGTCACCTTAGAGTCATGTCGCCTTAGAGTCATGTCACCTTAGTTGTTATTCCACAACTAAAACCAAAACTCATTTTGTTGATATTCCGTATGGCAAAAGTATTTGAAATTGAGGAATATATCGCATTAAATTTAATTTTTGCAATTAAATTTTGAATGCTGAAAAAAAAAACATACATACAACTATGTAACAGTACTCAAAACACCAGAAAATACTTTATTTATTTATTTTATTCACTACAGATCATGATATCAGGTTCGTCACCTTATAAAGTAAATACAAAATATAAAGTGTTATAAAACTAAAATATAAACGATATAAAACTAAAACGTACACACACCGATAAACAATATAACAAATAATTAGCACAGAGCAGAACAGCAATAAAAAGAGAACTCGGTTCGTGAAGAATTCCTGAAGGGAATAATAGCACTTTTCAGTTAAAAACCTTTACATTCCCTTTTAAACTTTGGGATGATTTTAATTTCTTTTAAAAAATTCGGCAAATGATTGTGCACCTTGCCACAGAAATAAAGAGGACTTTTACCAAACATTGAGAGTCCACATCCAGGAAGCACAACATCATACATGCTACTCCTCGTACGATGTGAATGAGACTGACAGACCACTCTGAATTTCTTGGGATTACATCTCACAAACATAACAGCTTCAAGAAGAAGCACACATGGAACCGAGAGAATTCCCTGCTTTATAAAGGTTGGTCTACAAGACTTCAAAGGCAGCAATACAAATATTTTACGAATAATCCTCTTCTGTGCAACAAACACTCGCTGAAGTTCGACAGACTGACCCCGGAACAGAATCATGAAACAAGGTGTGAATATGCCAATGCATACGATAACAGTTGAGAAACTGTCCAATAAGTTTTTTAAGTTGACAATGGCAAAGAACGCAGAGTTAAGCTTTGCACTAACATGGTCCACGTGAAAGCTCCAGGTCAATCGCTCATCAATAAACAATCCAATGAATTTACACCTGTTTACCCGCTGTATTACTTGACCATCCAGACGAAGTTCAATGTCCGGAACAATGCGGCGCCTTTTATAAAATGCAAGATAATAAGTTTTGGCTGGATTAACCAATAGTTTATTAGTAGAACACCATGCAAAGAATGCATTAATAAGTATAATCGGCATACACGGCGAAAGCACACTTCCCTGAGGAACGCCAAACTCAAGGTTAGCTGGGCTTGAGAAGGTTTGCCCCAATTTAACAACTATCCTTCTATTTTTCAAGAAATACTTGATCCACTCGTTAACCGGGCCTCTAATCCCAAGAGCATTCAGTTTCTGAATCAGATATAATAAAATAAACACACACAACTCTGTATTTCCGGAAAGGAGCAACTAAACTAAAAATGTAGATCCCCGATAAACTTAACGTAAGGAAAGTCTAAATGAATGTGAAAAAAAAATTATTATGTAGAAAATTGGACGAAAACAAATAATAGTCGATAATCATACATAAATACCGGGTGTCCCGCTAAGGTTGACGAGCGGCGGTATCTCGAAAACTATTTGTTCTACAGCTGTCGAGAGAAAAAAAATCTATTACAAAAGTGACCTCTGAAGTATACTAAAGTTTTTTTTTAACTTTGAGACTTTACCGCTAGATGGCATATTTTTAATTCAAAATCAAAAAATTGTAATATCTCTTAAAATCAATAGTTAAGGTATGTCACGTAGAATTGTTTTGGACTCTCCAATTAATAGGTACTCTAGAAATGCATTTTGGTCGGTCTCCTAAAATAAGGGGCGGGGGAAAGTTTGATTCGTGTTGAAGGAAAAGTTCGATAACCAGTGCATTAACCGCTTGATCGAACTTTTTTTTAAAGCTGTTTGATACCCAAATTCTGAAATTGTCTTTTTGTTGTTAAAAACAGATCAAATAATTTGGAAGTTGTCGTTTTCTATTGCTAAATCATTTGACTTTTCAATGTTTTGAAAATAGTTATTGCCTGTCAGGAGTATACTATAAGATACCCGGAGAAACATTTTTGGCGGATGGTTTTTAAGAAGACTTTAGCAATGCGGTGAGAACCTGGACAGGTATTACCGATAGACACTCGAACCATCCACAAAAAATGTTGTCTCTCGGAATGTCTTACAGCATACTCCTGATAGGCAATAAGTGTATTTTCAAAACATTGAGAATACACCAGTTCATATATGGTATGGTAGGCCAGTATGTCAAATACTTTAGTAATAGAATATGATAACTTTCAAATTGTTTCATCTGGGTTTTAACAACAAAAACAAAATTTTAGAATTCAAAGTAACAAATTACGGTGAAACTAATGACAGCTAATTGTCAATTTCATTGTTTGCATTTTCATGGCTTACTTATTATTAACGAATATTTCATGTCATCATTTAACAATGTTAAAAATAGACGTTTTGCTCATAACTTAAGTTTGAAAAGCGATATCGACATGCGGTTTTCGCCGCTTTTTGAATAATTTTACGAGTAATGAGACTACAAATTAGAAAGTTAGGCTTCTATTTAACTTTTTATGGAAAATGGAGTAAAATACTAAACCGATCAAAAAACGCCATCTAGCGGTCAAATTTCAAAGTTGAAAATAATTTTAGTATGCTTCTAAGGGTCACTTTTATACTAATTTTTTTTCCCCCCCGAAAGGTGTAGAACACATACTTGTAGAGATACCGCCTTTCGGGGGACGCCCTTAGCGGGACGCCCGGTATAAGTTATTTTGACATATCGTTGGTGATCGTGCAAAATGTCATATGTCACAAAAAGAAAGGGCAAAATTGTTTTTTGTCGTAAGTTAAATAGTTTCGCAATGCCCACACAACTAAGAAATATCACAATGTCTGTGTCTAATAGGTGACAAGCTATTTCCCATTTACAAAATGTCCGATGTTTGTCTAGTGAGCAACCAGTATTGCAAGATGTCTTTATGGTGTACCATTCTAAATGTTAATGTTTTCATGCACGAACACACACCAATGATATAGCATTAGCATTAGCATTAGATTTGCTTGTACACACCGCAACTTTGATCGTATGACTTTGGAGTTATATAGAAACATATATGGACATATATTTATGTCAGATTAATGCAGATTTGAAAAAAATGCTGCTTACAACAGTGTAACTCTAAGGTGACGGATGTCCGAAATCTTTGTAGTGTAGTCATATCCATTTTATTCGCCACGCGCTAATACCGCGGCGATTATTTTAGGCATAAGGTTTTAATTCCATTTTAGTTAGTGTTAGTTTTAATACACTACTAAGTTAAGAGTATAAGTCCATCCTTTTAATGATATTTCTATTTTAAAAGAAAACGATAAGCTTAGAACAATAATTCTTGCGGCAATTATTAGGTTATTTAATTCATATGATCGCATATCCTATTAATAATTTCTATGAGAAACAACAATGATTTGTCAGTTTTTTTTAGTTCCTCAACTTTTTCAGAAATTTTTTGGGAGTAGCGAATACAAATTTTATATAAGAAATAAAGACACATACATTTTTCGAAAAGTTCTCTTTTGTCTTAAAACTGAAAATATATTTGTTTATATGCATACATAATGACAACATAACTGTAATGCAATAGTTTAAATTCCCTGTAATGTTCGTTAAGTTTTATAACCTAATGCAAATAAATTTTTCAGTGATCACGTCTAAATATAAACAACTACTGATACATTTATTTAACTTTACAACTAGAAATGGTAGAGCACTTCTTTAATTTTTAAAGCTCCGAACCTGATTTTACTTTTATGATAGCGTTGGCTTCAGAGATTTCCGGGAAATTTATTTTTTTCCGGGAATTGAGGAATATCTGTCCGATTGTTATAATTTACCAAGAAAAAAAAGGTAATATACATACAGTACAATCTCGGTAACACAAAAAATCCTGAGGAGTTCATCACTAAAGGTATGTTCATATTAGCGAAGGTCGCAAGGGATATATAACTATACTATAATAATAAATTAGTGTACACAGTGTGTGTGTGTCCTACATAGTGTTTATTGATACCTGTACTAACTTTTGTAGAAAAATTTGAAGTTATTTTAGGTTAGTGTTCCTGCTAAACAGAAATGTTTGCTAAAATAGTTTTTTCATTAATGTTCTTTAAACTAATGATTTCTCTAATGTTCGAAGTCTTCAGTTTAGCCCATTCTGTGGCTACGCTGAGGGCTTCAACTGCTTCATCGTATTCAGTTTTAATACTTGGCTGTTTTTGAATTTCACGATCACTTTCGTCCGATTCATTATCATTTTCGGCTTTTCCAAAATTTGTTTTCGAATATGTTATGCCAGCATTTTGCAATGGCCCGTGGACTTAACTGCTCCTATGCGGCTACTAAATGTATAACTTGCATCTATTAATGTAATTTTCTTACGGGCTTCACCAAGCATCATTTTGCTCTTAACTGAACAAACTACAGACGGCAATGCTTCAGTTTGACCATTTTAAAATGAATGCATGAAATAAAGTAGGTACGATTATAGCCTCAAAGATCAAGACCACCAAACTAATGTTGTGTCTAAGAAATTAGTACACAATGATTTCAGAAAGAAAAAACGTATAAAAACACACAAGCTCTAACTTCATATCACCGAAAGTATACGCTGTTCATAGTACAGAGTGGCCAATGCAAAAAAATATTATGTTCATATGCCCCTGACCCTGCGACCTTAAATTTTTATTTAACAAATAAAAGGCAAGACATTGGTGCCTTTGCATTCAGATTGGCCACTTTTGAGGAGGTACGGGTTGCCCTGTTTTCTATGAAGTCTCGTGCAATGGGTACTGACGGAATCGGACTATCTATGGCAGGTATGGGCAACCTTTTGGGCTAAAGGGCCACATAATAAATGTAAAATGGGTAGCGGGCCACACGGGATTATTTCTGTGGCACACCATACACCCTCCGCAGACGAGCGAAGCGTGCCGTTTCCAATTACCGCCATAGGCGATTTTTTTTGAAATTTTCAAGGTCAATCGCTCTAATGAAAAGTTAGAAATTATACAAAAATATTTTCTCCGAAAAAGAGGTTTCATCCAGCAAACTTTCTGAAAAACATATTGTTATTACGAAAATGGGCTTGTCCCGTAAATAAATAAATTAAAAAAACCCCGAGATGAGTGAAAAAATTGCGATACAAAAATATTTAATTTAATTTATTAAAATAAATAGATAAATATAAAAGAAACATAAATATATTATAAAAAAATATATAATGTTAAATAGCGACACGGAAATCAATGAGACACTTGAGCTTGAATTTGGGAAACTAATCCATCGATGTTTGGATTAATTCTACTGATACAAAGACGTAAGGAATTTTCCAAATTATCGTCAGTCAGCCTTGTACGATGTTTTGACTTATTAACTTTTATCATTGAAAAGAACTGTTCGCATTTGTAAGTACTGCCAAAGGCACAAATCAATCTTGCGAATTTTCTAAGCTGCGGAAAATGGTCTTCTTCGAGGTATTTTTTTGTAGAAATCGCACAACTCCACGTCTTCAAATTTAGATTTTAGGAGTGAGTTTTCTTGAATCTCGATCAACTCCATTTGCAAGTGTATTGGAGCATTTTGTACAGTACTTTTTGTTGGAGTAGCAAATAAATTGAAAGAGTCTTCCATGTTTTTGAAATCGCTAAATCTGTTCGAAAATTGCTCCGCCACTCGGCTTGCTCGTTCACTTGCTTCCGTGAGTATGAGTAAGTCGTGTAATATTTTTAATTTTATTTTTTAATTTTTTAATATAATTTTTAAGATTTTTCAAAATGTCTCGCGGGCCGGATCAAATCATACAGACGTTGCCCACCCATGATCTATGCTATACCACTGTTGTCCGCACATTCTTCCATTTATTATAAACATTGTCAACTCATGCATAAAGGCGTCTTCTTTTCCTGAACTTTGGAAACACTCCTTTCTTCTTCCGATATCTAAGGTCTCTGCCCCTAGTGAGTTGAATGATCTCAGACCTATAAGCATACTCCCTACTCTGTTAAAGGTCTTGGAGAGTGTGCTTGAGGGTCAGATTCGTGAATATCTGTCCAGTCAGGCTTTCGTAGAGACCACAGCTGCGCCACTGCACTTTTAAAAGTTACAGATGACATCTTGGAAGCTGCTGACCATGGCGAGCTTACTGCTCTGATTCTGTTGGACTACTCTAGGGTCTTCGACAAAATAAATCATCAGCTTCTTTTAGCAATTTTTCAATTGGGTTACTGGGTTTCGAGAATGATGCTTGCCGACTTATTGGCAGTTTCCTTGCCGGAAGAACGCAATCTGTAAAACTTAACTCCAAACTTTCGGGCCGTATGGATGTTGTGTGTGGTGTACCTCAGGGATCCATTCTTGGTCCCCTACTCTTTACTTTATACACTTCACAATTAACTAATAATCTGAGATATACTATCAGGCACATGTATGCGGATGATACCCAGGTGTACCTATCGTTGCGCCCTGAAATGTCTTAGAGGCTAATGATAAGTCTTCTGATGCAAAATAGATCAGTCTGCTGCCCTCAATGCATTCTACCATGGTGTAAATGAGTTTTAATTGAGTTTTGGTTGATTTTGTTGAATTTTAAGTCTAATTATATTGTTTCTTTTTACCAATTTTAACCAAAGCATGTAAAATGTTATATTATTATAAAAATATTTTTTTTTGGGATTTATGTATTTGTTTCTCAGCGTAAACATTTGCTCTTAATATTTACTTAGTATATACACTTGTATTTTTACTGTCTGAAAATTAAATGTTATAATAATATTGGTTAAGTGAGGAAGCCTAGCTTCAACTTCGCCCTTTGTAATTTTTCTTTAATTACAATAAAGACATTTATTATTATTATTATATTACGAGAGTGCGTATTCGAGGATTGTACTGTAATTGGAACAAAATTTTTGTTTCTTATTACCTAAGATTTAAAATTATTCTATATAATCATTGGTGCAAATACTAAAAAATAGCTTTTATCACTTGAAAACTATTTCCAGCCAGAGAGTTAACACAATTAAGACGTTATTTTATGTTTTTCATATGACATATTAGGAGAAACTTGACAATCAAAGAAGTCGTTAATTTTTAGTTTTTCAAATTTATTTTTCTGGAAGACTCCGTCATATGAGTAAAGTTTCTTACTAGGCTACTAGTTTAAAATTAACGATTAAAAAATCTTTGTTTCAAGCTACTAGTAGATTATCAATCAAATCAGCATAAAGTTTAAATTACAAGTTTTATTAGACATCCTGTCGCTTTAGAAATAAACCTGTTCCGCCTATTCATTTAAATAATTTAAGAAAAATGTGTCCTCGACAAATAAAATGTAGTAGGTTGTCATGTTATTATCATTTAATGCAATATTGCGTGGGCAATGCTGCATATAAGTTTATCTGAATGTTTTAAATATAAGCTTAACAATTCTGATTGAAATTATAATTTCTTAGGTTATTAATCAAAATTAGATTTAAAAAAATTTTAAAAAATAAATAAGTTTTTAAAATTATTGACCAATGCACCAGATTGTAAGGCCTATCATACGAGAGAAAAAGAGGAATTACAGGAAAGAACGGAATATTATATTAATACGTTTCAAATCAACCATACGAACCTTCATTTGTAGCAATTTAAAATGTTGTACAGGGCAAAAATTAAACCTTTCTAAAAACGCTTTGTGCATTTACGTAATATGTAACGGCACTGTCAACAGCGTTTGTAGCTGGTTTTGATGAAAATGCAGCTGTCGTTCATTTTAGCTTTGCGTTTTTTGGAACTAAGAAAGTCAACCAATCAACGTTTTAAACAGATATTACCGACTTTAAGATTTGCGTGTTATATTGAACGTAATAACTGGTTACAATACTATCCTTTTCTTTGGCCCTCTAAGCTTCGGAGACCTCGTAATGCCACTGTCTTGTACAAAGTTATCATATTTTTTATTCGATCATATTCCATCATGTTCGAAAACGAATTATCGGTATTTTGTTTTGGCATTTAACATAATTTGCTTATAAAAACGCACACGTTAATTTTAATATTTAGGGGACTCTTAAACCCTATGGACAGGGATGAAGTAACCCCTAAAATTGCATAGCGGTACATTTAATTATATGTATAACAATACCTAGCTTTTCAAGTTGGGAACAATAGTTATCAAAAAATTGCAGTGTTAAGCTTGTGATATGTATTAAGTACTGTCTGGAAGCCATTTCCAGCATTTACTCTACTGTTTACTTCACTCACAGCCCTTTTTCAATAACTATTCTGGGCATCGTCGTACGGATAATTAAAATACCTTAAAATTTTGTACAAATTTTAGGGGATAATCCATCTCGTTAAATAAGCATGGAAATAATGCAAATAATCGCGCGTATTTACATCACTAGGGTTGAAGTGGGCCGCTTGAAATGCGCCATCCCAATAATAAAATTAACTTGTCCGAGCGAGCATTTAAGGAAATTACATTAAGGCTAAAAATAACACTGTTTCGTTTTCGATTGGCTACCATAAATATTAGTAGATAAGAGCGCGTAAGAGTAGACTCAATTTTATTTTGAAACAAAATAATATTTACTGTTTTTTTTTAATTATTCATTTTATTAGGTGATTAGGTTTTTGCGCGTCAGGAACAGCATCTCTATAAACAAATCACGTTAAAAATTTCTACATGATGACGCGCCATTATAAATGCAACGCCAAGAAACAATTTTCTCATACGTTTTTTTCTTTTTAAATCGAATGCTTCGCGCAATTATGGGTTAAATCCCTTGGTGGCCATTAGGGCGTCCAGCATTCTTGTATGTCCAATTCTGTCCAAGTAAATGAGCATGTGTGACTCGCTAATTAAGAATACGCTGATATATGGATTGTCCGCTTCACGAATCTGTGTTGATGAAAATAATGTGGGTAAAATTGGCTGGTTATAGGGACATTGCCACGTTTTCATCCTGATAAATCGTGATTTAATTTATACATATTTTTTAAATTTTCCATAGTACTCTAAACTTTTATTTTATTTATATTTCGCCAGGGAAATTATAAGTAAATATTCATATCACCCTTAAATTTTCCCCAAGCATCAATGCTTAGTTGCCTATTGCTGTGATGATTTAGCTTAGCAGGTGGATGTTGGATCCGTTGACCCAGATTAACTTCCGTTGATTGGTCGTATGGTCTTCAAGTTGTTTATTATTAGATAACACCTATATCTTACAATTTTAAATTTATAATTGGTTCGATATCCAAGGTAAATTATTGTAGCTATATGGCATAAAACATGGGCGATGCCGGTCACAGGTTTTATTTCCATCGTTGTGTAGTAGTAGTAGTGCTTATATGTTTTACATAATATTAAAAAAATAATTCGAAAAATATATTGCAAATGATTTTTATTACAAGTATACCTAATTTTGTCTTTGTATTTTTAGATATATCCTGCAGTAGAACAGGCTAGTGCCAGTAGTTACAGTTCAGCGCCATCTACTCCTGTTAGTTCTCCCCCGCCATTAGCGCCGACAGGATGGCTAACCAATCACAACACGCCACACTCACCCCACTACACTCAAGCGGTCACTGTAAATAATGCGCCACAGAATTTACATAATATGGTAAGTTTTCAAAACATTCTAGAGTGTCTTGAATTATTTTAATTTTTGTTTTTATTTTCCTTGTTCCTACACTGCAGCTTTGAAACAAATGGGCCTGCTTTGTAACGGTCAATGCTGATGAGAAATATAACATAACAACTATGCGATAAGTTACCATATCGGAGGGTTCAAGTATAAAAACATAACTTTAACTTATACATTTCCTGTTGACAAAATCATAGTCGATATTACAATCTTATAGGCGGGTCCAAAGCAAATTAATGTTATCACCCAGAATTCACCAAAAGTTTACTAATTGCCTCCCGTATATAATATTTGTTAGTTAATGAACTTACTTATGTATATCATGTTGTATGTACGTGTAATAATATTTGGTATTCATTTCAGCATTTGATTCAATTTGTAAAAGTAAAAAATCAACGCTTGGCTCTATTCTCCCGCAAATTAATTTAAAGTAAAATTTTATTTGTTGTTTTGCTTTTTAGACGACGATACAAGCATTCTGAAAGTATTTCGGTGTTTTTTTTTTATTTCTGACATTTAAATTCTATGTGGTTGCCGACTAACAACCAGCACAATAAATTAATAGTATATTATTAACCAAGGTTTAGAAGTATGCTATTATTGCCCGACCGATATTAAATCATGAAGCGCGAATCGCGAGGAAATAATACTAACACTTTTTATTTTTGATGCAAACTTTCTGAAAAATAAATTTAAATCTAAATGTTTTAAAGTAAATAATACCGCAATGAGTAGATACCGTCACTAAACTTTTATTATCGTATCATGACAATTTTGTTTCGACACGGTGTCTCATTCGGATGGTAAAATAATCGCCATGGTACGATAATAAAAATTTAGAGAAGCTCTCTACCTACACATTGTGGTATTATTTATTGGTTTTATAATGGATCTCCATAAAGTAACGACTATTTCAATCGAATACTTCTAAATATGTTTGCTTTTTCTTACCTGAGTAAGTTATTGCCATCTAAGTTTAGCACTTTATTAAAAATGTTACGATCACACAGTTATGCATACCAGTCACCAATTTGACGAGTTATTCGATATGAAAAAATATGAATATTAAAATCATTATGCCCTAACATTGTCAGTAATGGTACATTATTTATCTGAGATCTCTATATTGACAATAAAAATATTAACAATAATATTCAACGTGTGAGGCCTCCACCTTTACCCAAAAATAAGACTACTAGTTCCTATGATGTGTCCATGTATTCTTCTTTTGGAAGATACATAGTGTTAACATTTTTCGGTGTTTTCATGACATCTCCGAGACGTAATTTTAGTTAAATTTGGGTTATGAAAAGTACCTAAAATAGCACATAACAATAAAAAATAAAGCAATAAAAATGTGTGACTATCATACTAGATTTTTAATTTATTTATTTTAAGGTTGATATTTAACAGTGTTTGATAAAATTGCATTTATCTTGTAAATGAAGCTCCTCAAATAAATACTAAGAGATGTATTTTTGGTTATTTAAATTTCTAAGAAATTGTACTGTCAAAATCTGAAAAAGTCATTGTCGTACGTATATTTTCCTGTGCTACTTTTTTATAACCTAAATTTCACTAAAATTACTAACGCCATTTCGGAAATATCTTGAAAACACCGAAAAAATTGAAAAATTTTAACACCCTGTATCTTTGAAACAAAGCATCCCATGTTGATAGGAACTATTTCTCTTATTTTTTGGTAAGGAATTACCACAGTGACACTCTGTATACAAACTGGGCGAATGAAAATTTTAATTTTATTAAAAAAAAAAGTGCGTTCTATATGAATGAGTTAAAAGTAAATCATTATTTTATTCAAATACTCCGAAAATATGTTACAATAAAAAAAGGGTTAATATTGATAATAATTAATGACACTAACCAAGCTTGGTTATGCATCACACCTCAAGAGGTGACAATGTTGCCGTAAAAGGGGCTGTATCAATACCTTCGATTGTTAAACCCCATATTGTTGGATATTGCTGTCATTAATATACTATACAAAATCCAACGAAAGAACGGAGGGCGTCAAAACAAATATCATGCGATCTATCAAAGTCAGAATGTTTATGCAGAGTTGCATTAAGGGTCGACCGGAACTTTATTACATTTTTGAAAATGTATTATCTACAAAATTGGGGATTGTATAACTTTTATGCATTTTTATAAAAATAGGAATATAAACGACATGCAAGTATGTAAAAATTAATGAAAATTTATGTTACGAATAAGAAAACAAACGAATTTTTCGTCGGTAGCGTTCAAACCTGACTAAATATCGCTTCTGTAATGCCCAGAAGATGTACGCGACGCGACGTAAAAGTACCTTTAGTTTAGACTAAGCAAATTAAAATATTTTAATTAAAAAAGAATACAAGAAATATTTCGTGTTTTGATAAACTGGAATTGTCGCTATTTATCTATAAGCCAAACAAATTGTCTATCTTCTCCATATATTCTCCGACAAATACTTATTTTCTTTTTATATTTCCTTGATCGATACATATCCCGCAAATTAATGAAATATTTTCATTTCAGTGTGCGATCAATTTAGACATTGAGTGACTAAACTCCGAGTTTGATATTCTGATTTTTTTTGCACATAGCTGTAGCAAAGTTTTCGTTTGTTTTTGCATGTCTTTTTTTTGTTTTCGTGAAGCCTGCTGCCCCTGAAGCACAACGCTTAGATGACGCTATTGGGTTTCTAAGGGATCATGTGGAAGCAACACAGGTAAGATTCGAATCAGAAACTATTTTATAACATTTTAAAGTATCATTTTAAATGTATAATTTATGAAAGATACCTAATATTAATTAGTAATTTAAAATCAATTCTTAAATAATCTTGCTTTTCGCGATACTATCGGCTACGTGAATCAAGTAGTTTCGCCCAGTCGTATTAATGATTGGAATGCAACTCGCATTATAGTTGATATTCTATTCTCTGATCGAATTCCCATTAAAAATTCTCTCTTGAATTATTTATTGAATAAATACTAATTTTTGCGACATCAAAAAGCGGAAGCCGCTTATGCCTTTAAAAATGAAAATAAGCAGGGGCTTCGTAATACGGTGGTCTGATCTACAGTAAAAATCAGGCCAAGTTATGATGAAGAAAATGTATTGTTTCTAGAGTTATTAATTATGATTTAATTCGTAATGAGCCTTTAAAGCCTCCTAGGTACAGATAAGGTTATGTCATAAAATGCATTGTTTTCGATACACAGGGTGTTCGGGTTTGTTTCGTGTTTCGTGTGTTCGGTAATTATTTCGAAAATATCAGTGGCGTAACATTTGTTTAGTTAAAATTGTATTGAAGGGTAGCTGTACCTACGTACACTTGACAAAAACTCTTTTGTGGGTTGTTGCAGGTGATAAACACACACACAGCCTACTACTTGACACTCGAAAATATTGTTGTATTATTCTATACGACTTATTTATTTTTCCCTGTAAATTTTATTTTCCTCGCTTTCTTTAAATATTAAAAAAAAATTAATATCAAAATTGTATATAGGTACCTATATAATATTTGATATTGGACCACTGTAACTTCAGGCGCTGGGCGCTTATGTTTTGGTAAAATAGATTTTATTTGAGAAGATTTTGCTTGCAATAAATAAAAATCGGGCTGCAACACTTGTTCTGCAAAAAATGCTACAAACTGTCAACAATTTAACCGATATCAGTCCGCTTGTAATATCATGTGTTTGCTTAATTAACAGTCGAGTTGCAAAATGATTACTTGGTCATCAAAATTTTACAATTGGTCAGTAGAAAAAAACATGTCTAGAAGCAGTGTCACTATTTCATGTTTTATTGCTTTTTTTTGATAACCAAGATTAAATATTTTGATTGCTTACCAATATCTGATTAAAAGTGGATCTCTCATAACAGCTTATATATTTAATTTGCGTACCAAAATAATTTAGAGCACTCTAGTATGACATTAATTACTGACCGATTCAGAAATGTTGGCTGTCCATAAGTTGCTGACCAACCAGCCATTTTGGCTGACCGATTTAAGAGAGAATTTTTGATTTTATATTTACCTGGATTGGAAGTCGATCGGAGTATAGAATATCAACTATACATTAGAAATATTTTTCTAATAGTGTTGTTATAAATTTGGAACATGCCTGCTCATACAAAATTTTCTCATAAGAATTATTTTTTATTTATTCTAATCTATTCTATTTAAAAGTAGCATAATTTAAAATACAGTTTCTGGGCATATTTAGAAATTAACGTAGTATTAAAGTCAGACATGGCTGGTATCAACTGTCGTATAACATTGCTTCCTTGTTTCAAATAATAACCAAAAAAAAAAACAAGATTATGCAGGCTATTTGAATAATGCATCATGATACTTGGAGATGTACATGTTAAAATAAAGGTAGTAAGTCGTATAACAAGAAGTCGAAAACTTTTCGAGTTGCGGCCTTGTCAAAGTTCAATTTTTTCCCCTCAATTTTAATATCTTGGTGTTAATTTTTAAAGTATCAAGTTGATATTTGGCATAGGGACTACGCTTAACGGCTTCTATCATTGTGTTATAAAATTGTTTCTCTACTGTGCCACCAGAGGCTACTTTACCTGAAATTCAAATTTAATTTTGGCATATCTTTTTTGTTATGATAGCTGTTGGAAAAACAGACATGTGTTTTCGAATTCTTGTTATACGACTTACTACCGTTATTTTAGCATGTACGAACAAACCCGAACAAACCCAAGTATCTTGATGCATTATGCGAATACCTTGTAGTAACATTGTCTTCTTATTATGAGCGGGATATCATCTACAATTGTTTGGAGAGCTTGTAATAAAAACTGAATATTCGGTTTGGAAACTTAGCACCATAGTTTTGCGCCATCAAACCATTTTTAAAGAATGCCAAAAATATGTATGATCGTTTAGTAATGTTAAAAGTATCATAATCATACCTATGTAAAATAATAACAATATGTAGATATCTAAATTATACGAATATATTCATTTTTTTTTAAAGAAAAGAAAGCAAAGAAATATAAGTATGTTATAAAAAAGGAACAGGAAAATTTTAAATTTTTTAATAAATTGTTGTCCTGTAGTTTTAACGACTAGAGTCATTAAGATAAGTACTAGTCGTTATAATAAGTATCTTTACTGTCAGTAAGGTAAGTTTAATTAGCAAATAAAAAAAAATATTTGTTAATTTCTTCTATACTCTGCAGAAACATCTACTTATCAATGTCACGGCTTATTTAACTATTATTTTCCGTTTGAAGCTTCTATTTTTGTGTTCTCGGTCTTTTTACTTATATACACATAGGCTTATTCTAGTGAAAAAAGATGAAATTAAAGAAATCAAATTCAGCACAGCGTCAAGATAAAATCTGAAATGTAAAAAATACTACTTTCGTACATAACATATAGAAAAATAACACACAAATAAAATTATTTTCCTGACGACAATTTTTTAAGATTAGGGCCTCCTGAAAAATCTTATTGTTTCTTTTGTCACATAGGCCTTGATTTTGACATTAGCTTTACTTAACTTAACGTTTCTCTCAGTAATTTCATTTCGGTATACAGGGTATTTCAACAAAAATGTGCCATCGTTCGTGTGGTGATTCCTTTCTTAAAAATAAGACAAATAGTTTCAATCAACATGGATCCGCAGATGCTTTGTTTGAAAACATTGCGGTGCCATATTGACAGGAACTATTTTTTATTATGTATGGGGTAAGGATCCCAACAAGAGCGATAGCACATATTTTTTGAAACACCCTGTATATCTGCTTTTTGACGTAACGAGGTTTATTATATTTTTCTCCACAATTATACTTATTATAACAACTTTGTGTTTATCGTAACAACTATAGCCAATATGGGTACAACATATCTCTGTAAAGGTATTCGTGATTTTATGAAACCCTTATATCGGAATTTATCTATAAACTATACACACTTCAAACAGTATTGGTATTCGTAAGTATTGTGCATGACGTATTGCAGCTATTTACAAAGTTTATTTTTATTTGCATGCTTGAAGGAATGTTTTGAAAATGGTTTATTATATTGAAACCCAATAAATACAAAACAAATTGTAGAAAAATCGACATAACAGTAAATTTTCTTTTTTCCAGGGTGCTCGTATGGAAGAAAGACTGGACGATGCCATAAATGTATTAAGAAACCACGCAGAATCACAAATAGTTTTAGGACAGTTGCCAAATAGTTTAGCCCCACATCAGATTACCCAACTGGGATATACTGCACCTCCTCCTGCCGATCCTCATCTATCAGATTCAGTTAAAGTCGAGAGATCTACTTATACTACAAGTAAGAAAAAAACTAAAGTTTTGTGGGGCTTTAATTTTATGTTGAAAAATACTTATTGGTTCTCATTGTGGAACAAACGTAAAAACTACTACTAGACTACTCAAAAATAAATAGGAAAGTGAAAATTTTTTGCTTCCCTTTGAGGATACGTATTTTGTAGCTGAAATCTGTGAGGAGGATCGCTCTTCCGGGTTTGAATAGAGAATTTTGTCGACTTTGGTATGGCCCTAATTTATTATTAAAAAGTGTGAACATGCATAAAGTTTTATAAAAAAAAATCTATGTTTCTGTGTTATACAGGGTGTTTAAGAAAGTGCTGCAAATTTAAAAAAACTTTTATGGGCTACAAAGTTCTGTGATATGATTTCTGACTTATTCTAGGGTATTTTTTAGATAGCTTACTATAGGTTCTGCCAAAACATTTTTCCGTAAAGTCAAGAAGCTATTAATTTTTAAATTAAACCGTACAATTTCACAGTTAGATACGATTTTTTGTATGTGAGTGGTTCATGGGTCTGTGTTTATAAGAACACAAAACAGAGGAAACGGTAAACGCCGGTTTACACTAGAGGCGCCGGTAGAGGGTTAATTGCATTAATTGACTCATAATGATGATAATTTTGTTTAAACATTTAAAATATGGTAGTGCAAATAATAATTGGTACTGATTAAAACGAAATAATTAATATCTACTAGGATGACAGCGCCTGTGAATGACTTTATGGCACCTCCGAAACATATTCTAATGATAATGTCGATGTGTTCTTGGGATGTTGTTGCCACAAGATAGGAAGTAACTGCTGCAACTGACCAGCGTTTTCTGGTTGGGGAAAGATCCAGTTGGTAGTGGACTCTCCCCGCACATGTTCATTTGGGTGTAAGCCTGGATAATATGGTGGTAATGGTAAAAACCGTCATGAAATTTCATATTTCAAACTAGTTTCCGTGGAAACGGCCATTGTTGAACAACACTTTAAGACACAGCAGCTGTGAAATTGCATGGTTTAATTTAAAAATTAATAGCTTTCTTAATTTACGGAACAAATCGATGATTCCAAAAACGTTTCGATATAACCTTATAAGCTTTCCAAAAACTACCAAATCATATTACCGAATTTTGTAGCATATGTATACAAGATTTTTGAAATTTGCAATACTTTCTAAAACACCCTGTATAACACAGAAACATAGCCCTTTTTAATGATAAATTAGGGCCATATCAAAGTCGACAAAATTTTCTATCCAACCCTGGAAGAGGGATCCCCCTCACTGGTTTCTGCTATACAATATTTATCCTAAAAATGATTCAAAAAATTATCAGTTCAGTTGCCTATTAATTTTTGAGTAGTTTATATAATTTTAATTCAGTCTGTTCAGTATTGATGTTGTTCTGAGTTAACAAGACTCTTTTTTTTCAAATTTAATGGGCACCATGTAACAAATTTACTTTTTTAGTAAGCTTCATAATTTAACAATTGCCGCCGTACAGTAATTTGCCTAACAAACCATTATTTTACCTTGGAAATGAAAAGGAATGGTATAACTCAGCGTTTCTCAATCTGGGGTTTGTTCGGGTCCGTGGTCAAAAAAGTTTGAGGAACTCTGGTATAACTAATAAGGCGAACAAACAATAGCCTACCGCGCATATATTCAGTTGGGTTGGTCGTTATAGCTGTTCTTATGTTCCTATTCACCAAAAAGGTTACTTCCACAAACATTTCGTCATAAAACATTGTTTTTAGAAAAACGTAAAGAACCTCCAGACAGTGACACCAAGCCTTCGAGTTCAGTCGAAAGTAGCATAGTGCAACCCAATTCCACAAGCGGGACAGGAAAATCCTCGAAACGATCAAGAAGATAGTAAGTTTTTCTGGATTTTCATTATTTTTTTTTAATACTAGCAGCAATCTCTGTTAAAAACGTCAACGCAAAATACATACAGTAGCTTACTGTAGACGTATTGTATAATTTTTATTTCTTACTGTCGGGTATATCCTACATTCCGTCATTCATTTGAACCCGATAAATGATTCGTTACATTACAAGGCCAAGAAGCGACGCTAAACAACTTCCCGAACGAACAAACCTAACCTAACAGTAACGTGTTTTTGACTGACAATTTAAATGTTAAAAACTGACATATTTTCCAAAAATTAAGAATCCCAGGCAGTATGAAATGAAGCGTTGTACAATACTCGTTCGTGAGTTAGTAAAAAAAAAAACTGACTAAAAAATTCAAAACATCTAAACGTATTCTTTAACAAGTCTCTTCGCGGACTTCTAACGTCCAAACGTGGCCACAGAAAGTTCCATATAACTCATAGTATACTCCAAAAACATTTAATATAATAAATTATATGTCTATGGCAGGGGTGCTCTAACTTTTACTATATGCGATCTACAGGGAAGAAATTATACGGCAAGCGATCGGCTAGGCAGGAAAAATATATATTCTATTAAAGATAAGTTATAACATATGAAAAGTATAATTTGAACACAAAAATTACTTTATTATTTCTGGATGTAACTTAGTCTTTAGATGTCGATGCATGACGATGCATATTTTCTGCATAATTCTCATATACGTATTTAAGTGTTAAACGTAAGCATGAAGACAGTTAACTGATTTCGGTATTTTGACTTTATTATTTTCATTTCGGAAAACGCATATTCGAACAAATAGATGGATCCAAACAATGCTGTTAACTACAGAGCGATTTGTGATATGCATATTTTTCTTCATGTAAAAAAGACCAAAATTCTATTGGTTAGGCGGCAAAATGCACTCCGGTCAGCTTGGACCAGTTCGGTGAATTCGCAGGTCCCGATCATGAACCAAGCGATGCAATTGTTGTGGAGCGCATTGCCTGCAGTGAATTTAGTCCGGCCGTCTTTCGAAAAATAAAATCTGTGGCTGCATGGTGAGTGTTGTTTAGCTACCAAACTTGTCAGAATTTATCGCGATCGACCGAAAAAAACTCTCACGATCGACTGTTTGAGCACCCCTGGTCTATGGTATACACTCTCACTGATCAGCGTCTTTATAGTAATGTTGCTAAGACTGTGAGTCAGATGATGCTTTTTTTGGCTGTACCTATTCATAGCTATTGATTAAAACTGTATTTTAACACTGTATCTTTTTATGTTTGTAATGTCATAGGGGAATAAAAATAAATTTCAGAATCTTTTGTTATTTAAAATAAAAACTAGTGCTGGCAATTGAAACCGTTTTTTTCTTTTGGATATTCGGTTAACCTGTTTCTGATTATTGGGTTATTTTACAAAACCGACAAACCGTTTATTTGGATGACCGATTATTTGAATAATTACTCAAACATCCGTGTAACCGAATACTCGGATAACCGATTATTAGATTAAAATATTCAAGTGGGACTTCTAATACATGGAATCATCTAAAAAGTAAATATGTACGTTTAAGTTTAAAGATGATATGAAATTAATAATTAATTTATTGAAATTTACTGAAAGACATTAACTTTTATATGTCGTAATCTGTATTTGTAATGTAAATTAATAATTTAAAATCTTTGGCCATTACTTGGACAACAGTTTATTCGGATAACCGGTTTCGATTGTTTCCGGTTTTTGCCAGCACTAATAGGAAACTAAATATATGACGATGCTTCCGATTTTATGACTTTCAACTTTACGCAACATGCAGAGAAATATTTTAAGGATTGAGAAAAATAAGACTTGAAAGCGAACTACTTTTAATAATTTTATTATATGTTTTTCTGTACCCTCCTGGCATTCCACCCTTTTTGTGAGGTTTTACTCTTACCTGGAGGGTCTGGAGTGCACATGAAACATTATCAATATAACGGTCACCCCCCAGTAAGACATTACACAAAAACGATACACTGAAAAAACAGTTGTTACGTTAAAGAAAATGCCTACTGAGCTTCATGTATAAAGATAACTCGACTTAATTTAATTCTTTTCCTCATTAACGTAGTAAAATGGAGGAATGGAGGAAAAATACGTTGAAAGGTTGTCCGAGAAGTTAACGGCTTGGCATTTTCTTAAAAGTAACTAAAGTTGTCACGAGTTGCACAAAACTTTTAAAAGTTAACTAGGGTTACGGTTTTGTGTCAAGCAATCGGTTAATTGACTATTCAATTAAGGATTTAGTTTATATTTAAACTTATTTAAAGATAATTAATTTTAATTAATGCCTTTTTGAAATTTTAACGGCCTAATGTGCAATTTAATAATTTGACTTTGATGTAAGAGAAAAAGTACCGCGCGTCAAGTTTTGCATGTTTTTATGGGGTGTGTTCCCTTATTGATGAAATTAGAGGGATGCGTCGTTCTTCACAGTTTACTACGCGCTCTATTGCATTGATAAATACCTACTACAGATAGTTTGATCAGAAAAAAATTCAATATTAGTGCTTTAACATTAAAAATAAATATAAAGACAACACCTATACAGTATGTCCACCGATTGAGTTAACCCGAGGGAAAGCTTTTTTCATTTCGCATTTTTCGACAAAATGTTATTCTTCATAAAAATGTTTGCTTGTAATGAAGATATGAAGGGATTTGGGCTTCAACATTCAGGTTGTCTAAAAGAAGCACAAATAAAAAAATTATATATTTTTTTTAGACAACCTGAATGTTGAAACCCAAATTAGCGAATTGTAGAGAAAAACTGTAAGTTTGGTGTGCCGTTTCATTTAATGGAATAATAGGGCTATATGTTTTGTAAATACTTGCAACCAGTATACCTACTTACACGCTTAATGGATTTTTTTACCATTCAATTGCAAGTTGAAGAAGTTCAATAAAACTTTTTCGTACTTCTTCGCCTGTAATACGGATTCTCGAATACGATTTTTCAGTATCTCAATATAATTATTTAGAGGTGTCTTATACACGCCCCCATAAATAGAAATCCATATTTGTCAAATCGGGGCCCCTTGGAGGCCATAAAATGGGCCATCCCTCCCGATTCATCGCCATGGCAATGAATGTTTTAACTATTCCACCATAATCGCTGAATACTGCGCTGGTTGGAAATAAGAAGCATTTCTGTAATATAAAGGGATCTTGCAATTATTGGCAAAAAAACCGCTAAGCCTGTCTAAGTAGGTATACTGGTTGTAAGTGTTTTCAAAAAAATATGGCCCTATTATGCCATTAAATGAAACGGGATACCAAACTTACAGTTTTTCTCTCAAATTATGATTTTTGGATTTGTACTTCTTTTAGACACACCCTGTAGAAATTCAAATTAGTCGACGCCATTCATATTTTTATTATAAGCAAAAGTTTTTAAGAAGAATGACATTTTGTCGAAAACTGCAAAATAAAATTTGTTTCGTCTTCTTAACTCAACCTGTATATTGTTGAAAAGCAAAAATAAAGCCAAATATTTTTAAAAATTTATTCTTCATAACTAAAGGATAATTGAAAATATTTATTCAACCTGTAGATTAAAAATTAAGATGACGAATCTGTTTGTAGCATCTTATGTTTCCCAAAAAATAGCACACTGTGGCTAATACCACAATCCACTAATCGTTGCCAATACTAAACCCGAATAAACTCGATAAAAATATCGAAAACTTGACACATGATACATGTAACTAGTTCAAATCTATATATTTATATAATATAAACTTATTTTATTGATACCTACTTAATTAACTTGGGAGTTGTTAAGGCATCAAGAGGCTATAAAATTATCAAAAATTTTGTCACAATCATTTTAATCTGTTTGACTAGGAATTTTAACTCCTTGAAATTGTGGTTGGTTATTTAGTCATGTCCAACTAACTAACTCTATTTCAATAACAAATTAAATAAAGTGGTCTAACTTGTGGAATGACCTTCCCGAATTCGTGTTTCTCAACGAATATAACCTCCAACGATTCAAAACCAACGTGAATCGCTTTATTTGCACACGCACCACTCCCAAGAGTGCCTTAAAGAAGTTTCCTATAATGCTAGCCTTTGATCATATATACTATACACATACTGTTTTTCTGGTATGGGTAACTCGTAGTTGTAGATTCTATAATGGGAGGTAAATTATACAGTGATAGGCAAAAAGTTGACCAGATATTATTATGGAAAACTTTTTTATTATTCAAATATTTAAAAAAATTTTACACCGATTGCCTCTCCTAAAAACACTTATGTTTTACATTCGTCACGTAACTACTCACTTGAATGGAAAATTGAAAAAAATATATTTTGTTATGTAAAACTAGACATCTTAATGCTTTTTGTAAGATTTGGAGCCAAAATTCCAAAAATTATAGTTATTTAGAAAAGTATCCAGGATTAGTTTCTTTTTTTTTTATTTCGTAACTTTGGGAGACATGTTAAAACTAGTTCAAAATTAGAAAAAAACGGCCCTTAGTAAGCATATTGTTGAAGAAATTACTATGGTAAATATGGATGCAGATAAGAATCTACATTTAAAATTGTTACAAATAATTTTTTTAAAAACAAGAAAAATATTTAAATAATAGATTGTTACCTCGGTTTTCGATCATTTAACACATTTTCATTATTTTCCTGGGAATATAAAACTTATGAAACTGATACTGGATATTTTTCTGAAAAAATATAATTTGCCTTAAAATTTTCCGAGAAAGGATAAGATCTAAACACTTTTTCGATGTCTCATCATCCAATATCAGTGTTCAAAGACAAAATATATATATTTTTTAAATTTTCTAATAGGTTACCAATTATGCAGAGGGAATCGACGTAAAATTTTTTTTAAAAAATATTTTAATAATAAAAAAGTTTCCCATATGTGGCAAACTTTTTGCCGGACAGCCAAATCAATTTTGACCGATTAATTGACTGTCTGCCTTAACCCTGAGTTTAAGTGTATTGTGTAAATAAATTCTATTTAAAAAAGTTTTGTGGAACTCTTCATAAAAATCAATAATAACTTTCTTTAAAAAGAGCTTGGTCGAAAGTCCATTCTAAAGCGAATAATACAATAATAACTTGTTTTTTTTTCCGCCTTTTGTCCCAACAACAAAAAAGGAAGAATGTCGTTGGAATTTATGTACATACAATAATTAGAATATTTTTTATTTCCATTCTACTTTGTGCTTCTAATGGGGTAACGTTAAGGGTAATTTGTTGCATTCTAGTTAAAAGAGTAGGGGTTCATTAAATTAGGTACTCCAAATAAATATCTTTGTTCTCCAATTGTATTTTTTTTTTCGTTTTCTATTAGTAACACCGATGAAGATGAACCTGAAGAGACAGGCAACAAGGCCGTACGCGAAAAAGAGCGTAGACAGGCCAATAATGTTCGTGAACGGTATGTAAAATACACACTGTTAAGTTAAGGCTCTTACATCTCAAACTGCTGTCTGAAACAAGTAGCGCGATTCTGTAACTGGTTTTACAGCGCTATAAACTTATGGCACTTTAGCTAGCTAGTTGCTACACTAGCCACTCAATGTAACCATATGGCGTTCGTTACCGAATTTACCTATGTATGTCAGTGATGCAAATTGGATCGCGTTATGCAATAATGAGTTTTTTGTAAATTAAATCAATTCTGTATGTAAACACTAAACATAACCATTAACACACATCACAATCCAGTTAACTCTTAACTCATAGATGAGATGAGTTTTTTCTAGCGTTGTGTTGAAGAAGTAATTAAAGTATTTATGGATTTCTATCCTCTTCAAAATACAAATTAGAATAAAAATTTTGTTCTAATCTGATTTTTTAATAATACATTTAGTCTTGTTTTAGCGGCAGTAGTGTGTAAAGAGCCTTACGTATATTGTCCTAGTTCCTTTTCACCACTTGGAACATAATCCTTTCAAATATAATTATCCCAACTCCTAATAAAAGCTAAAGGCCCATATTCAAATTACAAATGTTACGTAATAAATATTTATAAAGGGTTGTTTAGACCAGTGGTCTTCAACCTTTTATTCCGACGCACCGGTGTGTTATTACTACTTTTTTTGCGGACCGCTTACACTAATGGATAAAGTTATTATACGCTGAAGGACATATGAAACGACTCACTATAATCTTAAGAGCAGAGTTACATGAAATTTGTAAATTCCTTTAAAACGATTTAGTTTTGGAGACATGTGATGTTTCGAAACGTTTATCAGCAAAGAATGTGTGTCCAATTTGTGTCTAAAAATGTTACTTGGGTATAATATAAAATATTAAGTATCAATATATTTAAAATCTAGATACAACGCACTGAGATCGTGTTATGAAAAAGACAATACGAAACAGAAAAATTACAAAGCCGTAAACGATTATGGTTAAAAAAATATATTCATCATAAAAACAAGTTGTTTTTGGTCTAGTATTATCTATACAAACATCCAAGAAATTTTGCTTAAAAAATTACATGGAAAAATTAGATTTCCATCGTTGTTATTATTGGCCCTTAAACGATACGAGTCACTTTTAAAAATTGATATAACTCTTACTTAAATTGTAGAGCACGATTATAACGTAACATTCGTTATAGGAATTTGGCCAGCTTGTAGTAGAATTTGTGATATTAATATAATTTATTCCAGAAACACATTGAATATGGGCCTATTTACATTACAAAGTGTGTATTTTCTATTGGGTTTTGTTTTCACTTTAATTTGTCGAAATGCCGATAACTTAACTTAATTATTTTCGGTAAAATTTCTAATTTCGGCAAACCGTTAAAATTGCCTAAAACATCACCAGTGTCAAGTCGGCGACAGTCTAAACTCAATACCTATTTTTTTTAAGTTTATAGAACTAGAATTATTAATAAATTTTTTTGCAAAAAAAATCCTAGTCCCGAATGTTGATTCGGGTTATTATTTTGAATAAAATTGTAAACGTGTCACGTAACAGGTAAAAGTATTTCACTTTATTAAAAATTAAATAGAATTATGAAGCTCTTTTTAAAGAACATTCAAAATGTTACTAGAGAACATAACAGTAAAGAGAGGTTAGTTGTTCCAGTGCCGACGAGACTGAAGAGTGTGAATTAGATCCTGACATAAAGGCACAAAGAGAGAAAGAAAGGCGGCAGGCGAATAATGCGAGGGAAAGGTGGGATTTCTTTATTTTACTGAAAACTGATATGCATATGTATATTTTGGCCTATATTCGTGTGTTTCAAATAACACTTCACCTAAAAATATTCATATAAACTGGGTGTAATGTTTCCATTACTGGCATTGTGGTTATTTTGGGAGTTCATATCTGACGGCTGGCAACCTGGTTTGAACCCGGTGAATTTTAGTGGTATAAGTCATGTCATTGATGTCCGGAGTTATGCGTACAAAAAACAGGAACAATGAATAATGGGTCATGCTTTATTTACGACTGTAATCACCGGACTAGATCAAATGAGACACTCCTCAAACGGTAGGGGGTAGGCCATACAAAATTGTACAAATTGATTATTTTGTTTATATGAAAACCATAAATAGTAAATGGTAAAGTCCGGATTTTACTTATTGCAAAATGCTAGTAACACGAGCAAACCCTCTTATAATTACAAAAATAATATGGCTCTCACGTCTAACTATATTTAAAAAACAGGTGTCCAGCGTTTAAAATATTACAAAATCTAGTGTTTTCGTGCGGTGGTTTTTGAACAAACCGTTTGTGCCATTTTAAAAAATTATGCAAGTGTATCGGAATGGGGTCAATACTATGTTTGTTGAAATGAATGGGATCATAATTATTATATTTATTTATATCTTTTGGTTATATGAGTATTTTTTTTTGAACTGTAGTATTATCGGACCAAGTAACTGTTTCTATTATTAGAACTCCCATTTTTATATTTTCGCTCAAATCTTCAGTCTTTGGCTTTCTTCGTTTACATTTATTATAGTTTTAGGTAGGGATGGTTGGAACAGGCTATTTTAAATAATAGGTGCAACCTGTTCCGGTTTTAAAAATACCTGTTTCAAGAAACCTGCTTCAGTTTCAAACTGTTTCAAAAGGTTGGCTGCTCGCGGACCGGTTTACCGATTGTTCCTTTAACAGTTTAGCGGAAGAGTTCGCTCTTGGGCACTTTCCCCAGTTCCATTTTTGTTTTAATAAAAAGTTTATCAACACAAAATAAAAGTAACTCGTTTGGAACTTTTTACAATAATAGATAAAACAAACGCAAAGTGTAATATATGCAAGTTACAAATCTCGTATACCTAGATATTCTATAACAAACTTAAAAATATATATTAAAAGAAAACATCAGACTGTGCAAAGAGGACGATCTTGTTTTATTTATATGATACTGATATATAATATGTGTTTACCCAAAAAAAAATTTAAATTAATATTTCTACGATATTGCATAGAGGCATACTAATACTAAGGAGACATAAACTTTATCTTTATACATTACAGAAGAGTTTTTGTTTCGTATATTTTAGATTTATTTGTTGTGCTATAAAAAAGTATTTTTGATAAATATTTAGTTTTAATTTTTTCGGTATTTCTGAAAAATATTCAACATCGACAACACCGCGCAATCCATTCCATATGTCCTTTCGATGCTGCAACTACTCTCTGCTTCTGCATCAGACAGTGTGAACAATGTTCGACTCCGACCATTCGCTAACTGTTTCATCGAAACTGGTTGTTCCGGCAAACCAGACTGTTCCGGCGAAGTAGACTGCTTCAGCAAAGCAGACTTCTTCAGCGAAGCAGGTTGTTCCTGCGAAACAGACTGTTATAGCGAAACAGGAAAACTTATCGACAAATACCTGTTCCAATCTAATCCATATAAAAACCTGTTTCGAAAAGAATAGGTCCTGTTCCAAAGCGGCATCCCTAATCTTAGGATACACTGATTTTTATATTAATTAAGAACTAAGCAGTGACAGTTACTGAAAATTATTATGTACGTACTTGGTTTGAATCTTTAGAATTTCCTTACGTTTAGTGAGTGACTTCTGCTTTACATTTTTATTTTTATCCGAAGATATTATGTATTAGTTGGATTATTGGAGCCCTCCGTTAGAGAAAAATAAACAATGCACATGGACATCTAAAGAGGAAGTGCCATATGCGTCATAACTTTTTGAGTATTATTGAATTAAATATAAAGAACTATATACACGTTTTGCGGCATTGGCAATGATACAATTTAGGTATGAGATAAAAAAAATTACTTCTATTTTTCTCCTAGAGGGTTCATCGATGACGAATAGTAATGAAGTCACGTTTTACCAGGTTTATTTTCTATTTTAATTATTTTATGTGGCTACTTTCACTTATTATGGCACCTATAATTTTATTTTAGGATAAGAATTCGGGATATAAATGAGGCTTTAAAAGAATTGGGAAGAATGTGTATGGCACATTTGAAAACTGATAAGCCTCAAACAAAACTGGGAATATTAAATATGGCTGTTGAAGTCATTACCACATTGGAACAACAAGTTCGAGGTAAGTGAACATTTTTTGCAGTTCTTTTTTTTGAATGCAACTCAATAGGAGCAAAGAATTATAAATTATAAACCAATGGCCGTAATACAATGGCAAAAGGATGCCGATACGTGAAATACTGATGAATTAAGTGATCTGATCAGTGACATAGAATACCCATTTAAAACTATTAAGCTATTTTTTTGTCACAGAGGCGATCAAACATGATTTTTTAATTTTTAGACGAAAACATTAAAGTTGTTGAGTTTTTTTTTTAAATAAAAACTTGTTGAACTTTCTCGGTACGCTACATGTTCATTCTTAACTTTTTAGGTATAAGCGACATAGTTTTAAAATATACAATTTTTTAAATTCTCCACTGTGTTTTTAGAGATTTGTCGATAGTATATTTAGTTATAAAATAAAACAATAAAATAGCATATTAGCACAACATCAGTGTTTCGCTAATTTTAATAATTATATAGTTTTGTGTCAAAAATGGGAAACCATGTAGTTAATTCGAAATACTAGCAACAAGGTGTGTTTGTTTTAGATACATGTTTGTTAATCCATGTAATTCAGAACTGCTACATATTAACTATGTGTTCCATTACAGTTAAATGCATATTAAAGATTACACTTACAATTATACCAGACTTAATATTAACTGAATGATTTTATTTTTACTTTATTTTCTGTTATAGAGAGAAATTTAAATCCCAAAGCTGCATGCTTAAAGCGACGAGAAGAGGAAAAGGCTGAGGATGGACCTAAATTAGGACCGGGACCTCATCATATGCTCTCTTACCCTTCACTACCGGTAAGAGAATGTATTAATATATATTTTACACAATCCGCATGAACAAACATAGCTGTAGGTAGTTCCACGGGAATGATGCTAGGGGCAGCGGGGGAAGAGTAAAAACCCCGATCAAAAAAAAAACGTGCCCTACTTCTGGTGATGCAGCGAGTTGAAAGGAAATCCCATATAATTTTTGACGAGGTTGAATATTGGCTCTCCTGTACATTTCAAAGAAAAACTGCATTATAGCTTCCTGACGAGGCCGACATTTTGGTGAGCCAATCTAAGCGATTCAATTAAACGTGATGGCAAAACCACGATACTCTCATAGTTCAGGTAATACAGCAAACACCAGCAAATAAATGCTATGACGCATTGCCTAATTTGGCGTCAAGCTGACCAATAACGAATATTGTCACTGACACTAATTTTCGTTTTGTCATTGTCAAAATATAATTTGCTATATTTCCTGAACTGTTGGTGTTTCGCTGTTTTGCCATATCTTTGAATATCGACGGTTAAAGAAAAATGGATCAATGTAAAAAATCGTAACAATTTATATTGGGTGCGCTACAAAAGAAACACCCGCTGCACTCATGGCGATTTGGGAGTTCGTCGCATTATGAATTGGTTATATCTACCGTCTTTATTATAGTTCGACATTCAAAGGCCACATCAAGTTTAATTGAATAGCTTATGATTGGCTTATCAAAATGTATTTAAACTCAGCACTTCAATTTACCATGTCGGCCTATTCAAGAAGTTATTCTATAAAATGTAAAACATAAAAGAAATTCTATGATGCCGTATAGGTTATAACTTCGTAAGTTACGATTGTAACCTTTACATCCAATTTTCCATTGATTGTAAATAACCATAATCAGAAAACAACGTAAATAAATTAAGGCGTTAGGGAATTCAGCTTTATGAAAACTATGATGCCTTTAGATAATATTGGATGATTCGGGTTTGTTGTTGCAATGCCATGCCTCTTGTCACTTGGGAACGATACTTACTGCCTGAATAAGTTGTATAATAAATCAAAAAACTATTATGTAACAATCGTAACAACTTCCGAAAACGTGAAGCAAACGACAATTTGAGAAAAAATATATTTGTTAATGCTACTGACTTGTATATCATACCATTTTAATTTTTTGTTCCTCTGTGAAATTTGTGCATTTAAAAGTGTATTTTTCCTTTCAGGGTGCACCCACTAACTTGCCACACAACGGACCGGGACAGCCGCAAACGCATTGCTAGTAGCGCCTGTTGTAGCTCTCCAGTTATTTTGCTACCTGTACATAAATACTTTCGTACAAAACGGCATCGTCATGGTTATCATACATCATAAACAATATTATATTTTTTTAAGGATGTTAGAAACGCGACGCAGTACTTTAAATTTTACTGCCCATATATAGTTTTTACAGCTACTTAATTTTTATATCATGTCATTTAATTTTCATTTATTTGAGACAGCTTTATTTTACTTTATATTAGTTTTTATGTAAGGCGAAGTTTTACCAAAGAAATATCTTATTTTGCCCCTAACCTTTATTACTATTTTTGCGCTTTTTTAAACACATTTTATTTATTTTTTTGTTATTCTGGTAAATTATATACATGTATAAAGGTTGTAACTTTAGTTGATATTAATTATTAAAAATATATTGATAAAAACTACCTTCACAAAATAAGATTTTTCTTTTTAATGTTATATGTAAACAACTTATATTTGGTTCGAGCAAATGTATAAAATGTGCCAAATCAACAAAATACTCTTAGATTCATAAATCATACAACGTAGACTATGTTTTAAGACAGCTACTTAATATTTTTTTTTTGTATAATGTATTTTGATCTCCTATAATTTGCCATTTATAAAACTGTTTTTATAAGACATGACAATTAACACTAAGCTTTAGTATAGTATTTAAAAACGTTAATCTTAAAATTCGTTTTGGTAAAAATGATGCTTTTATGATAGATTATAGGATAGAAGTCCAAAAAAAGGTTAAGTACGTGGACCTCACGGTAATTTTACATTTATTATTTTAAAACTGAGTGAGTAGAGGATACAAAATTTAAAAAGCTAGTTTAAACCATCCATAATGACATTTGTTTAAAAAAATACGAGTTACTTTTTAGTTTTTAGTAACATCAGTTTTTCCGGAGTATTATTTTTGTGTATTGAAGGAATCTCATGAAAGTTCAGGTTATTTTCTGCTATATTATGGTAACTAAACTAAACCACTTGTATTAAATTTTTTGTGCAAAATAGATCTAGTAAGTTATGATAGTTTAAGGAATTCTCAGCAGTTCTAATTTTATAAGCACAAGTTTTTAATAAGTAAAGTTGAATGAATGTACATGTTATATATTGATACCATAAAAGCATACTGTTACATCTTTATGCCATACCCTCATACACTTTTATGCAAAATTTGTGCGTCTTTGTTAATACAGGGTGTTTTAACATAGTTCGTTAGATTTAAATGGGGGACTCCTGTTAAATCGGATAATGTCTAACAGTGGCTGGTATGGGTTTAAGACGAACGTATTCGGTTGTGCTTATTATTGCGTCATTTTTTTACAAACCGCACATATTTTAGAAAAGTCCGAAAATTTTTTTACAACTTTTATACATACAATTAGTTGACGCGTATTTCAAGATTTTGCTGGCAGATCAGTTGGACTTTTTTTTAATTACATATTTACAGCTTTCAAAGTGCATAAAAAAAATTGTCATTGTTGCAATTTAATTGTTTAAATAGTTTTATGCCGCAGAACTACGCGTCGAATAACGAAATGGATGGAAATATTACTGATTCACCAAGCACCGAGTTCCATTGTAGGCGATTCGACATCTCTCGCACTGCCTGACTTGCGCTCGAAAATATTTAATAACTTCCGATCTAAATTCATAAAATGGATTTTGTAGATAAGAGGATAACGAACAAAATGATTTTTTCAAAGTAATTTAAGGTGAGGGGCGAGCATGTTAAAACTATTTAAACAATTAAATTGTTATTATTTTTCATTTGTTCACAATGACAATCTTTTTTAATATACCTCGAAAGCTCACGTAACTAAATAAATATAAAAAAGACCGACATTGATCTGATCAGTACAACTGGAGATATTAAATTTTAGTATGAGAAGATCGGATTTTTCGAAAATTTTTTCAGCAAAATCCAGAAATACGTGTCAACTAATTGTATGTATATTATATAATTATATAACAATTTTTCGAACTATCCTAAAATGTTATGGTTAAAAGGTGTACGGTTTGTAAAAGAATGACCCTATTGCAAAGCGGCATTTATGAATTTTGTTGTTTGTAACACCCTGTATATACATAAGTAGTCTTTTGCACACATTTTTAAAAATGTATAAAGAAAAACAGTTCTTGGTAATTTCTTTATATTTTTCCATTACTTATGTTAACGTTAAAAACACTATGGGTTTGTTGGGTAAACATTTAGGGATAAGCTCTATATGGTACATTACTTCCTATTTTATAAATGATATTTTGTGCTTGTTCCGTTTAAGTAGTATAACTTAACAGAACAGAGTAGTGAAGGTGAACGGGAGACAATTTCTTTTAATTCAAAGATTTACAAACAAAAACTAAAGTTAGTCAAATTTGTCCAAATTTTGTTTTGGGGTTTTATGAATTTTTTAAACTTCTGTCTATAGAAAAGTGAGTTTCTCGATAGTTAATATTTTATTCATTAATGGATACGAACATCACTATCCCACTTGTGATTAGGGGATGCTTTTACTAATTAATATACATAATATATAGGGTTAAAATACATCTTTATAAGTTTTTCTAATATTAAATTAAAATAAGAAGGTATATCCATTTTAGAAAATGCCATCTTTCAAGAAAATACATTTTTAGATCTCTATTTCAGCATGATCCATGCGTATTAAGAAATATACAATATTAGATGTTACCAAAAGTACATAATATTGTAAAATATTCGGAGGTTATACCGATAAATCACGCAGTACTGCCCTTAATGAAAATACCGGACATTTTAAGCATAAGCTTTTTTGTTTTAAATTTTTTTTATGTAAGGAGATTACCAAGAAGGATTGTTTATGTTATTGTAAAATGAGTGCCATTTATAAATCGATTGACCAGAAAAAGAAACTTTGTTTTAAAAAATATATAGTCAAATAAGAGAAATAAAACCAAAACAGTTTGTCAATGAGACTGACACAGATAATCCTCACCGATTTTAATGATATTTCATGTACTACAAGTAGAACACCAAAAAACTAAAATATTTATTTTTTAGCTGCTTTTTTTATATTTCAGGGGGTAGAAATTGACCTTAAAATTTCAAAAATGAAGAGTGGAAGATTACAATTTACAAAATTATTTATTTCATTACACAGTAGAAAAAATTCAAATCCTTCGTAGTTTTCTACTTTCTCATTAATTTATCGACTATCTAATTTAAATTGGCTCAAAATTTTATTATGTTTAACACACAAAAAATCTTAGGGTAGGCTTTAGCATAATGTAACACTATAATAACACATTTTAGTTTCATTCTTATAGCTCTTTAGTTTCTGAGATATAACCAAAAAATGTTATTTTAAAAGAAATTTCATGGTCACTTCTTACCTTCCAAAAAAACAGCTAAAAAGAAAAAAAAATATTATATTTTGTTCATTAAAATCCTGATGGTTAGTTATGCCTGTCTTAGTGTTCGATATACAGTTGCCGCGAAGAAATCTCGCCAGTAATTAATTTTTTTCAATTATGTACACCTGCGGCCAAAGAGTTCCATCTAATTCCATTAAATTTTAGAGTTAGATGCCACTTTTCTACCGCCCTGTACAATCCATACTTTTTCGGGTTTGCTTATTTTCATGTTTATTACATTTTATTTTTGTGAAGGGGTTTTAGGAAGGCCGTACACATTCGTATTCTTTATTCGATTTCCGAATTCGAAAACGGAATGGATGACGAATTCTTGCGAACAAATACGGAATTTTTCATAGTACTTTTTGCTATATTAGTCACAAAGACAGCATATGTACTAATTTTGTATCTACTGAAAAGAGATGGTTATAGATTTGAAGACACTCTAACGCATTATTTTTGAAGATCCCTTTCCTATGCCCACAACATAGATCTACCGTAAAAACGGTAGGTCTGGCACAACTGGCACTGATTCCTCTATGAAAAATCGACGTGTGGGTGGATAATACAGTAATCTTGCGTTAGTAAAGACGAATTCGATTTTTTCCGAATCGAAATTCCGAACGCAACCTGAGACTTTCAGAACGAACGTTATGAGAATGTTCCGTTCGGAAATAAAACGAACGTGTGCGTGGCATAGACTACTTTAATGCTTTTTGTGCGTTTGGATTGTCCGAATCGGAAACCGAATGTATGCGGCCGGCCTTAAGTTTTGTTAACAACATGCTTTATTAACCTCCTTATTTAAAGATTTTCTAGGTCACTCGTTATAGTATCCTATTTTTGAACAAGTATTCTTTGTGATAAAGAAATGACAAATTTACTTAGACATGTTCTCGAACCACATATAAGTACTTACTGTGCGCCAGTATTTGCGTGTTAAAGTTACTTATTTTGTAAATAAAAATACTTTTTCACGTTTCAAAGACGCAATATATTTATATTTATAAAAGCCGTAGGTCTTTCCCGACTAAATAACCATCGTAAAAACAAAATTTTTAATTTTCTAATATTTGTAGGTCTGTTCATAGGATAGATACTTTCTTTTTATTGATTCAAGATTATTTAATTTTTATGTTAAATAGTAAAAATGAATACATAAAAAGAACGATGAAACTTAAGAACAAACCTTTTTTAGAGGTATTACAAATGTTTAGATATTAGAGAAGCCAATTACCTACTTAAAAGCGTTTTATTTATTTTAAAATATTAAGAGGACTCGTTATTGTAGTTCTACAATTTTAATTTTAACCATAGTTCTATCGAACTTAATGTTTTTATTTTATTATGTCAGTATTTTGTAACTTTGTTTTTCTTTTTAAAAGTGTAATTTTATCAACGTTTATTACGTATGTACATTACGAGTTACCAGTGGCGGATTAAGAAATTTGCCGCCCATTTCAATAATTGCCATCCGAAACTTGGTAACAGTGCCGGATTTATAACGGGACACTTGGGTCCCAGCATAAATCGACATCTAAAGAAAGGCCCGGGTTTTGTTGGCATAAGCGTTAATCCGGCACTGCGAGTTACTTGAATTTGTTAGATCAAGCAGTGTCGAACTCGATCATATAAGAGAAATCTAATAATAGATTTATGCTGTTTAAGCAGCTTTTTATAGTTTCAATTAAAACCAGAGTGCTTTACTATCGGCTCCAAGCTGGCGGCAAAAAACGATAAGAGTTTTATCATGCCTCATATTAACGTGATGTAGTATTATTGGGTAGTCGGCATCCACTCGCAAGGTCAGGTGGCGAAACACCTGGCAGCTTCGCGCTTTGAGATACACAGGGTAACCGTTTAATGTGGCAAAGGACAATAGCTCGGAACATCCTGTACAAAATATGTAATGTTCAGAGGGTCCAAAGTCTTATTAGTCTTTGTTTTTGATACCCTCGAGAATGTTTGGCATGTCTTAAGTCAATTCAATAATATTTCAAATTTTAAGATGACAAGTTATTGCTTCCGAAAATAATTTTTCTAAATAACTTGGCGACATTGCAAAATAATTAAGAACTATGCTTACCAGAATACGCGCAATTTCGAGGGGAATTAAAAAATGCAAAAATATAGTTACGTGTTAATAAAAATTTTTTCCTGTTGCCTTTTTAGTCGCACCCTATAGAGTAAAAAATAATTTTGCTTTATAACTCACTTGCCGCCCTTCAACTTTTGTATTAACATTTTTGATACCTTTGAAATAGAAACGGAGCTATTGTATTTTGCCACTGACACCCATGATAAAACTCTTACCTTTTCTTGTCACCAGCTGTCCGGCTATAGCAGAAATGAGGTAAATTCAAATTTACAGCTCTGAAGGCTTTGGCTATTAAAGACATTTTTTTGTAAAATAGTCTAGATGATGATCGTATTAAAAATAGAAATATCTCATGGTTCCAGTAAGAATAAGAGAATTATTGTGCTCGTGATGGTTTAATTTTTTAGACTTTTATTACAATAACACACTTCAAAAAGAAAAACAGTTTTTCTCCATTATTGCTCTGGATATTGTTTTAAAATTGAGGTTTAATATTAACTGTAATTTTAAGCCTAACTCTTATAGGTATATTTTTTTAGATAATAATTTTAAACTTGTAATTTTATCAATTTGTTTTATTTAGTTATTAGTGTTTTATATTTATATAGTTGTTTTGGTTGTTAAAAAATATTTTAATTATTTCAGTTGCAATTTTCTTGTCGATAATAAAAAAGGTATAAATGTGAACTCAACAACGTTGTAACGTTTAAACAACAGTGTTATAGTTACGTTCTGTACAGTTACTTTTTTATTTCAAGTTATATTGTTTAGATTACACAAAAAAATGTGTTGCTTTCAATATTTTCGAGATTTTTGTTTTCATATCCCATTTATATCGGTCAGTTTAGATTAAAGCCGTATGCTGCTGAAATAATTAAAATTTTATTTTGTTGTACATGAAATTTTTAATTTTTTGCAATAATGAATTATATAGTATAATGTATTTTTTAAGTTAACATTTTCTTTATATTAGTTTCATTCCAGTGGCAGCCGTTTTTTAAATTGGCAGCAAGTAAAACGCACTGACCGGTTTTTTGGAATAAAATTACAAAGGCAGCCATACTATTGCAAGTTTTTGCCAAGAAAGGTAAAACTAAGAAATTCTCATTTCTAAGTTTCTTAAAAGTTGCAAGATTGTTCACCTACGAATTTTGTAAGTATATTTTTGTAGACAAATGACAATTGGAACTTTTAAGACTCGCAGCAAGGTAATTATGACTAGGACAAATTGTAAAGCTACCTTGACTTGTATAAACGTTTTAAGGCGAATGTTTTAAGTATATAAAAAGTATATATGATTAAAATATTGTGTGATGAAAGGACAACTTAGAATATACAATTAGAATATATATTACATAAAATGATTATCAGCTCTATGTAATATACATAAGTACATAATATACTATGTGCCATTTTTCATAATTATTTGCGTTTTATTATTTAAGCTTGTCGCTGAACCTATATCCTATCCAATCCCTTCTGCCTCCATAGTAATATAACCATTATGCACTTTAGCGTAATTTTCAACTAACTCGGACACTCCATAAAACAAAACTATTATTTACAGATAATTTTGCTTGGCGCCATTTTACTTGTTTAAATATAGAGAAAATAAATTTAATACACTTGTTTTGTAAATTTTTTTCTTAATGTAGGTATTTCGTGAATCCACATATATTCACAGGAAGTTGTTTGTTTTTTCCTTTCCATCTACATGGAAATTTTCACACTGGCAGCTGGACCTAGGAATACGACCTTCTTCTGCGCACGCGCGAGTAGTGAGAAATGTCTGATGAATTTGCGCGGCACAGCCGTTTATAATACCGATACCGCGTCACATTTGAATAGAAACAACATAATACAATAATTTTGTTTAATGTTAAAAGTATATTTTTACCATAAGTTTACAAATAACTATGATCATAGCAAAAATCATTTGAAATTATTTCTGTTACTCCAAGTGTCCTTAATAATTTTCTTCTTCCTCATTTGGTTTTTTGTTGTTATTGGATGTATACTTTCGATTTTTTGTAGAATAAAACGATTGTTTTTGTATCGTTTTATTAGACCGTTCATTTCACTTATCATTTTTTCTTTGGATAGCTTATTTGCAGGCAAACGTATAGTGGAATTGACGAAGTTTTTCAGCTCATTTTCATCCTCAATTTTATTTTTAACTTCATGACAACCAGCAGAATGATAAAGGCAAACACAATGTATGTGCTTGCATATGATTTTCTTAAATTTTAAAATCTGTACAAGTACATTCAAATGTGTGTATACATACGTTGCAATAAACATACTTCAATTGCAACAAGAATTGGTACGTATTTTTATCACATAATAATCTTTATTATTGGGTATTGCAATAATATACTGATTTATATCTGCTAAATGACACATTTCACATTTCTACTTCCTATGCATATTGAATAATAACATTATCATTATATGTCCATGAATTTGTCGATGTCGGTTATAATTATTACGCAACGAACAAACGATCGGTCGCAGAATCTATTCGATATAACCTCAAATTCATCTGACATTTCTCACTACCCGCGCGTGCGTAGAGAAAGATCGTAGTCCTATAGGTCCAAGCTGCCAGTGTAATTTTCACCTCCGATACAAATCCCATTTTTTAAGATTTTTCATTGAGATTTTTAATTCGGTTTATGCATCTAACTACTTGTTAAAAAACGCCATGACCTCAAATGTTTAGTTATTTGCACAAATTATTGTAGTGTTACGATTATCGGTGATGACGGAAGGTCTGGCAAGATTTGAAAAATTTACTCTCGCTGAGGAGACGGGCTGAATGACTGACTGATGGTGTTTCAGGATATATCTAGACTTCAATATAAAGTACCATACCAAGCTTGTCTCTAATTTGTTGAGCGTCACCCATATATCAGGAGGAATCGATGCTTGGTTGGTTGGTTAAAGGCGGGGCCCGAACTTCTATCACTGCACCCTTCCGGCTTATTGTGTACCCTGATCTTGTTAGATGTTGGTTCCTTCTATGAGGTCCAGTAACCTTCTACCAAACCTGTTATGTGGGAGGTTGTCTCCACGTTGTATGTTCCCGAAGATATTTTGTCTTCTGCGAGACAGCGCTACGCCGCGGTATATTATGTGGGAGGCAGTTTCATGCTCTTCGCCGCAGAGTCTGCATTAAATGGATCCGTTGTTTACACCTATCCGTTGAAGGTATTTTCGCAAGCATGGCCTGTTAGCAGACCCATCACCTGTTCCAACTGGGGCCGCGTCAGGGTTAGCATCCCATTCTATAGTATTTTCAATGATTTTCCAATTGCGGCCCGTGCATGTATTTGACCAGGTAACCCTTGCCATCGAGATAGCTGTTGTTTTTTTCGACCATCTATCTGATGTTGTTTTTGTTGCCTGTTTTGATATCCCAAAGGCCGGTTCTGGGCCCCTGAGACTTTGAGTGGAACCGGCTCTCGCTAGTTCATCCGCTTTCTCATTAAACAATATCCCGGAGTGACCAGGGACCCACTAGAGCTCCACCATGTTCCCCCTGGGCCGCCAGGTCTTTTAGGTTGGTATGGCACTCCAGTGTAAGTTTTGAAGTAAACCAATTTGAGTTCAGAGCCTTAAGAGCAGCTTCGCTGTCCGACAGGATGTAAATCTTTTGGTTGTGGTAGCCTTTTTCAAGATTTTGTAGTACGCATGCTTGTATGGCATGAACTTCCGCTTGGTATACTGTGGCGTAGTTCCTTAGAGGAATGCTTATGTCCAACCTGGGCCTTTCCAAAAATATACCTGCGCCCACACCGTTGGCGGTTTCCATCGGTGTACCAAACTAACGACGAGGTGCACTATGCGTCCATTTATCAAAGTTCCAGTCAATCTTGAAAGGCTTTGTGAAATCGTATATTGCCCTCATACGATCAATTTGCATTTCCAAGAGCTCATCGTTGATTAGATCCGTGGCTCTTGTGTGTCCAATTTTTACGGGGTGTTGTGTCCATTCCCCATTTGTGATCATCCTTGAGGCGCTACAGTTAGCCTCCATTCTGACGTAAATTTCTAGGGATGTTAGTTCCAGTATGACTTCAATTGTTGCGGTGGGGTGCTTCTCATCGCCCCACTGATGCACAGGCAGACCAGCCTCTGTAAACTGTTAAGTTTGTTCGCTGTCGTAATCTGCTGTGTTTTTGTCCTCCACCAGACCACAGACCCATATGATATCAGGGGTCTGATAACTGTGACATACAGCCATTGCATCATCTGGGGCCTGAGTCCCCAGGTTTTCCCAACAAAGCTCCTGCACCACATTATGCACATTTTTGCTTTGTTTAGGTTTTTATTTAATTGTTGGTTCAATGTCAGAATGGCGTCCAGATACTAGATACTTTACCACACTGCCTATGTTTTCTGTTCACCAAAGATTTTAGGCCGTTATAGTTCCCTATCTGTCTTCGTTTGGTAAATGGTAGTATAGCAGTCTTTGCAGCGTTGACTTTGAGATCCGATGTTGAGAGCTCTTTGCATAAGCTCTTCTAATATGGTGAGATGGGTATTTTACCACATCATCTGCATAGCCTTGGGCGTAAAAGCCCGCAGCATTGAGATATACCAGTAGTTTATTTATCGCCAAGTTCCATAGGAGAGGCGAGAGTACCCCTCCATGTGGACATCCCTGTGTTAGTGCGGCTTCTGTGGAGTCGCCGTGGAAACTAGTTTTGACTTGCCGGTATTTCAACATCAACCCTGGTCTAATAGGGAAAGTCTCGAGAAACTTATTTAGTTTTAATTTATAATCGACAGTTTGGGGGAAATTTCGCATTTCGTCATTATATGAGTATCACAGCTGGGGCGCAACGCACACGGGCGGCTTTACACACGAGAAAATAAATACTTACTTTAAAAATATACTACTCGAATAGAATAAATCTTACGCAAAGACATACATTTTCAAAACAAGTATTTCTAAGTATGAATTGAGCCAATGGCGTATTTAGGCGGGGAGGGAGTCTCCAGGGGCTTGGATCATGCGCGTAAGATTATGAAGAGGTAAAGAATAGCCTGTTCACTATTTTAATAAACAAACGTTAATTTATTTTTTTTCTTTGTTGAAAATAATTTTCGGAGGTTATCCAAAAATCAAATTAAAAACAAATGTTTTCTTCCTTTTTTCCATTTTTTTTTAAGTTTTTTCTTATTTATTCTAGTTTTTTCATAATTTATTAATGAATTATTTTTCAAACATTTTTGTTACAAAAGCTAAGATAAACCGACATATTTTTACTAAAACCATAATTTAATCTTTTTTAAAAAACTTAATATTTTTTTCTTTTATAACGTCCACCTATAAGTTTTCGGCATATATGTACTACAATGGTACCTCGAGATACGAGTGCCTTAACATACGAGTTATTTGAGTTACGAGCTGTCGAGCGAGCGAAGTTTTGAAATACGAGCGACATTTGAGATACGAGGAACGGTCAGCTGTGACGCGATTTCTACAAGTGAGATCTTGGGAATGTGAGAGAGAGTTTCACAGTTCGTGGAAAAGAAACACCCCGAAAAGTGGTAACTGGTCGTGCATCGGAGCGATTTAATGACACTTGCCCAACTCATTTTCGCAGCATTCTGAAAGGAGGAAGAAACAAACCTCCTTGGACAGTTTTTTTTTAATCCGGCGAAAAAAGCAAAGACCAGTGACTAAAATTAAGCATACAGTAGCATTTACGTTGTGTGTAAGTTATTATGTTTTTATACAATATTTGTCATTTATAAATACATTTTTCTTATTCAAAAACACCTAACAAAAACAATTGGGGGTAGCATTTTTGGGGCTGGAACGGATTAATGGCATTTCAATTAATTTCAATAGGGAAAATTGCTTTGAGATACAAGCAAATTGACATACGAGCAAGGTTACAGAACGAATTAAACTCGTATCTCGATATCACTGTACATATATATTTTTGCACTAAAGATGAGGGTATAATGCCTTCAAAATATGAATGAAATTAAAAATTTAACTTTTGGTTATTAAACAACAACAACAACAAACAAATTCCTAAATACTCCCCTCAATTGAGGACTTAATCTCATAACAAGGAATTCATTTTTCAAAATAATTAAATACTTGTTTTGAAAATATATTTCTTGTGTAAGATTTATTTTATTTGAGTAGGTATTATATTTTTAAAGTAAGTATTTCTTTTTGTGTGTGTGTAGGCTTTGCAGTGACATCATCCATTTTAAAGGAGCTGAAACAAATCCGAACAAACTCAAACAAAACCAGGAAGGGAAAGGAAGTCAGTATTACAAAAATAAAACACATTTCTTAAGTTCTTTCAATTCGTTTAGTGACACTTTTAATTAAGCACTTTTGTACTAAAGGAGCAATAAGTTCACATAATTTGGACAACATTTCTAAACTGGTTTTAATAGAATTTATGGAAATATATCCAGAATGATAAAATTGACATATCTGTTGTTGTGTGTGAAGCTTGGATATTACAACGACACCATGATTGGGGTTTTTGTATTCATTGGAAACTAACTGAACTTGGCAAAATGTTTGTTCTGATAAACATGGATCAATAAATGTAACATCTTGTTGTATCCCCAGAGTTACTGAGGTAATTATGTCATACATTGGTACACCGGCTTGAGCAAGTGCAAGTCCAGCACCAATGATTGCTGCACTTAGTGCTGAACCATCGTTATGTAAAACTAGGGTGTAAATATCGACTTGAAAGTTGGGGAGTTCATGAAGACAAACGGCCGACTCTAATGCCTTCTTCATAATGCAACTATACTGTTTTTCCTCATTATCCTGTTGATGTAATCTTCGTTTGGGACAGCTAAATGGAGCAAATTTAAATTCACAGTAAATTTCACCTTTTAAACTGTAATCAGATTTATTTGGAATCTCTCTTGGATCAAATACTGAGACTATCAATTTCGTTTCGCCCATTTCGATGTAAGCTGAACCTTTTGCCTGAGTCACAACTCCAGTTTTAAGAACTAAAACAGAAAATTTACAATTAACAAATTAAACCTACCTTTAGCTTGTATTCTTACTACTGAGGAACCAGTGGACGAATTTAACAACAGTTTTTAAGCAAAAATCAGGTAGTGTAGTCTAACTATAAGGAGGGAGCTGGAATATCGTTCTACAAACAAAACTTTCGTTGCTGCATTCCATTTTTCCATATTAAACTCGATCTAAAGCAAATTGAAATACATACAAATTCAAGTGTCTCCGATGAGTTGACAGAAAAGCTTGTTACATCTTGTCATTATCTACAGGCTGTCCCACCGGGAACCAATTCGACCTATCTATGAAGAATTATACATTTTGAAAATCGGACAGGGCGCTACCCAAGAAACACTAATGCTCTTATTGCGATCTCCAAGGTCGCTTTAAAACTATACAATAAAATTTCGAATAAAACCAAATGAACTTCAAGACAGCCTGAGGACTACCATAAAGTAGCTTCTAGCCAAAAGGGCCCATGCTAAAAAGGTCTTCAAGAATAAATTTTAAAACTACATTAAAACCATTTATTTTAAATTTTATATTCTTAAAGAGTTCTTCAAGGCAACTTTAAATTTATGTATTAAAACTTATTGTATTTAAAATATACTTGCAGCAGAATAAATTACCTTGAGAATCATTATAATTAATCCTGAAAGAGTTTTATTGTGTTTACTATAGTCGGACAACTTTTGTGTTAAATAGAAATTAATATGAAGCGATCATAAATAATGTTCAATTGCAAACTATTCTCCTAAAGAATTTACCAACGGATGGCACTTTTCTGTAAAATATGATAAACAACTTCTACATAACTAATTTAATGATTATTTGGGGAGCAACTTGGCTAAAGTATTTTGAAGTGCCACCTTCCGGTTATACCTCGTTTATTATCAACAAAAGTACATGTGTACAAATGTACATCAACGCTCTCCATTCAATATAGATGCAATACAAACCTCACTTTATTAAAATTACGATAACAATTTGACAGTTTGCTGACATATATTGTTGAAGAAAATAAATATTGAATCATGGAACTATGACGGCATTGAAAAACAGTCACAGCCTGTACGTTTAATGCCACAACCCGCCTAGACAACCGACCTGTTGGCTCTAAGAGGCGTTTACATTAGTCAAGTGAGTTGATCAAATCAGTTGAATTCAAGTGACAATCTCTGAATTAGGGCTACGCGCAGAATGTTTAAATAAAAATGTTTTAAAACTGGAAGAAAAAAATACTATGCTACAAAACAGCGTGCACGTTAAAAACGTTGAGCTTGTAAATAAACAGGGTCAGCTACCTGCAGACAAAAAAGATGATGATATTGACAAACAAATCACATATGCAAAAACGCTGGAAATACATCAGCGAAATAAAATGGATGAAATCATTAATTTAGATAAGGAGATATCAGGTACTGGTGATACTGTAAGAAAAAACGGCAAGACAAGAAATATAAATAAAGGAACATCTCATTCACAAAGTGCATTTATCGGGGCTAAAAGAAAAGTATGGTTATTTATAAACAGAGTAACTAGGCAGGCTACAACTGAAACAATAATGTCATATATGAAATCAAAATTAAGCAATAATAACAGTGAGATTATTGTAGAAGAACTGACAACCCTGGAAACACAGAATAAAAGCTTCATGGTTGGTGCTGAATTTGATCTAAAAGATGAGCTATATAATGAAGCATTTTGGCCGATTAATGTAGGCTTTCATAGATTTAATTTTACGCTTCATAGAAAAAATAGGACTAAGCAGCTGAACCAAGGGCCACAACAGCAATATCACAGAAATAACTCACAAGGACTTAGAAGACAAAATAACAATTTTTTATAAGTCGCCAAATACCACGACATAACAATACAGGATTGACAGGTCAATCAATCTATGCACCACAAGAGGTGAACCAGTCATTAGAATGCATATATCAAAATACCAGAGGCTTAAGCACGAAACTTCAGGATGTATATGAATTTTCGATGTTGGGGGAGTATCCAATTATTGTTATGACAGAGACATGGTTACAAGATAACATTAACAATGAAGAACTGTTTCATCGGTACCAGGTGTTTGAATGCGGACGCAATTTACAGTCCCTCAGCAAAACAAGAGGAGGAGGGGTATTGGTGGCATTTGGTGACAAGTACAAGGTTCTGTCGGTGGATGTTACCAATATTAAGAAAAATTATCCAATGATTGCTATAATATGTTGTAAAATGTATATTGGTCATGCACACATGTATATTATAGGGCTCTATAACTGAAACCAATGTAAATTTCTTTGAAGTTCTTGAATATTCCTAATTTGCAAAAATTCTACTCAGTCTAAATGTAAGGCATTAAATAACTTTATGCATGCTACAAACCTTATGCAATATAACAAGGTTAACAACAGTAATGGTAAATGTCTAGATCTCGTTCTATCTAACAACACTACTAATGTTATAAGAAGCCCAATTTCAATAGTCTCTGAGGATGATCATCATCCTACTTTAGTAGCTCAAATAAAAATAGATCTCAAAAAAAAAAATAATATTAAGCGAAACGCAATGCAAAGAAACTACAACTTTCGTAAAGCAAATTTTAATGCCTTATATAATGAAATCACAAATATAGATTGGTCAGATTTAAACTTGTGTGAAAATGTAAATCAAGATGCAGATATACTGTATGATAGGATGCACTGTGTTTTTGACGTTCATGTTCCGCTTCTAAGGCAAAACTCGCGTAGTTATCCGGCGTGGTTTAATAAAGATATCAGAAAGAATATCAAAAGAAAAGCATTTTTACACAGAAAAATGAAGGCTAAATCTTCACCTGAGCATGTTAATAATTATACAAACATACGTAAAATTATCAAAAAACAAATTAGGTTGGCGCACCGGGTATATACAAATCATGTTCAAGGCTCAATAATTAATGATCCAAAAAAAATTTGGTCTTATGTTAAAACTCAAAAAGAAGCAAGTAAGATGCCCGCTTTGCTAACCTACAATAATCAGGAAATGGACAGTAAAGAAGATATAGTAAATTCATTTTCCAAATTATTTAGTAATGCCTTTACTGACACCAAGCCTACTATGACAAATACATTGTTGAGTTGGAGTCAGTGCAGCGTAAACGATTAAAATACCTTGCATATAAAGTTGACAACATTTATCCTGCAAGGGGTTATGACAGCAAAATACTACTTCAAAGATTTAAAATAAACACCATTGAAGACAGACATAGATATCACCAAATACATACATTATATAAAATATGTAATAATTACGTTGAGTCATCATATTTACTTGGTCAAATTAACTTTTATGCTCCGATACTACATCTAAGACCAAAAACCAATCTGTTCTACCTGCATACCCCAAATACAAATATACTTCATAAATCCCCAATATACAGCATGTGTGCAAGCTTTGACTCCTTGCATGACAAAGTAGATTTATTTTTTACAAATAAATTGAGCTGTATGCTGTTGTTAAGCATAGGATAATTAGGTTAAATTAAATTGTCTTATAAATGGTATGTTTGTGTACTGTTAGATAATTAAAGCTATTTTATTTATTTATTCAAGTGATTGGATAGCGAATTGAATATCTAAACCGCTCCACTCCATCGCATGAATTGAATGGCTTCTCTTGAAACATGTTCAACTTTTTGCATTCAAGTGAATTAAAAAACGTGTATAAAATGGCGCCAAGATGATCGGAAGAAAAATATTGCAAATTTGTTAACATTTATTAGAAATATGAATGTCTATGGAATACGAAAAGTAAGGAATATGTGTAGAAATATCTTTTGTGAGTGTATTTGTTTAATGTTATTTCGAAAAGCATTAAATAATTTTATGCATAGTACATAGTGCGGACATTTTTCAGTTAGTGTTAGTTAATTAAATTGTCTTATTTGATTTAAGCAGGGCCTTCAATATATCATAAGCTGAAGCATGGGAATTAGATGCATTTACAAGCTAGATCACTCACAGAACAAACAAAAACTGGACAAGTTAAAAGTAACAATTTTTCTTCTCAAACTGTAAAAGTTGGTACTTCATAGGGATTGATCACTTATTTTATAATGCTGTTTTTATTAACTTATTATTACTGTGATTTAGGCGCAAGAATATGGTTATTAATATTGGTAAAACTAATTTTCCACATAAGCCACCTTTTAAGTACTATAAATAATTGTACTATAACTTGGACGAGTGTTTTTTTTTAAATAAGGTGTTTTTTATTGAATACTTACATATTTTGCGATGATCTTGAAAGTTCCTGTTGTCCACCCGGGTTTTAGAAGAGCAAACATGACTAAAGTTTTGTTCCTGAGCTTTTGTATTTAATCGACCTAATAGGTCGTAAGGTATACTTTCATCAGGACCATTTATTCGTTTGTGATCCACAGGCATATTCTTAACAAAAATGTATCTTTTATAGAGAAGTAAATATTCGCAGAACAGCCCAACACTAACCTTAAATTCATAACCTAAACATTTTTCTTGAAGTTACCTCCAAAACTTACCTAACCTATTTCTGTGTACTATGACTACTTTGAAATCATCTTGCTCTGTGAACCGCCACAAAGGAATGATAGGGTGACAACATCGCCAGACGCACAGAGGAATGGTAGGTAGACTTAAATCGTGAAAAGAACGCGAAACAGATGATAAGTCTTGGTCCAATCAGAGACTTTGTCGATATATTTCTGATAAATATTTTTGAAAAAAATTCACATCCTGTGAAGCGGAATCTACTGTTTTGATCTAACTTGAGCATTATGGAATGAGCTGTGCTGGGTCAATGTTAAATAAAGTCTCAGGTTTTTTAATTCTAATTTTATGAATAATTAAAGCAATCAAATTCTTTGCCTTCTGCCTTCCTTGTGGTAAGCCAATTCAACTCGGTTATTTTTTGCAGATATTGATCAATAATATTATTGTACAGTGATTCCTCGAGATACGAATTTAATTCGTTCCGTAACCTGGCTCGTATGTCAATTTCCTCGTATCTCAAAGCAATTTTCCCCCATTGAAATTAATTGAAATGCCATTAATCCGTTCCAGCCCCAAATATGCTACCCCCAATTGTTGTTGTTACGTGTTTTTAAATAAAAAAAATGTATTTATAAATGACAAATATTGTATAAAAACATAATAAAATAGAATGTGAAGCAAAAAAAAACGTATTTTATAAAGTGTACATACATATTTGTATTTTGGTCAATTAAATGCAACTTACACACAACTTAAATGCTTGTATGCTTAATTTTAGTCACTGCTTTTCTCCGATGAAGCTGACCGTTCCTCGTATCTTAAATGTGACTCGTATTTCAAAACAAAACTTCGCTCGCTCGACAGCTCGTATCTCAAATAACTCGCATGTTAGGTCACTCGTATCTCGAGGTACCACTGTACTTAGAAATCAAATTAAAAATATCGGTAGCCGAACGCATTCTACTAAGTATACTTTTTAATAAATTTATTCCAATTGTGCCAAAAGGTCTGAGCCCGCACTCTTGAAAAATAATTTACTATATAGAAGTGTTTACGTTTGCGAGCACGGAATACGATATGTATGAGAGAATCTTATAACTATTTATTTACTAAAGAGTTTTTAAGATCGATCAATGGTTCCATCTCATTTAATATAAATTTGTTGAAATTGGAGATAAATATACAATGTGTACATAAAGTAAGGAACAAATTCATTATCTAGGAATCTAAAAATATTTCGGAAAAATCCTCGGACACGTGTATAATAACTTTTAATGGCGCATTTTTTCCCGACATTATCGACGATTTTTTTAAACGGGAACCCCTATATTTTAGTTCAGATCTGTAATCTCCAAGAACAGCTGATTTCAAAAACATAACACACTTAGGGCCTAAAATTCATTTTTGGCTTGGGAGGCATCAATTAATTACGTGAGGCGTTTTTAGCGATTTTTCAACCCCCCTTCCCCCAATAAAAGATTTCGTGACATTTGGCTCAATCCCTTCCGCCATCAACCAATTTTACCTGAAAGCCTTACGTAATAATTAATGAACGCACCATCATTTGCTGTTACTTATGTTTTTTCTCAAGTATGCTTATTTGCTGTTATGTATGGTACTTAGATAATCTTATTGTCATTACATTGTATTTTTCTAGTAAGTTTATTAGAAGTAATAAATTTTATTTTAAAACATATTGAGTTACTATGCGTTTATCTTTAACACCAAGAATAGAAATTCTTATGATGATTGGATATGGTGATAGGATCCGTATACTCAACAAGAAGTTTGCATTTTGTTTAACACTAAGTATCCAGCAAGACCAATTATTACTAGATCAACTATGAGTAAACTTGAAATAAAATTTCGGGAAACGGGTTCAGTGGAAGATATTCCCAGAAAAGGCCGTCCAACTATTCCGGATGATAAGAAATTAGATATTTTATTGGCTATGGAAGAAGATCCCCACAACAGCGTCCGCCAGATTAGCATTGATCATGGGGCGGCTGCTCTGACCGTTCATAACCTATTGACGGTAGAAAAATAGCACCCGTTTAAAATCCGATTGGTTCATGAGTTGAATGAAGATGATCCAGATCGTAGGATGGAGTTTTGTCAAATATTAATGGAAAGATGTAACTTAGATCCTTTGTTTGTTGAAAATATCCTATTTTCGGATGAATCTACCTTAATTATTAAATGGAGAAGTGAACCGGCAAAACTGTAGATACTGGGCAAAAGAAAATCCCAGGTGGATGCGTGAGCACCATACTCAATATCCTCAAAAAATTAATGTTTGGGCTGGTATTGTGAAAAACAAAATTATTGGGCCATATTTTTTTGACAACAATGTAAACGGGCTAAATTATCTTCATTTTCTTCAGAACTTTCTTATCCCTACGCTAGTTAACTTATACCCTAGTAGAAATAATCCAGCAATTCTAGATGAAAATTTGTGGTACCAACAAGACGGCACACCTCCACATTATGCAGCAGTAGTGCGCCATTACATAAACCAAGTTTTTCCGAACAAGTGGATTGGAAGACGTGGGCCTGTTGAATGGCCGCCTAGGTCTCCAGACCTTACACCACTGGACTTTTTCTTGTGGGGTCACCTGAAAAATGTTGTTTATAAAGTCAGACCTGCCAATATTGAAGATTTAAAAAATCGAATAACAACAGAATGCAGGAACATTTCAGAAGAAACCATAAGAAAAGTCCAACAAGAATTTATTGATCGCTTGGGGTACTGTCAGGCAGCAGAAGGAGGACAATTTCAACACTTAATTAAATAGCTTATTTAATTTTTTTACATTTTTTAAATTAAAAATATCTTAAATAAAATTATTTGTTTTACCCTGTAGTAACGAAACTATGAATTTTAGGCCCTAAGTGTGTTATGTTTTTGAAATCAGCTGTTCATGGAGATTACAGATCTGAACTAAAATATAGGGGTTCCCATTTAAAAAAATCGTCGATAATGTCATATCTACTACATGAGCCACCTTGTATATTAAGTTTGTATGGGAAAAAAATGCGCCATTAAAAATTATTATACACGTGTCCGAGGATTTTTCCGAAATATTTTTAGATTCCTAGATAATGAATTTGTTCCTTACTTTATGTACACACTGTATAATAACCTGTTGAACGAACTTTTTGCGTATAGACTTTCAAGACAATTGCATTTGTTAATCTCATCGTCTTAACCATATAGGCAATGGTCGCGACGTAATTTCCAAGAAGCAATGTAAATTGGGGTTTCATGCATGGGTTTAAGGGGCCTTTAGCAAGGTCAACCAAGCCGAAAATACATCTATATGAAGGTAAAACATGCATCTCTTTAGTCTTTTGGTACCTAGAGTTTAATTGAAAACAAGAATTAGTAACCAATATTGGACTGGCAGTTCAGAGAAGCATTAACGAACGAAAATATACGTCATATTTGGTGTTGTTTTCACACAGTTTATTTTTACTATTTAATTAAAGGCCGTATTAGACTAGGCAATTTTTTCTCTTGCGTCGGCAATTATAATGGCACGTATTAATGCGAAGTAAATCGTTTTCGATCAGCTGGAGCATTGTCAACGGTCAGAACAGCAGTGGGTACTGTCGAAATCCCTAAAATATCCTCAGAATTAGAGATGGGCAAACCTGTTCGTTTTGATTACCAGTGAAAGCAGCTACTGCTATTGACAAATAGGAGGTGCAAAAAGTTGCTGAATTAGCAGTCCATAAGTTTAATAAAGAATGTAAACTGCTAATTTAAGTACCAGTTGGTTTAAATGGCCATTACCTGTTCATACCTGGTTCGGCCAAATAATAAACAGTTAAAAATAACAGAATAATCCATGTCTACCCAATTGCGCCGGCAAGGGCAATTAAAATGGCGCCTGCCCCATTTCTGGTAATGAGAGACAGCTGATCGAGAACGGTGTACTGCGCATGAATCCGTGCCATTTTCATTGTCAGAAGAGAAGAATTTCTGACTGTAGTACGGAGAACGGTGTACTGCGCATGAATCCTTGAATTGTAAGTGCCATTGCTGGCGCCATAAAAATTCCCGACTGTAATACGGCCTTAATACCTTCAAAATTTCACGTGAATGTAAAACGTCTGTTCTCGGAAATGAAGTAAACATAACATTCTTTCACTAGCTACTCAGGTTCTCTAATCAATTCACATGTCTTCTATGCGAAAATTTTTGGAAAGCGGGCGTTGGTTTTTTCATTCTCCGTACCGAAATTGTACAAAACACGGAAAAACACAAAACTCAGATCATGTGCCAAACAAGATATTAATTTTTTGTTAGCTCTACCGGGGCTGATTATATTCCTATCCTTATTCTTCATATACAAAAACATGATGTAACCATATGATCGAACCGCTGTGAATTGTCAATGGAATAAATTTGATAGGTCTTTCAATTTAGTTCAATGAGTTTGCTACCAGAGGGTGCTTGATAATTTTATTCATCGATAAATTTCATTGATAATAATTAAAGATGGGCAGGGCCGGAGTGGTCATCCTTTAGAAAGAACCGCATTGAGAAGTTTGGTTTTTGTAATTTTATGAAATCAGAAAAATAGAACTTGTTCCAATTCATGAATAAATTCATTAATCAGACATCAAAGTTAGCATGTTTGTGGCCTTAAAGTTACTACATGAATAAATTCACGAAGCACTTCACAACTGTAATGCTCGCTTTTAATAAACGGGTCACACTGTAATAGATTTATGTATCAAGGGTACTAAGTAGATCATTTGCCCTTAGGGCGACAGTATTACAACGCCGAGGGCCTCTGACCCGACGGTATATATCTATGTATAGTACCCGTGGTGCATAGAAACTTTTATGTCATACCAGTTCGTTTTGAATTATAAATATAACTAACTAAATAAAACTGTTTTTGCGTCTTAATACCAGCGCGGGCCATAATGCGTACTTTATGCCCGCACGGGCATAAAGTAATCCATTATGTAGATGGTATCTAAGGTATAAAAACACAATAATGTACTGGTATGACATAAAAATTATTAGATATAGTATCTAAAAGTATTTAAGTATATTGAAAATACATATTATTTACGCAATTATTGAGCTAAAATTTTTAGAACATAAATAAGTAGGTTTATATATTATGGCAGCACAACTAATGTAAATATTCTAAAATACCACAACTACATTATAAGATTTGCGAACATTTATTATTTATAACAGTTTTATATTACTTATATTATATATTTTTATATTACATAATATGTCACAAAAATCATACGATATAGGTACCAATTTATTTAGTGTAATCATTTATCTTCTCATTCACTTTTACTCCAGACAGGGTTGTTTTGTTGTGCCGAGGTAAGGAGAGTGGTCCTTTCCTGAAACACTTTAGTGTCTAGCAAAAGCAAGTCAAACAGTCGACTGTTTGTTGCTCCTGCCAGAAGTGCCTGTAGCGCTGTTCTTGTTTCTTCCATGGCTTCTTTTGTGGTGGTCCGCTCTAGGTGTAGTTTGTACATAGGATCTACTAAGTAACGCATTCGACATTTCACCTAATTTACTATTTTTATTTTATTTCACCAAGCTCGCGTCGGCGAAGTTGCCCGGCCCCGTGCGGACCAGCTCACCTGGCGAGAAACCCTGCGTTGCTTTCACCATACTAAATTAATTAAGGTCCTTTAAAACCCTTGCATAATATAAGGTAAACACGTACGATATATATAAGCCATTATAAAAATACACATATAGTAGATTCTAAAGTTTTGCATCGCTCTGATTCTCGAATAAGTAATTACGTCACGGTGAAAATAGACTAAATATTAGTTCACTGATAAGTTTAAAATAAAAATCAATGAGTTTTATAAATTTTTATTTTACCACAACATTTTAAACCTTCCAATAAAAAAACTTAACAAAAGTAAAATTTATTTATATTCTATAATTTGAGAAATTTTAAAAAATATAGCTTCTAATAAAATGTATTTCCTCCTCTGGCCTCAATGCAAGCTTGAAGACGACGCCGCATGCTGTGCGTAAGGTTAGCAATCCGTTCTTGTGGAATAGCCTGCCATTCCTCAGTAACAGCGACCACAAGCTCCTGGAGAGTTCTAGGGGGACTTCTTCTAACGCGAACTGCCCTAGAGAGTATGTCCCAAGCATGTTCTGTCGGGTTCATGTCAGAGGACAAAGCAGGTTACTCCAAGCGATTGATTCCCTCACTTTCTAGGTAGGTAGGCCCACTGCAGTCGTCGAGATATTGTAGTTGGGGAACTCTTACTGGTCGCCGACATCTTAAACCGGATTCAAGAAGTCGTCATCTTAGTATAGAGACGGATAAACGAACTCCAATTGCATGCGTAACATCTCTCTGAAGTTGTGGGACTGGCATAGTACGATTTCTCCGAATTGTTAACGTAATATAGCAGTTCTGCTGTTCGTTAGTAACACGCCTTCTACCACTTCGTGGCCTGTCTCGCACAGAATTGGTCTCTAGATAGCGATTCCATATACGAAAGACATCACTTTGAAAAAACCCTGTTCTTTCAGCATCAAATCTTTGGGAATGACCTTCTTCAACTAAAGCTCCTCCTATTCTTGCACGATCAATTTCGGATATAACTCGGCGATTCATTTTTACACACTGAACTGAAAAATTTAACTGGTCAGCGCCAACAAAATACAACACTGAAAATGTTATCTTGATATTATTTTTTTTTGCTACAAAAAATGGTATCGTTTTAACTGAACATTTAGAAAAAAAAAATTAATTCCTGAAATTATCTTAACATGTCAAATCAAAGAATACAATACCTCTTTTTAAAATGTCTTAGCCAATACATTGATTAATTAAGTGGCCAATTTTAGGATTAAGAAATAATGCGCTCCTTGTAAAAAAATGTAAATCAGCAGAAAGCAGCATTAGAGATTTATTTTTATGATTATAGGGGAGACCATATACAAGGTGTCCAAGATAAGGAATGGGAAAATAGGGAAAAAGTATCAGCATTAAAGCACGAATAATATGCCACACAAAAAGTTTTAGTAAGGTTTTAAAGTTTTAAGTTATTTAAATAAAACTGAAATTTTGTTTTTAATTTAATTTTTTTCCGGTATTAATATTATAAAGTTAGAGCTAAACTGATAAAACATTCTCACGCAACTTTCAGTGAACTCAAAGATTACACAACAAATATTTTTATACGACGTTTCGTTTTCAAGCAATCATTATCAACTTAATTTTGTCTGTGTCTGTGTCTAATACGATCCTGAATTTCTAATGTCAACGTTTAATACCGTTTTTTATTATAAATGATGTAGGTACCACACATTATCCTTTAATTACGTTTCGAGCCTTTTTAATCATCTTTCATCGAACAAACCAGAAATTTTCACGATACAGATCTCTGTATCTTCTATAATTTTGTAAATAGTTCAATGAATATTTTTAAAATGCTTTTATAATAATGCACTAAATAATAATAATAATACAATATAATTTATTAACAATACAAAAAAGTAAGTATGAAAAAGTAAACAACAAATAGGTACATCGGCAAAAAACAACAAGACTATTAGAAATTAATTTCGAAAACGTGTTCGAAATGATTTCCGTCAGTCACCAAACAAATAGCATCTTAAAATTGTAGAATTTGAAACATTTGCATTGCGTTTTAAAAGGTTTCAATAACTTTACTATCTAAGGTATCTGGAGAATGACGGAAATCATTTCGTACACTTTTTAGAAAATTAATTTCTAATAATCTACTGTTATTTTTACTTAAATTAATATTTTTTGTCGATGTAGGTACCTATTTGTTGTTTATTTATGCATACTTGCTGTTTTGTTATTATTAATAAATTATCTTGTTTTATGATTATTATTATAATATAAGAATTTTAAAAATATTCATTTTAGTATACACCGTGTTCGAGATAAGGAGGGCCAGTACAGGGATCTCAGAAACCGTAAGAGATACGAAGTCGGTTAAATGGAGGTAAAGTAGCGCATTTACGTGCTTAATAATATGCCGTTTAGAAAGTTTTAAAATTCCTAGTAGTTCCGGAGATATCCGAAAAAAAAAACTAAATTCTGATAAATCGTTTTATTTTTTTCCTGTTTTTTTTTAGATCGAATTCTAAAGTAAATTTCACTTTTACATTGCCACTTTTTCCGCTCTATCTAACAGCGTTAATTGTCTTGTAATCCGACGAGTCCTCTTCGAAGGGCCATTATCAACTTTCTTTTTTTAAATCCGGTCCTGTTTTCTTGATATTGGAATTTAAGAGCATTTTTCTGCAATGTAACGATGTATGAGACATTGTGGTTTAATGACGTTCCGAGGGTTTTTTGAACAACATCAGGAAATTTTGGGATACAGCCCTGTATTTCTCCTAATTTTATAAATAACATCTATAAGTAAGCTCTAAATTATTACTTATGTCGGACTAGTTCAATAAATAACTATTAATTTAATAATAAACCACAAATGAGTGAACAAAAAATTATTCAATAATAAACACCAATAAGTGAACAAGAACATACCAAAACAGTAATAAAACGAACAACGAAAAAAGTATGGAACTACATAATCAGGTGATCAAAATGACCTGTCGATTCTAAAACGTTTTACAACATTTCTGGAGTAATACTTTGAAAGGCTTCAAGCACCAACCCCTTAAATTCGTCTTCTGTTTCGGAAGTTGTGTTTATAAACATAATTTTCGACATACCCCCAGAGGAAAAATCTAACGGTGTCATATCAGCCGAACGTGCTGACCATGGTGTTTCAGAACACCTGATTATGTAGTTCCTTACTTTTTTCGTTGTTCGTTTTATTTCTGTTTTGGCATGTTTTTTTTGTTCACTTATTTGTGGTTTATTATTAAACTATTTGTTTTTTATTGAACTAGTCCAACATAAGTAAAAATTTAGAGCTTACTTATGAGATATTATTTATAAAATTAGGAGAGATACAGAACCGTATCCCAAAATTTCCTTATGTTGTTCAAAAAACCCTCGAAACGTCATTAAACCACAATGTGTCATACATCGTTGCATTCGGAAAAAAAAACTCTCAAATTCCAATATCAGGAAAACAGGACCGTATTTAAAAAAAGAAAGTTGATAATGGTCCCTCGAAGACGACTCGTCGGATTACAAAACAATTAACGCTGTTAGATAGAGCGGAAAAGTGGCAATGTAAAAGTGGAATTTATTTTAGAATTCGATCTCAATAAAACCCAGGAAAAAAATAAAACCATTTTTCAGAATTTCGGTTTTTTCCGGATATCTTCGGAACTATTGGGAATTTTATTATTAGGCACGCAAATACGCAACTTTACCTTCATTTAACCGACTTCGCATCTCTTATGGTTTCCGAGATCCCTGTACTGGCCCTCCTTATCTTCGACACGGTGTATGCTGCATTGAACTGTTTTTACAAAATAATGGAAAATACAGGTGCGTATCCTGAAGATTTCATGAAGATGACTGAAAGGACTCAAAACGTAATTAAACGACAATGTGTAAATTTCGAATAAAAAAGATCTTCAAATTTGACATTATGAAATCAGGGCCGTATTAGAAAAAATTAAGTTGATGATGATTATTTGAAAACGAAACGTCGTATAAAAAAAATTGTTATGAATCTTTGAGTTCACTCTGTGAAAACCTTTTGCCAGTTTTACTCTAGCTTTAATATTAACGCAAAAAAAAATTAAATCAAAAATTAAAAATTAATTTTTTTTAAATAACTCAAAACTTAAAAATCTTACCAACATGTTTTGTAAGGCACATTGTTCGTAATTTGATGCCGATACTTTTTCCCATTTAATCGAAGTGGCATCTGTTATAATTATAACGAGATCCCCATTGAGGCCCTCCTTATATATTAGGGAGGCATGAGATATAAAATGAATTTCATTTTTATAATCTTTACAATTTGTAATTTAAAGCTAATATACCGGGTCCCGCATTAGTGCGTCGGGCATCCATAGCGTCCTTATTTATAACAGTAGAAAAAAAGTTTAATACAAAAATTGTAGGATGTAGGTTGGCATATTTTAAAAATATTTGTAAATATACAGGGTGGTCCAAAAAAGTGTGACGTCATAAAATATATTTTTTTTAAATGACACACCCTGTATTTTTTGGCACATTTAGGTTCCGTTTGGTGTTCTCTCTTATGTGCAAAAATATTTTTTTATTTGCTTCGATATTTTAGGAGCAATAAATAAAAAAAGATAAAAAGATCGGTTAAAAAGACGCCTTTTCGGAAACTTAGTCCCAACCCAATACAAATACCATATCAATTAACTCTTCCCTTGAAAACTTCATTTTTAAAAAACTAATACTCCAGAAAAGAGCTAAATGAGATAAAAAAAAATTATTACAAGGAACTAGAAATGTCAAAATCATTTGTTGTTGAAAAGTACAAATTGTTTTTCCATAGCTTGCTAGGATAATATTTCAATTCTGGGGCATTTATGGCTGTCTATGATAATTTCCCAATACACTGCACTAGTTTAATCGGGATATATATGATTTTTGACAAATATCTCTAAAACCATTGAGAATTTTAATACATTCGTTATAATTATGCTTGTAATTAAATTCTGCATTTAATAATGAAATAAAATATAGGATGTGCCATTTAAAAATACTAAGAAAAACTGATTTGAAAGTTGCCATTTTTGTAATTTTGAACACCCTGTATAAAATAAGAAAAACCTGTTTATTGCTAGAGTATTATTAGACCTCTAGCATTACTGTTCACACTATTTAGCTGGAACAAACTAGATCTAACAAGATTTTTATTCTAATTTTCCATGCGTGCAAAACGATCTTTTTATCTTTTTTTATTTATTGCTCCTAAAATATCGAAACAAATAAAAAAATATTTTTGCACATAATAAGAGAGAACACCAAAAGAAATGTGAAAAAATACAGGGTGTGTCATTTAAAAAAAATATATTTTATGACGTCACACTTTTTTGGAGAATATTTACAAATATTTTTAAAATATGCATATATGCATATCCTACAACTTTAGTATTAAACTTTTTTTCTATTGTTGTAAATAAGGACGATATGGATGCCCGACCCACTAATGCAGGACCCGGTATATATTGCAAATTAGCCTTTTGTGGCTTTTGGTTAAACTTTCCATATTTTCCATGTTTTATTTTAGTTCCTTGCATTATTGTGTATGTCCATTAAAACAAAATTGTGTATGTTGTCTCAACGCTCACTAGAAGGAAGCGTTAGGACAGGTAATGGGGAGTATTGAGATGTTGTAAATTGGAATATATTTATTAATCAGCGCACAAAAACAAAAATAAACGTTAAATATAAAAAAATCAACGAACATGTTTATAATAACGAAAGTCCAAACCAATAATGTTAAAGCGATCATAAAATGCCATTTGGCGGTTCCTGCTTAAATTAAGATTTAAGTATTATGATAGACTATAACTCGACTATCAAATAGGTTTAAAACAAGTCAAGTTCGTTAAAATCGCTTAATGTATTCGGAACTTATTGGACTTTTCTCTGCAACACGAGTCAAACCTCACCCACGAGATAAATAATTTGTAGAGTGTTAATTGGAGAGTCTAAAACAGTTCCACGTGACATACCTTCATTATTGATTTTAAGAGATATTATAATTTTTTGATTTTGGGTTAAAAATCAAAGTTGAAAATAATTCTATTATAATTCTAGGGTTTACTTTTATCGAGATACAGCCGCTTGTCGACCTTAGCGAACAAACCCGGTATACTTAGGGGAGTTAAACGATTGAAAATAATATCCTATAAATTATTCATATTCAAAATAAAACGACATAAATTAGCATACTTTGTAAAAAAGTCGCTATAGATTTACCCCATGGCACATCCAGGGGGGGGGGGGGGGGGGTTGGCAATTAGCATGCATTTATGATATGGTCAAATATGATAATGTTTTAATATGCATGAGGTCAACCAAGAAGGGAGTTACCTACTTTCCTGGCACGGAAATCTTTTAGATGACATTTTTTGTGTATATGTCTTGGGCATTATTTTCTATTAAGGACAAAAAATATTTGTACCGGATGATTCAGGCAGAACATTTCCCGCTACACCAAAGATAACAAGAATAAGGCCTGTTCACTTACATCTGAATCACCCTGTACAAGAAGGTATCAGCAAATATTTCAATGGAAATAATTATAGCTTGTCAGATAAAAAAAAACATGAGTAAGATTCATAATTCATGTTATGGTGACAATGTTTTCTATGAAAAATTGTTTTACGTGTTCAATTAATAATTACGTTCTAAATTTCTTGACAAGGATGATTTTTACTTTTTGGTTCTTGCATGTTTCGTGACGGCAAAGTAAAGTGTTTAATTAGCATTAAGACTTATGTCTAGCTTATTAAAACTATTAAAATAATTAATAGCCACCATTATTTATCGCGAAATGAATACATTATATTAAGAAAAGCTCATATAACCATACAGAGAGTTAAATTTGTTTAATATCTCCGAAAATACTTTAGATATTATTTTCCATTTTGGTAAGAACTCTTGTAAAGTTGATATTTTATTTCAATGGAAATATATAAAATGGAGCCAAAAGCGCCCATTCGCAACAATGTGTTTAGAAACAGGGCGACAGCGGTCTTACTATTTTACGAAGTAGCGGGGGCTTGTTTATATTTGCTCGCAAAAATAATTTACAAAGATATTCACGTTATTTTGCTTGCTCGCGTTTTCAGGAAAAAATTCAAATATTCATAAAGTAGCCTGATTTTAATCAATTTAATATTAATCAAGAATTGGTTGTAACAAACAGGGTTTACAGTAAATGTCAATTATTTTTAAAAGTGTTTCGCTGCAAATCGTCATTTAATTATAATAACAATTATTTGCGGTATCTCCATCATTCCTTTATTTAGTTACCGTAAAATGGGGTGACTTTGACCGCTGGGGTGAATTTGACCAAAAACATAAAAAAATATTCATTGCGGTTTTCTTGTGTCACCCTGTACATTTTTTGGAATTAGTGCTAATGATTAAAATGTATGGATATCTTAAAATAAACTATTAAATTGAAATAAATTTAAACAATATTTAAAGGAGGTTAAATACGCGATATTGCCAAGTATGGAAAATTTGTTTAAAATAATATTGTTAAACTTTACTATCTGGACAATTAAGGAAATTTTAATTTTTGGTATTGTGTCATTATTTTAATTATATATTATATAACAATACCATATAAGTCAAAATTTAAAAATAAAAGCTGCTAATATTGCCAAAAATTTGTTTTTGGTCATGTCATTCCATTTTTTTACTATTTTGGGGTGAAATTGACCGCAGAGGTGAAGTTGACCAACTTGTAAAATCTTGTTTCCTTTTGCTATAAACAGCTTCTAGTCCGCACTCCGCAGCGGCTTTTTTAGTTTGTTTCGAACTGTGCGAGTATAAACATAGTTTTAAAATGCCGAGAGTGTATAGGCGTAAATTGGGTGCAAAGCGATTTAAAGACTACACTCAGGAAACTTTAGAAAAATGTTTAAGTGAAGTTGTAAATGGACAAAGAAGTGCAAATAAGGCTGCGAAAAAATATAAAATTCCTAAAGGGACACTAATTAACAAAATGCATGGTCGACACATTAAGAAACATGGAGGCCAAACTGTGTTTATGGCTGCTGAAGAAGCTGACTTTGTGGAAGGACTGGTTACTTGTGCAAATTGGGGTTTTCCCCTTTACACTCTCGATTTACGTTTAAGTGCAAAGTCTTATCTGGATCGCATAGGAAGAGAAACACGGTTCAGAAATAACTTACCAGGTAGGTTTTGTATTTCCATAAGCACTTGGCTTTCTATATTTATTATTTTTGTTTTTTCAGGACCTGATTGGGCAAAATCTTTTTTATCACGCCACAGACACATTTTAGCTGAAAGATTGGCCAACAATATTAAACGATCCCGTGCTGCTGTAGATGTTGACGTGCTATCCTCATTTTTCGACGAACTTTCTAGAACAGTTGAGGGAGTTAAACCAGAGGCGATTTTCAATTATGATGAAAGCAACTTGAGTGACGACCCTGGCAAGAAAAAGCTCATTTTTAATAGGGGTGTTAAATATCCAGACAACGTTATTAATTTTTCAAAAAGTGCGGTGACCCTAATGTTGTGCGTTTCTGCAAGCGGTGATATGCTGCCACCATATGTTGTGTACAAGGCGGCAAATTTGTGGGATTCTTGGCGTGAGGGTGGCCCAAGAGGCGCTCCATGTTGCGCTAAAAAATGCTGTGCAAAGGGAACCAGGTACAATCGCTCGAACCATGGTTGGTTTGACGCCATTTGTTTTAGCGACTGGTTTAAGTCTTCCTTTTTACCTCACGCTAAACTTATAGAAGGAAAGAAGGTTCTACTAGGAGACAATCTTTCTTCCCATTTTACAAAAGATGTCCTGAAATTGTGCCAAGAAAATAATATAGACTTTGTATGCCTTCCACCAAATGCCACTCACTTGTGCCAGCCACTCGATGTAAGTTTTTTTGGACCGATGAAAGGTTACTGGAAAAATATATTACATGACTGGAAAAAGAGCAACCCAACAACTTCTTCAGTTGAAAAGAGTGTGTTTCCCAGGTTATTAAAAAAATTGTTTGATGAATTAGCTCCCGTGGCATCCAAAAACGCTCAGAGTGGGTTTAAAGCCTGTGGAATTTTTCCTTTGTCCAGAGACAAGCTTCTGGACAAAATCCCTAAAACGACAGACACCCCTAAGGAAAGCGGGGTCGGAAAAATAATAGTTGATTATTTAAAAGACCAACGAAACCCAAAAAAGCGCGATGCTACAATAAAAAGAAAAAAATTAAATGTTGTGCCTGGGCGGTCAGTTGCTTTTGAAGACTCTCCGGAGAAAATCGATGATGATGATTATAATAGCTTACCTAGCGCCAGTGGGATCTTAAATGTTAAAAGAAAAATCTGCGAAGAAAGTGACGAAACAGGCTCCGATGACGAAATAGACAAACCGAATCAATTTATTTTCGAGGACAACATCCCAGAAGAGTTCGACAATGGCGATCAACAAATACAAAATGATTCGTGGGTAGTTGTAGAATATCAGACAAAAAAAACAAAAAAGCATTTTGTCGGGCAAATTGCGTCAATCAATAGTGATGAAGCATCAGTTAAGTTTGTCAAACGATCGAAAAATGACAGATTTGTCTGGCCAAATGTTGACGACATAGATGTTATTTCGCTTTCTGATATAAAAAAAAAATATGTAACCCCATAGTTTGTCGTAGGGGGCAACTATTATTTGATATTGACATGACAAGCTTTAATTTTCAATAAGCCGAAGATATTTAGTCATAATTTTTAGGTTCTTTCGGGATAAAAAAACTCCTTTTTTTGTTTCATTTTGATGATTTTTAATATTTCTATGTTTTGTGTTCATGATTTTATTTTAAATATATTTTTAACATAAACTCAACAGTGTTTTATGTGGTCAAATTCACCCATATTGCCCTGAAAATAATTTTAACATGCTAAACTCATATACGGTCAAGTTCACCCCAAATGGGGTGAACTTGACCAAAGTCACTATTTTTTTTTTTAAGTCATAACAATTTTTTTTTTGTAATTTTAATGTAGCATACTTAAAGTGAACACCGATACCCATAATATACTTGCATATACAAAAATGTAGCATAATTTAAAATATGATTTTTATAGAGTCAAAGTACAAAATCGGTCAAAGTCACCCCATTTTACGGTACCTTTACATTACTTTAACTACTAAATAATGAAGTTATTGCAAACCCTGTGTTTTTTATAACCAATTCTGGTCGGTCAAAATGCCATCGGTGACTCAATTAAATTGATTAAAATCAGCTTGCTTTATGAATAATTGCATTTTTCATGAAAACGTGAACAATTAGCTATGGGAAAGCTTAATATTCGATAGAGAATTAAGTTTTACATTTGCTGTTAACATAAGATAGAGGGCCTTATATTTAAATTAAGCAAGTTATTACCATTTCAAACTTGAAATTATTTAGTCATACTTTTTGGTCACCTTGTATAAGTTAGTTAATTTTTCATAGTGCTACACAAAAATTAATCAGTTAAGTAGACTTCAGTGTGAAATTGGGTTTAAAAAGAATACATGTTGAGAATTTAATCATTTCACAAAACGTAATGTTTAGGTAAACCTTAATGAAAGTAACTTTTAATTTGATCGCAGGAACCGAGAATGAAATAATATACATTTAATAATTAATATTTTAAAAATGAAACTTTGAAACGATTCGTGTCTTTGGGACAACCTGTACATTATGAAAATAATTTTAAAATGTGCCTCCAATAGGCCCCTACTCACCCTGAACATATGTTCTTATCCAAAACTAATAACTTAGCTATTGTCGTGGAGTTTCGTATTTTCTTGTTCTTACTTCAAAACGCAAGATCTTTTAACTAAACAAGCTTTATTTTACAATTTATTGAATTTTATGAACAGTAATAATTATAACTTTATTTCGTCGTTTATGGTCAGATTGTGACAGCTACTGGTCCTCTTTCACCTGTGTCACCTTTTATGCATACCGTGCTAACATGCCGCCCCCGTTGAAAAGTTAATACTTTTCAAAAGTTGTATTGATGTTCATCAGTGTCAACTGGGAGTAAACATATTTTGGAAACAGCGCGTTTCACTATATTATTGTTCGGTAATTGCACTGATACCACTCGCACTACATTGTCTTTGCCCTGGTGGAGTTGAATTACTCTTGCCATAAGCCATCGTAACGGCGCCATATTATCTTCTATTAACACTACCAAAGAACCGATTTTGAGCAGGTTCTCTGTGTTTTTCTTCCATTTTGTTCGGGTTTGTAAACTGGTTAAGTACTCCTTATACCATCTGTTCCAAAACTGCAGATAGATTTGCTGCAAATGTTGATATTTAGATAAACGGGCCTTTATTTCTTTGACATCTTGTTGGGGTGAGCTTAGGAGGGAATCACCGATAAGAAAATGGGATGAAGTTAAAGGTAAGTAGTCGTGAATGTCCGTTGAAATTGGAGTTAAGGGACGAGAATTTAAACAAGCCTCGATTTGTGTTAATAACGTATACATTTCTTCATAACTCAAAGACGCGTTTCCCAATACTCGTTTCAAATGAAATTTGGTCGACTTCACTGCAGCTTCCCATAAGCCACCAAAATGAGCCGATTTTGCGGGTATAAAATGCCATTTGATTTGGTCATTTGCTAAAAATGTGGACACCATTTCATTATGCCTTTCGTCATTTAATAATTTATAAAGTTCTAAGAAATGATTGTTCGCTCCTACAAAATTCAAACCGTTATCTGAAAAGATGTCAGTTGGCTTTCCGCGTCGTGAACTGAACCTTTTTAAAGCATTTAAAAAACTGTCAGTGGTCAAATCATTTACCAACTCTAAATGTACTGCACGCGTAGCGAAGCAAACAAAGATAGAAACGTATGTTTTACCAATCTACTCCTTCGTGAAGTATTTTCTTTTACATAAATTTGCCCTGCGTAATCAATTCCACAATTACTAAAAGGCCTACTGGGTGTTACTCGAGATTTAGGTAATGATCCCATTAAATATTTTGTCTGTTTTGGTTCCACGCGAAAACATCTTACACACGATCTGATAATCCGTTTAACTATATTTTTTCCGTTAACTGGCCAATACTTAGTTATATTCCGTAGTAATGCCTATTCATTAGAATATGATATTTAACAACATCAGCTAGAAATGTTTATAAATAATAGTAAGTCAGATATCATCTTCAGTTGTATTGTCACCTTTATTTTGAATAGACGCTTCTGTCAGTAAAAACTTGTTTTTTAAAAACAGTTCAGCGCTTGCCCGGATCGTAATTACTTTAATAAATTCTGTGTGCCAACGTGCAAATATTTTAAGTGAAAATGTGTAACGATTAAATCTGTAAGTTTGTGTTTATCTGGTAGAATAATCGGGTGTCGCTCGTCGTAACTTAATTCTGAATTTGTGAGTCTACACTGAGAAAATTGGACCAGCTCGATTTCTATGCTGAAAATTCTTAGTACCCACAGAGCAAATGATTGCAATGGTTGCTATATTTTAATTGCTATAACTAAACCGAATTACTTATAGTTACTAATATTTTTATTTGAAACACCTATTAATGATTAATACTAATTCTTATTACTGTAGCAACTGAAAATTATTATTCAATTACCACAACTTACTATGTTGCTGTAGTTACTTGAATACCCAACTTAATATTATTGTACTTACTGCAAGTATATACCAGGTTTGCCACAAGTCGAAGAGTAGTAGCGACAGCAAAATAGCGAGTAGCGAGAACTAAAAATCGCAGCTATGTGTCGCTCGGAGATTTTCGGGACTAGTCGGGATATAGTCGTGCTGCTGGCGGGAAACGCGTTTATCAATTAGTAACTCATAGGTTTTCGTCGCAAAGAGAGTAAGACGCTTTTGTGATTTCTTTTGTGGAGAATTAAGGTAAGTTTTTATATAAAAATATAAAAAATAGTCAATTGGGTACTAAAATATGTTAAAAATACACTGCTCTAGCTAAATTCTAAATATAATAAAAAATAACGATGTTTTAAGATGGCCAACCATGTTTTTATATACGAGTATAGGTACTACCGTGTGTGCATGGGTGTGAGTATTTGTATGCTTTTCTGTTAAATATAGGAAGTTTTTGCAATTTTACATACTCGTAAATATCTTGAGTTTCTGTTGATGATTGCTGCGATATTATCCAGTTGTTTCATTTCCTGGGATGGTGAATATATATTTTTTTAAATAGCAAGGAATTGGTGGTTATTTTATTATTATATTTTTAGATTTATTTAAAATTTCGCAATGGCGTACAAATTAACATTACTAGAATGGGGATTAGACAGATACGTTGAGGCACTCGAACGTAATAAATGCTTGAGACAACGTCCCATTATTTATTTATTTATTTTATTTTTTTACACCTCTCTCTTACTCTCTTTTACAGATATTTTCATGGAAAGTGCTCTGCTGACCTTGCCCTCTTAATTCCGCCCAGAGCGGCGAATAGCAGAAATACACGACGAACCACTGCCGCTCATCCATATGTAGTTAAGCTTAGTACTCCCCGAACTTCATTATTTAAGAATTCATTCATCTGGAGGACTTCATCCTTATGGAACGGCATTCCCAAGGTCGTTTTTCCCAACGAATATAACCTCCAAAGAAAAAAATCTATTATAGAAGAAGGTATATATCGACGATGAAAGGTTTCCCCTAATGATTGATGAGGATGAAAAGTGACCCGCGGCTCATTTTCAAGAAAAGGATCAGTGAGATAAAGAATTCCATTGCACATTTTTATGTTATACATTATTTTTTGTTCATATGACCAGTGGAGTATAAGGGGGGGGGGGGGGGGGGGGGCTCCCTATATACGCCACTGCACAATTGTATATATTATCAGTAATTATTTATTATGTAATAATTAGGCCTGTCGTATTTCCAGTGATTTTTTTTATCTCATAATATGTTAAGTTCTGTATTAATCATTAAAAATATAATAATATGATTATCCAGGGTGCACTAAAAATATTGAGAGAACGATTACAGATATTTTTTTAAATTTCAATTTATTGAAGATAGATATGGTTATAGTTGGTTACTAGTAGAGCTAATAATGTTCCTAACCCAAATTTCAAGAATTCATTTTACACCCTGTATAATCCATTGTTATATATATGTATATATTATTTAAAGTTATTAAGCTTTCAGGAATAAATGAAGTTTTTCAAAAATTTCGTAATTTTTTTTATCCAGTATTAGGTTCCTATTTATTACGTTAGTAGTGCAAAAACTACCTAAAAACGCAAACTTTAACTTTATTTTCTAAGTCGAGAATGTTGCTACAGCAGGAGCAACAATTAGTTGTGACAAATAAACGCACTACTTATAACAGCAATTTATTTTTTTATATTACTTGCGTCAGTTAAAAGTAATACTACCGGTAACAACGTTTATTGTAACGGCAAAACAATTGTTTAGTAACAGCAGCAAAATTGTTTAGTAACGACAACAAGCTCAATCGACTTATGTGGATGCTACTTGTGATAAGTCAGATGGACCAGCATTTTTATTTTTGTAACCACAGCAACTGTGCTCATCTGTCCCCTATGTTATTACGATTTCTAGCTGTGGCAAGTCGATTTTCAGTAACCATTTTCCTCAGTGTACCTCCTACTCTTAGTACATTGTGTACGTCTAAAAAAGGAAGAAGGTTTAAAATTTTACTATCATTAGTAATTTCTTTCGAGTTTTCGAGAAGTGTTATTTCTTTAAGAAATGTTTCTTTTTGTGCGATTTTTATTAGACTATTTAAAGATTCATTTAACTCTTTGACAGTTAAGGTATTTGAAATAACTGGTGTATTTTTTAAAGTTCTATTTTTAAACCTGTAGATGTATGCAAATATTCGTTGTAATCGAATTAAGCTAGAATATTTAGTAAACCAGTCAATTTTCTTTTCGATTTGGTTTGTTTTTAAATTTTCAGCTACTGTTAACGTAACGTTAGTAGGGGTTTTCATATCTGGTAGCGATTTATGATCTAAATCAATTTTAGTTCGAGAAATATAATTTTTAAAATCATTTTTTAAAAACTCAGGACCGTTGAACCAAGTCTTATTTTGAACCAATTCTATTGGATCTAATCCTCTCGAGATAATCTCTGCGACGTTGTCGTTAGTTCTAACGTGGTTCCACTCGTCAATATTTGATATTTCTGTTATTTTTGATACGCGATTAGCTACGAACGTTTTTAAGTTACAAGGTTCGATTCTTAACCATGCTAAAACTATAGTAGAGTCCGTGAAGTAGGTGGTTTTCGAGTTTTCAATATCGATTGTAAATTTTACTTTATTTACCAATTCTGCGAGTAAGTGAGCAGCTAATAACTCTAATCTAGGTAGTGTTATTTGTTTAACCGGCGCTACCTTTGATTTAGCAGTTAAAAGTTGTAATTTTCGTTCCCCATTTTTATTTATTGAGCACAAATAGACGCAAGCACCGTACGCCTTTTCTGAACTATCACTAAAGCCGTATAATTCAACCATCTTCGTATCGTTTTCTAACACGTGTCTTTTTATTTTTATTTGATTTAATAACGTGATTAGTGATGCAAACTGTAACCAAGACTGTTTTATCTCTTTTGGTACTTCTTGATCCCAATCTAGCTGTAGCCGCCATAATTGTTGAATAATTAATTTTGCTTTTGTGATAACGGGTCCAACTAAGCCTAATGGGTCGAAAATTTGAGATATAATCGAGAGCATCGTTCGTTAGTTATTTGATTTCCATTTATTGTTAAGTTTACTAAGTATTTCAGTAAATCCGAATTCGCGTCCCATGATAATCCAAGTGTTTTTAATTCTTTTTTATCGTGAAATAATATTAACTTTTCGTCTTTACTGATACTTGATTGCGATATATAATTTAAAATAGATTTGTCATTAGACGACCACTTTCTTAATTCGAATTTTGCTTGTGCTAAAATTTCCGTTAGTTCGGGATATATTTCTACTGCTTCTAGTTTCGAGTCAACGCTTATAAGTAGATCATCCATATAAAAGGAATTTTCTATAATTTTAGATGTTCGAGGGTATTTTTTCTTATTTTGAATCGCCAACTCTTGCAAACATCGTGTTGCCTGAAAAGGCGCGAAAGAGGTACCGTACGTGAGCGTTTTTAAAGTATAGACTTTTATTGGATCATTAGGTTTATATCTCCATAGTATCTGTTGAAACTTACATTGTTTTGCATCCATAAGAATGCATCGATACCTCATTTTAATATCAGCGCTTAATACATATTCTTTTAAACGTAGTCGTAGCAAAATTGAAATTAAATCTTCTTGAATAGTAGGGCCTACTAAAAGCATATGGTTTAGTGACACTGCGGTGGTTGTTTTTGCGCTAGCATCGAAAACAACTCTGCACGCAGTGGTTTCTGAATTCCGTAAAACTGCCGTGTGAGGTAAGAAATATGATTCGTTTTCGATAGAAGTATCTGTGCTTAATTCACTTTTTTCCGTCATGTGATCAAGTAATTCATATTCGCGCATAAATTTAATATATTCAATTTTTAAATATTCGTCACGTTCTAATCTTGCCTCTAAACGTAAAAAACGTTTTAATGCCGTAGTTTTAGAGTCTCCTAGCTTGTTTTGATAATTTTCGATAAATGGAAACTTTACTAAGAATTTACAATCATTGTCTCTTGTGATTGTGCTTTTAAAATAATCCTCGCAGTACTGTTCTTGTTCCGACAGAAACCGTTGATTAGGTAATTCTTCGACTTGCCAAAATTTTGTTAATGAACTTTGCAAATTGTTGTTTTCGATATTTGAAACATGGTTGCAAATAGTATTTTGACTTTTTGCATTATTAAAATAAACGGAACCTGTAAATATCCAACCCAAGCGTGTTTTCTGTAATGTTGGCATATTATTTCCTAACTTTATTTTTTCGTTTTCGAGAAGTTCATAAAAGATAGAAGCACCCAAGAGAATGTCTATTTCTTTGGGAGTGTTGAAGTTTCCATCCGCTAAATTAATGTTTTTTGGATATTTTATCATAGTTTTTGAAAATTCGATTAAAGGTAATTTTTCAGTTATAGTGGGTATAGCACTAAAAGTGCTAAATTTGCGTTAAAAGGTTTAAATCTTGATTTAATATTCGCGAACGTTCGTTTGGTAATTTTTGTAACCGTTTGATTTATGCCTGATATTGGTACATTAAAATCATAACATTTAATCTTTAATTTTCTACATAACGATTCAGTTATCAAATTCGATTGACTACCTGAGTCCAATAAAGCATTGCATTCTTGCCAATTATTGTCGCTATCTTGAATTAAAATTGTTGCAGTGGATAATAAGACCTGATTTGTATTAAAAACAACGTAACTAGTTTCCAATAAGTTTTAATACTGCGTGTTAATTTAATTTTCGTTCATTAATTTTATATTATTTTTTAAATCGATATTTGATTGATCGAGTACCGTTCGATTCTGGTCGAACGCGAGTAACGTAGGCTTGGGCATCTCGACCTTTTTATCATCACCATCAGGGCCACGCCATGATGCTTCGCGTCTGTTAGTTCGAAATTCCCGTGCTGGCTGATTATCGCCTTCCTTTTCTACCAATTCTACGCGCTGCTCATTACTGCTGCCGCTCTGATTTCTGAATTCGTATGTTTGATCACCTCTAGGGCTCACAAAATTTGTATTATGTAATAACGTATTATGTTTAAGAGAGCACTTTTTACATCCGCTAGATCTACATTCGTGTTTTAAATGACCTCTTCTTAAACAATTTGAGCATAATTTGTTAGTTATTATTTCTTTGTACTTATCCGATATAGAAAGGCTGGCAAACTTCGGGCAGTTATAAATTAAATGTTGCTCTTTACATACGACGCACAAAGAACCTGCAAGAGGTTCTGTTACCGAATAAGATTGATATTTTTGGTGATTTCCGTGTACATTTTTTGACGATAGAATTGTTCTGTTACGATTTTGTCGAGTATCATATCGAGTATCATGTCGAGAATCATGTGATTTGTCTAAATTTAACGCTTCAAGAGAGAAACATTTTTTCGTTAAGAAATCAATCAATTTCTGTAGTGTGGGTAAGTTTGAATCGTCTAATTTATTTTCCCACTCGCGTCGTGTTCTATCGTCTACTTTATTCAAAATGATCAGTATTAAAAGTGCATCCCAGTGTTGAACCGGTAAATTTAATTTTTGCAATGCGGTTTTATGATGATACACAGAATCTAGTAACTTTCTCATGGCATAGGACGATTCTTTGTTTACTTCGGGTAATTTAAACAATAAATTGTTGACATGATGATTAACCATTGCACGCTTATTATCATATCTCTTTTCAATTAAATCCCAAGCTATCTTATAGTTACCGTCAGTTACCTCGAATGGTTCTATTAACTTTAAAGCGTTATCTTTGCAGCATAACTTTAAATATAAAAATTTCTCCACATCGCTAATATCCGTGCGTTTGTCTACAACTGATTTAAATATGTCTTTAAAACTAAGCCATGTATCATATGTTCCGTGAAATTGAGGTAAACCGAGATCGGGTAATTTAGCAACATTATTAATCGGAATAGATGCGCTTGTGTTACCTGCCTGTAACTGATTTTTAACGTCATACTGATTTTCTTCCGAAATGATTATCGTTTTTGCATTACTGATAGTTTCATAGAATGAATCCTCGATATCTGACCTATCTTGATTTTCATCAGGATTTAAAAACTCTATTCTAGTCTGACATCTGTCAAATTCTGCGAAATCATCTTCAACGCTTTTCAACCTTAATTTTATTTGAATTACATTCGTGTGTTTTTTTTCTTTTAAATATTTGTCAAAACGATCTAACCTTGCGCAAACTACCTCTCTAACGTGTAATAACTCTGCGAGTTCTTCGTCGATTTTTGGTTCTAATTATTACTATTCAATCTTAGAAAATACCAAATAAAATGGCTTCGAGGTATTTAACGATATAATTATTATAATAAATTTCGTGAATACTGTCGTGAATCGAGAAACTTTACTTATAAACGAGCATTATTATCGTGTATCGAGACTTTTTCCGCTACAAACGAGATTTGTTTTCTTTTTCGTGAATCGAGAATATCGAGATATAGGAATGGACTGTATAAACTGATTTTTCGTGGATCGAGATATTTGAATTGTAAATAAATTGCGTACTTGCTTGCTAAACTACAAGAAACCGAGTAATCGAAACTAGTCGTGAGTGTTTCGATTAGGAAATATGATGGGTATTATGAAATTTATGAAACATGGAAAGAGCTCACCGAGATTTGTGCTGGAACTTTTCATGCGGGTCGAAGGCCAAAATCTATGTCGTGGAGTTTCGTATTTTCTTGTTCTTACTTCAAAACGCAAGATCTTTTAACTAAACAAGCTTTATTTTACAATTTATTGAATTTTATGAACAGTAATAATTATAACTTTATTTCGTCGTTTATGTCAGATTGTCACAGCTACTGGTCCTCTTTCACCTGTTTCACCTTTTATGCATACCGTCCTAACAGCTATAATATGTCGTGTCGAATAACGTGAATATTAAGAGAGCATTTTTATTTCTATTGGAACTCGATCGAATCGAATAAAATATAACAACTTAAGTAAAAAAAAGAGTTACCAAGAAGCATTTGGTCAGCATGTGCATTGTGCATAGGAAGAAAATTTAAAATTAATAAAAAAGTATTTTATTTATGTTGACTTTAGAAAAAACAACAAACCCGTTAGGTATTGATTACTCATAAAGGACTTGTTCTACTTTTTTAATTTCAGTCTAAATTATGAAGATTAATAGTCAAGGCAGTGGCGGAACTTAAAAAATCTGGGCTCCCCGCAAAATAATTTGATAGGCCCGATAAAATTACTTATTTAGTTAAGCTAAAATAACGTAAATTGGAGAAATAGGTGTTTACAAGTTTAAAATTAAAAAAAGATGAAACATAAGTAAGACTCATAATTCATGTTATGGTGACAATGTTTTCTATGAAAAATTGTTTTACGTGTTCAATTAATAATTACGTTCGAAATTTCTTGACAAGGATGACAAGGTGACGGCAAAGTGTTTAATTAGCTAAAATAACGTAAATTGGAGAAATAAGTGTTTAAAAGTTTAAAATTAAAAAAATGAGACAGAAGTTTTTATTCCTCTTTAGATAAAACAAAAGATTAAATAAAAATATATATTTCTTACATAAGTACTATGCAAAAACTTATTTTATTCCAGTAATGTAACTGCCCGAATCGACTCGACAGTGGTTCAGTATAAGATCAAATAATTTCATAATTAATTTTGAACATAAATTAATAATACTCACAGAACACGAAGGAAAATAAAGTTATCTCGATTATTAAATATTTACTATTATTTTATTCCTAACGATATCTCCATTACATATTATTCTAATATTTCATTATATAGTCCAAAGTGGAGAATTTTCTTGGTTAAACTAGTAGGTATGTAAATTAGAACGAGAGTTCTACGCATTCTACGTATGGTTTCTAAGGTCTGCTCACGCCGAAATATTCCTGAAATGGTTTCCATATGCGAATTTCTTCAAACCTTCAAATGAACGCCAAGATGCTATAGCTCATTGAAACCATAAAAAAATTAACAAAAGCTGACAGAATAAAAATAATTTTTTAGTTCCTCAAAATATCTCGCCTGTTCATGATAGTCGACCTTAACGACTTGTTTCAACAGGGTTTTATACAATGTAATGTTACCATTAAATTTGGAACCATATGTGGAGAAAATGTATTTTTTGATTTAACTAGGTAAAATTTGAATTTACCATACGTTTTTGCTTCAATAACAACCAAAAATGACTTGATTAAATGGGACCATGCCGCTTTTGTTAACTGTCAAATTTGACGTTTTCCTAACAAAATGTCGAAAAATTGCAATTATTGATCGAATTTTAATAATTTTAATTTGGAACGTACCGAATTTGCCGTACTTATGATAATTTTTGTTTTCTATCTATTTTTGGCCAATATCTATTTTCATTGAAAACGGAAGTCGACCAACCACAGTAAATCTATTTATATACAGGGTGTCCTCTAAGTAATGGGACATGAAAAAAACACAGACTCCTTACGTAAAAATATTAGGATTTAATTATACTTACCTATATCCGAAAGTTGATATTAACTGAGATACAGGGTGTTAAAGTTAAATCTTCATTCTTGTTTTTCTCTAATAATTTTGACAGAAACCAACGGTTTTTTTACAAAATTTGGCAATTATGGTTTTTTAGGATGAGGAACTGATTTTTTGGTGAAATTTTAATGTACTATGTAGGGGGCGCGGCCTGCGACATTTTTTGCACATTTATTAGGTCATAACTTTTTTGCGCCTCCGTTTATTTAGTTTTTAATGAAAATAATACTTTTTACTTTATTACGTAAAAAAGGTACACCAATTTCAGGTCGCCAAGAGTTACAGTTTCGGAGATATATGTATTTATATTGTTTAGTGACTATTAATTTGCCAACAGAATTTTTTTAAAGTAACCTATGAGAAAACAAATAAAATTTAGAGATGAAGTTGCTATGAAACCTCTATGCTGTCATTTGCTTGTTGATTATTGTAAAATAGCTGTATAAAAAAATGTTTCATTTTTGAGTTTAGTAAGTTAAGTAACAATGCCGAAACACAATAATCAACAAACAAATAACAACATGGAGGTTTCATAGCAACTGTATCTATAAATTTCATTTGTTTTCTCATAAGTTACTTTAAAAAAAATTTTGTTTGCAAATTAATAATAGGCACTAAACAATATAAATGCATATATCTCCGAAACGATAACTCTGGGCGACCTGAAATTAGTGTACCTTTTTTACGTAATATGAGAAAAGTATTATTTTCATTAAAAACTTAAATACACGGAGGCACAAAAAGTTATGACCTAATAAATGTGGAAAAAATGCCGCAGCACATTAAAATTTCACCAAAAAATCAGTTCCTCATCCTAAAAAACGATAATTGCCAAATTTTGTAAAAAACCGTTGGTTTCTGTCAAAGTTATTAGAGAAAAACAAAAATGAAGTTTTAACTTTAACACCCTGTATCTCAGTTAATATCAATTTTCGGATTTTCGTTGAAAGAAATGGACATATTAGAATAATAGCGCCGTTGCTTATAATTACGGTGGTAGGACGATTGTTTTCAATGAAAATAGATATTGGCCAAAAACAGATAGAAAACAAAAATTATCATAAGTGGTTCAAATTTGGTAGGTTGGCATAAAATGACAATACCTACAAACAACTTTTCCAAATAAATTTATTTAAAATTTGACCAATAAATGCCATTTTTCGACATTTGGTGGAGAAAATTCCAAATTTGACAGTTAACAGAAGCCCCATGGTCCCATATAATCATATGATTTGGTCTTTATTGAAGCAAAAACTTATGGCGAAGTAAAATTTTTAATGGTGACACTGTATTTTTCTAATCAATTTATTCATTTACATTGTTATATTATTTTGTTAAAATGTTTCCTGTAATGGACTTTAAACGATCGTTATGAATAAAACCGAATAAAATAATAGTAAATATTTAATAACTGGAAAAACAATATTCAAATCTATACTTTACAGTTGTTGCTGATCTGGACTATATCAGACTGCCATAGATCACCTCTTGTTTCGTTTATCCTTCAACATAAGCGCATCCTTACGTGATGTGCAATTGCGTGAACGGCACTCAAGCCATTGTCCCCCTGGATGCCGCCTGCCCCCCCCCCCCCCCCTCCTCTTCGGGTTTGTTCGATCTTCTCGCTATGCTGTATGTGATGTGCCGCACCTGAGTCAAGGTTACTTGGTTACTTTTTTGATTTCATCAAAGATTATTTATTAGGTTTTTATAGCTTTTAATGATTAACAGCTGAAAATGTGATACAACTTTCCGACCTTTGGGCATCTAAAAATTAGGTTATGCAAATTAAAGATAAACCGGACAAAAATTTTACCAATATTTGTTTTAACGATTCCTGTTATTTTTATATATTAGGGTAATAAAATTGATCGAAAAATGTGAGAACGCTTGTATGTTAAATCTCGAGTTTTAAGATATAAAAATATATATAGATAATATACAGGGTGGCCCATCGAAAACGTACCGCAAGGGATTAAAGGCTGAGAATTAAATTTTCGGCAAAATCCAAAAACACGTCAAGTTTGTCAGGGGGATAATTCTTGACGCGAAAAGCATAGCAAAATCTTCAACTCCCTGTGGGGGTGGGGCGTCATCAAATCATCAAATTTTTTCAATTTTGAATGATGGTCAAATATCCTCGTTAAAAAGGGCTTTTAATTCCTTATACATTGCTGCTTAGTTTTTGAAAATCGTTCCACTCTTAATTTCGTAATCGTAATTTTTAAAGTCAAATATGTATAAGCTATGTAATACAATCAATAAAATCTGTAATTATGAGATATGAGACATTCACCGACAAACAATTACATATCTAACAATTAACAAAGACAAAAATCATTGGAACAATAACAAATCTCATAATTTAAAAGCGTTTTTACTATTTTAAATAAGTACTTTCTTTAATGGATTCAGGAAAGCATAAAAAACTAAAATAATGCCTACCACCAATTCGCTTCTGGTATTACACTCTAAAAAATGGTATAGTTTAGGATACCAAGATCTTAGTCTCAATAACAAAAAAGTTTAGTGAAAATGGCGATAAGAGGTAATTTAGTATCGAAGGCCAAATTTTATTGCTGCGATTATTCTAGTTGAAGTCACTAATAACTCTTTTTAAGTCAACCAAGTACTTTTAGTATAGTTGTTGCAGAATTATACCGTTGACTCTTACTGCCATAAATAAACTACCTGATTAAACCCTATTGTATACGCCTCAACCTTTTCAAAGCTCAATAAATGGGATCAGGGCCGGCTTGAAAATGTATACCACACCATATGATTTATTTTTATAATTAAAATAATTTTAATTAATTCTACTACAGATGCATTTAATTATTTCTCCTAATATTGAATTTTAATTGGTGCCATATTAGCTCAATAGGATTGAATATACAATAGTACGGAGGAAGACGCAACACTGTATGTCCATTTTCTGCTGCAAGTTTGTCACCCTCGTATTCCTTATTTATTTTAAAAGCTTTTAATACTTTTAGCAGTTCTTTTTTGTAAGTTTCTTCAAAATATAAATCATTTTCAATCATAAGATTTTTGCTTGCCGACTATGATAACTAGCATTGTCCATTACAATGACGCTATTTTCAGGTATATTTTTAAGGAGTTTATGTTTAAACCAATCTTCAAAATGTGCGTCGGTATCCTGGTAATCTAAAGAAGAATCTGCTATGTTTTTAGCTGAAAGCAACAGACAATTTGGAACAAACCCGTGTTCTGAACCAGCATGCAATATTGTGATTCTTTTGCCTTTATTTGATGGTGCCTTGGTTTGACATTTTTTGGAAGAATCATCCCAACCTTTTCTTGGAGTGTCATGGGTATCGTTTCGTCAAGGTAAATAATTGGACGATTTTCTTCTCTAAATTGTTAAGCTGTTAAATATTTAAGTCTCCATTCCCGTAAACGTTGATATTCCATTAATGTTTGTCTTTTATCAATGCTTCGGTATTTAAAACCCATTTTACGCAATATTTTCCTAAGGCTTGAAAGGCTACAAGAGATATTTGTTTCGTCTTTAATCAGCCGCTCTTTGAGGCAAATTAAAGTGGGTACAGTTTGTGCCTCATGCATTTGGTAAATCTTTCTTCTTAATAAATCCATGTCATTTTCCTCAATGCTTCTAAATGTGCAAGAATCACTCCGATTTTTTCTAGGATTAACAGGTTTAAGTACTATGTCTCTTACCGAAGATAAAGGAGCTTTTGTCAAAGTAGACGTCTCTGCTAAAGCATCCATCGAATTAAAATTTCTACTCAACAACGATTGATACACATTTTTAATTATTAGTTTAGCACCGGTGGAGAAATGCTTTTTTTTTTAAATTACAACCTATCAGCACAATTCCAAGGACGCCACATTCTAATAAGCCTAACTAAAAATTACTCCCCGGAAAAACACAAGATTAAAATTATTAAAAATCAAAAATCAAAATCTTATATATGCATCAGGCATAGATATAAATTGAATTTGTATACCTGGTCCGGCTCTGCTCGAAAAGGTTTTAAAATTTGGGATTTCCTTATTTATTTTATGGTCGAAGGGATAATGCGGTTTTATTGCAGTCAAAAGATCAACGATATAATTCTGCAAATACTATACTCGAAAGAATAAATATTTATGATAACCAATATAGTTAGTTGTTAGGAGCAACATCATATTGTTGTTTCAACAATTGTGTTTGTTAATTATTTCCTATTTTATTGTTAAAAAAGTGCAAAGAAATATTAAATACCAATGTATGGAAAAATTATTTTTTCCAGACCACTGGATGATAACTTATACAATAAGGGCGTATTTAGTCTACACAGTACTTTAAAATACCATTTCAGATTGAATGGCACTATCAAGAAAAGGAAGCCTTTTCCATTGATAGGATATAACCACCTGCACACCGGTATCGAACTCTTTAGTTCTCGCGCAGCGCCATCTCCTAGCAGCAAATAGCGGCAGGTGGTGTGACGTCAGGTCTCATATCGTACCTACTTATAACTACTATAATATCTGGCCAATAACACTAAGTAAATTAGTATAGGGAGCTAATTAATAAAAAAGTGTTGGTTTCAATATGATAATGTAGTTATGTTAACTAAGAAGTAGTTAAAATAAGAATTAGTTCTGTTAACTAGATCATCTTATTCATCGTAATTCAGTTAAAATTAAAATTTGTTTTGCTAACTAAAAATTACTAGATTACTAGGTAGATAGTATTTAGTAGGTACATGGGTTTAATAATTGATGTAAATTTAAATTGGAGTGAACATATTAAACAGGTGATTAATTACTTCCATGATTGGAGCGTTTTATCAATGTAGAAATTACTTAACAAATAGTACTAAGACTAGGATTTATAAACCATATTTTGCATCGCACCTAAGATATTTGCTCCCTGTATGGGGAACAAGCGGTACAGTCAACTTTACAAAATAATAAAAATCTTATTCATTTTTGATAGACATTGTAACAGTTACCAACATTTGTAAGGCTGCTGACATTTCTCTTGCAAAGGCGGATCCAGAACTTCGGTTTGGGGGGGCAAATTTTGTTGGGGGGGGGGGGGGGGGGGGTGTCATGCATGGAAAAGTTACGAATAGTAATTCCCTGCCGCGTTAGTCAAACGGGTATATATGGTATGGTGTTAAATTGATGGTTTGGGGGGGGGGGGGGGGGCATGACCCCCCACGACCTCCCCCTTGGATCCGCGCTTGTTCACTTGAGGAATAAGTGGTTGAATGTAAGATTGGCGTTGTTTAATATGGAATAGTTCTCGTTACCAGTGTTTTAAGCACAGTTTAGAGGTAGTAAAATTTTAATCTTATCGATTGTCAAAAACCCTGATCTGATATCACTTTTCTTTCTCTGTAATTAATTCGCGCCGGAACATTTATTTTCCCAACCCTGTATATGTAGCTATCAGACAGTGTGCAATCCGCTATACTGATAATGCTAACTTATTTATAAGTCATATAATAATATTTTCTCTGCATTTAATAAGACTTTAAAAAATTAAAAATATTTCAGTCTTTAAATAATGAGGAATACAGTGGAATCTTGTACAAAGATAAGATACCAAACATTTTTTTAAACAGGTATTTTTTTATAGGAGTTCTCTCAAGTTTATAGAAGCTGATAGTTTTTTGCAAGTGACACCGTGAACAAATGTAAAGAAAATATAAGGTAAACCATTTTTAAAATTTGGAGAATTTAGAATAACTAATAATATACAGGGTGTTCCATTTAAAAAAATTAAATATAACGTCATCCCTTAACAGTTGCTGACGTTACTGACATATGGAATGCACAGTCACACAATTAGTAAAATTTTAATCCTATCCTGTAATTAAGCCGTTCCGGAACATTTGCCCAAACCCTGTATATTTGTTGACGTCGCGAGAATACATGGCAAACGTGAGCCAAATATGGCATTCAAAAAAATACGTACCCTACCAAAGGCACTTCCTACACAATTTGCTTGATGGTCGAATATCTGACATCGAATAGTAGTAGTTCCCACATCAAGAGCAGCAATATATCCCAAAGTATCTCCTGACATTTTAAACTACTTTATAATGGTCATCTAAAGGAATATTTAATTGCCCTAAAATTAAAAGATGTTTAAGAGTAATAATAGTACCTTAGCTATAAGGAAGTCATTGAAAGCTATGACGGAGTGATCTTTATCACTACTTTTGAATTTTTTTTCAATCAATTTTCAAAGTTGTAACCCGATTTAGGTTTGCAAAAGGAATATTTTTTACCGAGCTATGCATCGTTGAGTTGAACATAGGAAATCCCATGTAATTTTTGAGGTGGCTAAATTTGGAATTCCCTGTACATTTTATTGAAAAACTACATTATAGCATCTTAACGAGGCCGACATGGTAAACCCGTGTCGAGTTTGAATACATTTTGGTGAGGCAATCCTAAGCTATTGAATTAAATGCTGATGTCAAAATCACGAAACTCTCATAGTTCAGGTAATACAGCAAACAACAGCAAATAATTTCTATGACGCTATTGCGAAAGTTGACGTAAAGCTGAACATAACGAATAATGAAAATATTGTCACTGACACTTATTTTCGTTTCGTCAATGTCAAAACTTAAATTGCTGGTGTTTGCTGTATTACCTGAACTATGAGAGTTCGTGGTTTTGCCATCACGTTTAATTGAATAGCAGGATTGGTATACCAAAATGTATTCCAAATCGGCACATGGGTTTATCATGCCGGCCTCTTCAAGAAGTTATAATGCAGTTTTTCTATAAAATGTGCAGGAAAGGCAATATTCAGCCACCTCAATGACTTGGGATGTTCAACTTGACGATGCATCACCCGTTATACAAATATTGGCAAATGGAGACTAGCAAGTACTAGATCAGGGAATTCATCATGAAAACAGTCTAAAAGTCACTCCCCAATCATTGTTTAAAACTGTGATGGCGTGATCGATGGATCGATATCAATGAACTAAAACTGACATTATTCTCTCTACAATGACTTAAAGGTAATAATGTAATAATTATATCAGCTTAAATTTAGTATACCTATATAGTGAAAAATTAAAGTGCTAGCACTCACCCTGGCCCTGACACGACGCGATGAGGGGATGACAGAAATTTAAACTTGTGACGGAGTGATAGGAACTTTGCGACAAGGTAAAAAGCAACATATTTTATCGTATCGTAACTCTGTAAAAGATATTTTATGGAACTTTTGTAAACCCAAAATTGGGGCGGCCCGGATATATTTTTACAAGTAATTCAATAACACAATAAGTTTGCAGAATATACCTTTTCAATTATCCTTATCTACATAACATAATACGTCAGCAATTCATCATCATCCACATTTCTTATTTCAATTAATTTTTTTATTTCTTAGTCCAGACACGTCGATTTCCTTGATGTCAAATACGCTTAATAGGTACACTGAAATTTTCAGGTACTTCTCTGTTTCCTGTATTCCTGCTCTTCACGTATCTTTCGTACGATCCAAAAGGTCAAACAGAAACGTATATTTGCTGAAGCAGGTACATTAATTTGCCGCCCTTCTTATGACCAATGGAATAAGCAAAATTGAACTTTTGATCTATGCTTGGGTCATAATTAACTATATCCATGTCAATCTTCTTCTCAACGATATTCGGGAACATCACTGAATTTATATAAAAACGGTATTAAAAAATCAGGGCAATATTAGAACAAATGAAGTTGATAATGATTGCTTGAAAACGAAACGTCGTTTAAAAGAATGTGTTATGTAATCTTTGAGTTTACTAAAAGTTGATTTGAGAATGTTTCGTCAGTTTGGTTCTAACTTTAATATTAATGCCGAAAAAAAATTCAATTAAAATTCAAAATTTCAGAGTTTTTTTTAAATACCAAAGCTTCTTGTGCGGAATATTGTTATATTGTTCGTCCTTTGATTGCGATACTTTTCCCCATTTAATCGAAGTTGTATCTGTTACCATTAACGAGGTTCCCATAGAGGCCCTACTTATATATTAATTATTTAAGCATCTTCAATTACTTTTAACCGACGGGACTTATTGAGTCGATTTCAAAAATATACATTTGTTTAAAAAACATATTCACGTAAGAAATTCAATAACTAAAGAAATATTGGAGAATTATTTTCGACGGTAATTTATTTATATATCTTTAAAAAATAGTTGATTTTATTTTAATATATTATTTGCCCAGATAATATGTTACATATTATGTAAAATAAATATAAAATGTGAATCATAAACTACTAAATTATAAAGCAACTACCATTATCTGATTCAGATCATCAAAAAAGTTGCACCCATTAACGGAAAGCGCATTATATGCGTATTATTATATTTTCTTAGAACTTTTCCTAGATTTCCATTTCAATTAAAACAAATTATTGTTGTATTCTTTATTCACTAGTTCGATTTACCTATGTTAAATGGTTATTATGAGTTTCAGTTTTCTGGTCTGTATTTTTAAAAATGGCAACGTTAATAAAATAGGTTTTTAAGGATGTTTTACTTGATAACTGAAGACTAATGTAATGTTCAACCACTCAACACCATACCACACCACTATGTAATATCCACATTTAAAAAAATTTATTTATTTAATTATAAAATATTTTTTAATGGAAGAATCGACTTCAAAATTGCTCTATTATTGCTGAATTAGTATTATTTATTTTTTTTTGGCTTTAGCAGGTCTGCCATTCGGCCAGTCGCTAATTGCAGATTAAGGTAGTTCAATTTAAACTTATTCCTTGACAGGAAGAATACAAGGTCACACTCTTCTCGCTCTGGGCCGATCAGAGTATTCTATAGACAAACAGGAGTTAGTATTATTTGAAACATGTGGATTCCTGATGCTAAGCTTTATTGGTGTCAGGCCAAATATTACCATCTAATTTCTGCTAGAGTTATCTATTCATCCGTAAAGATATTGATTTGCGCCTATATTACAGATCATAATTTATAAGCACTATAAGAAAAATCCTTTAAGACACCTGGGAGTTGTACGTGTGAATAAAGCGATGGTTTTTAATCATTGAAGGTTATATTCGTTGGGAAACACAATCTCAGGAAGGGCGTTCCATAAAGATGATGTCCTCCAGATGAAGGAAGTGTATTTATGTTACTCGTCGCTTTACGCTACGTTCATACGACACTGTTTCGATAATTTTATCGAATCGGTAAAAGTATCGAATCCCATAGTCGCGCTTTACTTTCAATCTGTACGTTCACACGATGCGATCGTCTACCGTATACGGGAAGCATACCGGTTCGATGCAATCGCTTTTCTTTCGTTACGTTCGTACGACATGGCTTCGATAATTTTATCGAATCGGTAAAAGTATCGAATCCCACAGTAGCGCTTTACTTTAAATTTGTACATTCACACGATGAGATCATCTACCGTATACGGGAAGACTACCGGTTCGTTGCAATCGGTTTTCTTACATTAAGTTTACACGACACGGTTTCGATAATTTTATCGAATCGTTAATAGTATCGAATCCCACAGTGGCGCTTTACTTTAAATTTGTATGTTCGCACGATGTGATCGTCTACCATATATGGGAAACCTACCGGTTCCGGAACTTGCATTCGCTTTTCGCCACTGCAGGGCCATATGTGATAATTCGGGAATGAACCGAATTGGTCAAGTAATCCATACATATAATATATTGACGACTTCCCGCAATGTCAACGACAGGTGTTCTTTATTTTTATAATTCCAGGTCTATTTCCAATAATATAGTGAGAGACAGACCTATTGATCCTCAATATAACGACACAATCATAGGAATACAGGACAGGCACGCATTCTCGCCATTTTAACCAAAGGAAAAGATTAGTGTTGTGATCGCTCGAGCGAAAAACCGCTTGATCACTCGATTATCGAAATAACCGACATCGCTCGATTATTAAAAAAACCGCTAGAGTTATCTATTCAGGCGAAAACCGTCGCACGTCACTTATTATCTTTCACTTGATACCCGAGCATCACTTGACGCCGGCGGAAATATACCGCTGTAGTGTGATCTAGTTAAAAAACTGCTCGTATATTCGAACAGTTTTTCGCTCGATAGGAAATACATTCAGGCGAAAAACCGAAAAATATCGCCGGTCACTTGATAGACGACCTTCGGTCTACGCGCCGCACCATCCGATTGGCGACGTTCGAGTTTGACGCTGAGCAGGTATACGACATACGTCTTTCTTAAGGCACATAAACTAGAAGGTGCATATAAAAAAGTATGCCGAATCCCGGAGTCATCGCGATATGCTTTTGTTTTAACTGGTTAGCCAGCCGAGTAGTTTAGGTCTCCGATTGTAAATATTAAAAAATTAAAGGATAAAATTTTAAAATTTTGAATTACTATAAACACGAGAAAACTTCTCAAAAGTAAGGTAATAATAGAAATTGTTAATGAAAAATAACAAAACGAACAAAATGGTTTAACAAAATATATAGAAAAATTTGTTGGTAATCTTATAGTAAACATTTTAAAATCTAAACAGGAACTTTTTATTATTAAACTCAAGAAGACTTCTTAAAAATAACATACATTATAGAAAATGTTAATGGAAAATAAGAAAATGAGCCAAATAGTTAATAAAACATAGGTATCGACAAATTTTTTGGTAACCAAAAGTAAGCATTCTTAAATTTAAACAGGAACTTTTAGGTAACTATGAATACATGAGTACATGAATTTAAAAAAATAATAGCCAATTTTCTTATTTTGCCAGTCGCGTAACTAAGCCTAAATTTTTGAAGTGCACACAGTAGGCCTCTGATAATTTAAAGTGGAAGAATTTGACAAGCTATTTTAAATATCTACTTATTTTATGCTCGTAGATTGAGAAAGATGTGAAGAAAAATAACTCTTGGTAATACTTTTTTTCAGGTTAAAACGCACAATAATAAACCCGAACAATAAATACATATTTGGGTGATTTTTTGCAGTTTTTTTGTTTGGTATCGAGACACGTGGTAAAAATTCATTATTCACAAATAAATAAATTTCTGGAATTTTTTAGGTGGCTACTACAATTTTTTAGCTAAACCTATGCCCACCCGTAGTTACTTGCCTGCTAAATACCCTACCTGATCACATGTAAACGGCTAGGCTGCCGTCGAGCAGTCGTTGACGTCATCGCTTGGTGAATTGGAATTTCAAGCGATTCCCTCGAGCGATTCACTATATTATTAAAATCGTTCGAGTATCAAGTACGCGATTGTTAAAATCATCGGTTTTTCCCAACACTAGAAAAGATGATCCTTTATACATATAGTGCGCTAATATCATTCAATATTGAAATTAGTAGTTGTATATGGGAGTCGACAAAATAGCGTCTAAAAATAATATAAAAGCTTTCGTTTTTGTTTATTTCCTTATCTAAAAAATATAACATAATACCTTCCTATTATACTAAATTTTTAGTCAAAATTTAGGACTAAAAATATAAAAGCCTAAATTAAGTTCTGCAATTATTGCAAGTGACATCTGAAAATAATTTAAAAAATTTCATTTCATCTCTCCTCAATTGACACATAAAATTCCGGAAAGACCCAAAATTAAATCGTTCTTTAACAACAGGATGTTCCCAATATCTCATAATTACTTGTCTTTTACGGCGTTTTCCATAACAATACGTAATAATAAACATATCTACAACCATTGTCTTTAAGTCAATTAACTAAACTATCAATGAAAATAATAGGAACGTAATAGGCTCGCAAAAACGTTACGCATCGTGTGAACACCGCACTCGATTCGGCTTAAGTTGGAATTAAGTGGGAAAGGTCAGTCGAACATTTTCCATGGAAATATCTGTCTGAAATATCTTATTTAAATAAAATAATTATATGAAATAATGAATCATCTACATCTATCCATTATTGTTAACTAGGAAAAGAGTTAGTCTTATCCAGATAAAATACTTCAGGTTTATTGAACCATTAAATACTCTTATTTGCATTGCACAATGGTAACGTGGTCTTACTGGGTAAGGCCTTCCTATAACTCGATAAAACCGCATGTAATTTTTTTACGATACGATCCATATTTCAGGAGAAAAAATCTTTTCTTGTAGAAATATGATGATTGAAAATTTTTATAGAACATCGATTTATATTGTTTCATTGCGATAACTTTATTTTAAAAATTTACATTTTAACAACAAATATCAAGTTATATTAAATTCAAAAATATAATGTAGCATGGGCTTTTTAGTCCTCAACCTGACATACAGAACTGACGTAAATAAATGTCAAATCACAAATAGCTTGTTAAATTCGATGGAAAAAAATGACGTCCGATTTCCCATCGATTTGTGAAATCGATATTTTTTAGTGCATTCAGCAGATGATTACTAACCGCTTATAAATCGATGGGTTCTGAATGCGCCCATTGATTCGCTTGTTGTAATGACAAGATAATTTTTCCAGTTTGTTCGATTTATTCTAAATTAAAATCATGTGTCATTTTAGCAGGTGTAAAATTAAAGAAATAATTCCGTGGTGAAAACGGTTATTGTTTGGAAGGTAATAAGAAAAAATAAAACTAGCGAAAATTATGTTGGAGCGGCCCTATAATATGAGGAAAAGTGATGGTTCCGTTTATAAAGTAGATAGTGCCAAAACCATATGGAACGCCACATTAAAAATGCTGAAAGTAAAATCCTTCGAAAAATTTTGATGACCTGTAGATCCTTTTAATGATATAGAATTTAAAACTGTCAGATAAGGAAGGAACACCAGAAAATTGTTACAAATAAAAGAAATACAGGTCTGTCTAAACCACAAATAAAATTGTTGCCCTTCTCTTTTTGTCAAAATCATCAAGACGCGTAAGGCTAGAGTCTGACAAAAGGTGAAGGACTTTTGCCACGCTATGAAAAGCCCAGAATGAATGTATACTGCAGTATAATACTTGTTTACTTACAACTCGACTTACATTTCGACCATCACTTACTACCCTCATGTCTGGAGTTCTTTTAAAAAAAAACAGAATCATGAATTAACGATCACGATAATAGTCCGATATTTAATAACCGTAAAATTATCTTTAAAACGAGCTTGAGCTGATGACATTTGGATAAAGGGTATGGAACATACACAAATTTTAAAAATATTTTATTACACGCTTCCCCCCACCCCTATTATCGGTGATACGAAAAAAGTTTTACGAATAAACTTGCGCAAAAATTAATAATCCTTTTATGTCTGTTATTAAATGAAAACCTTAAGAACCAGAAGAAATTTGAATTTTTAATTATGTAATAGTAATTGCACCCTTAACGGTCATTTTGGAAACGTGAAAGTATTTTCAATCAATTTTTCTTGATCGATTAGACAATAACATTTTTTCTCCAAAGCCATAAGATTTATGCGGGCACCCTGTACAGTGTGTCCGCGGATGGAGTTCAAATGCAAGAGGGAAAAAATCTTTATTATTAATTTTACGACCAAAAGTTATTCTCTATAAAAATTCTGCTTGTTGATTGAATCTACAGTATAAAAATTTTAGATCAGATATACAGGGTGTTAATAAATTAGGAGAAAATGAAAATACTTCAAGAGACAAGTACAATTATTTATTACTTTTAACCAAAATTTTATAAAACATAGTTGCTTATAAACGAACACAAATTTTGAAATAACAATTAGAATTTGTAAAAATAGAATAATATCAATAATAATAATTTCGTAAACATTTTTGAAAATATATTCGAGAAATTATAATATTGATATGTGTGAATAAGATGCTGTAATGTGGACGTTTATAAAATCGTCTATCTTCACTTTTCTGATAAAAGCAAATAATTACATGAAACTACTATTATTATTCTTTTTTTAAAAATTTCAATTTTTATTTCTAAATTTGTATTTTGACTTTGTGATATATACAATTTTATTTTATAAAATTTTTGTTAAGAGTAATAAATAATGGAAACATTTTTCTAATTTATTAATACCTTGTACATCTGATCTAAACTTTTTATATTGTAAATCAATTTTCTCAGCAAGCAGAACTTTTTATAAAGAAGGACTTTTGGTGGTAAAATCAATAATAGACTCTTGTGAACGCCGCATCCGCAAACACACTGTATTTTACGAAATAGTTTGCCTCATTGTAGGTAAATTCCACGCTGATAAATAGCTTCCCTGTGTTGGGATATCGACATTCAATTCACATAATCAGCTATATTATTTAAAAAAATTAAATATAAATCTAACAAATATTTTTCATCTTTTATAGATGTTCTATATCTTCCTGCGTTAAACATGGATACTACGAGATAATACAGTAAGGAAGCACGTAGAATATGTATTGCTTCATACAACTTTTTTCGCACTTTAACGTTAAGAATATATTTGCTTGCATTTAATACCTTGATCCATGTATGTTCTTTTACTTACCTCAATATACAGGGTGCGACTCAATTAGTGCGACAAAGCTCAATATCTCTTTTACCGCTAGGGATAGCGGAAAATTTTTCATGAAAGTTATTAAGCGTTAAGAGGTGCATCTTCTAAAATTATTTTCTACCATACAGGATGCTCCAAAAGGGCGTTGTGATAAAAATTTCATATTTTTTAAATGGGACACCATGTATATTTTTACATATTTGAATTCACCGTAAAATTCTGTACATAGCACCGTAATTACTTGAACACATTTTTGCAACGTTTCCAAATAGATTGGAAAATTCCTAAAATTTGTGCAAGAACATGGTTCAATGAAATGTGTAATATTTCTTAACTTATAATAATTTGAAACAAAATATTTTTATGTCGGAAAGAGGAATGTTGACAGAAGTCCCCTATGATAACACATATCAATATTTTTGTACAGGGTATTTTCTATGGATATGCCAACATTACGACCTTGAAACCTGAGTTTCGTAAGTTTTTTTAAATGAAACACCATGTATATTATTAGTTTATCTTGTAGGTATTTTAATCCTCTCTAATTTTTATTATGCCTATCTCTACCAATCTTGGTGGTATCATCACTATGTGCAAGCCCCATATACTGCCGCTAGTGTTCCTGATCTTTGGCTGCATCAATATTAGTATAATTTAATAGATGAAAATGCAGACAAGCTATTATCATCGGCGTAATTGTGGATTTTAGAAAATTATTGAATTTTATCCACACGAAATGTGTACAATATAACGAGTAGGGGCCCCAAGAAGAAGCCCGCCTGTACTCCCGACGTTACTACGCCGATGTATGGTACTTATCGAATGTAATACCACAAGATGTGTCGGGATTACCGCGTTACCCGGCAACAACACTACGACTCCGAAGGAGGAGTAGTGTTGCCGGGTAACGCGTTGAGTGTCAGGTAAAAGTATTAGGTAATACCGAAACATCGAGTTGTATTCAAAGGATTATACAACGAAATAAAGTACATATATCTTTCTGAGTTAAACATTTTTATTACAGTAATTATTGTTAATTACGAAATTACAATTATTATAGTTAAAACTTGAACTATTGGATAAATTATTATCATAGGTTGGAGGTGTTTGAAATTGGGCTTCAGCATCAGAAGTAGATGACGATGTATTTTCGGCTCTCATTTGCGACAAAATCTTCAGATGATGCTGCTCGCTGAGCTGGAGATAGGGAGTAACAGAATTTATAGAACTATGGCCCGTTATTTTGATAACTTCCTGGAGATTAGCACCTGAACTGCTAAGGGCACTTACTGTTGAAGCTCTATTAGAGTGATTCGTAATCTTTTTATTTTTCGTATCTAGGCCGATGTTGATTGCTCCCATTTTTGTCCAGTTTCTTATAATGTTAATACCTGCTGGACAATTCTTAAACCATGGGAAATTATCATTCTGTTTCCATTTCTGATTGACCGTCAAAAAGAATCGATTAGTTTTAATGTTTTCGCCTCTTTTGGACATTAGCTTAAAATATAACCGTATTGGACATAAATCCGGATTCACAAGATTTTTTACAAGCCACTTACTTTCGCATGTTCGACTTGCTCCTCCTTGCGCCGTTTTAGAAAATATTGGGTTGTATTCCAGACGACCGGTACTAGACCCGTTATTATATTTTTCCTCCTTAAAATATTCCAATAGCAAAAAAACTGCTTCATTTCCCCTCCATGCTAGTTCGGATGCAGCTATGTCTAAAAATTTCCGTTGAAGCCCATCTGGGGTATTTTCATCCAAACTAAAGGCCATTTTTTCTATTTCCTGTCTCGTCAAACCCGTGGAACTCTCCTTTCGTGCACCAGGTACCGCCTGCAACTCTTTTCGTTTTGCATTACGGGCGCTTTGAAAAACCATGTCATTGAATGGATCTATGTGGCGATTATATTTTTCAAAATATAGTTCCTGGAGCATTTTGGCCGTTTTGTTCCATAAAAGCTTGACCACACCTTCTTTATAATCGCTTCCGTCGGATTTTCGCATATTATATGCCCAGTCTTTTAAAATGTTGCACAAATCCTTGTCTGTTGACATTTTCTCAATTTCGAAACTTCGCGCAAGGCAAAACTCAGTAAACTGCTTCCATACATATTTGTCGGAACGCTCGGTATTTTTGGGCTTCACATTTTTAATAGCATCGTCGACTTTAGACAACAAAATTTTACCAAATCTTTCTTTTGCCATTTTGTAACAAGAACTGACAGAAATTACTTCTGAAGTAATTTGTCAAAAAATGACAATTACAACAATGTGACCACCAAGTGATAATCACTTAAATGATTATCACTTATTAATCACATCCTTCTATATGGGAAAAATATACATGGAGTTGTATAATCAACATAATCATACAAGTTATCGCTTAACCTCCAAGTAATTTTGAAAAAGGAGCGGGTTTTATTTACTAATTTCAAATACTACAGTTTTGCAATCATGAAAGTGTGATCTACTTAATCAAATGATCAGGAGTAATCAAAGAATATTAATGCCGTTGCAATCCCGTTACCCAGACAATAATGATATCATTAATATACAGTGTGACGCAGAAATTCGGCAATGGCCATTTTTCTCGTAAGCCCCTCGATCAAAGTGTTTGAAATTTTAGACGTAGGGGTAAAAAATAATTTTGCATTCATTAGCAATATCTGCGACGTTGTTAAACCTACCGCTTGACAGGTATTGACACTATCACCGTTTTGAAGAGATGGACTAGCAATTGCCGCGGTTATGTGTGGATATAATCTTGGTTAACCTTGCATTAGCCCTGTTAACAAATCACAATCGTTGCAACGCCAGAGATCCATCGCTCCAAAATGGTTTTAATTTTCTTATGATACAAACACTATGTATATTTTATTTTTTTCTTGAGCTATTAAAATTATGAGTGGTAGACGCATTTTGAACTTTCATTGCCTCTATTTATTTATATCACAACGTTTCATCAGGTAAACATCTCCAGTCGTCTTTAGGTGAATACTTAACAGTATGTTTTGAAGAAAAAAATAATGTTTTGAACGCAGCAGGTTCCTACTAAACCTCTGTATACCTTACAAGAAGTCACAGTAAAGTTTAAATAATACATACACAAAATGCCAGTGTCGAGTTAACTGACACTTTCATTTTGACATGTATTATTTATTTATATCTGACAAGCGGTACTCCTGACAATGTCGCACCAATAAATGTAAAACCATTTTTACCCCTACGTTTAAAATTTTAAGCACATTGATACAGGGACGAGAAAAATAGCCATTGGCGAACTTCTGTGTCACACTGTATAATAAAGCAGCCGTTGTGTAAACCAAGGCGAATACTTCTTAGAGAAATAGCGATTATTATTCTATAAAAAAATGTATTTCTTTTTAATCTATATTTGTAATTATAAAAAAATATTTAAAAAATGAGATTTATAATTCTGTGGAAATGGTATACTGGACAAACTCCGCCTGTCATATGTTTTTTAATCTGTATTTAGTATTTTCTTAGTGTGAATTCCATGGCATGTAAAACAACTCTCATTTCAAACACTGATGTTGTGATTAACACTGACTTCTCTGACCTCAATAACTGCAAGACATCATCACACCCTACTCAACATTTTTGAAAAATCATCTCTAATTCCTGCATCTCTTTAAATTTTTTTAAACTATATTGATTTATATTCTGTCCTTAATAAGTCGAAAATAGTGGTTCGGCATCTAATTGGTTTCTTGATTGATAATCCAAATATAAAAATAATCGTAAAAGTTTTTTAGCACCCATAAAACAGCTGAGATTGGGCCAATTAAAAGCATTCTCGAGATTTTTTGAAGTTGATTAAAATAACAAATTAATAGACCTTCAAGCGGACCGGACCAATTTAACCAAATCGGACACCACAGGGGCTTGCGATGAAACTTAAGGGACATGAAGTCATTTTTGCAAACTTATACTAGGTACGTACAAATACGTGTAATGTATTTATAAATTTTCGTTTTCATTTAGTTTTTATTTGTTCAATAGCAATTTATTCATCACACAGTGACGTCCACCACTTTTTAAGCCGCCGCCATCAAATTAAGCTATTTTAAACGAAGCCATCTCAACCGCCATCCTGGCCAAGTAAATGGTCTCTGATTTTACTCAATATCCGGTGTTTCATAGACCCTGGCCAGTTCATAGCGTTTTTGCAACGAGAACCATTGAAACTGCATTTAAACAGTTCCATCAGCAGGTCGATGTAGCCCAGTTTTAGTGCTGTTATTTATTATATATTATTGTTAGTTTCTAACTACTGCAAATATATAAAATCGACGTGCAAGCAAAGTTTTTAAATAGAGAAAAATATTCTTCGGCAATTGAAGGATAGAAAACACAACAAACAAGGTTTTATAGTTAAAATTCGTTCTATTTGATGACATGCCTAAGAAATAGTAAGGAATTTTCAACACATTTTTATGTGCGGACTGGGGGACCCGGGGCCGGACCCCAATGCCTCATTATTGATTCCGAACAAACCCGAACAAATCCATTATATAGTTATTTTCAGCTAACTTTTTAATGATGATGTCATTTCTAGTAATATTCTGTTGACACAACCTTCACATTTTTCGGCCAATGATGCCTACAGCAACCGATGTCATAAAGAAGTGTAAAAGGACCATCACATTTAAAACTTTGGGCAGGGCCGGACTACACATTCTTTATTAAAATGTATTACTTTTAATAGAAATAAAACATTTTCCTCAAATTGGCATACTGATGTGTAGACATATGAAGAACCAATTATTTTAGTTTAACTTTAAACAAATTTAGGTGATTAATACTTTCCATCAATCAAGCTGGGACGATTTTTTGTTAGTTTCAATTACAGGTACATAATACACCAAAATGTCTAATTAACAGAAAATAATGAAAAAATCCTTCCCGAAAACACTAAAACGCACTAAAAAATTGATATCAACTTGTTAATCAAAATTGACTTGAACCCGGGTCTGTCAAATCAGCTGTAATCATTGTGCAAGAAATGAAATCCGAATGTAGAAAGAGATGCTGGTGCAAATGCGTAAGAGAAGGATGTCTTCCACACGTCTTTCGATGTGATGTGCTGCACCTATCCACGTTTTGACGAGTTTTGGTTAAGACGATGGGAAGCATCCTCGTCGCGTACATGTAAATATATGGCCAATAATATAGAGGGTGTTTCCTAACCTCTCTGAAAAAATGAAGGAGGTAAATTCTCACCTTATTTTAAGACAAAAATATGGTATAAAAGTTTTTCGCAGTCGCTTCGTTTTCGAAATATAGGATGTTAAAAAATATTGTATTTTTCATTTTATTAATTTACGCCAAAAGATATTCTAATGATATTTGTTAAACAACTCGTTTATACTACTCCTATTGAATCTGAAGAAGATCTTCGACTTCGTATTATTGCTGGTTTTAATATGATTAGCGCCAGTCCCGAAATTTTGAAACACGTCAGAGACAATTTAGCACGCCGTGTACATGGGTGTTTACTGGCTCATGGAGAACATATGCAGCAATTTATTTAACTTTCGTTCATATGCATTATCAAATCATTATCATTAATTAATAAAATGAAAAATACAATATTTTTTTTAACACCCTGTATGTATCTATTATCAATTCAGCGATTCACTGAGTTCGAGCATATAATTACTTTTCAATTAGGTGTTGGCAACATATTTGACATTATGTGAATTGTCATCATTAAAAAGTTTGCTGATAATTACTATACATATTGTAGTATAGTACAATTTGTTAAAATAATACTTTTTACTTGTTCGGCGCTCAATATTTTTGGGGAAGCATCGCTTGCTTGCTTTGTATACAGGGTGTCCGTCCCATAACTTATGGGCCACAGAGCAACTGGACATACGACCCACATCAAACTAGATCGATCAAAGTCATATAAGTTTTTCGAAATATTTCTCGTTGTGGAAATTCTGAAAGTGAACGTTTATGTTCGAAAATAAGTAGTAATATGAAAACGGTTCAATGTATGAAATTGAAAGTTGGCGATGTGTTGTTTTTAAGAGTATGAAATATGAATTTGAAGAATTTGTTAAAGTTTTACATAGAGGGCGTTAGTTACATACACTGGGTTTAATAAATTTGACTTTTCCTTCTTATTAACTGTTGTTAAGTATTTTTAATCCAAGATTCTCAAAGGAAGGAAATTTCTAAACTAAAAAGGTATACTTGCTCGATCTTAAATCACTAACCGTTTTCGGGATATTTCTATTTTTACTTTGGATTTTTTTCATTGTGATATTTAAATGGAAATATCTCGGAAACGGTTAGAGATATTACGATCGAGTCAAGTACACCTTTTTATTTAAAAATTGCCCTTCTTTGAGAATCTTGGATTAAAAATACTTAATAACAGGTAAGAAAAAAATCATAGATTTATTAAGTATATATTTTCAGCCCTAACGTGATGAAAATCCACAATAAAACTATTAAAGGAAACACTATTTGATGCTTTATTTAATAATAATAGCTTTATTAAATCCAGTGTATGTAACTTGCGCACTCTAATGTGAAACTTAAAAATTTCAACACATTCTTATTTCTTACTTATAAACATATCCTACCGCCAACTTTCAATCCGGTACATTGACATTGGCATTGGCATTACGGCTTATTTTCGAAAACAAACTTTCACTTTCTAAAAAACTTATATGACTTAATCTATATGACCTATAAGTTACAGGACACCCTGTATATCTAATCAAAATCATTAAAATATCTATATTGATATATTTATATCATTAAAGTTAAGCCTTACATTCGTCGGCTTATCTACAAACAACCCAACTCCATTTTTTTACCAAAAAGAAGTTTATTAAAAAATTCATGTGACACTTCAATTTTTTTAATTGAACCCCCCTCCCCTTTTTTTATTTTCGGATTCTACGGAAAATTTTGATAAGATTTCATGTATCACAAGCCATGTTAAATATTAAGTTGTTTTTAAAAATCAAATTTATTAAAAAAAAAAATTATTTAATTTTAAGTAATAAACGTTTCAATGACAAAATTGTGAAATATTTTAATAAATGTTGGAATTGATCACCAGAAACATTATGATAATATTCTAGGCTATTTTCAAGTTCTTGCAAAACATTTGAGGATCCAAAGCCCAAAGTCCAAAGTTTTTTTTGAATAATCTTTTTTAAACAGTCTAATTTAGACATAGGTTATGATAATTGTTTTCAGATCGGCTTCAGAGTTTAAAAAAAAAATTTCTTCGGGTTTGTTCGGTCGGGTCCTCATGATCTCCGGGATTTCTGGCAGATTGATAGTCTACATACCATAAACCTTTAGATCCAAAAAAAATGTACCTAAGCATAACTGACAATATAAATAAATATCTAAAAAAGGATATGCAAGCAGCATAGCATTCTGGGATTATAACAAAGCAATCCGGGACTCGGAAAAATTTTTGCATTCCGGGAAAATCCCGTCGTTTTCGGCCATTTCGTTATGATACATGAAATTTGATCAAATTTTCCGTAGAATCCTAAAATAAAATTAAAAGTGTCACCTTTTATTTTTTATAAATGAAAATTAGTTTAAAAAATACCTCAAAAACTTAAATATAGAATTTTAAATGAATTTAGTCGAACTATTTCTCCTCACTGTATACGTCGGCCATTTTGCACTAACTGCATAAATAATTGTAATTATATTTTAAATAAAATGTAACGTATGATACTGTATAAAAAATGTTTTTTAAATCAATTGATAATTTTGAAAAGTTTCCCAGAAATTAGGCAAACTCCCAATTCAAGAATGTTTAAATAAATCGGTAACAAGTCAACTCCCTTTTTATCTAATTTTAAAAAATCCCATGAAAGAAAGGCAATACATTAAACTTGTGTTCGAAATGATTTCGGTCATTTATCCAGAGACCTTAGATGACAAGTTATTGAAGCCTTTCAGATCGTAAGGCCACAAATTCTAATGAATGTTTTAAAGTCTACAATTTTAAAATGCAATTTGTTTGGAGACTGACGGGAATCCTTTCGAACACTTTTTGGAAAATTAATATCTAATAATCTACTGTTAGTTTTACTTTAGTTAATGTTTCTTTGGCGATGTACTTATTTATTGTTTATTTTTTCATACTTACTGTCTTGTTATTTTTAATAAATTTTCTTGCTTTATGATGTGTGCATTATTATGAAAGAATTTTACAAATATTCCGTTTAGTACCTACTGCATTGAACTGTTTTTACAAAAATAAGGAAAATATAGGTCCGTATCCTGAAAATTTCATGAAGATAATTGAAAAGGCTCCAAACGTAATTAAAAGATACTGTGTGGTACATCTGAGAATAAAAAACGGTCTGAAACTTTGATATTATAAAATCAAAGCCGTATTAGAAAAAAATGAAGTTGATGATGATTGCTGAAAGGAAAACGTCGTTTAAAAATACTTGTTGTGTAATCTTTGAGTTCACTAAAAGTTGCTGTGGGAATGTTTTGTCAGTTATACTCTAACTTTAATATTAACTAAAATATAAAATTTCAGTTTATAATAACTCAAATCTAAAAAATCTTACCAAAACTTTTGGTACAGCATATTGTTCCTGCTTTAATAGCGATACTTTTCCCCATTTAATCGAAAGTTGTATCTGTTACCATTAACGAGATCCCCATAGAGGCCCTCCTTATCTTGGGTATGGTATTTATAGATACAATAAAAATAAATTAAAATTAAAAAATTGAAAATCAATATAATTATAAATCGTCTAACCAGATCTTGGTTGCTAGTGCAAATTATAGCGTACCGAAGTTGGCTTGTTTGTAAATTAAGGCTTACATATATTTTATTTTCAATCAAATATCTTTGCTGAAAAAAATCACAGGTAAGAACGTCGTGTATGTGATATACGCGAAGTAAACAAATAAAACGGTTCTATACACGAGACGCGATGTTCCACATTTCTCTTAAGTAACCCACGAGGATGGTAATATTTAATCTCTCTTCCTTATAAATACTTCCTACTTAAGGCGGGCCTCAGATATGATTTTAAGTTCAAGGTAGCTTGTGATTCTTTAGCATCTCCTACAGCGAGAAGGTTCCCTTGTTTTTGGCGATCTTAAAAACTTTTTTGACATAATGGCCCTTAAATATGTGTTAGTAGTTTTAAGCGTAGTTTATTTCGTAAATTGTGACAATACTGAAAATGCAAATACGAATAGGAACAGTACCGGTCAACATGAACCGGTTAGAAAATCACCCAGGAAAGGTCGAGAAATTGGCGCGTATCTCGGTATGATTTCATGTGCAATGAAGTACGATTTATCATGCTTTATGGATGCTGCAGAGGACTATTTAGAACAGCGGCGGACGGAGTTGTTGGGTAAGTTTTAAAATATAAGATTTTTGAATGCTTGAAAAGTTTTCCAACTTTTTAGAAACGATAGCATAGTTTAGATTGATAGTTATTGCCCATGGGGTGGCGGTTTAGTATGGTAAAAAGCTTGGCTCAATAAAAAAACATTTAAAACTTAAAAAAGTACCTAAAAACACATCTTTTCTCAACTAGAACAAGCCTGACCAAACCATATATGTTATTATATTATTTTAATGCTGCTTTAAATTTTCTTATTCACTAAAGAAACCTAAATCTAATCCATCAAAAAATTTACCTCCACATAGTCATCCATTTTGCATATGCTACTTTATATTTTGAGAATCATTCATCATGTTCACGAAAAGTTTTGTTTTGGAAATTTTACGAAATATCGTTGTCATGATTATTCTGATTAATCTCGAGGGATTTATTTTATGAATAAACATGCCCAAATGATCATTGAGTAAAAATTTCGAAAAAAAAACAAAAATTTAAGTGTTATATGAAAATTTTTATCGATAATTAAACGACGCTCGAGTTATATTTGATAAGATATTATTTCCAGAACCTAAATTAAATATTATAATAATTCGAGAAATACTTTTGTGTAATACAGAATGTTTCAAAGTTTGAAACAGTTCTTGTTTCAACCTGTATATTATGGACATATCTATTATTAACTTCCTTAACATGTCACCTTGTGTGAGATTTTCGATAAATTTACCTGCAAAATAAAAAAGAATTATAAAAATCGGACTTAAAATAAGACAATTATTCACGATCAAAATATTGCGTGGATGGAATATTTTGACTATGAGTGTAGGTACTTATTTCTTAGACATTTGTAGATAAACAATAATACAATGGAAACCTTAGTTTCAATTATATTCATATTCATATTATTTATTTTCATATTAAACCTCTTGTCAACTTAAGATAGTTTTAAATTTTAACTGAATACTATACAGTGCGGCTCATTAATGTCCCCCCGCCCCCTATTCTAAGTTTAGACCCGCTAATTTTTTTAAATAAATTTTGGCTGTGGCCAATAGGGAAAGGCCAGTTCTAACTGTTAAAATGGAGGATGGACGCCATCTTTGTAAATAAAACTAAATAGGACGAGGGGTCTTACGATACATCATTTTAAAGGTCCTATCGAGTACTTTACGATTCCAGAATGTTACTTCGCTATTCGTACCCAAAACAAAATGGCGGCATTTAAAAAACTTCATAGTTATTAGTTTTTATAATTCTTTATTTACCGTCTTAGAAAAATAAATAGATTTGGCATATTGTAGTAGAAATCAGGGAGCTACACTTCTTGTATATTTCATGGTGCTTAAATTCAAAATGGCGGGTGGGAGTTATCTTGTTAAAAAAAATTAATAGGAAGTGGGGTCTTGCTTTACACGATTCTAAAGGTCCTAACTAGTGCTTTACGATCCCAGAATATTGTGTCCCTATTTGTACCCAAAATAAAATGGCGGTTTTTAGAAAATAATATTTATTATTTTTTCTTCTGTTATTTTAGTTTAGATTTTACAACTTGGTATAAAGCAGTGAATATCTGCTTTCCGCTACTTTCTGCTAAGTTGTAATATCTAAATTAAAATAAAAAAAGAAAAAAATAGTAAATATTATTTTTCAAAATGCCACCATTTTGGTTTGGGTGAAAATAGGGGCATATATATTCTGGCATCGTAAAGCTCTCAATAGGACCTTTAAAATTATCGCAAGGCCCCACTTCCTATTCAATTTTTTTTAAGAAGATGGCGCCCATCCGCCATTTTGAATTTCAACGTAAGAAAGTGTAGCTTTCTGCTTCCTACTATATTATACCAAGGGGTATTTATTTTTCGAAGACGGTAAATGAAATAAAGGATAATAAAAAACTAATAATACAGTTTTTAAAACCCTGCCATTTGGTTAAAGAACCATACTGTATAGAATATCAACTAAGATAGCTAATTTTTTTCTTCACATCGTCCTGTGAAATTTAATAATGGAATCTATTTTAGCAAATCGTATTCTAAAACTAAACTAGGGTCTTGCGTCCTAGTTTAGTATTATATTCTTTACTTTAAAATGTCAACATTCGATTGAAAATAGATTCTCTGTTTTGCTATAAAATTAACCAACTTTATTCGACTGAAGTAGCCGTTACTTCATGAAGAACATTCATTGTAAAACTATGTAAATAATATCACAATTTGTAGAAATCATCGCTAATTCTTTATTGTACCGTGACAATTGTTTCGGCACACAGTATTTTATTCGGATGGGAAAACGAAGTTTCGTGGCCGATATATGGTCCATAATTGTACTTTTATCTGGTTGCATTCTTGCAAAACAAGAGTGTCCTTATTGAAAGGAGAGGGCTGCTACGCAAGATGCACTTTCGTTGAAAATAAAAAAGGCCATATTCTTTACTGTGTGATTTACTTTACAAGGACCATGCGATATACTTTACAGTACGTAAAATTTAATTTACTTAGTAGGTAGTATGTTTTTATTTCCTATTTACTGTAGTGATTGTAGGTAGGACGTTCCTTTTGACACTAAGTTCCGGTAGAAGCCTCTATAAATAGGCTTTAAAACGGTATAATATTAAATAGCATCTTTAACAACATGGGACTCTCTGCAATATTTTATTTCATACCCCTCAAATACTGTTAATGAGTTAATGATAAATAGTACTCAAATGTGACATTTTTCGAAGCAAAGAAAAAGTGCCATAGAAGCATTTAAACTAAATGAATTGTATAAATTATTTTAACATTTTTTCATTAACGTTATCTGATGCTATTATTATTAATTTAATTTGAATGAGTTTCAATAATTGCAATAATAAAATAAGGATAATTAATTACTGCGGTTCTTTGAAAACCCAACAATGAATTAAAAGGTGAAATGCTTGAATCGATTGCGACCAATTTAATATTATCGTCACTAACTATTTTATGAACTAATGAACTAAGATAGCGCAACAATTTTGTTGCATAGTGTTAATACAAATTAAAGACTCAAATAAAAGAGCTTGCCAATAGTGTTAGTGAAAAAAAATGCATAGATTTAGAAAACAACCTTACTTGGGCCGCGAAAGTTGTTGTTCTTCCGGCATGAACAGGAAAGAGCGAATTGTTGACCTATACCTCTGAGGTTTACATTGACTACTTCTTCAGGACAGTAGTACCTAATGTATATATGTAAACTCAATCTTTTAGTAAGAGATACATTAGTTACCGGATAATTTGCTCACTGATTTGCGTCGAGCAAATAATGCTTACATCATACGGATACGTGTTGATAAATGGCGTTACTTTAAGTATCTATTGTCTTCAATGGGTACATACACATGAGCATAAATTAACGCGCGTTAAAAACAATGTATTTCAGCAGCGCGCCCACAATTTGACGCGCGTTGAAATTAACGCTAGTGTGCAACCACACATGGCATCATGGCATAAATATTTTGTTTTGAGGTTATGATGTCTTTCAATCCATATTTTGACAATGAAATGCGTCTTGCGTTGACAAGATCCGTGAACGCAGGATCCCTTAGCGATAAGTTCAACGTATCACTTATAAATATTTGTATCCAATCTGCGCAGTTGCAGTCGTAGGTCGATATGGATACCTGTTGATAACTGGCCCTGCTTTAAGTGTCGCGTTAAAAACAATGTGTTTTAGCAACGCGCGTACTGGCTCATAATTTGACGTACCTAAAAATTAACGCGTGTTAGTTAAATCGCCAATGTCCGAGTCCGAGTATGCTTCTTTGGGATCGAACAAACCCGAAAAGAATATTGCTCGTGCCGAACTTTTATGAAAATTTAATTAATACAATTGCTAAAAATATTTGTATTGCCAAGGAGAAGTAATTACATCTATTAAAAAGTTTAAATGGTAAATTGAATATAAGTTTTTTATTATCTCAAGATTCGTAATTACTATCTATTCGATGTCTAAAACATAATTTATGTTCAGTTCCGACATATTTAGTTATACCCCGGATTCATCGCCATCTTGTTACAGTGAAAATTCAAATAAATATAAGTTTTTTTTAGCCGGTCGACGTATCTTTGGTAATATTTACAATTTTGTCTAATAACTAATCGGTATACCGTTCTCTATCCATCCATATTGAACTTTTTACATGAAAGGCGGACCTGTCATTGGTGTTTCCACAGTGTCTATTCTCGACTTAGGAGAATGTTGATTTCGAAAGAAGTGTTATCTCTTTCTCTGCGTTTCTTAGAGAGATGAATAATCACTTCCCTCGACATGATCGTTCTCCTCAGACAACAATAGACGCACGCTGAGAAACATTTATTTTACATATTTTATTTATTTATATAAATTTTAAATTATCTAAATGTCTAATAGACGGGTGAAAATAAACCGACCGTATTCAATTTGTTAATTGAATAAATTTTCTTAACAATTTTTTTTAATATCTTTTCATAATCATTTTTTTTGGTGGAGAAAAAGTACCATTGTAGTAGGAAAAAAGTTGTTTGAAAATTTTCAAGACATTTATTTGATTTTTCGAAATTCAAATTATGACACAAATTAGTTCCTTAAATCCCAGAAAAGAAAGTTTCAACTCAAAAAATTTCAAACTTATTCACACTTATTCACGCGTCGATCCGGAGACACACTGTATATTTCTTTTTTTTCTTTTTGGTGGCATACTAAATGAGACGTTTACTACCAACTATGAACAGAGGAATTTTATTTAAGAATGTTCTTGATGGAATAGCCATAGAAAAAGTATAATATTCTACTGGCAGTAATGATTACATTCTTATTCGGATGATTACCTAAACTCGCGTGTAGCTCGAGACGCAAATTTCATCCTCGTAAATTATATAACTGTCACAAGGTAAACTTATCGCTGAATTACTAAAATTACATATAAAGACAATGACTTCTTCACAACGCAGTTTAGTACTAGTAGCATCTCTTTAGTGATTAAAGGATTAATATTTAAATAAAAAATTCTTAAATGATATTTTAACAAATATTGTAACTGGGTGGGGTTTGAATATTGAATATTTTTCATCTTTGGCAGTGGCGGCTCGTGACCGTTCACAAGTATGGTGAAATTATTTTTAAAATTTTATTTCTGTGTAACCACCAAACAATTACTTTCTAGGCGTTTTAAATGTAGAAAGAAAAGAAGTAATAAGAAAATGCGTTAGGTAAAACATATTTTTATTCATTTTTTAATTTTACACAAGGAAATACAACTTTTGGGAAATAAGAAAGGTTTTCTTAGTGTGTATAGTGCTTAAACGTAAAGTCCGTTCTTCGGTTCTTAATTGTAGAAAATTGATCAATAACAGCTTCATTAAAGTTTGGAATACCCTCTATAAATTTTTTTTCATATATTTAAGATTTAAATTTTGTAATAAAATCCTTAGATTTATCCTTTGTGGTCTGCGTTAAATTAATTTCGGGTTTAGGTCTTCCCGCATTCTTCACTTCAATTTTTTGCTCCAAACTGAAAGAGCTAAAGTTATTTTTTAAATAGTCTACCGTCAAACTATTAATTTTAACTTAATAAATATATAATATTAAAATATTAAAACATACACGCACACGCACGCACAACATTTCTAACTAGATGCAGGAACATACAACGGCGCGGCGCACACTAAAATTGTGCGCCTTTCCCACGTTAAATCGCCATAGCCCCACTATCCCCCGCTTTCTCCCGCCACCTGTTACGCGCCTGAAGGCATTTTATTGCCAATGTCCGAGTCCGAGTATGATTCCTCGGGTTTAGAGAAATTAATTAATATTATTAATTTACTATAAAAAAATCACAAGCACAAAAAAATCGTTTAAAAAGAATTGTGCCGTGGAGCACATATTGTGGCTGATGATTCTTTTCGGGGATTTATCGAAATGCAGAGGGGAATTACGGGTGAATTACATAGCCGCGGAGAGACCCTTGTTTATAATATGCATTTTTTAATCAAAGTAATTTATTAATATTATTTGAAATACCTATTCATATTTAATAATATAAAAAAGTCTAGTAATTAAAACACATTCATTCTTATTTGTCCGACAGAAATTTTAAATTTCTTGCCCCATAAAAAACTATAAAGATGTAACGATCTTTTCATTACATTCCAGTGCATGGTAACCTTATAGGAATTCATAAAATATTCCTGAAATCTTCCTCCAAGGTCTCTTGGTATCAACCACCAAGTAAAGGTAAACACTGCATTTATCGTCTTGTGTCGAGCAGATGTGGTGATTGTCATTACTATCTTGATGCATTAATAATTGAATGGCGGTCTGCCTCTTCAATGTGGGAGTGGCAAGACATAACGTAATAACATTACGCTTACTCGATTTTAGATACTGGAGAACAAACCAGAACAAACCCGAATTGTGGCCATGTTTATTATTCGATTTTTGAAAACATTTTTGATTTGTAGGAATTGAGAGGATAATTTGAGAGGATAATTTTAAGTATCTTTATAAGACAATGAAGTTAACTCATTCTTATTGGTTTTAATTGGTCTATAATTTTCTTTCGGCTTATCTTCAAATTTCTGTAAAACACGCAATATTTTAGATAGTCTTCGCAGTTGAATCAGTAGCGACGATAGGGATTCGGCAAAACCAAAACCTAAAAAAAAGATTAATTTATATCATTGAGCAAGCATGTATTAGGACGCTTTGGTCCCCATAGTGCCCCCTCTTGAAGGTGGGACCTCCCCGAACCGCTGAGACCCTGTGGGCCCCTTCTAGCCGCCAGTGAGTAGAATCCTCTTAACTATGTTACCGAATAGTGTCGATTCATTTTTTTTTCAATGTGGAGAAACTGGGTTGAAGAACCACTTTTCTATTTTTTAGTGACGAAACCGGTAGAATGTCAATCTGCATACAAACTAGCCATTCTATAACTGGTATATTTTATATTAAAATTCTATTATTTGACTAAGCTGTATTATTTATGTTAAAACAAATAAACCACGTGTTTCAAATTAGACTTAACATAGAAATCCAGTTAATTATGGAAAATAAATAAAAATATTGACTTGAAACAGCCGTATTTACCTACTAAAGAGTTCTAAATTTAAAACCGTCCTAAATTGAGAGTTAGTGTTAGTTTTAAATGACAAGTATCATAAGTTTTCTATTTATTTTTCTTTAAATATATAAGGAATGGTACATTGTATACCTAGGAGGAAAAGCTGAACATTTCCGAACGACAGTAAAAATTGCGCAAGCCGAGACTGGGACAATGCGGGTCCAGAAATATGGGTTTTCCTACGATACATACATATATACTATTTTTCCAAAAATCGAAAATTATTCAAATGACATAAATTATTACAATCAACTTGTTAAAGTCTTGAAAAATCATTATTAATTTTATTCACAATAAAAGATGTCGGTAACTATGGAAGCGAAGTAATTTTGAATTGTCAAACTTAACGCATGACAAGTTGCCTGGCAACGACTAGCGTATAGTTTCTTTCAAAAAGATTATTAAAAATGTCAATATTTCTTATTGATCTTGGGAAAAAAATAATTTCAGTATGTACTATTGCTTTTAAGAGAATTCTTACTAAATAATAAATAACTAACTGGGAACTATCTCGTTTGCGTTATATTAAAATATATAGCGTGTGTGGAAATATTGGCACTATATGGAAAACTTTATTTTCTGCGATTAAAAAAAAAACTATTTTGCATCAAAATATTCCTCTCAAAACTCTTAATCTAAATCTAAAAATAGTTTTTTTCTAAAATCAAAGATAAAAAAATTCTCCATACGTTGCCAATATTTTCACGCATACTGTATAATTTATATATTTTCCCCTTATCTTCTGACATTTTTTTGAAAAGCAATGTGTAACGCAATAGAGCACAACCTTTCGGTCAGTCGAGATGCATAAAAACTCACTCTTAAGGCCTTTCTGTGAAATGTTGTCACCATGTCGCGTCGTCTCATCAAGGATTTCGGTCACTCATGCTCCAGCTAGATAAACAGCTCGTTTAGTGCAGATGATTCTTTTGTTGATATCGATTAAATGAGATTAGCGCCTCCTATAGTATTCATATATAGTTTAAATCACACGAAACACAAAATATAAATGTCAATAATGACAAATAATGACATCTCTTCCGAGGATCCTGTGGTGGAATGAATAGACGTCTATGAATATTCAATCCAAGTTTTTGCCCCCTACTTTCTTTCTGGAATACCAGAATAACGCAATAGAGCAGAAGCGTTTGGTCAGTCATATGCATGCAGTGCAGAGGTGTAAACCCAAAACAACTAATTCCATGGCAGTATGCCAAGCCATGTATTGAACTATACGGGAATTCACTGGTCCTTTCACACTCAAGGCCGTTCTGTGAGCCGGTGCGACTTGTGACGCCATCATCTCATCATGTTTACTCTCGTACCAGATATACAGAGTACTTATCTAAAAAAATCATCCACGGTGATTCGCGGTGAGTGACCTATTAGAAAATATCTTCTAGTTTTAGAAGGTTTATAGTATTGAAAGTGTGACAATAAATTTTTTTAATTCAAAAATATTTGTCTTACTTTAGTTCCCAGCATAACCTGAAGTATCAGACATGAAATACTTCAGGTTATACTGGAAATTAAAGTAAAAGTTTACAGGTCCATTTATAAACTTTTAAGGTCAGTTCGGTTGTGATGCGTCTGCATTTGCAGTTCACTAGGAAACATTTTCAGCAGTGGAACCACAGACAATCGACAATTTCTGCTTACGTTTCTTTTCGCCTTAACTCAAGGTTAATAAATCTATAAAATTGCCATCAGTGACAATCGGCCTTCCGAAATATATCGATTTAATCGAATCGAAACATAGGTATCGACTGATAAATAGACTCCTCTATAGCTTGTCGATGAATAACCTAACCTCAAATATAAGGAATTAAGCTTTCGCCGGGAAATAATGTTACCGGTAGTACAATAGTACTAGATTTAGTACTTTTTGAACCCATTTAGAAATAATAAATATTGATGTGAGTTAGGCACGGGCAACCCCAGTGTTACCGTTTTTTTATGAGACGGGACCGAATTTTTTTAAAAATATTGTCAGTTGGCTATGGAACGGGACTTTTTTTTAGATATTGCTATTCATTCCCATGTGCACAAAACTAGTCCCAGTTTATAAAACCTAGTACTTTTTTCTACTTTTTTTAATAGCAAATTAGTACAAGAAGGCAATCGACTCCTCTCTATCGAACGACATAAAAGCGATTGTGCGTGGTTCCACTGCTGATTTAATAGGTAGCAACTGGATCTTCTAATAAGATTATCACAGAGAATTAATTACCCAATTTGTAATTACTCATTTTATATTGAAAGCAAAATAAATTATATATTGTATAATGTATATTATTTATAACAAATAGGTAATAATTATTTAGCGAAACTTAATAACTACTATACCTTGTGTAAGTGCCTATAAAATGGAAAGAGTCAAAATAGAAAAGAAAATTTAATAGTATTCTTATAACAATTATTTCAATAAATATACCTTGAATTGAGTTCACTTTTACAAAAGTATAGCTAGCTTGCTTATTGGCTTAGATGATAGTCAAGAGCTTGAAAAAAAAACTATATTACGGCATAAAGGACCTTATATTTTATGGTATTTCGGATGGAATATTTTTGAGGTTAAATACTATAACCTTCGCATTAAGGCTTTTTTAAAATAGTATGTGTAAATATGTAATCTTTGGGCGTATTCAGCAGAACCCATCGATTTGTAAGCGATTAGTAATCATCTGCACTAAAAAAAAATCGATGGGAAATCGGACACAATGAATTTAAAAAGCGATTTGTGATTTGACAGCGACTTATGTCCGTTTTGTTTGTCAGGTTGAGGAGTTAAATTTTTAAAAAATGACGGAAGAAATGAATTATAGTTATAAAAACATATTATAGTACACGATCTCCGCTAGTCAAGAGGAACATTAAAAATAAAATTGTCCATTTCGTAGAGAAAAAGAAACGAAGAATATGAAGACAATATTTAGGAAAGGATCCTAACCAAACAAAAAACTGACTATAAAATGCATTCAGCAGAACCACAAATCGATGCGTATCGTGACATCACCCATTAAATATCGCTTATAAATCGATGGGCTCTGATGAATGCAGCCTATGACGGCAGGGCAGTTAACAAATAATATTAATATCTATTTCAACTACTACAAGTTTCGATTTTCCAGGGTGCCAAAGTTGAAAAAGGTTGATTTTCAATTATTAATATCTCAAAAACGATTCAATTTAGTCATATGGAATGGAGTCTGTACGAGAAAATATTGGAATTTCAATGAAAATTCAAATATATAAAAATATACTCGCTCTTCCAGTTAAAATAAAAAAGTTGTTGCTATCTGCTTCCGGTACAACCAGAATCTTAAAACTATTTTTATTGGGTACAGGGTGTCTCATTTTCGAAACATTGTGGGGGGTATTAGAGCTATTATTTGTTATTATATGTCATATTAGAATCAGCTGTTTTCACTGTAGCGTTCCTCTTTCTAAAGGAGCGAAAGATTTCGATGCCAAATTCTTCATGACCCTCTTAGTTTTTAATCTACATGGTAATTTTGAAAATCTTCGCTGTTTAGAGACTTCTCGTATTTCCGTTATGCGTGAACTTATCAAGAAGGTAAAATCTGATCTTGTTAGAGACATTTACGCAAAGTTCAGGAGCGTAGCCAGTTTTTCTCTAAAAGCTTGGTTTTTGAGATATTAACAAAAGTAAACAGTTTTAACTTTTTGATAAGTTAGCGCATAACATAAATATGAGGGGTATCTAACAAGCGAACATTTTCAAAATTACCCGGTAGATTAAAATCTTAGAGAGCTAGGTAAATTTGACACCGGAATCTTTCGTTTCGTGAAAAATGGGTATACTAAAGTAACAATAGTAACATTATATCTTTTATAATAACTCTAATATTCACAGGAAGTGTCGAAAATGGGACAATCTGTATATATACGTTTTAGTAATCCACTGAATTTTTTCCTGTATACGGTTGGTTCTTCATATATCGATAGTGGCCCATCGGGGTAGGACACCATATATAAAAAACTCTTGCTTATTAAATGTCTTAAGAAACTTTGAGGGAGGAAACAAATTTTCCTCTTCGAGAGAAGAGGACAAATTTCCTCCCTTCTTTGGTGATCGAAAATTATGTTTTCTAATAAAAATATTTTTTAATGAATAAGCCCCTCTTATTCATTATGTTTAGTTCATCAAAATATTTATAATGTTTATATTATATCCTCCGTAATTTCTCAGATGATTTTTTCCTACTACCGTTATAAAAACGGTTTTCACCATTATAAGTACATCATTTTAACACGTTAAAAAAAAAAAATATTTAGCGTGTTAAAATTGCCTTCCCACACTTATCTAAACAAAAACTGAGATAATCAAAGTTGCAACTAGGTTGTCTATAAAAAAACAGTACGACAGTTCCCTGAGCAATATACAGTCAAAACGGTAAGATTAATCTATAATAATTTTTAAAATAAAATTATTTTAAGAAAATACCACATCGTCTACAGTATTTTTCCTTCTGTCGAAAATAGTTTGTTAAAATATTGGCGTATGTCGTACCCGGCCGATTTTATTATCTTTGCTTTTTTTGATGATATGATCAAACACAATGCTCTGGAAGTGGTGCGTGTGCGCTGAATACGATTAAACGTTGCCTGCAAGCTGGCGGGCGGTGCACGGTGCAATCATTTTTCTGAAGAATGATTACCCAGATTTATCTAACGGAATCACAATACGACAGTTCCTGGCGCAATATGCATTGAAAAACTGTAAATCGATGTCTTATTGTATGTATTAAGAGAGCTGTTAGATTTAAATCAAAGATATTTCTCATTTTATAAATGATTTAAATCAATAAATTAAAAGTCGTGTTGAATATAAGGAAATATTGAAATGATAAATATTTTTTATATTATTTATTATTTTCAAACTTTAAATCGTTTAAGTTATCATGTATGACCATTTAAATCCATTTAAAGATGATTCGAAGAAAAAAAGTGTACCTACCGATTGATAGGTTTTAGAAAATCAACAATGTTTTATAACTTGCCATAATTTAATTAAGAATTCTTTATATCTGACCTAGAAATTAAATTCACTAACCAAATTGTATTTAATTTATTTTTATTAACTAAACAAATTAACAGTACATCTGGGTTAGACATGGCCCAAAAGTATCGCCATGATACTACAGGTAACAAAAAAATTAATTTTTTTATTATTTCTTTTAAATATATTATATTGTCGAAAAAATGTTTCATAACCAATCAATGCCACATGTTATCCCTTTTGGCTTTTACTAAATTAAAAATAAATATTATGTCAACAAATAAGCTCTATAATGCAGAGTGGTACGAAATTATCAATTCATCTAATTCATTTACCTAATATTATAAATAAAAAATTATCAAATAAACAAGCTATATCTAGGTTTTATTTTGATATCTAGGTTTTATTTTGTTAAGTAAATGAATATATAGGATGTTGAAAAAGGTCGGTACCCCGAAATAACTCCGGTGAATCGCATTGCAGCGGAAAATGTCTGGGAAAAAAGTTGTTTGGTTTTGAAGGAGGAATAGTTTGCAATTTAAACTCAACCCCCGGGCGCGGGTGGGGGTAAGTTAAGATTTTCAAATGGAACCCCATATTTTCATTGGCCTATCGTGTTCTCCGACCAAAAATAGATTTTTTTTTTCGGGACCATCCTTCACCAACAATCACTCTTTTTCTCTGTCTTGTACTAAAAAATGCCCGTGGAATACAAACAACTTTTTCCAAAGGCATTTTCTATTACAAGACAGAGAGAAAGAGTATTTCCGGGATAAAACTTGATTTTCGCACGGTTCTGATTGGATGGGGCCGAATAGAAAAAATTTTCAGACAAAAGATGTTTATTTTTGGTCGGAAAACAAACAAAGACAAACAAAAATATGGGGTTCCATTTGAAAACCCTTACCCACGCCCGGGGTTGAGGGGGCGGGGGGGGGGGTTAAATTGCAAACTATTCCTCCTTCAAAACCAAGCAACTTTTTCCCTATACATTTTCCGCTTCAATGAGATGCACCAGAGTTATTCCGGGGCACCGACCTTTTTTCAACACCAAAATATAGAACTTATTAAATGAGGGTACGAAACATATTATCTTACACCATGAAATTTTGCACCATAACGTAAACATTATTTGATTTTAACAGAACAAGATTTTCAACGGATTTGTTTCGTTTTATCACGTGAACATTTACTCCAGAGAACTTTGTAAATTACGGTGTCCGAGTATAACTTCCAGGAGTTGTTTATGTGTTCTATCTATACTGTTACTTTCAACATGACGACAACGTGAACATATGTCGAGTAAATGCTCGTATTATGTTCGAATTATTCAGGCATGATGAATCTGGTGATTTTTCTCGTTGTGTGATTGGCAAGTTGGCAAGATTCAAATAATTTCATAAATATTTAAATCTTCTTAAAGATTTAAATCATTTGAAGAATGTATAAATTATTTTATAAAGATTTAAAATAGTTTTAAAAATTTAAATTATTTTGAAATTATTTAAATCGGGTTTTTATAGAACGAAATCAAATGTGCTTTTTAGGAAGATTTAAATCATAAACCATTTTCTGGAAAAAGATTTCGAATAGAAGTAATTCAATGAAAAAATGTATTTAAATCAGAAAAATGATTTAAATCTCACTAATTGTTTGTATTTCAGACTAAATAATTATTACATTCAAATACGTCCTGAAAGATCATACTGCTACAGTGAAAAGCTTAAAAAATAAACATTAAGATAAATTTAACTAAAATTTTTTGGTGTACTACATAATTAGGACCGTAAACACTAAATCAAATTCTTTTATTTTCCACTAGTCAAAATAATATACTTTTCATTCGCGAAAAGTTATAATTTGTGCTTCTGCTGTATAAATAAATAATAATAATTATTAACATAAATTCTAGAACTTTCACAAACTGTTGAGATTTGACGTCAGTGACTCGATCCTCATAATTAATTTTTTTAATTAATATTTCGTTAAACATCTTGGGTAACTTCTGAACTTAAGAACCTATAAATTAAATTTAATAATTGAATAATTTACAAATCAATGGAACGGAAATCCTAGTATCTAATTTAGAGCTTCAGATACTGAATTAAAATTATTTGTGTTCAGTCTCAATTGACTGAATTTTTATTATTAATATTTCGGTTAAAAACCGAACCTTTATGGGATCTAGAATTTGTGGAAAAGGTGTAGCGTTCTTCTGCAATTAAAATATACAAACACGATGATCCAAATTTAATTTTGTTTGCATGACACACATATCCCAAATGAATCTAGAAATGTTAAAACTTCTAAAATGTAATAAAATGGTTCCTTATTCAATTAAAAAATATCTGTTGGTCTTAAAATGTTAAAAATAAGTAAGATAATTGAAAATGAGTATTTCACGACCAGTTCAAATACATAACCTTGTCATAACTGGCGTGTGACGTCACCAGGCAAGTGATTTTTAAATCTCTTATAGAGATTTATAATGCTGCCAGCGTTTTAAACTCTCTTTTAAAGGTATTAAAATGTTTTACGCATTTAATAATATGTGAAATGAAAGAATAATATCATGGTATTTAGGTATATGTATTTAATGAACATATAACAAAGCTTAAAGCTAAAATACGAAGGATGTAGTTATAAAGATATTAAACTATATTTTATTTATTGAGTAAAATTATGAAAAGGTAAAGAAACTCATAGTCTTCTTCAGTAGTTAAATAAACAATAATTTAATTTCCATACATGTTCGAAGGCATATACCCTCATCAGCTGCAGTGGAAAATACTTTAGAAGTAAGTGTTAACAAAATGAATAAAATCGTATCCATTCTAATTTTTTGTTCCCATCCTTAGGAAAGCGGAAACATCTTATATTTCTATCAAATTTCTTTGCCTAGTTATCTATATTATAACCGAACACAGCGCACCTAATTTTATAAAAATTCAGATATTTATTTTAACACACACGACTAAATAAGAAAAAAATTCTGGTGAACTTTCAAAATTTCCATGGAAAACTACGACAATGAATGAATATCTAAAAAATTGTTAAAATAGTAATGGATATATTACAATTAAAGACTGACACCGCTGGTGGCAACCAGCAGAGGTCGCCGAGCAGCTTTGGCTATCGTCGGCCAGTTCCGATTGCGCGTCGGTTGTTTTAAAAGTTTGTCGGAATCTTTTCTTATTTTAGTGGTATTTTAGCTGTAATGTGTGTTATATTTCTATGAAATTAATATACGTTAATACTTGTCATATATAATTCTTTCATTTCACATTCACATACCACTAAATGCATAAAACCTTTTAATATCCTTAAAATAGAATTAAAAATGCTAACACCGTATAAATCTCCATAAGAAATTAAAAAATAACTCACCTCGTGACGTCACTGCGCGCGGCATACGAAATTGGAACGGTTAGATATCTTACCTTTAGTTATTTGTATAATGATTGTGTAGGTACTGAGGTTCCTTTTAGGACTATGTAGAAACGTCAAATAGCCAGTCCAAATAGCCAGTAGGGGACTTCAAAATGCCTTTTAATGTAAAATTGTGGTTACAGTTTCTTTTGCTTTGGGTCAGTAACTCAGACATGCAATTAAGAATTAAAAGTGATTTAAAACCGGAATTGTTGTAGTTCTGCTTCTCGAACAACTGTTTACAAAAATTAGGTTGATCGGTCGATGACGATGCGTCAAGAAATATATATTGAAATTTTAACTCGGATACTACTTAAGCTCCGGATTGACACTTATTTGCTACTTTTTAAAGGTTTATTCTCACGTCCAAAAATGATGACACCGAAAAGGTATCAAATCTACGTCTTCCGGCCATTTAATAGGCATACCTATAATTAAAGTATTAAGATCTTTGATTATTATAAAATTCGTAGGCAGGACGAGGTACACTTTTATATGGTACAATTTGACTTCGAATAAATTTTTTTTCTTAAGCTTTCGTTAAGTGGCATGTTTCCGCGCCCATTCAATTATCGCACGGAATCTAATTATACAATAAAAAAATCCAGATTTTTAGAAAATACTTCTCAAAAAATAATAAACTATGCTATTATCGGAAAGAGATTTAAATGTACTTTACAATTATGTGCTCGTTTAAAATTTTAAGGGTAATATGTTAAGCCATGCAGGCTGCAAATACTTTTTGAAAAGCGTCCCCCTTTATAATAAAATCTTTCCGATTTTTGATATTATTTTCAAGCATTCAACTTGACACCCTTTATAATCTACCGTTTTCAACATATATATACTATATATACATATATTCAAATAATCATTATCATGCAATTTTTAAGAACTCATTTCAAGTTATTATTATTATTCACGGGGAGTTAGTGCCTGTGGGTAATGGTTCATTACGCGGGGACCGTGTCCAATAAAACGTTTTTATTACTTCTGGCTCTCCAAAGCCAATCAGATCGCAATTCTAATAAAATTTTGAAAAAATCATATCTAGTTAATAAAGACAAATTCAAAGTTTACTTTAGTTTTATAAGGGATATTCATCATTGGCTGCTTGGATCGGATAAAACCTTTTATTTTTTTATTTGGATTTCTGTCCCATAAAGAAAATATCCTTCTTACGGAAATCTATCCAATGAGTAATAGATGGCAACGAAAGCATAAGAAAAGATTTAATATCCTCCAACGAACCGTCCTGAATCCCATTTTATTTTTTAATAAGATAAACAATTAATTTTATAAACAGAAACATTTGGCATGAGGGACTTCTAAGTAAACTGCGATCCTATGGTATGCCCAGTCGATTCTGTGCATGGTTGTCTAGCTTTCTTAAGGACCGCTCTCTGCAAATGGCGATTGACGGATTTCTCATCAATGCCGGTGTTCCTCAAGGGTCCATATTGTCTCTCTCTCTCTCTTATTCTCTCTCCCACTCTACATTAACGACCTTCTAGTGAAAACGAAAAATCCGATATTTAGATTTGCTGACGATAGCACACTTATCTCATCTTTCTCTTTGAATGCACAAACATCGGCTGCCGACGCACATCCTCGCAGACAGCATGAAGTATCAACCCTCAACAAAGACCTAGAAGAAATTTTGGCTTGGGGTGACAGTAACCAAGTCGAATTTAACGCTAAAAAAACCCAGGCAGGAGTTTTCCCTAAAAAGGTTAACATTACAGGACCGGATGTAGTCATGGACGGAGATGCAATCCCACTGGCTTCATCTATTAATTTGCTGGGCGTCAATCTGGGAGGAAATACGTCTTGGCATAACCACGTTGTGGCAAGCGCCAAGATAGCTTCTCAGAAACTTGGTGTACTCTTCCGAACCAGAAAGATGTACACACTTCAGAAAATTTTGACATTATACAAAGCTCAGACTCGACCATCACTGGAGTACTGCTCTCATGTCTGGAGCTCTGCACTCAAACATACCCTTCTTCTACTGGATTGGTTGAAGATTTTACTCTCCTTTACAGATATTTTCATGGAAGGTGCCCTCTTAATTCCGCCCAGAGCGGCGATTCGCAGAAATACACGACGAACCACTGCCGCCCACCATATGTGGTTAAGCTTAGTACTCCTTGAACTTCATTATTTAAGAATTCTTACATATGGAGGACTTCATCCTTATGGAACGACCTTCCCGAGGTCGTTTTTCCCAACGAATCAAAACCAATGTGAATCGCTATTTGCGCACACGCACTACTGCCAGAGTGCCCTAAAGGATTTTTCCTATAGTGCTTATGTTTGATCATAAAAAAAAATAACCCAATGTTTTTCCCGCTGTTTTCATGCTAGCAGTACGACTAACCACACATTTCTCTTCTTATTATTTTAAGTTTTATGCAGAATTCTATAAAGTGTTCTACTATTGTTTCACACCAAATTACCACTTAAAATAAAAAATATCACTTAATCCCGCCTTCTATTGAAAATTCTTAGGTTAGTTATTTTATGTTATTTATAATATATATTACTTTTTTATTAACGTTTTTAATTTTTTAATTGTCTATACTGCATGTCTTATGCCGCGTCCACACCAAACCAACGAAACAAAAACATACAACAAAACAGAAACACAACAAACCAGCAGCATTCTGGAAACAAAACAAAACGAAAACTTGGTCTTACGCCCACACTAGCGACACACTAAGAAAACACAAAACAGTTACACGGTATTTTCCGACAATATAGCAACAAATCGGTAACATTTTATCAACTTTTATGTTTCACTAAACAAAACTAAAACTGCATAGTTAACAATAGCGTAGCCACATGGGGGCCTCTGTAAATGCCGGTTTTTAAATACTTAAGTGATACTTAACGATATGTCAAAATATGTATTTAAAAATATAGGTGCCCCAAATTCATACCGCATACAAGAGCAGCTAATAGTTATTCTTTTATATTATATGATATTAATACAACCTGACAAGCAAACATACTTGTTCGTTTACTTTTGGAGTGTGTGGGAGGCGAGTAATGACTTTATTTTTGGGGGGTTTTATGAATTAAAAACTATGGATTAAATAATAATAATAAGCATCAACGAAACACAGTCGTACTGACAGAAACCTTGATGTTTACTGCTCCACGACGGGAAGACAATAAGTTGCTAATATCCAAAACAAAACATAAAAGTTGGTAAAATGTTTCACGATTTATTTCTAAATTGTTGAAAAACATTGTGTTGTTGTTTTGTTGGTTTGTTGTGGACCCGGCAGAAGACAATATGTTGCTGAAAACTGAAACAAAACATAAAAGTTGGTAAAATGTTTCCGGTTTGTTCCTAAATTTGAAAAACATTTTGTTGCTGTTTTAGGATTTTCTTATCTTAAATATAATATTAAACACTTTTAGGTCTAATGATGCCCGTATAAGGGGGAAATATATGTCACCAGGGTGCACCAAGTAAAATGGCCTATTAGAAGTATCTCGAGAACTGAATAAGATATTATTTTGAAAATTTGGTTGTAGCTATAAGAAATGGTTTTCTACGTTTCTAATAAAATATTTTGGATGATGCGGTGTCTACCACACTCCCCATGAATATAAAATAATCTCTAAGCTCGAATAATGTGAATTAGTTAATTTTATTACATTAACACAGACATAACGTCAAATGGATTTTTTATTATTTTGTTTCTATGAATCCATTCCACAGCCTACTACCAAAAAATATATGTTTTTAAGATAAGTTATAAATTTCGCTATAAGTCCGAAAATATTGAAGATAGGTATAGGAACACTTAATATCATTAGATAGAAAATTCGATCCTCCATTAGCAAAACGTATCAAATACAGGGTGTCCCATTTAAGAAGATTTTTGCAATAATTCATCTCCCTCAGAAATATGGAGACGCCCTGTATGCAACTAATTAAATACCGTTCAAAATTATAAAATTTCGATGGTCTTGTGAACTATTGGCAAAATTTTAGCTTTCTAGCTGTAACTGCTAAAAAGGTATGATTTTCCTTTCAGGTCCCGATACGGCGTAAAAAAATCACAATATTATTTATAATTCAAAAACTCTTAAAGATAGGTATATGATATTATATAGAAAACTGTTCTACATGTTTACCTAGATTCTAAAAATATATAATATATAGGGTAATTCATTTAAAATTCCGAAGTTGCTACCACTTTCGGTATGATCCGGCAATACCGCACCATCCAAAATATTTTAGGAACGTAGAAAACCATCTCTTATAGCTGCAACCAAATTTTCAAAATAAAATCTAATTCAGTTCTCGAGATACTTCTAATAGGACACTTTACTTCGTGCACCCTGTATATAAACAAATGTTATTTGATGAGACGCCGACTTTGTACAATTTGATTTTTAACAAAATCAGGTCTCTTAGAAAAATGAACTGCTTCTTTGAATCCTCCAAAATAATTCCTTCATCTTAATGCTGTTTAATGTTTACCTATACGTTGAAATGTATTATTTAGTATGATAAAACAGACTGCTTATCAATCTAAATTTAAATAATATGCTATTGATAGAAATAATTTACACGAACTGATTTTAAATGTTTTATTAAGGCTTATAACAGTTTTGTTCGTACTTTTAACTAATTAACATGTCCATTTGCTTAATATCAATGCCCGGAATACCTTAGAGTTATAACGGTTAATATATGAAGAATAATATGTGTGCCAACCAATGACGGAAAATTTTGATGATCCAATTGTAACTTTCTTTTGTAGGAATTTTATGAATATTAAGAAATTTTGTTAATCAAAAAAATTTAAATCATAATCGTTATAAAATTCAATGGATAATATTCACGAATCGCGAAATATGTAGGTTTAAGGTAAGATACCCAATTATTGACATTCAAGCGATAATTGACATGTTTCATAACTTGTCATAACTTAAGAAATTTTCATATCTGACCTAAATGCACCAACCCTTTGGGACTGCAATCTGTCAACTTCGTCCATGTTCACAGATTTTAACGGTATGGCGGAATCAATGTTAACCTTATTTTGAAGCTTAGTTCATTAAGATGATATTTTAAATAATATACTATACTACCAATTTCTCCCTTTTGCTTTGGTTACTAGTTACTAGCCTTAGTATTCTAGTTCTATATATTTTGTAAATTATGAATAAATTTGTAATAAAGAAATAAATTGCGTTAATTATTGTGGTGTCAAATTTTGGGACAATCTTTTTTTTAAAGATTTTAGATTTAGGAAACAACAACTAATCCTTTGTCTTCAATTTAGATTTTTTTAAATATTGGTGTTTTTTCAACTTTCGACGATTTTAATACCTTCTATGATTGGCATAACGTTGTTAAATACTTTATGAACTAAGAAACTTTCTTATGATGATCAATTTGGTAATCTTCTTCTTCAAGTGCCTATCCGTTACCGAATGTTGGCAATCATTCTAGCAATGATAATTTTATTTGTTGCTGCTCTGAATAGTCCTGTGGTGGATGATATTCTTCTTCTGTCAATACTTCTCTTGCCCTGAACTTTTCCCTGCAGAATGCATTTCAATAATTTATATTTGGCCTCGTTTCTCATAATGTGACCAAGATATTCCAATTTCCTACGTTTTACTGTGAACATTATTTCTTTTTCTTTATTAAGTTTTTGGAGTACTCGGGTGTTTGATATTTTGTCCATCCATGATATTTTGAGGATTCTTCTATATGTCTACATCTCGAAAGCCTCCAGTTTTTTTTATTGTTGCTTCTGTCAAGGTCCAGGACTCCACACCGTATAACAAGATGGAGAATATGTTGCATCGGAGTAGTCTGAGTTTTAATTTTAAATTCACATTATGTGTCCTGAATAATTTGGACATTTGGTTGAAGGCTGCTCTTGCTTTTTCAATTCTTGCGTTTATTTCTTTAGAATGGTCCCATTCTTCATTTAGTGTTGTGCCCAGATATGTGTGTGTTGACACTTGTTCTACCGTTTTTTCATTGATGGTAAACTGTACTTCTCCAATTCTTTCTTTGCTGATTATCATTATTTTTGTTTTATTAGTGTTAACTTCTAGGCCAAACCTTTTGGTACTTTCAACCACCCTGTCCAGCAAAAGTTGTAGCCCTTGTTCCGTGTCGGCAAATATGACGGTGTCATCAGGATATCTAAAATTGTTTATTCGTTCTCCATTCAATAGTAGTGTATTCTAGGGCTTCTTGGAAAATTGCCTCTGAAGAATACATGTTAAATATGAGAGGCGACAATATACATCCCTGGAGTACACCTCGCAAAATTTCTATTTCTTCTGTTTTTTCATGGTTGATTCTAACCGAAGCCTATTGATTCCAGTATAGGTTTTTGATTATTCGCTTGTCTTTGGCAATAAATTGTTTCTAAAACCTGTTAATCATTGGGTATTTTACCGTAGTTGAAATAAAAAAAAATTTGGTCCGGTTGCGAATTCGGACATTAAGGACTAGTTTCCCAAATATTTCTCTTAGGTCCCTTTCTTTTATAAAGAAACAGAATAGTATTTTTTATCCGAGAGACGCCAGTAATAATAAATTAGGACAGTTTGTGCGTGTGTGTAATGCCTTTTACATTAAAGTAGGTAAAGTAGTAACCCTAGTAAAGAAGTGGAAAGTGTATCACCCCGAGTACTACTACCTACGGACTAATCATTCTACTAAAAGTGGAGTCAACACTAATGTTTTTTAAGTAATAACCTAAAAATGATAAATTTATAATTACTTCCATTGAACGCGATTTCTTGGAAACCACTACTTGGTTGGTTGGTTGGCTAAGGCTGGGGTCGGGTGTTAGGCCCGAACTTCTATCACTGCAGCCTTCTAGCTTATAGTGTACACCGATTAGAAAATATTTGTTCCTTCTATGAGGTCCAGTAACCTTCTACCAAGTCCGCCATGTGAGAGGTTTCATGTTCCCGAAGATCTTATGCCTTCTGCGAGACAGTGCTTCGCAGCGGTATAAAAAACCATTAGGTACTTATTAAAATATAATAACATAGTATTATTAAAAGAGATTTAAACGACCTTTAAAATGATGTACCGCTTGACTTCTTCCCATTTAAGATTTTAAGGATAACCCCTCGCAGGCTGTTGAACCACGAGAGCTGCAAATATTCTTTTAAAGGGACCCCTTCACAATAAATTGAGGGTGCCTTTCCGATTTTTAATGTTGTTTACTTGAAGCTAGATATTAAGGGTGGGAAGTTTTAAAAATTGAAAACCCATATATTATCGTTGTTAGAATTGCTCAGATTAAGACTGTTGAATCCTACTAAAAACAATTGTCATGGTTGACCTGTCCCAGGGAGTTCCCCGCGTAATTAATGCCCAAGGTAGTATACACTTTATTGAAGACAACTTTCTGTTTCAGATGTTACCGTCCTTTTAGAAATGTATAATGTGTCGTGCAAACATTTTTATTACCCTTAAATGTCAATAAATGTTATTGCCTTAAATTTTCTTGTCGAGTGTTATAAAAATGTATTTATGCATGTAGGCAGTAGGTAAATTTATATAAGACATTTAGATGTATTGTTTATATACCATAAATTATATATTCGTAGGATGAGCCACAACAAACAGTTCTACCTTTTTAAGATAAAGTGGTCCAATTCCTAATTCCGTTTAGGACTTTTATATAATTTGAAACATTTTTATTGCTCCATTATTATGGAAAAATTAGCTTGATTCAATTCAGCACAAAGTATACTTTTTCCTTGTAGGAAGTAAATCCTTATAAGCTGCTACTAATTGACCCAGATTTCTTATTTTGGTTCAACAAAATTTAAGAAACGTAAAAAAATACGAAGATTTGTTTTAAAGGATTTGACATAACCTGATGACGATAACATTTTCTTAAATACATGGCAGCCAATACGCAGTTAACTGTTGAGCTTAGTTAATTTATAACGTAAAGCTAATGCCAACTAACAAAAAATATAGTTTTTAAGTGAAACAAAAAGATATTTAACACCAAAATAGAACAAATAAAAAATTATAAAATAAATACCTCTTATAAAACCTGACAGCACTTGTCGTTTAATTTAAGAAGACAATGACATCGTGAAAATACAACCAGTATGTTAAGTTACTATATTACTAATTTTGATACCATATTTTATACTCCCATACGGGTTTGTAGAAAAAATTTTGTAAAAATTATTTTTTTAAATTTACTAAAATCTTTTGTAAAATTTACTAAATTCATTAAAATATTTTGTAAAATTTACTAAAATCTTTTGTAAAATTTAATAAAATACCTGTTTTGTAAAATTTAATAAAATCTGTTGTAGAAATTTTGACACTGATTCTCCCAAGCAGTCACCTATCCAACCGTGCGTAACGTCGCTTGGCTTCAGTGATCGATGTATCTTTCCTGTGAAGTTCTTCTCCTATTATTTGATACGAAAATCGAAATTCGTGATCCGTTGCATCTGATTTAAGCCTTTCCTTCTTATAAAAAAGCATTTTTACAACACATTATTTAAACTATTTCATTTTTACAATAAAAAATACTTAAAGTACAATAATTATCGTCAGTAAAATACATACATTATTTAAACTACTGGACTTATAAATAAATTATTGTCACTATCATTCGATGTACAATTTACAATATATTATAGTAATTATTTGATTTTGCTAAATTTATTAGAAATTCTAAGTATACTTTTATTTAG